>OY294057.1:80765486-81965486 GCA_958510865.1 Myrrha octodecimguttata | reverse complement strand
CTAATAACGCGAAGGTCGCGGGTTCGATCCCCTCATGGGCCAAGAAACTTTTTAATTTTCAATTACTGCAGATTATGATATCCATTTTTTTCCATGAATGACTGCGATTAATAAGTACGTATCCCAGCTTATTCTGTTCAAAAAGTAAATTAATACTTATTGGGACATACTTACTGTTTTCTGAATATTATCTCCACCAACCATTTGGTCTATGTACAAAACTAATCTTGTCATGATATGAAGTAAAGTAGAGATGAATAGATTTTTGTGAATTTTCGTTCGGTTGTTTCTTAGTATCCTGAAATATGAACAGAAAGGAGAATTAATACGCTGTTGAATTTAATAAGAGTAAGCTGGCTTACCTAAACTGATGAAAAATGGTGAGAGATATGATTAAAGATGTGAGTGATATTGTTAGGCCGACCATTTCGAGGTATCTGGTGACTTGGGTTATCTGTAAAAATCGGTTATAAATGTTAATAATCAATTAATTGAAGATGAAAATTTTAGAAGATAATTTTCATCGTTAGGAGACTGAAGTAACCATGAAAACTTATAGTTACTAGTGAACTGCTAGGTTGTGCTCAGTGATGCGAGGTCAGATTTCTTTTTTTTCATCTGACCTATATCAAACACCGTGACTTCAAAAGGAGGAAATTTATACACAATATATTCACCTACTTCTACGCGATTTTTAAATATACGAAAATGTGAGTTCAATTTTTCAATTCGATCTACCTAACATCGTCAAGAGATGGCGCTTCGGAAGCATTTGGTGCAGTTTCATATAGTTTAGAAATCGAAGTTTGAAAGAGCCTGAAAATATTGATAGTCCGTCATGATTCGACTTGATTTTTGAAAAATAAAGGGCTATTCTTCAAAAATTTGTAGTGATTATCGTAACTCACTCTGGTTTTAATTCGCTCCATCTCATGATGTGAGATTGATTGAAATAATAATTGTATTGGATCTCACATTTTCATATATTTAAAACTCCAAACAAGTAGGTAAATATATTGTTTTTGATCAAGAATGAATATTGGGGTGATTAATTGGTCATTGAAAATACGGTTACCTGAATTAGAGCTACCTTTATATGGTGGATCTAATATGTGCTATTGCTAGGATACAGCTGGCTGTTCCTTGTATTTACCAAAATTTTTTCAATTGCTCATAACTGTTGAACCACCCAGTATAATCCATTGATATATGAAACGTACGTTTCAGTCCAGGTAGTTAGAAGAGAATTATGGGACTTTGTCAAGCTGGGATTCAAGCTCGGATTCAAGATCCTGGATATTGAAATTTCAGAATTGAATTGTAACATTTGAAAAGAGCAGTAAATTTTTACTTGAAATCATTCGTTTTTTTTATCCTGCACGTCGAATTGCTTATCGGAAATTTCACGGAAACATTTATTCAATAGTAAAATATCACTTAATTCTCAGAAAAACCGTGAAGAAAAACTGTCAGTCATATTTTGAGACGGGCGAGAATTGAAGTTCAAGAGAACGGTGTTATTCTATGAAACTCCATCTGTGATTTGGTATTAAGATTCGCATTTCTTGATTTATTTAATGATTCATTGTTGTTGGTTTTTGACATATCTTCAAAAATGAATGTTTTCTGGAAACTTGTCGAAATATCAAGAAATACTTATTTCCAATTAGTAAGGAAAAGAAATTTTTTCAACCCCACCACCAAGTACGTTTTTTCTGAGAATTCCACTATTGAATCAAATCTTTGCGTGAATTTTCCCAGAAGCAATTTGACGCGCGGGATAGAAAAGTCAACTGATTCCAATTGAATATCTTTTACTCTTTTCAAATGTTTCAATTGTATTCTGAAATTCAATATACAGGGTATAAAATTTCAGCTTGACAGAAGTCCCATATTCGCAACTACTGCTAAGCGATACGCCCTCTGGTGATAGAAATTTGAACACTTCCAAGCTAGTAGTTTTTCGACGTGCCTGTTGTTCTAACGTAATGGCATCCTCCCGAAATTACTATTGTTGTGTGCCTCAACTCAATGTTATTCATGGTCAAAGAAGAAAGGATCATCTAGTGCCTCTAGTTTTCATTTTTTCCAAAGCCAAATGAAATTAAAGTTAATTTGGAAAGCATTTGGCAGGGAACTCAATGATAGAAGAAAGGCCTAGCTTTAGAAATTGAATATTGGAAAACAGGTCACGAAATACATGGAAGTATGTACACTGCATTTCTTTGAAGATGTTTATTTTCATGAAGGTAAATTACCTACAATGTATTCATTTCGAAACAACTTCATGTCATGATGTTTTCAGGTGTAAATGAAAATATGAGAATTTTGAAGAAAAATGCTGCAGAGAAACTACCGAGCACTTCTGCAGCTACCTAATTCACATACTACATAAAATAATATTCTAAAAGAGTGATCTGGTTGAAAATCTGACAAAACTAGATATACTGTTAGAGTTGATAATAGCTGAAGTTACTCATATAAATACATCAATACTTTTCATTTCCTTATATAGGTAGGTTGAACCGGCTGTCACATTTTTCATTTTGTATGTGTATCTTGAGCTGCTGTTATATGAAAATGAAATCAATTATATGTCTATCTGTTTCCTTTTCTTTAGAAATACGATGCATAAGAACTAAAGCAGAAAATCTGTTTTCATTTTATTGATTCACTCGTTTGTAAACAAGGAACAAGTCATATCATTTGGACTGATTCTAGATTTACCACATAATATAGACTGCATTCAGCACTTCTTCACATAAATAAGAGTCCTTAAATTACTTATTGAGGTGCCAATGTTTCCAGAAATTCAGGTAAACTTAGATATTGGTTCATTTTGATCCATCAAGCAACATACACTAAAATAACACCGAAATTATCCTCCAGAAACGATTTAAAGTACGATTTTATATCGTGATCAATACGAAAAGTTCCTTCTCAAGAAATCTTACACAAAACTATAACAATTTCTTTAAATATTCAAGCTCTGCCTAATAAATATTCGTTCTCCACCACATTGTCCACATTTCTAAGGTTTGTTTACATAAAACTACTAGCTTGAACAGGTTCCAAATTTATCCGTTAGGACGCTGGCATCTTCGCAAAAGTTCCCAATTTCTCTGATACGAACCTGGAATTTTTCAAATGTTTGAATATAAATCAGTTGACTTAGAAAAGTGAACCATACTTTTCATTTATCAATGGATTTGACTGCGTTGTTCCAAGAATATGGACAATTGTAAATATTGGTGAATACAAGAAGAACCCTGTATCTTGGTAATCGAACTGATTAGATCTACCATATATAGGTTTTTTGGACTCGCCTAGGGTAGGTCTACCTCAGGTTATCGTACGTTCATCTACGAATGAAACACTCTGTATATCAGAAAGAAAAATAAATTTTGTGGTAACGCCAAATGAATTAATAAATAAATATATATGTGAACACACTTGCTTGGCCATCCTGTATATTGAATAGAACTTGAGTTGAGTGAATTTTTTTCATTTATTATTATTACAAAATCTAGAAGAGGGGAGGCATAAGTAAAAATGATATTATCACTGAAAATCTCTTGACCTTGAGACTTGCGTCTCATTGGCGCCGAACCTTACAACGTAAAAAGATTTTTGCTCAATAACTAACCACTAGAATATACCTACATACACGCTGAGGAGATGAGAGTTCCCTATTTAATGGTATTTTGTCTCCTGAGATGACACAGGAAGATTGATTAATTTAGTGCACTTGTATGTTCTCAGATTACCGCAACAAAACAATTAATCAAATATCTAGTATATTCCAGAACTGGATCAAGGTGAAACCATTGCAAGAGAGAAACTTATTAATGCTAGAGGTTTGATATTATACAGAGTGTAACTGCCAAATGGAATAAATTCGATAACGAATAAACGAGGGGGTGTTAGGATAAACGATCGGACACGTCGATCTGTAATCTTAAATGCGCATAGTTTTCAAGAAAATAAAACTATATGGGGTGTTCCATGCGACCGTGGCCAAAACCAACTTTCTTATTTCAAATGTAACCCCCTGTATATTATTTATTTTTTGGATTCTCCAGAAAATTCTAGACATAATTCATGTACAATGTCCTATACCTATCTTCAATTTTTCGGAAATATTGAGCGTTTTCAGAAAAGTTGAGTAACGTTAGAAGACAATTCTACACCAGATTAGCATGTTGCCAAGACGTTCGCGGCGAGCATTTTGAACATTTCCTACATTGACATTCATGTTTTTTTTTTTGTTTTTTTTTAATTATTAAGAAATAATCAGTATTACTTATTAGGTTTTAAGTGTAATGTACCGAATTTGTGAAATAAAATAATTTTTATTCAAAACGTTGATTTTTGCACTAAATATGAAAACACATAATATTTCCGAAATAGTTAAAGATAGGTATAGGACATTGTGCATGAATTGTGTCTATAGTTCTCTGAAGAATCAAAAAAATAAATAATATACAGGGGGTTCCATTTGAAATAAGAAAGTTGGTATTGGCCACGGTCACATGGAACACCCTATATAATATTATTTTCTTGAAAAATATGCGCATTTAAAATTACAAATCGACGTGTCCGAGCGTTTTTCCCAACACGCCCTCATTTATTCGTTATCGAATTTATTCCATTTGGCTGTTACACTCTGTATGTACCCAATTGATATTTTTAACGACAATAATAAGAAAGAAAATAAAATTATATTGACTGAAAAGATGTTACGAAGGAAAAGAACTGATCGCCTACACGAGAAATAAATTACTTCCACATTTCGACACAATTAGGGATTACATATATTTTGAAAATATAATGAAAATTCTAGTAGGGCACACAAGTTCAAGTTGTTCAAATTCGCTGCCGTAGCAGAATTTGTAACTATTTCCTCCAAATAATTCCAAAAATGAATACCGGATCAAGCTGAATTTTGGTGCGATGTTGCTAAGTATCGATTTCAATATGTGTATCAAATTATACATGGTGTCCCAAGAGGAACTTTACATACTCCTTCCATATACAGTGCTAGTCAAAATTATGAAACAGGTCAATTTTTGTTTCACTTTTACCAAATTGTATGCATTTTTGAAGGATTTTTGTTGCACCCTGTGCCATTTCCATCAACCCTCCAAATTTTTTGAATAGGGAAAGCGGGTCATGTGGTACTTTTTTGGCAAGGTCTTTAAATATTCTTCACAGGCGTGCAGAAATTTTCGAGAAAAAATTTGTTTTTTCGAAAAATTAGTTAGTTCAAAGATGTTTTCAGTATGTGAACTTTGTCATGGCTCATTTACTTTGAGACGATAGTACCTGATGAAATTTGTCACCAAATGAAAGTCGACCATTACAGTTTTGTTCATGCACAACTTTCAACCCCTACGAACCCTTTAATGGAGAAAAAATTTTATTATAATAATATTTATTATTTTATTTCGGAATAAATAAGACGAAATTCATTACGACATTGAAGTAGGTACCACTGGGAAAATCATAACTAATTTGTCAAAAAAAAATTTTCTTCTTGGAAATTTCTGCACGCCTGTGAAGAAGATACAAAGACCTTGCCAAAAAAGTAACACATGACCTACTTTCCCTATTCAAAAAATTTAGAGGGGTTGATGGGGATGGCACAGGGTGCAACAAAAATCCTACAAAAATGCATATAAATTTGGTAAAAGTGAAACGAAAATTGACCTGTCTCAGAATTTTGTTGCCAAATATTTTTCTTCTGAGAAAATGAATTTGTTCCATAATTTTGACGCGCACTGTATATAGATTATCATCAGCATCATGAAACGGCCATTTAGAAATGTTTCCTATCTTTCCTTGCCCATATACAGGGCGATTAATTCATTCTGACCAAAATTTCATTTGACTATATTTCTGGTACTGTAAATCAAAATTGAAAGATCTTTTTGAACGAGTAACACTCCACAGCAGGTGTTTGATTATTTGTACCAAATATAGACTACATTTATGGAAGGAGTATGTGAAATTACCCGTGGGACACCCTGTATAAAAATGTGGTGGATAGTTTCAAAAAGAAAAATTTGTCACCAAATAAAGATTTTCGAGGGAGCAACTTACATTCTTACATTTATCACGCCCTATCTTGTCGCACATCTGGATTAGGTACAATGTTCCAGGAAAAAAACATTTGGTATAATTTGTATATCCCGCTGTTGAATTGTTAATTTTTGAATTCGCTTCCCAGGTTCCGTTCAGCTGACAGTATTTGGAGGCGTTTTCTGTAAGGAAGAGAGAACTTGAAAAAAATATTTTTTCGGTGAATCTCCAGCAGCTAATTGAAAAGAGTGCCCATTTGAAGCGTTTCCTACGGAAGGTTATTTCTTTCGACAAAACTTACCAGTAGTAACCAGCCCAGGCTTTTGAGGGCAACTCTGGAAACTCATTTTTCCAGGAGGTGTTGGGGGCCAACATAACCATTCATCGAAAACTGTAGGACAATGACCTGAAAAAAATATTTCATAATGAGCTCCCAAGGTAAAAATATATAATTGTTATATTCAGGTGTGTCACCACGAAAATCAGTAGATTTCTCATGAAGAAATATTTTTTGTTCGCGTGTTCTAGGGGAACAGTGTGCTATCGTTTGTCCAAATGTCTGTAATTCTCAAATTGGATAGTATTATTTCAATATACTCAATTTTCTAAGATTTTCAGTGAAAAAATTTTTCCAAAATTCAAACTCGCCTTTTTGCGCGCATGTTCTAGGGGAACAGCGTGCTATCTCTTGTCCAAATGTCTGTTATTTTCGATGATTGAGCCAAAAATGGTCTCAATCGACTAGGTTGGACTCACTGATGACGAATCCGGTATCAAAATCGATTCTGTCCGGTCGGCCGTGGACACGATAACTGTCGAACGGAGCAAGCTAGCGACTTTAAACTTGTGGGGTAGTTCGCGCATCAGAATGCCGTAGTTCAGTTCGTTAATGGGCTGGATCGGCCAAATGGTTTCGGAGTTATAGTCATTTGAAATTTTGAGGTTATATCCCTCATATTTCAGAAACTACTGGAGCGATTGAATTGAAACTTGGCAGTTAGTTGGAGCATTATAACGCGCTAAATTTCGTTGAAATCGTATGGTCACGCAATTTGGAAAAAAAATTTCTCGAGTTTTGTTCCGAAAAAATTTTTTTTTTCTGAAACTATTGATCATATTCGAAAACAATCTTAGTTGTACCTTGAGCTTTATATTTTACAGCAGTGTCTTAAATTCTATTAGTTTCGGGGATATTGGGAAAAAATATGTAGATTTTCGTCGTTTTCTTCTCGATATCGTTGTTTTTTTCGGTGTAACTCAGGAAATACCGATTCAATCGTGATGAAACTTCGCAGCTAGTTCAAAGAAGCTGAAGGACAACATTCTGCAGTATTTTGTAATGATCGTGTCATTAGAACAATTTGGAAAGAAAAATTTCAGATTTTTTTTTTCAAATATTCAATATTCTGAGATCTTCTTATCAAATTATCCTCTTTAAATTCTGTACGAACCTTCAAACTGTCATTTTTCGGTGAAGTACTGGATTTCAATTCGAGATTATCTGTATTTTTGGGAATATTGGGGAGATAAAATCATTTGGTGGATTTTACCCATTCACGAATTTGGCCTTCGTAATTAAGGTCCAAGTCTTCTCTACAAATATCGAGTTCCTAAGTTATTTCTGTCGGAAGTTATTGTGTATACGGTCGGCTGTTAGGTTTGTTTTTTTTTCGAAAACAATTTCTTGAAAATTTACTGACAGCACGATCCGAACAGAATCCTGCAAAAAGTTGAGAGTCGTCATGCTTCGACTAACTGTCAAGTTTCAATCGAATCGCTTCAGTGGTTTCTAGAATATCAGGGAAATAACATCAAAATTTCAAATAGCTATCACTCCGACATTTGGCTGATTTTGCTCATTAACAAACATAACCGTCGCATTTCAAAATGCAATCCACCATGATAGTTACACGTCGATAATCGTGTCTACAGACGGCCGGTCGGACAGAATTAATTTCAACACCGGATTCGTTATCCAATGAGTCCAAAGCTATAGTATTTCAAGATAATTTTCGGCCTGAAATTCGCTAATTGCAGACATTTGGACAAAAGGATAGCACGTAGTTTCCCAGAACATGTGCACAAAAATAAAAGCTTGAAGATTCATGCAGAAGTGCATGAAGACCATATGAAAACAAGATCGCCGAATTTTTTCAGCAGGAAGTAAGACTGCTTTTGGTAGAGTGATAACATGAATAGGTGGCCGCATTTGCAACGAATATGAATATGCGCTCAGAAGGTGTTTTTCTGGAATTAGAATTTTTTGAAAAGTCATGAATTGAATATCATTTCGATCAACATTCGTAACCGACATAAAATTTGAATATAAGCGAAATAAACATGTAGTCAATAAATTGGAATTACTTGTAACAGATACACACTGTATATTAAAAGCGAAATATGTCAGTTCTTTGAAACGTCCGAAAGCAATGATCCAACCTTTCAGCTTGGATTCTTTAGTTGTCAACTATCATTTCGGTGAAAGCTGTAATTTCGGATATTGCAGTTTTATGTCTTTCCCATACATCAATCCTCTGTGAGCTCGAACTGAGTTCTTTCACAAAAAGTAACAAGTTCAAGAAGTTTTCAGACCTAGTTTTTATCGGAAAATTGATGAGAAATGTGTCTCTCGTGCTGATGTAACACAAAACCATGTGAACAAGTTTTACGAACCCATCGAAGGAATGGGAAAGTTGCCATGTCGCACCAATACCTGAGATTTTCGAATGTTCACCCAATAATTGGCTTAACCGGCGAGTTTGGTTCATTTATGGAGAATTCGTGGCCGAAATTCTCTCAAATTACTAGGGTTAACTCACTGATGACGAATCCGGTGTCAAAATCGATTCTGTCTGACCGACGACAAAATAACTGCCAAACAGAGGAAGCTATCAACTAAAGGGTCTTTCAATAGGGACGGGTCGATGTTGGCAGCCTGTGGCGGCCATGTTGTTTTAACGTCGTCTTTCTAACCTATATTTTTTTATTCAGTTAGTAATGCCAAATCACCATGGCAAGTTACACGGTTGAGCAACACGTCCAAATGTTAAAAATGTATTACCAAAATGAGTGTTCGTTAGTGCAAACGTTACGTGCATTGCGCCCATTTTACGGCAGACGAGGTGGTCCTTCAAAGTCGACTCTCCAACGTTTGGTGGCCAAATTCGAATCGACCGGTTCAATAAACAATCTGTCAACACCCGTACGTGCAAAGACCGCCAGATCGGCCGAGAACATCGCTGCTGTCCGTGATAGTGTGCAGGAGAACCCGAGGCAGTCAATTCATCGACGTTCACAAGAACTCGGTCTTTCACAAACATCAACGTGGCGCATTTTGCGTCAGGACTTAGGGCTGCACCCGTACAAGATTCAACTCACTCAGGAGCTCAAAGTTACTGACCATAGGCAACGCCGTTCGTTCGCTGATTGGGCTACAGTGTGTTTGGCAGAGGACCCCAACTTTGGCAGAAAAATCATTTTTTCCGACGAAGCGCATTTCTGGATGAATGGCTATGTGAACAAGCAGAATTGCCGTATATGGGATGACAACAACCCACACGAAGTTCACCAAGTAGCCATGCATCCACAAAAAGTGACCGTATGGTGCGGATTTTGGGCCGGCGGTGTTATTGGTCCGTACTTTTTTGAAAACGATGTTGGTGAGGCCATTACCGTCACAGGCGAACGGTACAGAAGGATGATCACCGATTTCTTTTGGCCCAAATTGGACGATCTACACTTAGACGACATGTGGTTCCAGCAGGATGGCGCTACGAGCCATACAGCGGATGCCACCATGGATCTTCTGCATGAACGCTTTGAGGGCATGGTTATCTCTCGCAGAGGTGACGTGAATTGGCCACCGAGATCCTGCGACTTATCACCTTTAGACTTTTTTTTGTGGGGTTTTCTTAAGTCGCAGGTCTATACCAATAAGCCACAATCGACCGATGCCCTTAAAGTCAACATAGCTCAGGCTATCGCTGAAATTCAACCCGAACTATGCGGCAGAGTTGTTGAACATTGGACAACTCGAATTCGTGCCACCGTGAGAAGCCGCGGCGGACATTTGAACGATGTGATTTTCCACACATAATGGCATATATAGCTCTTTCAAATAAAAAAAAAAATCGTTAAAATCTCACACATGGCCTTTTTTATTTCATGTCAAAATCGACCCGTCCTTATTGAAAGACCCTTTATATTGGCGGCGGTAGCTCAGTGGTTAGAGCGCAAGCCCCATGATCGTAAGGTCTGGGGTTCAAGCCCTTGGCCAGGAAATAACTTTTCCGGTTTTTAGGGGACCGTCCAACCATTCGCTGTTGGGTGAACAATTAACAGTGCTGTTCCTAACGTGGCGCAAGGAATTAGTAACAAAGCCTACACAGAACACACCCTAACTCGCACAAGCTTTAAGCTTCTGAGGGGTTTCGTTGAAGCCTAGGATATTCGGAACAATACAACAATACAACAACAACTTTAAACTTTCAGGGTAGGTGGCTCAGCAGAATTCCGCAGGTAAGTTCGTTAATGGGCCAAATCCGCCAAACGGTGGCGGAGCTAAGGTCATTTGAAATTTTGAGGTTATATTTCCCAGATATTTCACAAACTACTGCAGCGATCGGATCAAAAGTAACAGTTATTTGAAGGATAATGGCACGCATTTTCTCGCAGAAATTTGTTGAGATCATACTGTCAGAAAATAAAAAAAAAATATTCACAGTTTTTTCGGAAATTTTTTTTTCGGAAATTATTAACCATATTCGAAAAAATTCTCCTCATTCCTTGAGTTTGATATTTCGCAGCTGTGTACCAAAATCAATTTTAAGCGATGGACCAAAAGCTTCGGTTATAGTTACGGTCATTCACATTGACAGATTTTCCTTTGCCTATATGTCAGTTTGGATAACCGTAACTATGACCGGTACTTTTGGTCCATCGCTTGAAATCGATGCATGTTTCAGTTCGATACGGTTATGATTACCGGAAATCTAGGGAAATATATGTCAAATTTCGTGGTTTTCTTCTCGATATCGTTGTTTTTTCCGGAATAACTTCAAAAATACTGATTTATGATGAAATTTGGTGACTAGTTTCAAATGCAAACGAAGATATGGTATTTGTGGTCGGCCTGAAGGCCGATTTTGAACACAGTATAACTTCCTTAAAAGCAACTTAGAACTTCGATATGTGTAGAATAGGTTTTGACCTTACTTACGAAGTTCAAGTTCGTGAATGTGTAGAATCCACCCAATGATTCCGCCGATATACCCATTCGAAATTTTATTTTCCCAATATTTCCAAAAATACAGATTAGATAGAATAGACGACTTCGGCCCAAGTTGCCAACCCACAATTTTCTTCACAAATATACTATCACTGGGGAACGGGAATTTCAGGACAAATTCGACACGATAAGGTTCGCTTTATTTATAAATCTCCGTAAAAGATGCGTCGGCTCCTCAAACAAGATAATTCCTTTTAACTATAGGGTTTTGTTAAGATCATCTCTGATTGGCTGAAATTTGAGTTGGGATTCCTGATTTCATGTTCATAGTGTAAAATTTATATAGGATATGTTCCGCAAATCAACTTGGTTATTTCGATTGCCGGTTTTCCATTCCGTAAATATGAAATATTCGGTTGGTTCCTGAAAAAAAGGTTAATTACGGAATTGGATTGATGAAAAAACGTTATATCTGTCCCTAGAACGACAGTCAATATTCTATGGTAACATATCCATTGCATGGAACAATCTTTACTTACTTTATGATCCATAGAACATAGAAGATACAACAATCAACAATGGAAAATCCCGGCACATATAAAGGAAGAAGAAGAAGAAGAACAATGGAAAAATTACTAGGTATGGTCTTTGGATCATAAGGTAAATAAATATTGTTTTATGCTATGGATATGTTACCATAAAACATTGATTGTAGTTCTGGTGCATATACTTAATATGTCTATGTTCTGGTGACAGAAAGATTGCTTTTTCATCAATCAAATTCCGTAATTAACCTTTTTTTTCAGGAACCAACTGAATATTTCATATATACTGAACTATAAACCGGCAACCGAAATGATCGAGTTGATTTGCGGAACATATCCTTTATGAACTTGACACTATTAACATGAAATCAGGAATCCCAACTTAAATTTTAGCCTAACAAAAACCTCCATTTGCAAGGAATCATCTTGTTTGAAGAGCCGAGGCATCATTTAAGGATATTTATAAATAATGCGAACCTAATCATGTCGAATTTGTCCTAAATTCCCGTTCCCCAGTAATGGTAAATTTGTGAAGAAAATGGTGGGTTGGCAACTTGGGCCGAAGACGTCTTGAAATCCAATACATTATCGAAATATGACAGCTCGAAGGTTTGCATAGAATTTCATGAGGATAATATGATCAGAAGATCACGGAATATTCCTAATAATTGCAAAAATACAGATTGAATCAATTTGGAATTCAGTTCCTGATTGAAAAATGACAGCTTTAAGGTTCATTACTGTATATGTATAATCTTTCCATAACGTCGTAAAGGTGGGTTTGGCGGGGTCAATACGTTAAAAAGATGACTGCTTGGGTATCCATAATATGAGATTTTATTGTAAAGTACCTACCGAGAGGACGAAACATAATTTCCTAAGAAAAATGTACAGCAGTGGGCACAATAAGAATGAAAAAAAAAATGTATCTCGAAAGCTCTCTGCAGGGTTCTGCTGAAATTTCATATGCGCTTTCGAGTAGACAAGATAGGCTTTAACGCCAATCATATTCATTGGCGTATCGAGTATCCTGTCTTCGGCCAATTTAATCTACAAAGACAGTTAATCGATTTCCTCTAATGGCCGATGCTCGAACATTATTGAGAATGCCTGTCGAGACAGCCAACCAGACATTTCACTTCGTATCGCAGATCCGAGAAAACCATTTACTGCGGAAGATTGCGAGAGTAATATTAAATATTCAACATTGTTTGAGGATACATGGGAACATTTTCCATTTCAGGTTGATAATTTTAATCACGCAATATGGTATTAGTGTATACATGTTGTTTTAACAGACTGTTGGTGCTAAGTAAAAAACGCTGCAAATTTTACACAAGGGTTTATTATTTTCTCAGTTATATAACCCAATTTACCATTGATATCTTAAAGAACTTATATATTATGCATAACTCATTGGTTTCTCACAACACAGCAACCAATTCCATGAAATGATTCATGTGAACATTGAAATCTCAATAAATACACTTGTATAATTGAAAAACATTTCCACATGCAAAACGCTAACCGAGTAGCAAAATTTAAAATAATATTTTGAATGAGAAGAGACGTTCCACAGTCGTTTCAACTCTTTGAAAATCTAACTATTTTCCACAATTATTAAATTTCGTGTCGGTATTCTACAACTGAAAATGAACCTCAAATCAGATAGGGTTTGCCCTTTTTGAGATATAAGGGAAATAACCGCAATATTCAAAATGGTCACGAAATTTTTTGCCAATATCTGCACAAATAAATATCGGTCAAAACACTGTTTCTATTTAGAAAGTCAACATTTGTTGACTCTGAATCCTGTACCAAATTTTATTGAACTTTGATGAATATGTATTCGAAAAAAAAATACAATTCTCACGAAATTTTGCATTAAATCGAGTGTCTATATTTCACAATTAGTCATGATGTTTCAATCCGAACGCGTTCGTATTTCTTGACACTGAGGAAATAAACTCAATCTTTCAAACTAACACCAATACGTAAAACAAAATTCAAGACTTTCCACTAATATCAAATGTGAAGATGTGATTCTGCTAGGATTCAACTTTGTTCTGAAAAATATTAATGAAATGAAAAAAAACTCAACCTTCCTGTGCAATTGATCTGAAAAAAAATTTTTCCACAGCAGATATTCGATTCACTTGATTCACAGAGTATCCACCACTTCTGAACTGAACTGAAAAACTAAAGTTATTTTCAATAACATTCCTGAAACAATTAAATATATCGTGAACCTCCTCAGGTTGAATTCAAAAGAATAATTCTAGATTATAAATTTCGTTCGTTGTTATCGTTGTCAGATACACTCAACTAAGAGGGTGTCAAATCCGAAAGTCTGTTTGATGTAAAGACGTGAAATTCAAACAAGTAGTTTGCCGACAACCAGATGATGATACATGTGGTATATTTTTGTCTACGCTATATCCCTTGTCTTAGGTCACGACTCGGCACAGACCCTATTCAGAACAGGTAGATAGGTTTTCGGCTACTAACTTTAGTCTAAGGCTCTAACCCTCAGTATAAGATTCTCGACAATCGACAATTGATGAGATTTGCGGTTTGTTATTGATTTTTTTGCATATTATATCCTCCAATTTGATTTATCATATAAATGCTCATTATTTTGTATATTCACGCTTATTTCAAACTGTCAATTAATTAAAAATTACGCTACTTAATTCGCGTTCTGCATGTAAAAGTGTTCTTCAGTTATGAAAGAGTATTTAATGAGATTTCAATGTTTCAAATGAATTTTTTCATGGAATTGGTTTTTGTGTTCTGAAAAACCAATGATTTATGAATAAAATAAAAGTTTTATTCAAGATATGAATGAGCTTCATGAAGAAATTTAATCCTTAAATCCCGTAATCCGCAGGGTGATTTCTATAAATAATAATTTGATCCAATTTTCAGTAGTTATGTTTAAGATATTGGGAGAGAAAACCCAAAAATATTCAATCTGAACTACTTACGATTATGAAATTGTCAAGAACATCGATGGGGCATTTGCAAATTGTGTTTATAAAATAATAACGCATCTATTAAAAATTTCTCGATATGTATTGAAAATTTGGTAATCAATATTTTCATCTACTTTTAGATGTATGATTCTGGATGAAAAGTAAACCGATTATTCCAGTGAATTCCAATTTTAGAACCGAATGCGATGATGTCATTTTCGACATTATTGGAAATTTGCAGCGTTTTTCTTTATCACTCAGGAACCACTGGTAGGAAATCATCCGGGTGAAATTTTTTTGGTTTAGTTATGCAACAGTAGTCAACGTTCAGAGTTTCATGAAAATTCGGTGGTAAATTTTCGAGAAATAATTTTTTTTCCCCCCAACCCCCCATTTTGAGCCCTTAGGGTACACCGATTCTGCTGAAAAGCTTGGAGGATCAATCCCGAGTGACACACGATTTTTCTACCAAATTTCAAGGATTTCCGTTCAGTACTTCCAGAGAAAAGCCCCGGACAACGGACGGCGGACGGACGGATTTTTTTTATTAGTTTATTCAAATCTACATACTCCAAAACGTAAACTGTGAAATTTTCAGGGGGGGGTTAAAATGTTTTTTCTTTTTGGTCGATCACTAAGGTTTATTATTTGATTTCATCAAATAATAAACCAAAATACGTTATCATCTCGCCGGATGGTCCGTAATTTTTAAATTTTGACTCGAACGACTGTTTTTCCTCAATATATCAAAAACAACTGATTCGACTGTACCTAATTATGCTGAAATGCATGCAAAATTTCGTAAGGGTAGGTTATTGTGAGAATCAATAAAATAGTAAATATATATTTATTCCGGAAGCGATTCATCACTTTTGAACATTAACCTATTAGTCAGCATAAAAGAAGCGTATTCATACTAAATTTAAATATTGAAGAATTAAGTACATCCCAAAAAAATAAAAAATTTCAAAAATAATCACTGAAGCCTTCAGAACGACACCCCGTTTCCTCCTAAATTTCAGGCATTTCCAATATTTCTCGCGGTTATTGGCAACGTTGAATTAGGCAAACAGCGAGATGGTGCCTGACCTTGAGATATAAACGAGGTTCAATGAATCTCGCATGTGGCAGTGTTGCCGGGAGGTAATTTACCAACACGTTGTATACTGCATTCACTTTAATAAATTATCCCGGTTAGCCAAGATTTAGGCCTATCAAGTTTTTTTACTTAAAACTGCGCAGATTGGCACTCCTGAAATATCGGCAATGTCAAAATAATTCTCAGCGACATTGCCGAATGCCTATGCCAATTTCTACTCTCAATCTCAACATAATCATCACGCCTGGGAACTAAAAATGCCGAAGGAAGTTTTGAAGAAGCAGAGACAAGGTATCAGGAAGTGCTATGTAGAATTGAAATCTGCTATTTCTGATAGTAACCCTGATAATTTGGAATCAATAGTTTATCACAAACTATGCAACATTTCCCACGTATGTGAGTGAAAACCCAGTGATAATCGTTCACATAGATTTACAAGAACTTTGTAAATTGAGTTAGTTCTTTTAAGGTGACACAGGTCTTGTAGTACTACTACATTTTCATACTGGAGTATTTCAAGTTGTGTAACAAGGTATTTGAATGTCTTCCGTAGACTCAATTCTTTACAATTTAAAAGTAGGGAATAACATAGGATTGTCTGTTCGTTTAGAAATTTTACTGCAGGGTTATTCGAGAGCTTTCAATTTTTTTTGAATAAACTATCATAAAGTAACAAACTACTCTATCCATTATTTTCCAGTAAAATTTCATCACTCGATTCTTGATTTCCGTACAAGAAAATAGCATAACTGAATCTTTCAACCATGTTTATATACATGAAATATTTCCAGTATATACAGAAAAAAAGTTTCTTCACCATTCGCCGGGTCTTTGGAATTATTGAATTCACATAATATTTTCTCAAATTCATTATTTTCCCAAAGTAAATTCACATTTTGAACAATACGTAATTATTACGACCTCTATGTAGAGAGGGCAACATAGCGTAGTTGTCAGACAGGAAAATGACTATAACCTAAAATTTTCAATATTTACACGGTGAAATATGTCAGAATATCATGGCCAACCAGGATAGTTTATAAAAGTGGATAGAGTAAAGTGTCCTCTCTTAAACTCAATAACTGAGATTCCGCTTCCCATTTTTTCCTTTTTCTTGACAGTATTTCTCGTTGAGAATTATCGACGCTACCAATTGAAAATGCGAATATAATGATGTTTTGCCCACTCGTGCAAAGTGAAATATAGCAGTGGATGGGAATTAATTCAGTCGAACGTGACTAAAACCCTTCACATTGACTTGAGTCTGGTGGCTTCAGGAAATCCCCACCGATCTATCGAAAGAAACCTACCTCGATTCGACCTTACGTAATAAGAATTTCTTCTTGTTGGTTTACCCCGATGTACACAGTTCAAAAGGGTGGAAAAGGGGCATCATAAAGACAGGGATGATCGGGATGAAATGGAAAATTCTTGTTATTTTCAAGAGAGGATGAAAGTTGGATTTTTTTGTTGAATAAAATTCAGTAAGGAAGAGGAGAGTTTTTCCGCAATTCATGTTATAGGGAACGCTTGCTTTATTGCTGCTGTGGTTCCAGCCAAGGGTAGATAAATTTACGAGGGTGACGAAGGGGGTAATTACCCCCCCTGATACATGAAAAATACATGGAATATAATAAAATATATAGGGTGGTTCATCATGAACTGGTCAAACATATATAGCCGTATAGATGACATTGGAAAAGTCATTTTTGCCTCATGACATATACCCCGTTTTCGAAGCATAAGCGAGATACAGGGTGTTTAATGTCAACTTTGAGCAATATTCTGATAACTGTGGTGACTTATGCGTGACCTTTGAAATAACGGTTTTTGGTCTCATCTAAGTATTTTTTGGTGGTCTCCTCAATTGTTGTGTAGAATTCTGGAAAAAATATTTCAAAATGGCGAAAACCTACAAAGTTGAAATTTTTCATTTTCGATTGCCGAATTGGATAGCATTATTTTAATGTACTTTTGTAATTTTCTAAGATTTTCCGTGAAAAATTTTTTTCAAAATTCAAACTTAACTTTTTTTTACATGTCTACAGTAAAAAAAAATTCAGCCAAAATAATTGAAATTTCTTGAGGTTGAACTGACCTTCATTCTGAACACCGGTGTGAAAACAGAATGAAAAAATATCTATTGGTTTTCATTTTATAGCCTTCCGAAGGTTCCTATCGGAGTACTTCAATAATTTTTATTCAAGAAACTGGTGGCCCTACGGATGCCATAATTCTGCTAATAGGCCACCAGTATGACCTGGATAAAAAATATGAATTTATCAAGAAAAAAAATATTTTCTAAAAAACTTTGGTGGGAATCGATCTCTCTACGCAATCGGCAAATAGGTTCAAATTCGATGGAGTACCGTTGCTTGGTAACGGACATCATTATAATCAGAATAAATCCAATTTTTACTCGGACTATTGTCCGTTAGTGGAGCGAGTTCGATTCCCATCAATGATTTTTTGAATTTTTTTTTTATGAATTCATATTTCTATCCATGTCATTCTGGGGGCCCATTAGCACAATTTTGGCCTCTGTAGGGTCACCAGTTTCTCAAATAAAAATTATTTCAGTACTCCGAACGGAATCTTTCGAAGGATATAAAATGAAAACCAACGGATATTTTTTCATTCTGTTTTCACAGCAGTGTTAAGAAGGAAGGTTAGTTCAACCTCGAAAGATTTCAACAATTTCGGATGAAATTTTTTTTTACTGTAGACATGTAAAAAAATAGTTGGATTTGAATTTTGGAAATATTTATGAAAATACATCCATTCAAAATTTTATTTTCTCGCCATTTCAAAAAGTACACATTGATTCGATTTAAGATTCGGCACTTGAGTGAAAATGAAAGCGTGAAGGTTCATGCAGAATTTCGTGAGGATGGTATAATAAAATCACCAAATGTTTCCATCAGGAAGTAAAGCTTCGTATGTGAAAATATGACAACATTGGCAACGAATTTGAACATGCGCGCAAAAGCTGCTGACTTCACGTCTGTACTTTTCTATGATTCTTCAATTTGGAAGTGGTACTATCGATTTATCACGAGTCGAAAAATGATAAGTAGTCCGTTCATTTTAAAATTTTTCCCAGACAAAATAGGGATGAGCTATTGAAGATCATCAATCGAACCTAGTGATAGATTTGACATTCTCAGCACATTAATATGTCACAAGTTGTTCAGTTTGTTCTCGATATTTCATTAGATTTCTGATGTGAACTGACCAATTATGGATCTATTGGAGATGATTAACCAATATGACGGGCCTGAAGCGTTCTTCGTTCATTTGAAGATATGAAATATCACTGCTTGGAGGACGGAACCTGGTCGAAAGACCCTCCCGGTCAGAGAACAAATGTGGAAAATATTATTTACTGCTTCCTGCTGGTTTTCTGTCCCTCTTTCTGTTTCAGAAATTATGTCAAGATATTTTGTCAAAAAATGAGATGACGAAATAATTTTTCAATGAAAAATATGCCATCCATATTCTTTAAACAAATTCCTACACTTATACGGGGAGACAGAGTTTTTGCTGAGGTTTTTATCTGTGCTCTTTTATCGTACGGAAAATGTATGGTAACCCGTTTACATTTCCTGTGCTAACACTGATTTTGCAAAGAATGTAATGCTCCTTCTCAAAATAATTTATAATATAGCACATTTGGGTTTCTTGTGGTTACAAAATGGCGCAGAAACCTGGATTAAACCCATACTGTGTCGATTTTGGGTCCTTTTTTTGTCTATGATTTATAATTATTGTAATTAAGTTTTATATTCTGTGGATACTTTAGTGGATTTCGTACCTGTTTTTATCTTCTTGTGGCCAATAAATGAATAAACATAATTCAGTATGTATTGTCCTTGTGATTATGTTAATTTATAATTCAGTATTACTCTTACTCATCATATTCTTTATTTGACTGCAACTTTTAAATCGTTACAATTCTATTCTGCTTCTATTTCTGGAAAGTACACTTACAAAAAGTTCAAGTCTATGACATTTTCGAGAATATATTTGATATACTTTCGAAAAAAGATATCACTTACTTTCCATTTAAGATTTAAGCTGTCATGTTTGATCATCGATTGGAACCCAATTTGTGTCAAATGATTGCCTTCATACCAGAGTTCCCCCGTTTTTTGAATTTTTCTAATTTTACATAAGGGCCGGCATATTAAGGTTGTAACCTTTTCGAATTGACACACTGTATATATTTCGAATCATATAAATAATATAATGACTGTATGACCAATGCAACGATTTAGAACTCGAGTAGCCAATGACATGGCTCTAAGGATTGGAAGGAAATTGAAAGTCACATTCGTTCTGAAACCAGGCATTGAATTTATAATGAAGCATCACCAGACCATGTGTGCCTTCCAATTCTTGGAAAATTGACCGTATTGAGCTTCTCTCTAACGATCTATTTTCCCACCTACCGTCTTCAGGAGTAGGTAAATGTCCAGAAATGATGTACAATAGAAATTCATTTCCTTTGTCGGTTTACCATGGACGTTCCTGATCCTGATATAAACTAGGTGAATCTGTGCCGATCTGTTTGTAGAAGATATGTTTTCAGAAATTTATTTCAGTAAACTTTGGCAGTTTTATGAATAATATTTCCTTATTGTTTGTCACACGATCCGCATGGATTCTTACGTATAAGGGGTGTAAATGAATAGTTGCGAAAAATATTAAAAGGTGATTCCTTGTCAAAAAATAGGTAGGGTCCTTCATACAATTTTTTCTTCTTGAGCAACCCCTGTTTGGACACAGCCTCCTGCGAATGACCCCAGAAGAGCAATTTTTTTCTCAAAAACCAAATATCTAACAGAAATGAAACTGAGCAGACATTAAATGCGGGCGAGGAGGCACTAAAATTATTTTTCATGATGTTGCTGTATGATTTCAAAAGGAATAAAAACCACTCCTTAAATTCATTTTGTATGCAATTTTTTTTCTCACTTAAAATAATCATCTTAACATCAAGAAGAGCACCGACGTGAAATCAGCAGCTTTTACGCGCTTGATCACATTGTGAAATGGTGAAATTTTAATGAAATATAAAAATTTAAAAAAAAAAAAAATTTTTTTCCAATTTTTCCGAGGATAATTTTTCTGATTGACACTGTTCATCTCCCAATCAAGTTTCATATCGATCAGATAAATATTTTTCCAGCTATTGAAAAATCAAAATTTCGAATGGCTTTAGCACGAAAACCATTCGGCAGATTTGGCCCATTGACAAACTTAACCGAGATATTCAGGATCTTAAACCAACCTGAAAATTTCAAGACTCTAGGTATTTTTTTTTTCGAGAGTTACAGCGCACACGGCCGGACGGACAGAATCAATTTTGACCACGGATTCTTCATCAGTGAGTCCAACATAGTCGTTTGAGATAAATTTCGGCTCAAAATTCGAAAACTACAGACATCGTGACGAAATGATAACGCGTTGTTCCCCAGAACAAGCGCGTAAAAATGAATTTCAGAAAACTTCATTCATTCTGAACAAAAATATTTCTTGAGATTTTTCGCTAAGATTAACTGTTTCCCCCCCAAAAAAATATCAACAGATAGCATGACTCTTATGACTGAAAATTATTTTAGAACTAATGGGTGAACTTTATGTTGATTTTTTTCTACTTTTTAGAATCATAGAGCAACACTATAGAAATTCGGTCCATTAACGAACAGAATATTTGGACATTGAACCTACCCTGCAATTTTCAAGTTGCTAGACATTTTTCTGAGGAACAGTGCGTTATCATTTTGTCAAAATTTCCATAGGTAATTTCTTTGTTTCTTCTGATTTTTAACATGATATTGCAATGAACAGTCATTCAAGTCCCTATTTAACAACTGTTTTTGCGCGCATGTTCTAGGGAAACAGCGTGCTATCGTTTTGTCCAAATGTCTGTAATTTTGGATGATTGAGCCGAAAATGGTCTCAATCGACTAGGTTGGACTCACTGATGAGGAATATGGTGTCAAAATAGATTCTGTCCGGCCGGCCGGCCGTAGACACGATAACTGTCGACAGAAGCAAGCTAGCAACTTGAAACTTTCAGGATAGGTTGCGCATCAAAATGCCGCGGTTAAGTTCGTTAATGGGCCAAATCGATAGAATAGTGTCGGAGTTATAGGCATTTGAAGTTTTGAAGTTATTTATTTTTTATTTCAGAAACTACCTGAGCGATTGGATTCAAACTTGGCAGTTAGGTGAAGTACAACGACGCGCAACTTTGAGCTAAATTTCGTCAGGATTATATTGTCGGTAATTTTAAAAAAAAAATTTTTTTTTCGGAAACCATTCATCATATCCAAGAAAAATTATACTCACGCTTTGACCTTCTAATTTCACAGCAGCGTACCAAATTTCAGTTCGATACGATCATAAGTTTTGGAGATATCTGGAAAAAATATGTCAAATTTCGAGGTTTTCTTCTCGATATCGTTGATTTTTTCGGTATAACTCGAGAAATACTGATTCAGTCCTGATTAAACTTCACAGCTAGTTTTAAGACGCTGAAAGACAACTTTATGCAAAATTTCGTGATAATCCTGTTATTAGAACAATTTGAAAAAATATCATCATATCATCCTCATTAAATTCTGTATGAAACTTCGAACTGTTATTTTCGATGAAGTACTGGATTTCAATTCGATCTGATCTGTATTTTTGGAAATATTGGAAAAATAAAATTTTGATTGGGTATATCTACGGAATCATTGGGTGGATTTTACCCATTCACGAATTCGGCCTTCGTTATTAAGGTCCAAACCTTCTCTACAAATATCGAGTTTCTAAGTTGTTTCTTTCGGAAGTTATTGTGTTTACGCAGTCGGCCGTTAGGCTGACCGTAAACACAATAACTTCCGGAAGAAACGACTTAGAAACTCGATATTTGTAGAGTAGGTTTGGGGCTTAATTACGAAGGTCGAATTCGTGAATGGGTAAAATCCGCCCAATGATTCCGCAGATATACTCATTCAAAATTTTATTTTTACAATATGTCCAAAAATACAGATATGATCGAATTGAAATCCAGGAATTTATCAGAAAAAAATTTCAAAAAGCACTGCCGTGAAGGCACCAGCTTTTGCGCGCACGTTCAAATTCGTTGCTGAAGCGGTCATCTACATTGAACATGCGCGCAAAAGTTGCTACCTTCACGGCAGTGCTTTTTGGACTTTTTTCTGATGAAATTGAAATGGCAACACAAGTTTAGGAATATAATCAGACAGTTGTCTCTGATATAATCTGGTTTGGCAACGTCGTGCGTCAATTCTCTCTCTATCACGTCGTCGACGCTCTGCACGTCGTAATCAGTGGTTGGCATATATACTGTTATATCTGTGGCGGCTGAAAATCGAAGAACATCTCTGCTAGATGACCGCATCTACATTGAACATGCGCGCAAAAGTTGCTGCCTTCACGGCAGTGCTTTTTGAAATTTTTTTGAGCTTTCAGTTGGAAAAATAGGTCTATTTTCGTGCTAATTTCCACGGTATTATTTCTGTTTTCGAAACTTCTCAAAGAATGCTGATTCGATAGGTAATTCTCGATTTTTGCGCTCACATTCTGGGAAACAGCGACCTAGCGTATTGTCCAAATGTCTCGAATTTTGAGCTGAAAATGATCTCAAACGACGTGCTTGGTCTCACGAATCCGGTGTCAAAATCAGCACGTTGGCCGCTACCCTTTCAAGGTAGGTTGCATTTTAAAATGCAACGGTTAAATTGTTGCAAAATCGGCTGAGTGGTTTCGGAGTTATAGCCATTTGAACTTCTGCCGGAGATTCCTAAAACTACAGAAGCGTTCGGATTTAAATTTGGTAGTTAGTTGGCGCATAATGACGCGCAACACATTGTCAGTAATCAAAAATCTTTTTTCCGAATAACCATTTGATGAAAATCAATTCCGTCCAAAAATAACCTCACATACAGAACAAAACACCTCCAACCAGGAACCAGATACCAAAACAGATGTGTATGATCATAAATTATATTCACGCGTAACCATCACAGATATCCTCACTCTATGCATTGCCAACGTAATCTGTGACTACACTTACTACCAACCATGATGTAAGCAATACATGGTGTGCTCATCTGCTCATCTGTGATCGTATTTACCAATGATGACGTCACTTCTTTCATTCAAATTAAAAGCACAGAATACATATTTTCTTGTATTCTAATCTTGCTGACGTTACTGTTTTTTTTTCATATGAGCACACCATGATTTTTATTTCATGATCCCAATATTTCTGTAACGAACGGAGTGCAAGTTTGCAACAAAACACAGCGAATTGTATCAAAGGAGTTAGTGCAGTCAGTTTAGTTCATGCCGGTACAAGGAACAAACCTTTTTATTTCAAAAATACAGATCGAATGAAATTGGAATCTAGAACCCACCTAATTGAAATAAGGACCATAATATACAAAGAGGATAGGCATATCTTTGCACACCAAGCTTTGTTTCGCGGGGTCAATTCGTGAATTAATAATTAATGATCGCTTTGTCAAAGAATTTGCACAAGGCCATAAAAGCTTGTTCTAGGGAACAGCGCGTTATCATTTCGTCACGATGTCTGTAAGTTTCGAATTTTGAGCCGAAATTGGTCTCAAACTACTAGGTTGAACTCACTGATGAAGAATCCGTGGTCAAAAATGATTCTGTCCGTCCGGCCGGCCGTGTGCGCTGTAACTCTCGAAAGAAAAGACCTAGAGTCTTGAAAGTTTCAGGTTAGGTTAAGATCCTAAATATCTCGGTTGAGTTCGTTAACGGCCAAATCTGCCGAATGGTTCTTGTGCTACAGCCATTTGAAATTTTGATTCTTCAATGACTCGAAAAATATTTATCTTATCGAAATGAAACTTGGTTGGAAGATGAACAGTGTCAATGAGAAGAATTATCCATGGAAAAATTAGAAAAAAATTTTTTTTTTTCAAAATTTTTATATTTCATTAAAACCTGAAACTGAAATTTCCAAGTCACCATTTCGCAATGTGAACAAGCGCGTAAAAGCTACTGACTTCACGTCAGTGCTTTTCTAGATTTTTTTTACTGTGTTCGAAGTGGCTGGCCGGAAGGACAGACAGAATTGAATCTGAAACGGAATGTGAGTTCGACCTTGCCGTTTGAGATAATTTTCGGCTTCAATGTAGACATTTAAGTATTTATTGATCAACCATGTTCTATGGATTGACTACAGGAATTCCGGAATTTCTCGAACATACTTCATTCAGTTTAAATTGTTTAATGCATGGACAATAAAAGAATTACATGCAACGCAAACATTCTAATCGGAGAGTATTTTGAATCTCATCGTACGTTTATTAACATCTGTTAACATTCGATTACCAGCAATTTGTGTTATCTTCAAATCAACATGCAAGGTATATTTGTTCGAGAACTTCACAAGTCATAGCTTCTAGAAGCTTAATGTACTCTATTTTAGTCAGGATACGATTGAGTGTTATGGCGTAGGAGTGTTCGCTTCACTTCAATAGTGTATTTGAGGATCGAGGACGGTTAGGAGATTTTACCGATCGAAGACAATAGTTTGGACGACGGTAAACACAATAACTTCAGAAAGAAGCAACTTAAAATCTCGATATTGGTAAAGTAGGTCTAATTCGTGAATGGGTGAAAACCACTCAATGATTCCGCAGATATACCCATTCGAAATTTTATTTTCTCAATATTTCCAAGAATACAGATTGAATCGAAAAATGATAATTCAAAGGTTCAAACAGAATTTCATGAGGATAATATGATCAGAAGATCACAGAATATTAAATATATGAAAAAAAATTAGAATTATTGCGCGCATGTTCTAGGGGAACAGCGTGCTATCGTTTTGTCCAAATGTCTGAAATTTTGGATGATTGAGCCGAAAATGGTCTCAATCGACTAGGTTGGACTCACTGATGACGAATCCGGTGTCAAAATCGATTCTGTACGGCCGGGCGGCCGTCCGTCCGGCCGAGGACACGATAACTATCGACAGAAGCAAGCTTGCAACTTGAAACTTTCAGGGTAGGTTGCGCATCAGAATGCCGCAGTTAAGTTCGTTAATGGGCCGAATCGGTCGAATAGTTTCGGAGTTATAGGCACTTAAAGTTTTGAAGTTATTTATTTTTTATTTCAGAAACTTTTTGAGCGATTGGATTCAAACTTGGCAGTAAGGTGGGGTATAACGACGAGCCAAATTTCGTCAGGATCATATTGTCAGTAAATTAAAAAAAAATTTTTTTCGAAATTTTTTTCCAAAAAATTTTTTTTTCGGAAACCATTCATCAAATCCAAAAAAAAATCCACTCACACTTTGAGCTTCATATTTCACAGCAGTCTACCAAATTTCAGTTCGATACGATCATAAGTTTTGGAGATATCGGGAAAAATATGTCAAATTTCGAGGTTTTCTTCTCGATATCGTTGATTTTTTCGGTATAACTCGAGAAATACTGATTCAGTCCTGATAAATTTCACAGCTAGTTTTGAGATGCTAAACGACAACTTTGTGCGAAATTTCGTGATAATCGTGTCATTAGAACAATTTGAAAAAAAAATTTCTATGTTTTTTTATCATATCATCCTCATTAAATTCTGTATGAAACTTCGAACTGTTATTTTTCGATGAAGTACTGGATTTCAATTCGATCTGATCTGTATTTTTGGAAATATTGGAAAAATAAAATTTTGATTGGGTATATCTACGGAATCATTGGGTGGATTTTACCCATTCACGAATTCGGCCTTCGTAATTAAGGTCCATACCTTCTCTACAAATATCGAGTTTCTAAGTTGTTTCTTTCGGAAGTTATTGTGTTTACGCAGTCGGCCGTTAGGCTGACCGTAAACACAATAACTTCCGGAAGAAACGACTTAGAAACTCGATATTTGTAGAGTAGGTTTGGGGCTTAATTACGAAGGTCGAATTCGTGAATGGGTAAAATCCGCCCAATCATTTCTCAGATTTACCCATTCAAAATTTTATTTTTCCAATATTTCCAAAAATACAGATTAGATCGAATTGAAATCCAGTAATTTATCAGAAAAAAATTTCAAAAAGCACTGCCGTGAAGGCAGCAGCTTTTGCGTGCATGTTCAAATTCGTTGCTGAAGCGGTCATCCACATTGAACATGCGCGCAAAAGGTGCTGCCTTCACGGCAGTGCTTTTTGAAAAAATTTTTAAAATTGTTCTAATGACACGATTATCACGAAATTCCGCACAAAGTTGCCCATCAGCATTTCCAAACTAGCTGCCAAGTTTCATCATGATTGAATCAATAATTATTGAGTTATTCCAAAAACAACAACGATATCGAGAAAAAACTACGAAATTTGACATTTTTTTCTAAATGTCCTCAGAAATTATTATCGGATCCAACTGAAATTTAGTACTCTACTATGAAATATGAAACTCAAGGCCTGAGCTTTTCCGAATATGATGAACAGTTTTCGAGAAAAAATTTTGCAAAACTGTTTTCAAAAATTACTGACAGTATGATCTCAACAAAATTCTGCGAAAAGTTGCGAGTTGTTATACTCCAACTAACTGCTAAGTTTCAATCCAATCGTTCCAGTGGTTTCCGTGTTATCATGGAAATAACCTAAAAATTTCAAAGGGCTCTTACTCCAAAACCTCTAAACAGATTTAGCCCATTAACGAACTTAACCACCGCATTTCAAAATGCAACCTGCCCTTAAAGCAAAAGTCAAGTCGATAGGATTCTCCCAACGTCCGTAATTGTGCATACGGACAGCCAGCTGGCCGGACAGAATCGATTTTGACACTGGATTCGTCATCAATTAGACCAGCGTAGTTGTTTGATACCAATTTCGATTCAAAATCCTAAAATTACAGACATTTGGACAAAACGATAGCAAGCTGTCCCCCCAGAATATGCGCGCAGAAATGACCGATTTGGCAGCGTAATTGAAGATGTTTGCAAGGCCTGCTGACATGACGGCAGTGCGTTTTCTAGATTTTTCTAGTTATGCATTGGCACCTAGATGTTGAAAGTGTTATTCCTTTTCATATTTCCACACTGTATCTTGTTTGCTACACCAAGTATTTATTTTTGTACTTTCTGGAGCTTAAAAATTTTATTCTGAATACTTTTAACATAAAATCGATCAGTTTGAAAGTAATACAATAACGAGACCACATAAAAAAATCATCCCTTTTATGAGACATTCCGAATTATTTCTTGAATACGCTCCCATTCATTTCCCTGAAGTAACTTCAAATTTGAGTACCATTGTCTTGTCACATAAAATGTCTTCGCAGTCAACTCCAATCAAATGAAACAGCGTATAAAAATATCCAGAAGTAAGGTAGATAAGTTGTATATTACGATTGTGAGGAATAATACTCACTTTTGTTATGGTGCGGATGTAACTCTAGACAAGTGCTCTCATTCATGTTGAAATCTGAAACAAAAAGAATTCTTCATTTCACTCTGAATTTTCCTCACGTTTGGAAACTCCGTCTATAGGAGTGTCTGAGTTTTTCATGTCATTAAAAAGTTTCCGAAGCTCCAGATTCTCTAAATTTTTCATTACCCCCAGGACTTTGTCTTCACATCTGAATTATAACAGAGGATATCTGTAGATTTGTAGGGATGGTAGATTTTTTTTAGAATTCTCGGTTTAGTGAAAACGATATTTAGTTTGTTTGTTTTTATAGTTTCAGGCCTCTGAGTGAATGTAGTTTCATTACTTTCTACGGAAAAAATATATTCAAGAAAACCTAGAAAAGGACCGACGTTCAGATAGTTGCCAGACAATTGTTTCATGGCTACAATGCTGATTTTCTTCCAGACAGCCCGCGGTGAAAATCTTCAGTTCATGTGAAAATTTTGTATTAACAAAAGTCAATATTTTTTTGGAAAATTGCTGAGTGAAAAGCTTAAGAGGTACGAAATATTCAGGGTGAGTAGGTGAATTGATAACGGAGGACGAGTTCCTGAATGGGTGAAATTCGCCGAATGATTTCGTAGATATATCTAGTTAAAATTTCATATTTTTAAAATTTCCGAAAGTTTTGGTCTGATTGAGTTGAAATTTAGTTTTAGTTCAAAAATTATGGCTTGAATGATTGTGCGAAGCTTCCTGGGAAACATGAAATTTAAATATCGCAAAATGATATTTATTTGGAAGTGAAGTGAAGTTTGTACGGTGGTTGAATTTTAACCAACAATTTACGTTTTGAATGAATCTGATACGGATCGGATATACCTAAAAGATGTATTCCATTCAAAATAAAATGTGTCGGCCATTAAATATTCAGTGATACTATTTGTCGTCTCTGAAGAACATTATACATATTATTCGATGTTATTTTCATCCATATAACGCTTTTAATTATATTAGCTGTAAATAATATTTTTTATCTTTATAATGGACAAGTTTACACTGGCTTTTCCATCTGTTTCCTAAGGTTGGGGAATGAAATTGTTTTATTTGTAATAATTATTCACCTTCTTGACCTGTGTAAGTAATTATTGTAATTTTAAAACACCAAAAAACTCTCTCTCTTTATCAGAAGATATCGATAAAATACCAACACAAATTAACCTAAGAAAGCAAAACTGCATATTTAGAATGAAATGAAACAATCATAAGAATAGAACATGACACAGGAAACTGAATTGAATGAAAACACAAATAATGATTAGATGCAGTAAAGAACGTAAAGCAACAATATGATTAATAAATTACACACTTGTTTCAGAATTCAGAAGTTTCATCATTCCGGCAGAATGTCTAATATTTTCGAATATTTAATAGTGTCAAACGATTATTTAGGACCCCCTTAAGAAGAATCTATGGTCAAATACGGTCTGTCTACAGCCGGCCAATCGTTCGTATGTGCTCTAACTTTCAAAGGAAAGTACCTTAAGTCTTGAAAGTTTCAGGTAAGGTAAGCAGCTTAAATGTCACAGTTGGAATCGTTAATGAGCAAAATCGCCCGCATGAAGTTATTTTGAGATTGTTTTCTCAATTGCTCGAGAAATACTTAGATACTTGTGGAATGAAATTGAAACTTCGCAATTGATCGATGAGTCCCGAAGAAGAAAGTGACGTACCATTTCATGCACATCATGTAGTATAAATTGAAAAAAATATTTTTCAAAGTTATTCATGAATTTCTTCGCAGAAACTATTTGGCGGACTTCTATGGCAGTTGGCACATAGAAAGTTTATAGTTTATAGTTTGGTGACGGGTTGCGTTCCACTGCGACCTTATGGTCTATTGTGCCCCCCGTCCAGCTCTAGTGTTCTAATTTACTCCACTATCTGTGAGAGCTTCAAGGAGTGTTAGTTCACATTCCTCCCATAATTCTCCTGTCTAAGACATTCCTTGCGCAGGCTTGCAATCGAGAGGCATTATGTGATGAGGTGAACAGGAGTTTCCTCATCTTCCCCATAGAATCTGCACTCGTCAGTTTCTGATAAGCCCATTCTCTTTATACGCTTCCTAAGGCGACACTGTCCTTTGAGGAAGCCAGTGAGGAGGAGTTACTTGTTCTTACTAAGATCCAAATTATTTTTGGCACTTGCAATTTCATAGTACCGAAGGAACTTTTTGGAATGATCCATTCCTGCAGAACCACTTCAGAGTGCTACTATTCCATTTTCTTCCTTCTTCAAAAACTCTTCCTCATAGGTGCATTTGCCTATACCACAGAAAGGTTTTGGGCCATTAGGTAGCGTTTGTGCTCCCTGTCTGGATAGAATGTTAGCTTCTTCATTTTCTTTGATTCCTGAGTGCCAAGGAATACAGACTCAGGAGATCTTATTATTCTTGCCTGCTTCATTGAGTTTCCTTCAGCACTCCCATATCAGCTTTTAGTCGATGACATAGGAGTTCAGTGCTTTGACAGCAGCCTGACTATTAGAATGGATTACTATGTCCCACCCTTGATAGTTTCCTTCCAGGTTTATGTCTATGTATCTTTCGATTGCAAAGTATTTCTGCCTGGAAAACACTAGAGTAGGAGCCTAGCGATAGTGTACACTTGGTGCTAGGCCCGAAAACTCCAGCGCCGACCCCCATCGTTGTTTTAGAACCATCTGTATTTATTTTGAAATTTTGGGTAGTGTATTCCTTTTCCCATTTTCAGTTGGCACATACCTTGAAGACAATATTTATCGGCAATGTATCAAAATCAAGCCCTTCCCGGCATTCGGGTTCAGGAAAATTAGGAATTTGAACAAGTGCGTTAATTTCCCTGACCTCACGTTAGGGCTTTTCTAGATTTTTCAAGAAGGCCAGATTGAACCTTTCTGTTGAAACCACAGACCAACAAGACAAATCACTTCATCGTTTGCGGGAATCGCGTCTCTCCGACCTTGAGAAATATAATAGACATAACCACACTTTCTTCTTCCTCGAAACAGCTGTCAAATTGAATACTTGATTTTGGAATATCTAAAACCGAAATGTAAAAACGGATTTGTCGGGATTCACGAATCACAAAATCAAAATCGGACTAAGATTTTTCGATGAAACCATTTGAAAAGCAAATTTCCAACACCAAAGCGAGTGTTTTGTCACATCTTAAACTCCTGTAGAAGAACTCGGTTGGAGTAAATGAAAATTTTGGAAAAATGTTATGGAAACCCCGTTTACCTTAATCAGAGAATTTTTGTAGTTTCACATCAAATGAGATTCATTTCAATATAAAATCAAACTATGAATAGAACAAAGTTGGTTCGATTCCAATCCTAGTGTTTGTGCAATCATATACAATTTTATTAGACATCCCATCGTTTTAATTGAATAATGGAGGTTTTAATGCTTTTACTTCAGTTGCGAGTCCACCTAAGTTCGATTCCAATTCTTGTTGTATAATTAAAACATATAATGAGGACTGTCATCATAAAATGGAACCTCAAAGATGCTAAACAATTGATTTGGCTGTAAAAAACTGTTTGGATTATATTCTTAAATGGAACAGATTCGAAATTATCCATCAATTAATAGGATGAAAAATTCATTTCAGTTTGTTTAGATGTTTATAACCTCTTCAAGAGAGTCCGAAAACGGCGAGAGTGACGTAATCATATTCCTGCAATCTGATTGGCACCCCAAAGCAGCCCAAACGCCTGCAAAAATTCTGATTAGCTCGATTCAGGGTCATATCTGCGTTGACATAGATTTCCTAAGTAAATGACGCGAGTGGTTTATCTGGTTGATCTGTGGTTGAAACTTACTGTGAATCATCTCTCAGTTCCATTCCAACTCGTGTGATCAGACGTGAAACTTGATGATGCAGGATGCATTCCCAGAATGTAGACTTTTAATGAGCTGAACGTGTCAACATAATAAATACGATAACGTCTCATCGGCAAACAGCCAACCTGTCGTAACCTGTAATTCAACCCCTACCACGTTTCTTGAGATTGAGTGCACCTCCACACGTTGAATGGATTTAGGTTCCTACTCTGAATCGAGTTAAATTCGTTCCTACTCGTGCAATCGCTTACGCTCCGAAATCCTACCTTCGGTTATTACACGTTATCGTATTATTCCGTATTTATTTTATCAATTTGATTGCAAGATTTGCGTTATACTCGGAGGCGCCTAGAACGGGACTTTGAGGAGTGGGTGTTTCACTAAGGTGCTCAGAGCATAAACGTAGTTATACAGGGAGTTTGGTATATGTGCGGCAAAATTTTAAAGGTGGTTTCTTCTAACTATTTTGGGGATATTTTGTTCTTTGGTGATTTTAGAAAAACCACTTTGTTTCAGATATACATTGTGGAAAAAATTCGCGACAGCTACAACATTTAATTATCAAAGAGCACTTGAGTTACGAATTCGTACAAATCTAATGAAGTTTTTTGGAGAAAATCGAAAATTTGAAAAATTTTCGAAAAACCATTTTTTTAAAATTTCCTCATGAATATCCACTCGAAGTTTTACACAAGGTTGCGCGTTTAGTAATTCAAAACTGTTCACAAAGATTCTGTGGCTGTCTGTCCTGTGAAATCAAACCCGCAATAAAGGAAAAAGATTAGCCTGTTTATTTTTCTCTCGAGTGTTATAACAAAAGTGAATTCGAAAGGCAATAAAATTTTCTTTGTTGGACAACACAGGCTAACAATTCTTCGGCGTAAATCTTCTCGAGGGCCGTCAGGTAGTTCTTCGCTGGCGCCGGCTTGTGGTCGGTCGTGGAGCCAAGGGTGTTTAGGCGCCTGTCGGTACTGAAGAGCTTCCGTCTTCGAGGGGGGTAAAAACCAGATGTTGGATCTTGCTGAATTTCTTCGTCTTGATACGGATGAAGATGGAATGCAGATGTCGGTCAGGAATGCGGCGTCTAGATCGAATGTCTTCTTAGCGGTGATATGCAGATGGATTTGAGAGTTGAGTCGAGTCAAGTGAGTTTTGAGAGCGGAGCGAAATATATTTATGCGATTTTTCAGAGATTTGAATTTCGTGTTTCGACTCCGCCCTTTTTTCCGTTTTTGTTGAAGTAGATGAATTCGCTACAATTCAATCCGATCAATTCAGTACTTCATGAGATATCGAGAAATTAACCTCGAAATTTCAAATGGGCTTAACTCCGAAACTGTTTTACCGATTTCATCCATTAACAAACTCAGCTGAGATATTTGGACTCCAAACCTTATCTGACAATTTCCTTCGAAATTTAGTGCTCATACGGACGGACAGAATTGAATTTGAACACGGATTCTTCTTCAGTGTGTTAAACTCAATCCAAGACCATTTGCGGGTCAAAATTTGAAAGTTACAGACATTGTGATGAAACGATAACACGCTGTTACCTAGAACAAGCTCGTAAAAAAAAATGAAAATGAAAATTATTTTTTTTTACGAAGAATGTCCTTGCAGATTGCGGGATTGAACTGAATATTTCAACCTGCAGGATTATAAAGAGATATTTGAGAAACACATGAAGAATTTCCGCTCTCTCGAATTTCTTTAAAAATATTCATAAAATCGAGAAACCGAATATCATAAAGCAAGGGGTAATTAAATATTTTCCTCGTTACCCGATATCGTTGAAAAGTCTTATAGTCTTCCGACAATATTCCTCGCTTGGATGGCCCCAAAAATCCTATTTTAGTGGCATGTTGCCATTCACCTAGACCTAAATGATTCATTCAGATAGTTATTATGTTAACGTACAGCGGTACAACTGAACAGCCGCACATAATTCAATATGACGCGGAATTAATTATGAATAATTTAATGAAACAAGCTGTGACCAATTACACCACAAAATTCGAAGAAATACTGATATTCGAACCAAATGCTCGAGCTCTGGAACGAACATCGAAAAATATAGTGGCCTTGAACTATCATGCAGCATCGAGAATCTGCACGAAAATCAATTAACGGTAATGTAAATGCAGCATTCCTAACCGCAGGTGTTCAAATACCCATGAAAATCATGGTAATAATTTCCCGGTCGTGTCATTTGGCCAACGACAGTCGGTAGATTAACTGATATGAATGTAGCTACATGTTAATCGGAGCTATCCATCAGCAGATCGATGTAATAATTGAGATGAACAATTAAAACTAGAAAATTTTCAATCATCATGGAATTCGACATGAACCATTTAGCCGTGGGTTTGTACTGGTGTGGCAGAAACGTATTTTTTTCGAATTTACAACGATAGAATCCTCACACAATTTTGTACAAAGTCAAACGTCCGTAATGTTCAACTAGTTACGACGTTTATATCTTATCACATTAATACAACTTGAGATATTGAATAACTCCTTAATATCGAAGAGATATATAACTCTGAAACAGTTTTGCCGATTTTGCATATAAACGATATCAATCGAGATATTAAGGCCCCACCTAATCTGGATATTTCAGGACTCTAGATCTTTCTTACAATGTATGAAAACACACTAACGAAGGCAGAATTAGATTTGACAACGGATACCTCTTCAGGGAGTCCGATCTAATCATTTCAGACTGCACTAACATAACCGCAAGGACGAATATCTGTCGATTAGTCAACAAACATTCCACACTGATCGCAGACCATCTTGCCTTGGATAAACCGCATAGGAATCTAGATACTTATAACCTGATAGATGGAATACTGCAGTATAACAACGTACAGCGCGCCATCTCCCAGAAACATCTGGCGAATCCTACCTTCGAGTGCAGAATTCTTTGATCGATGTGCATGACTTTTATCCTTTTTTCGTATCAGATCGCTGCAACTGCGATTTTGCAGTTTACAACGTTGGTCATGACTCGGTTCATGTGGTTTCCCCACAAGACGATAACGTCCAACATCTGACAAAGATAGGAATTATGAATGCCTTGTGGTTATGTTAGTTTATTACTACTGGAGCTCTCTTTCCTCCATAAACCAATTCCTATTTCAGATTATTTTCAGAAAAAAATCCAAAGTAACAGACATTTGGGCGAAATGATTACGCGCTGTTAACCCAGTACAAGCGCCTCAAAATAAAAACATGGAGTAATAATCAATTTTTGCGCTTATGTTCTAAAAAAACAGCGTGATATCGTTTTGTCAAAATGTCTATAATTTTCGAATTTTGAGCCGAAATGTTCTCAAACGACTAGGTTGAACTCACTGATGACGAATTCGGTGTCAACATCGGTTCTCTACGGCCGTCTGGCCGTTCGTATGCACGATTACAGGCGTACGGTGAATCCTTTCGACCTGAAACTTTTAGGGCAGGTTGTATTTTTAAATGCACGGTTATGTTCGTTAATGGGCAAAATCATCCAAACGGTTTTGGATTTAAAGCCTCTTGAAAATTCGAGGTTATTTTCGTGATAATTTGGTAACTACTCGAACGATTGGACTGGAACTTGGCAGTTAGTTGGAGTATAACGACGCGCAACATTTATAAAATTTTGTTGAGATCGTACTGTCAGTAAGTATTTCCAAAATTTATTTCGATTTTTATTTTGAAAACTGTTCATCATATTCGAAAGAGATTTTGCTTGGGCTTTGAGCTTCATACGATTATAATTTCTGGAGATATTGGGAAAAAATATGTAAAATTTAGTGGTTTTTCCTCGGTATCGTTGTTTTCTCCGGAATAACTCAAAAAAACCTAGAAAGGCACTGACGTGAAATCAGCAGCTTTCGCACGCATGTTCAAATTCGTTGCCAAAGCGGCCATCTCCTTTGAACATGCGCGCAAAAGCTGCTGACTTCACGTCAGAGCTTTTCAAGGCTTCTTTTTTGGTTATCATGTACCTACTGACTTTTTTTCAACATCGAAAAAATAATTGTTGCAAATTCGATTGGCATCATATTGAAATTCAACGTAGCGTATGAATTCAAACTATAACAAAATTCGTATTCAAGAGTGCATCAAAGTTCCTAGTTATTGGAATTTTTGCCATCGCGTTCGAATATAAATCCAATTTTCGAACAATGGCATATCACAGAGCAAACTTATAGGAAAGTTGGAAAAGTTAAGGCTGATTCACGGTGAATGCCCTTCCTTGAAATTCTTAACAAGTTCGAAAATGAAGAACAGCATACATATGTTCGATGAAGCTCATGAAATTCCCTTCGTGATTCCAACATTTGTTTCGATACCTCGAAGCAGTTAAAAATGACAAATTTCAGCGGGGACTTATCCATAAATACAGAGTCGGATTTAGGTTTTCAGCGCCTGTGGCAAACTGTCAAAGTGCACCCTTGTTCTGAGTCTCAATAATATGATAGCGCCCTGGGCGCCTATTCTTGAAACCGGGGAAGAGAACGATCGATTGAAAGGGGGCGTGTCTACGAGTTTTTCAGGGAAACGGTATTCTTGAAACGAATGAGTGCTTCACGGAGAGCGAGCGATGTATCTCTTACGATACATAGAGGACGCTAATTATGTATCGGGTATTTGACAATTTTGATCTGTTTGGCAATAAGTCTTTACAATCTCAATTAACTTTCACTACAAAATTTCTGTTTTCACTCGGAAATGGACATGGCGAGTGCAATTATGTGGAAGATGCAGAACAACAATACCAAATAGGTGTCCATGTGCTTTCTAAATGGAACTCGTTTGATCTATCTGATCCAAAATGTATCAAAATGTTTAGATTAACTAAAGCTCAACTCGGAACACTGTGATTTACTTCCAGTTTTTTTCATATGCTCCCTTGTATAATCTGAATGTAACCGACCCATGTACATTTCAGGTCTTCGTATTATGTAGTCGGTGAGCAGCTCCTTCTGTTTATAGTTGATTGGAATTGATCTTTTTTTTTCAAAATGATCCATTTTACAATTTTCCGAACGCTCCCAACTCATATGACAACTGTATGATTTCAAATTTGAATTATGACAATATATCACAGAAATATAGTCCATGTCGATGTAATAGTTGAGTTCCGATATTCCTGGCCAGTACTGGCCAGTAAATTTTGACAGTTGATTTTACTGGCACTGCTTTGGTAACTGTTCGTATCAGTACGAAGCGTTCCGAAATTACTGATACTGGCCAGTACTGGCCAGGAATATCGGATCTCAACTATTATACAAAAAGTTGCCTACATGAATGAAGTTAGCTTCATGTCTGTCGAAAATACTTGTTTTTGATTGGTTAGAACATTTGGCATGATTTTTTGTCTATGATCGCTCATTCAGACTGCTCCCCATCTTGATTGCGATGGTATAAACGTTCTCTATCGTTTCATCATAAATGCTTGCGTTTCCTTGCCAACGGCGTCGAAACGCCAATTTTTCCACGTTTGTTCTCTTCCCAGAGTTCATGAATGGCGCTTCTTGATGTTCAAGAATACGGAATTGACGTTTTGACAAATGGAAGGAAGGTCGAACGGGAGATTGTGCCATAGAGAACGTTCTATACCATCGTATTTCAAGAATAAGGCCCCTGGATGATAGCCGAACGTGCAAAAATTCTCATTAATATTATTATGACTGGGCGCATAAAATTGCCTAGAACAATTGCCCAGATATTAATTCGAGAAGTTTAATTTAGGACACGATTGAAATTGAAACACTTTTCCAGCAAGAATAATTTCTAGCTTGGATAAACGTATTCCACATAATAGTACATATGTAGTTAGTTCAGATTCTTTAAGTTGATGCTATACAGGGTGTTTCATTGGTAAATGAACAAACGGTAACCCGAGCTAGAGCTACCCTAGGCGAGTCCAAATATCAACCGAATATACTGGGTGGTTCAAAAGTTATGAGAAATTGAAATTATCAGTGAAAACATGAACCACCCTGTATCTCGGTTATGGAATTGATTAGACCTATCATATATGGGTATTTTGGACTCGCCTAGGGTAGCTCTAGCTCAGGTTACCGTATGTTCATTTGCCAATGAAACACCCTGTATAAGCTGTGAAGCATTTCTCAATGGATAAAATTATCCCAGATGCGAAAAAAAGAAGTATTCAGACGAGGGGGGTTCATCTAGCCCCTCGGCCTTGATCGTAATCGTCTTCGTAATTTATGACCTACGAACGAATCCAGAATCGTAGGCGTCAAGTGTAAAATTATTATCTGGAAGTTTGTAATAATTATGACTCATTCACGCGTACAAAAACGTGACGAATTCGAATTTTCTTTCGTTTTCGGGTTCTTATTGTCTCTCTATTTTTTGTGCCTAATCAAGCCAAGCAATTGTTTTCAAATCTCTTCGAGGGTAGATGACAAACAAGCTGGTAAAAAATATATGCTCTAAAGCATTACAAACACGCGCGCATACACACAAACATGGCCTACGGAGCAGAAATTCGCGTAATAATATCACTGTAGGGAGTTTTTTTAAGGGTTCCATGTTATTTTGGCTGAAGTGTTTTGGTTACATATATAATGAATCAAAGCGGCGTGTTGTTAATTATTATTTCTGTTGTCGTATTTTTTTTTATTCGCGTAGCTGGTTGGTAGTTCGCTGAAAATTTTCAATATCATTGAGTTCTTAAGGCCGAAGCCTTTTTCAAATTTCTTTCTCTGCAGGGTTGAATTCAGCTGTGCATTCATCTGGTAATTTCAGTTTTATAAATTTGAATGAGATTCGAAAAATGAAAAGACAATGATAGTGATTCACTTTCATAAACTATCCCAGTTGGCTATAATTTAGGTCTATCAAGTTTTTTTACTTAAAACTGACGCAGGTTGGCACTAGCGAAATATCGGAAATGTCAAAATAACTTTCCACAGCCTTACCAAATGCCAATTTCTACTCTCGGTTTCAACATAATCATCACGCTTGGAAACTAAAAATGCCGAATGTGGTTTTTAAGAAGCAGTGACAAAATATCAGAAAGAGCTTTATAGAATTGAAATCTGCTTTTTCTGATAGTAACCCTGATGAGTTCAAATCAATAATTTATCACAAGCTATCTAACATTTTCGAAATATGTGAGTGAAAACCCAGTGTATCGTTTACATAGATTCCCAAGAACTCTGTAAATTGAGTTAGCTCTTTTAAGGTGACACAGGTTTCGTAGCACTAATACATTTTCATACTGGAGTATTTCAAGTTGTGCAACGAGGTATTTGAATGTCTTCTGTAGACTTATTTCTCGAGAATTTCCAAAAGTAGGGAATTCCATAGGTTTGTCTGTTCGTTTAGATGATCTACTGCAGGGTTATTGGAGTACTTTCATTTTTTTTCCAATGAACCATCACAAAATAACGGACCATCCTATCTATTATCTTCCAACCATGTTTAAATTCGTGAAATATTTCCAATATTAACCAAGAAAAAAGTTTCTTCAACATTCGCCAGGTCTTTGAAATTTTTGAATTCACATAATATTTCAAAGCTTATTTTAGGAGGATCTTGCATCACTTTTAGGTTTTTTTTCTAGATTTTCACTCCCAATATCTGAAACAGAACTATTTAATATTAAACAGAGGTTTCCTCAACGGATAACGCAGATTGCAGGATTCAACTATTCGTCAAGGGATGTTTCTAGGAAAAATATGCCTAAAAAATAATACGAAAACAATGCGAACAATCAACAAAGTGAAATGTAATGTTTATCCTAGTGTGTCCTAGAATTTTTTTGGAATATATGTACTATACGATCTCGACAAAATTCTGCCGAACGTGGCGCGTTGTTTTGCTTAACTGATTGCTAAGTTTCCGACACATAATCTTGAATATTATTTTACAGGGTGAGTCTTTGACCTAGCAGAATATTTTAACAGAAGATTGTTGAAGCTGAAAGAAACACATTTGTCCTCTACCATTTTTTCCGATTCGGCCTAGATAAAAAGATATAGGCATTATAAATTTTCATAATAGGCTAGCCGCCCCTGGAAACCTGAACACTGAAGTTTTTCCAAGCCTAAGATATACCATTCAAATCTTCGAAATAAGCAACTCTGTTATGAAAACAAGCGTCAACTTACTTTTTACATTCCAGTTTCATTTTCATAAATAAATAAAACAGATTTACCTAATTTATCTATGAACGTACAAACGTTGACAAATTGACGAACAGAAAGAAAGAACTCTTCGAAATCTAACAATACACAATATGCTAATTCTATGTATACACTCGTATAGTCTATGATTCTGAACTGAACTATAAATCTGTGGCTCCGTGGTTTTAAGGTTATGTCACGGTGGTTTTCTTCCACCATGGGTTATTATGTTATGAAAGCGCATTTGAAGAATACCTCAAAATAAAAACTATCAAAGTTCTGTACATAATTTCAAGAAATATGGGTCAGCAGAAAGATTGCATTCAAATCAGTAAGAATCCCCATTATCATGGAAAAGTGAGAATTTAATCAATTATACTACACAAATTAGCTCGAAATTGAAAAGGAAGCTTCAAGAATGGATTCAGGAACGAATCACCACTGTATAACACAGATATAGTTTTGGGATGGAAACCTATTTTGGAGAAACTTCTTATGTCGTCTTGGTGATAATAATCGTAGTATGGAAAAACTGATGAATACATCACTGGAATTGTATGGATACAAAACAAACAACTTCAAGATGTGATAGTTCATTCAGATTGAGGAGATTTTTGTATAAAATGAGGAAGGTTTGGATCGTGACAACTAGGATTCCATTCTCAACTTTTAGACGTGGCAACGCGGAAAAATTGAATCCTGTCAATTTTTTGAACAGAGTTGCATTCAGCCAAAGTACCCAATTCTCGGAATTTCACAGATATTTTTTATTTTTGAATTTCAGACTACTCGAAAACGTCGCATCATACGAAAAAAAATAAGGAATACTTTTACTTTCCAAAATGGTCAAAAATTCGTTGAATAGCATTCAAATTATTTTTAAAAGTTGGATTATTTGAATTTCTGGTATTTTTATGAAATGTTATGGTCATATTAAAGAAAAGGATGTGGATGAAATTTTGTAATCCAGGAACATTCATCGTATCAATAAAAAACTATATTCCAAAGATCATCTCATTCGATGAGATCGTTCGCGAGATATAATCGAAAATTACATTTTTTTATGGATTTTCTACAGTCTGTATCTTACGAACCAAGCCGAATCGGAAAAAATGGTAAGGAAAAAAAGAGTTTCTTTTGGCATCAGGAATCTTCTGTTAAAATATTCTGCAAGGTCGAAGACTCACCCTGTATATTTATAAGTCGATAAGATTTCTCGTACGCTCGTAATCGTGCCTACAGAGTTACAGACGGCCGTCAGACAGAATCGATTTCGACACCGGATACTTCATCAGTGAGTGCAACCTAGTCAAAAATTACACACATTTTGACCAAACGATCGCACGTTGTTCCCTAGAACATGATCGCAAAAATTATGAATCCGATTGAATCCGTTTGGTTCTGAATAATCATTTCATCCTAAAATATCTATTCTAAGCCATTGAGAGGATCAACCCTGGTACAACCTGTATAATATCCAATGCCTAGTTCTTGGTATAATAGAGTTGGTTTAATCTGATGTGTTTCTTGGAATGCGAGTATGTTGAAATCAATAATTACTACTGTGTGGAGTATTACAAGACTGTATTTTTATTATATAGGAATTGGTTCGTGGAAAAAAGAGAGACAAAAGATTGGATGATCAGCTCTGATCAAGGTGGAATATTTGGTTATTTATCGATAGATATTCGTCCTTGTGATTATGTTATTCTTATTATACTTTCCCCATTCATGGTATTGAAATGAAGGATTTGTTAAGACGTTACTATTGTTTGAATTTTACACTTCCCGTCACTTTTCCTTGCATCTTTCAAGTGTAACTTGGGCAGCCTACTCAACAAAGAGTCCTTTCCATTTAACTAGACGATCACAATTACGAGCCAGAGGTGGTTATTGGAAAAATCAAGTATGGGATCATTACAGTGAAAATATCCTACAAATATTGAACTTCGTTTCAATCAAAAAGTAAATCATGGCGTTGATGAAATATCCAACATATTATTTCTGCGTTATGACTCATCACCGATTAATGACTCACAAGCTAGGAAAATATTCACTCTTATGCATTTAAGGTCATTCGCTAATAGCTATAACATATTGCGTGGAGCTCGTCCAAACAAAAACCTTGGGGTTTTTTAATGAGCACGATCCCTACAATATCCTGTGCAAACCATAAACAGCGTTCAGCGTGAATTCCTGAAAAAACAGAAAGCTTTGTTCACATCAGAGTCATTATGTCATCGCGACGACATTGTTATTGCATAAAATATGCATGTAGGTCAGCGAGACAGCAACATCTTGAACTGCCATCCTACATTATTAAGATTGAGTTCGTAATGAGTGTGACTGGAAGTATTATTTCGTTTCCGTTTTATTATTATCACGACTTTTGTTAATTACAATGAAGTACGGGTTCAGCTGAACTTATTTTCAGAAGGAATTATCTTAGAGTTAGGAAGGAACATGGAATGAATATTTAAATGATGAACTTTGGAGTGTTCTGGATTTGAAAATTTTGCTTCAGACTGTGTTGAAGTGTCATGAATTCCTGAGAATGCTCAGTGACATTGTAAGTGTTACACCTGGAGAAAGAATTATTTTGCATTTTTCTGCAATGTACCAAGAAACTATGATTAGATTATCATTTGTAGCTGAATACTTGGACCTATTGATGTCATTTGATCCGATTATGTGGGAAGAATATTTATATTTTATATTGACGGAAGATTCAAGAAGAAATATCAATTAATGCAACTACGCCCAATTTGGCAACACAGTCAAGTTAAAGTTTCATTAAACTTCGTTAATATCTCAAGGTGAGGCATTTGAGTTCACTATGGGTAGAATACTGATAACAAAACGGTGTGTAACTACTCTCTAATCCACTTACACTTTCTGCGTCTAACGCACGTTTCGAAAACCAAGTTTCCTTTGTCAAAGACATATCGTTACTAACTACAGTTATTAATGTCATTTTGAACGAGTGAGAGGATGGTAAACAGGACCAATGGGAAAGGGTTATTAAGGGCCATTAGGGTAGTGCTGGGCTATCAAGGGTGAGTCAAGTAAATAATGAGAATACAAGGGTGAGTAAACCCATTATTTCAAATATTTACCTGCCTCACCCTGATGAAACCACGAATCACACCATTCTCTCGAATTTCTACGTGAAACAGAGCCATCCGGAAATTCGAAAATTTGACAAAATATGTTAAGACGTGTTCAGTTTATTTCATTGAATATAATGAATTATGAATCATAAGGTTTGTTCGTTGTACCTCCATGAACTACACTATAACTATACCAACTCCACTGACTTCCAATTCTCAGTGCATCTGAGTTTAGGCACAAATAACTGAGTGAATGGATTTAGGGCCGTATTAATGATTGCTCCTTGAGGCTTCCTTACTGAAGGCTGCCTTGAATTTCATTACATAGAAAATCAAACTCAGGGCAGCCTTCAGTAAGGAAGCCTCAAGGAGCAATTATGAATACGGCCCTTAGTGTAGTTCAATCTGTTATATTATTCTCACAGAATACAAATACATGATAGATGATTTTACGCAAACCAAGATGACAGAATTCTATGCTTCTTTTGTTTTCGCTACCACTTCGAGGCGATGTAGATTCGTCGTGAAGTTTTTCTAAAGTCATCACGGACAAAAATTCCATTTCAAATAACGATATGATGAAAATTAATTTCGTCCAAAAATAACCACACATAGAGAACAAAACACGCCCAACTAGTAACCAGAGACAACCACAGATGTCTATGATTATGAATTATATTTACGCATAACCATCACAGAAGATGACCTCATTCTATGCACTGTACACGTTATCTGTGACTACACTGACCCCTAAAATTTCCTCAACGAACAGAGTGCAAGTTTACAACAAAACACACCGAACAGAATCAGTGGAGTAAGTGTAATTAGTGTAGTTCATGTAGGTTCAACGAACAAACCTTATAGAGATTTTTTTTCCATTATAAAGGGCATGTAGGGTTCTTCTTCCACCTGCGGATCTGAAATATCATCGCTTGGGGGACCAGATCTGTTCGAAAGACCTTTCCCATCAATGAGCAAATGTAGTTTGTATCATTAACTGCTTTTTGTTGGTTTTCCTTCTCCGATACATTTATTATTTCAAGATATTTTATCACTATAAATTCGAGAAGAAGGAAAAATTCCGTTTTAATGAAACATATACTATTTTCTACGAATACGTCAGCTTATTCTTTGAGCCAACATCTTATTCAATACACTTATACATGGGGGGAGAGTTTTCGCTGAGGTTTTTATATGTGCTCTTGTAAAATGTATGGTGCCGCACAAAAAAAATATATGACGGATTCTATTCTAATCATTCTGAAGGGTTAACGATATGAAGGCCTTCGAAAGATATCGAAGTATAGAATGGAAGCCCGAATAGAATTAAATTGGACCTGGATTTCATATCAGTAGTCTCATTGTATTGTAATGCATTGTATTTCATCGATTTTTCGTAATAGGTTAAAGGGAAACCTCCACTATGGATTCTTCCAGTTAATATATCGTGAGTGCTACGTATAAGTTTTGTAACTGTGTCCTTGCGCAACTTTAGACACAGCACTGTATATCAGACCCAACAGTGAATTGTTGCTATCATAATACGACTGAAAAAGGTTTTCCTAGTTTGGAATCGAACCTTAGTCCAATGCACAAATCTTTCAAACATTTCCGAGTAGAAATTCGAAAACTGCAGATATTGTTTGAGCATAATTGCGTATTCAACATTCCTATCGAAGTTGAAGAATACCCACGCAAACAGATGAACATTTTGACACCAAAATAGCAGTAAAAAGTGCCTGTATTCCGCCAATGAATAGAACAAAATCCAACCGTGAAAATCGGCGAAACATTCAGCAAAATAGCGGCAATCAGTCTAGTCAAATTTCAATCGAATTAGACCCGATCGACGGATTTTTCACAATTTCCAAATTGCCGTAGGGAATTGCTGTCCCGTTAAATCACAAGCTCGGTTCTAAAGCTTCGCATATTGTCTGTCTACTTTTGAGCGCTTCGAATTCGCGAGAAACCCCGAAAATTTCAATATTTATAGTAAAAGGTCTATTCGGGTGATTTTCTATTGAAACAGAGTGGAAAGTCTCTCAAGATCAAGTTTATTCTGTACTGGTACGGAATCCCAGAGGAGTAGATGTATACGAGAGGAATTGTAGTTACTAGAAATAAGGGTAAACCCGCAAGATTTTCTGTCGCGAAGCTACAAGTAAGATATTCACATCATTGTAAGCAGTGTGAGTTCCTGAACAAAAAATTTGAAGGCCAACATAGGCGGTCTCTCTTTGTTCGGAAGATATGGGCCCCCAAAGTTCCAAATTGATGCATTTTCAGATCCTTTTTTCCGCCATAAAAATGATCTCTCACTTCTCAAATCCATTTCATAAATCATCTTTGAACCTTCAACCAAAGAATAGAGACACTTTCTTTCAAGAATATTCATTATTTAAAGGAAGAAAAGTGAAAATATTGGACAACGACTTAACCTATATTTCTACGAAATACTTCTCAATGTTAAAGCGGAGCTTGGCAACAGCGTCTTTTCATTGCTGGCCAACGTTTTATGACCGAAGAGTGGTTGCTGGCGGGAAATATGAAATTATGGACAGTTGAAGGATACGATTGTAAGGAAAATGCTTCTGTCACTGAAGAAGAGGTGGTTATTCTAACATCAATACAAAATCATTGAGAATATTTGTTTAAGGTTTCACTCTCAATATTTTCGTTTGAACTTTCTTTTTACCCCCTTCAAAATAGGGAGGTTGTTATCTACTTCGTTTTTTGTTGTGTCTTCGAGATGGTCCCAGTTTAGAATGAGATTCAGGGTATTCCAATAAAATGGGTTATATAAAAACCTCGATTTCATTGGATATCTGGGAAGGGCGCGACCTATCACATATGAAAAAAATTTACGTTGAAATATATATCAGGGTGTTTTCTCATTTCATTACTTTGTTTCAATCTTGTAGATTTCATTAGAAACTAATTCTCCTATTGGAAGATTTAGAGTATAGCAGTAAACAGTAAGAACTAAGAACATATTTCATGATATTTCATTTTTCGCCAGCAATAATCTGTCATTCACGAATCCGCACGATGGCACGATTCCGACCGATGAAATTCTCGCCATTGCCAAACTTCACTTTTAGACTGAGTCGAAATCAGAAGCAATTGAGGCTAAGTGGTTGTCCAGTAATTTCATTGTTTTTTCATTAAATATTGATTATTCTTGGAAAAAAGTGTTGCTTATTGTTGGTTGAAGGTTCAAAGGTGGTTTGTGAACTATACAGATGAAGTGAGAGATCGTTTTTATGGTGGACAAAGGGACCTGAAAACGACTCATTTTGGAACTTTGGGGGCCCATATCTTCCAAATTAAGGGAGACCGCCTATGTTCGATATCACATTTTTTATTCAGAAAAACACACTGCGTACAATGATGTAAATATCTTTTTAATATCTCGGCGACGGGAAATCTTGCGGGTTTACCGATATAAGTGAGACGAGTAGTGCTAGCGATAGATAACCTTTTTAGAACAGATTCAAATGAATGAGCCAAATTCTCATTGAAATATATCGACGCCAGAGAAAATTTTCAGTGGTTTCAAAATGGCGAAGGGGCCAGTATCGTTCCTTTCAATGTCGTGTTATTTTTCTATTTGGAGTTCAAGCGCGCCACTTTTCACACCTCATTCAATTGGTTACGTATAGAACAAGTGAAGGCGATCAATCAATCCTAGCGATAGATAACACCTTTCGGGTAGATTGATTGAGATGTCTCAGTAAGTGAAAAAAAAACCTAGAAAAGCACTGAGGTGAGGTCAGGACCTTTTCACGCGCTTGTTTCGTTGCAAAAGCGGTTATCTATACAAGTATTGACCCTGCCAAACGCAGATTTTTTCATATGGTCCTCACGAAATTCTGCATGAACCTTAAGTTATAATTTTCGATCAAGTACTAGACTGCAATTCCATCCAAAATTTGGAATGGGTATAACTACCTGAAGAATAATTGGCGAATTCAACCCATTCAAGCATTCGACCCTCTTAATTGAACTGTAAATCTGCTCTACAAATATATTCCCTATGTCGATTCTTCCTAGAGTTACGAATGCCGAATTGGCAAATTGGTAAAACTATCGAATGATTCTGCAGATATACCCTTTCAAAATTTCAGTTTTATATATATTTCCAAAAACATAGATCGAATCGTCCTTCAATGAAAAATGCCCTAAACCTATATTTCTATACCAAACTTGCCCGATACCCCTGGTATTTTGGAAACAAATCCAATTTGAGACTTTCGCGTTTTTCATTAGCGAGTTTTGTTTGAAGGGCTCTGCAAGAAAGGATGGATGGGTGTGCAATTCTAGTATTGCTTTTTATTGACCACACCAACGATCCCAAGAACTTCGCAGCAAAAAACTACCCGTAGGTTTCACTGAATTCTTGAAAATAAGCCAATTAAAGCGTTTTTGGGGGTCGAGATCCTTAGTAAAATTTCAATGAAAATTTGAAACAATAGATTTCCTTCAAAATTGGTATAATCGAAAAGGGGTCAATGCTGAATTATGTTCTGCAATTCCCAATTGATTCCGTCAGTTGAAAAGGAAAATAAATGATTTTGAAATTTCACATTTTGGAAATTTCCCATTTCACGTGTAAAAATCTAAATGGTAGAAGATATCGATGAGATTATATCTCAGTCATATTCAGCGACCTCAAAAACCTATATTTCTATATCAAACTTGCCCGATATCGCTGGTATTTCCGACACGAATTCAATTTGAAACTTTCGCGTTTTTCATTTCCGTTTTGTTTGAGGGGCTCTACAAAAAAGAATTGAATGGTGTGCGATTCTATTATTGCTTTTCATCATTTCCACAAACGAGCTCAAGAACTTCACATAAAAAAACTACACGTAGGTCTCAATGAATTCTTGAAAATAAGCCGAATATAGCGTTTTTGGAAAGTTTAGACCCTTAGTAAAATTTCGATGAAAATTTCCTTCAAAATGGGTATAATCGAGAGGGTTCGATGCTGAATTATAATCTGCAATTCCCAATTGATTCCGTCAGTTGAGGGGGAAAGTATTTGAGATTGATTGTTTGGTATTGTCAATTTTTCCAGAATTGAGAATAAGTGATCTTGCAGTCCTGAAGAAGATCCCAAAAATGAATCGAAACGTCAGCAGTTTGAAAAAGAGTGTTGGATTCATCCCAGAGTCCTGAATCCAATACTTCTTTTTCCCTGTAATAAACGACAGTAGTTTCACATAATTCCGAAACCGTTTCGCCGATTTTACGCATCAATGTCGCATTTTGAAATTTACCCTGAGAGTTTCGAGTCGCTGGCTCAGTCTGTTCTCCAGTTACCAAGGCAACGGCAGGTCGGGCATGATTGAAGTAGGCATCGGATCCTTCGACGAATTTGGCTGAAAATTCGAAATTAAACACATTCGAGCGAAATTCACGCGTTGTTCGCCAAAACAAGAGTGGAAAAGTTGAGTATGCGAGGAAAAAGTATTTGAGAATAGGAAATTTCATGCGGAAATCTAATATTTCTCCAGGAATTTTAATTATCTGCCTTTGTGAATGGGCAATCCCTAATTAGGCGACCTTCCTATAAGAAAAAAAAAACTTGAGACGCAGAAAGCAATAAGATGGAACGACTCGAATGGCAATGAACCAATGCATTATGTTTCCGCTCGTGGGCAAATTCATATTTTGCTGTGAGAAATGAAAATCCGGAACAGATTTTCCAAGAAGCTGTGTACTCGCTTTATACATTCACATGCCTACATCGAATGCTCTAAGCCCCATTTTCCAGGCACAATGGAACAATTTCCACCCTAGTTTTTCTATGAATTGACACACTCGGATTTCCCACAGGAAACTGGGGAAGATTGAAAATCTTCGCCACTGAGCTAAATCGTTAAAACTGAAGTCTTGTCTGCAAGGCATATCGAATGCGGTTTTGAGAAGACACTTTTTGTCATTTCTGAGTTTTAAAGCCCGTTAACTCGCCTGAAGTTTCGGTGTTCTTTTTATCGACGCTTTCGGTTAATTTATTTCTAGAATATTTTACGATTGGAATGTTACCGGATTTTTTCCTTTTTGCGCGCATGTTCTAGGGGAACAGCGTGCTATCGTTTTGTCCAAATGTCTGTAATTTTGGATGATTGAGCCGAAAATGGTCTCAATCGACTAGGTTGGACTCACTGATGACGAATCCGGTGTCAAAATCGATTCTGTCCGGCCGGCCGGCCGGCCGGTTGGCCGGCCGTAGACACGATAACTGTCGAACGAAGTGAGCTAGCGACTTGAAACTTTCAGGGTAGGTCGCGCATTGGAATGCCGCGGTTAAGTTCGTTAATGGGCCAAATCGATCGAATAGTTTCGGAGTTATAGGCATTTGAAGTTTTGAAGTTATTTATTTTTTATTTCAGAAACTACTTGAGCGATTGGATTCAAACTTGGCAGTTTGGTGGAGTATAGCGACGCGCAACTTTGAGCCAAATTTCGTCAAGATCATATTGTCAATAAATTTAAAAAAAAATTTTTTTCGAAATTTTTTTACAAAAAAATTTTTTTTTCGGAAACCATTCATCATATCCAAAAAAAATTATACTCACACTTTGACCTTCTAATTTCACAGCAGTGTACTAAATTTCAGCTCGATACGATTGTAAGTTTTGGAGATATCGGGAAAAAATATATCAAATTTCGAGGTTTTCTTCTCGATATCGTTGATTTTTTTGGTATTACTCGAGAAATACTGATTCAGTCCTGATTAAACTTCACAGCTAGTTTTAAGATGCTGAAAGACAACTTTGTGCAAAATTTCGTGATAATCGGGTTATTATTTGAATTTGAATTTTGAATTTGAAAAAAAAAATTTATATGATTTTTTCATCATATCATCCTCATTAAATTCTGTATGAAACTTCGAACTGTTATTTTCGATGAAGTACTGGATTTCAATTCGATCTGGTCTGTATTTTTGGAAATATTGGAAAAATAAAATTTTGATTGGGTATATCTACGGAATCATTGGGTGGATTTTACCCATTCACGAATTCGGCCTTCGTAATTAAGGTCCAAACCTTCTCTACAAATATCGAGTTTCTAAGTTGTTTCTTTCGGAAGTTATTGTGTTTACGCAGTCGGCCGTTAGGCTGACCGTAAACACAATAACTTCCGGAAGAAACGACTTAGAAACTCGATATTTGTAGAGTAGGTTTGGGGCTTAATTACGAAGGTCGAATTCGTGAATGGGTAAAATCCGCCCAATGATTCCGTAGATATACCCAATCAAAATTTTATTTTTCCAATGTTTCCAAAAATACAGATCAGATCGAATTGAAATTCAGTACTTCATCGAAAATAACAGTTCGAAGTTTCATACAGAATTTAATGAGGATGATATGATGAGAAAATCATATAAATTTTTTTTTTCAAATTGTTCTAATAACACGATTATCACGAAATTTTGCATAAAGTTGTCTTTTTGCATCTTAAAACTAGCTGTGAAGTTTAATCAGGACTGAATCAGTATTTCTCGAGTAATACCGAAAAAATCAACGATATCGAGAAGAAAACCTCGAAATTTGACATATTTTTTCCCGATATCTCCAGAACTTATGATCGTATCGAACTGAAATTTGGTACGCGCGCACGTTCAAATTCGTTGCTGAAGCGGTCATCTACATTGAACATGCGCGCAAAAGTTGCTGCCTTCACGGCAGTGCTTTTTGAAATTTTTTAACAACTCATTAGAAATTCTTATAGTTTACGAGCTTATCAGACGGTTTTATTCACTCTTATGATTGGAAATCGAGGGGTGAAAGTCAGTAAAGTTCCCTCAAAAATTTTCATTTCACTCGAAATATTTCCCCGTTTCCTTTTTCCAATCATAAGATCTGTGATAAGTAGTTGAGAAAATACAAAACCGCTGCGAATTTTTCAAGAGGATTCATTACTTTCTTAGTTAAATAACCCAATACTTAAACTTGTAGGTAATAGAAAGATCTACAAATTTTGTATTCACACTTTTTGCACATAACCTCAGAATTTCGCGAAAAGTTGCGAGTTGCTATACCCCAACTAACTGCCAAGTTTCGATCCAATCGTTTCAGTAGTTACCGATTTATCGCCAAAATAATGTCAAAATTTTAAGACGCTCTAGCTCCGCAACCGTTTGGCTGATTCTGCCCATTAACGAACTAAACCGTCGCATTTCAGAATGCAACCTACTCTGAAAGTTTCAGGTCGATAGGATTCTCCGTACGACCGTAATCGTGCCTATGCATGCTGTTCCCCAGCTAATGCGCGCCAAAACTAAAAACTTGGTTATTAGATTTTTTCATATAAATCTTTGTTAGATGTTGGAGATTTCATCTTATGGGAACCCACATGAACCGAGCGTTTCCATGTCGTGATGGTGTTTGTAAATCTGCAATATCGCAGATACAGCGACCTGATGCGACTAAAGGATGAACGTCATGCACACCGATCAAGGTATCCTGCACTCGAAGGTGGGATTCGCAAGATGCTCCCAGGAGATGGCGCGCTGTACGTTGTTAAACTGCAGCTGTCCATCTGAAAGGTGACAAGTATCGAGATTCGCTCTGCGGTTTTATCTAAGGTAAGTTGACCTGACGATCAGTAACAACTGTGACAGCTGTAGTCATTCTCCTTGGATACGCTTCTTCGATATAGATGTTTTGGTTGATTGGATGATTAGTTCTGATCAAGGGAGAATAATTATTGATTTATCGGCAGATATTCGTCCTTGTGATTATGTTAATAAATTTTGAAATTATGTGAAAAAAAGTGATTACGAAAATTGAAGATTGTAGACTTTTTTATTACCTACAAAATTGCCTTCTAGTATTTTTCCCTAGGACTTGTAGTTTTGCCGGAAATTGAGATAAACCGTGTTCAACCCTCAAACACTCACCCCCTTGCACTTCCCGACCTCGGATCGCCCCTAAATCGTTTTTTTCATTTTCTTATATTCTCTCACTCTTTCAATAGGTTTCATCCCACATTTATTTTTTTTGGTTCTAAAGATTATCGACCCTGATTTAAACCGTCCACAAAGAGGAAGCATAGTCCAAGAAATTCGATCACCAGAACGACTCCCCTTGTCGAATACAGAAAAAATTCTGGGGTTTTTCAACTTTGTTGTATGGTATCCGCGTTAACAAGAACTCACTAGCATCATATCAGGACCCCAATCATCTAATTTGTAATGAATTAATGCATACGGTCCGCGTCAAAATTATGGAACAAATTCATTTTCTCAGAAGAAAAATATTTGGCAACAAAATCCTGAAACAGGTCAATTTTTGTTCCACTTTTACCAAATTTCTATGAATTTTTGAAGGATTTTTTTGCACCCTGTGCCATCCATATCAACCCTTTAAATTTTTTGAGAACTGAAAGTAGGTCATGTTCCTTTTTTGGCAAGGTCTTTGTATCTTCTTTACTGGCATGCAGAAATTTTCAAGAAAAAAAATTATTTTTGAAAAATTAGTTTCTTCAAAGGGGTTTCCAGTATGTGCATTTTGTCATGGCTCATTTACTTTGAGACGATGGTACCTGATGAAATTTGTCACCGAATGAAAGTCGACCATTACAGTTTTGTTCATGCACAATTTTCAACCCCTCCATTTTTTTCTCCATTAAATGGTTCGTAGGGGTTGAAAGTTGGGCATGAACAAAACTATAATGGTCGACTTTCATTCGATGACAAATTTCATCAGGTACCATCGTCTCGAAGTAAATGAGCCATGACAGAGTGCACATACTGAAAACCTCTTTGAAGTAACAAATTTTTCAAAAAAAAATTTTTTTTTAAACATTTCTACACGCCTGTAAAGAAGATACACAGGCCTTGTCAAAGTAGCACATGACCCACTTTCCCTATTCAAATTATTTAGAGGGTTGATGGGGTTGGCGAAGGGTGCAACAAAAATCCTTCAAAAATGCATAAAAGTGTGGTAAAAGTGAAACAAAAATTGACCTGTTCCAGGATTTTCAAGCCAAATATTTTTCTTCTGAGAGAATGAATTTGTTGCATAATTTTGACGCGCACTGTATATATCTATTGTTTTCAATATAAACCTTCCACAACACTCGAAGCGGGTATGTTTTTTTGTACCCCACGTACCCCTTGATACGACAACGATTCGTGAAAACTTATCCTTACTTCCCGAGTAATGTTACAGTATATAAGGTAACAAAAAGACATGTGGATTATTTCCTGCTCACGACCTCGATTCCAGGTATCGTTTTCCTGTGAAATCGAGACCTGAAGATGCAGGATACATCAACCTCCATATCAGACGTACCTGCCTCATTAAAAATCTCTCCAGGGGGAACCTTGAATAGGTCTCCTTATAATTGATTGGTGAATCCACTCTTTCGAACTCTTTTGAACTCCTATTCAGGAGCTTTTACTAACAAATCCAGCATTCAGGACGAAAAGCCAACGACAATGGAGGGAGAAGCACATGCTGACAGTGTGAATTTTCAAAAGCGGGCAGACACCACTGCGGATCAAAAGGCTTTTCGAATGGAACGCACACAGGTGCGGATTAAATTTTTTTGAGAGGATCTTAATTAATACACCGAATTACCGAATCACATTAATTAAATTATCCATTTTGGCGTTAGACCGGAAAGAGTTGGTTCATCATGAAGCGTTGATCCGTTATTCGAGTTCATTCCGATATACAGAGTGTAAATGAGGGGGTGTTAGGAAAAACGCTCGAATATGTCGATTTGTAATTTTAAATGCGCATAGTTTTCAAGAAAATAAAATTATATAAGGTGTTCCATGCAACCGTGGCCAATACCAACTTTCTTATTTCAAATGTAACCCCCTGTATATTATTTATTTTTTGGATTCTTCAGAAAATTCTAGACATAATTCATGTATAATGTCCTATACCTATCTTCAACTTTTTCGGAAATATTAAGTGTTTTCAGAAATGTTGAGTAACGTTAGAAGACAATTCTACACCAGATTAGCATGTTGCCAAGACGTTCGCGGCGGGCATTTTGAACATTTCCTACATTGACATTAATGTTTTTTTTTGTTTTTTTTTCAATTATTGAGAAATAATCAGTATTACTTATTACGTTTTAAGTGTAATGTACCGAATTTTAGAAATAAAATAATTTTTATTTAAAACGTTGATTTTTGCACTAAATCTGAAAACACTGAATATTTCCGAAATGGTCAAAGATAGGTATAGGACATTCTGCATGAATTGTGTCTAGAATTCTCTGAAGAATCCAAAAAATAAATAATATACAGGGGGTTGCATTTGTAATAAGAAAGTTGGTATTGGCCACGGTCACATGGAACACTCTATATAATATTATTTTCTTGAAAAATACGCGCACTTAAAATTACAATTCGACGTATCCGAGCGTTTTTCCCAACACGCTTTCATTTATTCGTTATCGAATTTATTCCATTCGGTTGTTACACTCTGTATGTACACTGTGGGTCAAAATTATGGAATAAATTCATTTTCTCAGAAGAGAAATATTTGGCAACAAAATCCTGAAACAGGTCAATTTTTGTTTTACTTTTACCAAATTTTTATGCATTTTTGAAGGATTTTTGTTGCACCTTGTGCCATCCCCATCAACCCTCTAAATTTTTTGAATAAGGAAAGTAGGTCATGTAGTACTTTTTTGGCAAGGTGTTTGTATCTTCTTTACAGGCGTGCAGAAAATTTCAAGAAAAACATTTTTTTTGAAAAATTAATTAGTTCTGAAAGGTTTTCAGTATGTGCACTTTGTCATGGCTCATATACTTTGAGACGATGGTACCTGATGAAATTTGTCACCGAATGAAAGTCGACCATTATAGTTTTGTTCATGCACAACTTTCAACCCCTACGAACACTTTAATGGATAAAAAAAAAATTTCACGTGAGGGGGTTGAAAGTTGTGCATGAACGAAACTGTGATGGTCGACTTTCATTCGGTGACAAATTTCATCAGGTACCATCGTCTCAAAGTATATGAGCCATGACAAAGTGCACATACTGAAAACCTTTCAGAACTAACTAATTTTTCAAAAAAAAAAATTTTTTTCTTGAAAATTTCTGCTTGTCTGTGAAGAAGATACGAAGACCTTGCCAAAAAAAAGTACCACATGACCCACTTTCCCTATTCAAAAAATTTAGAGGATTGATGGGGATCGCACAGGGCGCAACAAAAATCCTTCAAAAATGCATATAAATTTGGTAAAAGTGAAACAAAAATTTTGACGCGCACTTTATACCCATACAGAAAGATTCCTTCTCACGCGTGTTCTAGAGAGCTATTTTAGGCGCTTTTTCCGACAAACAGAAAATTATCGTTCTGCCGAAATATCTGTATTTTCGAATTTTGAGCCTACAATGTTTTGGAACGAATAGGTTGTAGGTTCGTTAGTGGGCAAAATCGGCCAAATTGTTTCAGAGTTAAAGCCGACCGTAAACACAATAACTTCCGAGAGAAACAACTTAGAAGCTCGATATTTGCAGAGAAGGTTGGTCCTCCATTACAAAGGCCGAATTCGTGAATGGGTGAAATCCTCCCAATGATTCCGCAGATAAACCCATTCAAAATTTTATTTCCCTAATATTTCCAAAATACAGTTTAGATCGAAATGAAATACAGTAGTTTATTGAAAAATGACAGTTTGAAGTTTCACACAGAATATAACATGGATAATATAATGGGAAGATCAGGGAATATTGAATATTTGAAAAAAAAAATTGATTTTTTTTCTTTAAATGACATGATCATCACGAAATTTTAAGGTTGTCTGTCAGCATCTTCAAGCTAGCTGCGGAGTTTCATCGCGGCTGAATCAGTATTTCTTGAGTTAAACCGAAAAAACGACGATATCGAGAAGAAAACCACGAAATATTATATATTTTTTCCCAATATCTGCAAAATTGATAGCCGTATCGAATTGAAATTTGAAACATTGCTGTGAAATCTGAAGGTCAAGGTTTAAGCGAAATTGTTTCCGAATATAATAAATAGTTTCTGAATAAAAAAATTTTATCGCAAAAATGTTTGGAAAAATGTCTGCCAAGTTTCAATCTGATCGCTCCAGTAGTTCCTGAAATATGACGGAAACAACCTCAAAATTTCAAATGGGTATTACTCCGAAACCATTCGGCCGATTTGGCCTATTAACGAACTTGACCGCGGCATTCCGATGCGCGAACTACCCTACAAGTTTCAAGTTACTACCTTGGTCCGTTCGACAGTTATCGTGTCGTCGGATTCGTTATTAGTGAGTCCAACCCAGTCGTTTGAGACCATTTACGACTCAATCATCGAAAATTACGGATATTTGGACAAAACGATAGCAGACTGTTCCCCTAGAACATGCGCGAAAAAACCGAATTCTGATTGAAATTGTTTCGAAAGAAATTGAAAAAGGGGACCCCGAAAGTTTCCCAGAAATCGGCGATCCGCCAATGGCAGCATATTATATTAGCTCGAATGGAAAGTAAATAAACTTTTATTAGTATTATTGTAGTTATACAGGGTCTTTCACGAGGAACCTCACCCATATTTATACGGGAAACTACTGAACGTATTTTCATGAAATTCAGCACTTATAAGTATTTCACGATGCTGATGAAATCTAAAATATTTTCAAGGCATGAGCACCTCCGGTTTTTCCGGAAATGACGTCAACTTCCGTTTTTCAAATTAGAACACCATTTTTTCATTGCAGAAATAGATTCCTTAGAAAATTTTAATTTATTTTGATGTAACATTTTTCAGTTTTGGTTGGAAAATTCTCTCTGAGCGGGAAAATTCGAAAAAAAAATCGAAAATAGAGCTCCGCTGAAACAAAAATAACTTCGAGGTTTTTGGATGGAAAATTTTCATTTTCGGGATTTTTCAAGATGTAAGATTGATGTATCCACTTTAAAAATCTAAATCGCGATTCATGATACAGGGGGTGAAAAAAATCGCTTTCAAAGTTAGGGATGACAAAATCGTGAAAAATCAATTTTTTCAAATTAGAACCCCATTTTTTTATGGCAGATGTTGAATCTACGTTAAAAAATAATGTGATTGTATGCATCACACCCTTGCCCTAAAGTGGATATTTTCTGAGTTATTCACAAAAAACTGTTTTTCGTCTTGAATTTTCAGCTATTTCTTTTCCCTTCACGCCAAAAAGATGAAATTTTCAGGAACTGTTATTTGAACCATGCTGTAGATTTTTCACCCCTTCTTGAAACCGACTTCAAGTTACCATTAGGAGAACCATGGCAAACTCTCGCAGTTATAACTAGAGAAGATGCTCAAAGTTTTGACCGTTAATTTCTAGACATTTATTTATACGTCTCAGGAATGCTTCGTGCGTTGCTCTTCTTATTTCATCGGGAGGAAGAGATCTGCAAAAGTGTTTAAAAACCAAATTGAGTTTCAAAACTATGAATCTAAAAATCTAAACAAACCTGAACGCATTTCTGACTCGTTCTATGCAGTCCTCTTTATCAGTCAGGGGAGTTGAGTAGACAATATTTTTTATCCTACCCCAAACATAATAGTCTAAAGGAGTTACATCGGGAGAACGTGGTGGCCAAAGATGTGGACCATTGTTCGCCAACCATAGATCTTCAAATAGCCTGCAGAGGATATTTGACACATTGAGTGAATTGTGTGGAGGCGCGCCATCTTGTTGATACCATAAGTCATTATGGTTCTGTACTAGCGGCTCAATTATTTGAGTCAATATGTCAGAATATCTATCTCCTAAGGGAGAACATTCTTTAAATAATGCAAACATGTGTAGTGTTCTATCTTACCAGTTAAAGTCCCATCATAAATGTGAACATCGAGAATTGCATTATTTTTGATGGCGCAAAAAACATTGAGTGATTGTGGTGGTTGTTCTCTTCATCCCAATAATGACTGTTATGCCTATTGAAAGAACCGTTCTTTGTGAATTTAGATTCATCTGTCCAAATTATACAGTCCAAAAAGTTTTCATTCTCTTGAAATCGAATCATCATAGCTTCGCAAAACTCTGTTCTCCTGACGAAATCAGTTTCCTTCAAATGCTGTACCCTATTGAATTTATATGGGTGCATTTTATGTTTTTTTAATATTCTCCAAACACTCGATTGAGATAATCCCAGATCAATCTCGGCATCTTTGAGAGAATTTTGAGGATTCACACGAAAATATGCAAGAACTGTAATTTCGTTGTTCTCATCTTCTACTACACTTTTTTCTCTGTGTGTAATTTTCTTAACGAAAGATCCGACATTTCTCAAGTTTGTCATGGTTCTGTTAATGGTATCTCTCGTTGGTCTGGGTCGGTCAGGAAACCTCTCAATGAACAGTCGAATCGTTCTATCTACAACTTTATTACATTCTCCATGAAGTAGAATGAGATTTAAATAATCTTCATTGGTAAAATTAGGCATAGTGATCGATTTTATAACTTAATACGAATTATCACCAAATTAATAGTAAACACAAAATGCTACTGAATAAAGAGGAATTTGGCAGATGTGATTAATGATATCTATCATTAAAAAAAAATAATGTAAAACATGGTAAGTTTTTGCATATGGTTCATAAGGAATTATTTATTTATCACTGGAGAGAAAACCGATGGCCGATTAGTTGAAATAAAGAGGTTTCCGATACAAATTCGAATCCAAATTCGCCATCTATTTAGGAACAACCTGTAACTTTTTTCTCTTGCATATTAGGGTAGTAAAATCTAAAACATGGTTTAAGTAACAGTTCCTGAAAATTTCATCTTTTTGGCGTGAAGGGAAAAGAAATAGCTGAAAATTCAAGACGAAAAACAGTTTTTTGTGAATAACTCAGAAAATATCCACTTTAGGGCAAGGGTGTGATGCATACACTCACATTATTTTTTAACGTAGATTCAATATCTGCCATAAAAAATGGGGTTCTAATTTGAAAAAATTGATTTTTCACGATTGTCATCCCTAACTTTGAAAGCGATTTTTTCACCCCCTGTATCATGAATCGCGATTTCGATTTTTAAAGTGGATACATCAATCTTACATCTTGAAAAATCCCAAAAATGAAAATTTTCCATCCAAAAACCTCGAAGTTATTCTTGTTTCAGCGGAGCTCTATTTTCGATTTTTTTTCGAATTTTCCCGCTCAGAGAGAATTTTCCAACCAAAACTGAAAAATGTTACATCAAAATAAATTGAAATTTTCTAAGGAATCTATTTCTGCAATAAAAAATGGTGTTCTAATTTGAAAAACGGAAGTTGACGTCATTTCCGGAAAAACCGGAGGTGCTCATGCCTTGAAAATATTTTAGATTTCATCAGCATCGTGAAATACTTATAAGTGCTGAATTTCATGAAAATACGTTCAGTAGTTTCCCGTATAAATATGGCTGAGGTTCCTCGTGAAAGACCCTGTATTATGTTATTTTATTATTATCATCCTTGAAGGAAGCGCTGGTTATTGAATATTGAAGTGAATCTCGCACACAAATAGAAAGACCATATTGTAAGTATACGCCTTCTTCAGCAATAAAGAAATTAAATTTCCTTCTCCTCCGTCAGCTCAAGATTTCTCCAAGTAGTATTCCTTTAATTATATAAATTCATTTCGAGAGCGTAGCTACAGAAAATAGACTGAGTTTATCATTTCTCCATGTTATGTGATTTCAAAAGCCGAACATAACGTAACAAGCCTAGCGGGAACATCCGTAAACAGGACAAACATGCTCTTGGGTAATCCGGACCTATTTGCCTTGAATGAAAACAACTTTATTCATCTGAAGGATGGAAGGAGATGAAAACCTATTTCCCGCTTTAGGAGTCTACTCGTAAATCCTCGCTAACTTCAACAATCTATGGTCGAAATTTTTAATTAATTGCTATGAACTACCTTGAGGCTTTCGCTAGAGCATTCACAAATTTGATTAGAAATTTCATCACTTTTTTCAATTTAGGTACAAGGTTATTCAATATAGGTAGAATATTTCGTGAAGGCAGCAAGTCTTGTGCGCAGGTTCGAATTTTTCGTCGAGGTGGTATTTCTTGTATCGTTCCGGAAATAATTACTATAAGGAGGGAATAACAACTAAATTTCATGTATTTTTTCCAAAATTTCCTAAAATAAATATCGGCTCCAGCTGAAATTCAGTACACTGTTGTTACATACAGAGTGTAACAGCCAAATGGAATAAATTCGATAACGAATAAATGAGGGGGTGTTAGGAAAAACGCTCGGATACGTCGATTTGTAATTTTAAATGCGCATAGTTTTCCAGAAAATAAAATTATATAGGGTGTTCCATGCGACCGTGGCCAATACCACCTTTCTTACTCCAAATGTAACCCCCTGTATATTATTTATTTTTTGGATTCTTCAGAAAATTCTAGACATAATTCATGTACAATGTCCTATACCTATCTTCCACTTTTTCGGAAATATTGAGTGTTTTCAGAAATATTGAGTAACGTTAGAAGATAATTCTACACCAGATCAGCATGTTGCCAAGACGTTCGCCGCGAGCATTTTGAACATTTCTTACATTGACATTAATGTTTTTTTTTGTTTTTTTTAATTAATGAGAAATAATCAGTATTACTCATTAGGTTTTGAGTGTAATGTACCGAATTTGTGAAATAAAATATTTTTTATTTAAAACGTTGATTTTTGCACTAAATCAGAAAACACTTAATATTTCCGAAATAGTTAAAGATAGGTATAGGACATTGTGCATGAATTGTGTCTAGAATTCTCTGAATAATCCAAAAAATAAATAACATACAGGGGGTTGCATTTGAAAAAAGAAACTTGGTATTGGCCACGGTTACATGGAACACCCTATATAATATTATTTTCTTGAAAAATATGCGCATTTAAACTTACAAATCGACGTGTCCGAGCGTTTTTCCCAACACGCCCTCATTTATTCGTTATCGAATTTATTCCATTTGGCTGTTACACTCTGTATATGAACCTGAAGGTTTATGAAGAATAGTATTGAAATCTGATGAATAATTCCAGAAAGAAAAATTTTCCAAAAAAATTCGAAATTCTTAAATTTGAACGATACGATCTCAACACAATTTTGTTTTTCGTATTATCATGCGGGCCGGCCGGACAGATTCGAATTTTACATTGGATTCTTCATCAGAGAGTCCAACCTAGTCGTTTGAGATAATAACAAACATTTGGGAAAAATGGTCAGGAGCATATTTTTGCGCGCAGGTTCTAAGGGAACAGCGTGCTATCGTTTTGTCCAAATATCTGTAATCGACTCGAAAATGGTCTCACACAACTAGTTTGGACTCACTGATGACGAATCCGGTGTCAAAATCGATTCTGTTCGTCCGATAACTGGACTCGATAACTGTCTAACGGAGCCAGCTAGCAACTCGAAACTTGCAGGGTAGTTCTCACATCGGAATGCCGCGGTTAAGTTGGTTAATGGGCCAAATCGGCCAAATAGTTTCGGAGTTATAGCCATTTGAAATTTTGAGGTTATTTCCCTCATATTTCAGAAACAACTGGAGCGATTGAATTGAAACTTGGCAGTTAGTTGGAGCGTAACTTTCAGCAAAATCTCGTTGAAATCGTATGGTCACTCAATTTAATTTTTTTCCTGATGAAACTTCGCAGCTAGTTCGAAGATATTGAAAGACGACATTGTGCAAAATTTCGTGATGATCGTCTCATTAGAACAATTTGAAAAAAAATTTCAGATTGTTTTTTTCAAATATTCAATATTCTGTGATCTTTTGATCATATTATCCTCATTGAATTCTGTATGAACCTTCAAACTGTCATTTTTCGATGAAGTACTGCATTACAATTCGATCTAATCTGTTTTTTCGGAAATATTGGAAAAATAAAATTTCGAATGGGTATATCTGCGGAATCATTGGGTGGATTTTACCCATTCACGAATTCGGCCTTGGTAATTAAGGTCTAACGGCCGACCGTAAACAAAATAAATTCCAGAAGAAACGACTTAGAAACTCGATATTTGTAAAGAAGATTTGGGGCTAAATTACGGAGGTCGGCTTCGTGAATGGGTAAAATCCACCCAATGATTCCGCAGATATACCCATTCAAAATTTCATTTTCCCAATATCTCCAAAATACAGATTAGATCGAATTGAAATCCAGTATTTTATCAGAAAAAAAACTAGAAAAGCACTGCCGTTGAAGCAGTCGCTTCAGCGCCTATGTTCATATGTGTTGCCGAAGCGGTCATCTCCATTGAATATGCTCGCAAAGGCTGCTGCCTTCACGGCAGTGCTTTTGTTGGTTTTTTCAAATTCATAGATGAAGCGGTCACCTTTTCGGAGGAAGAGGAATAACATAATTTTAATTCAAAAAATACTTCTATCTGGTATTGGTCAATCAGCATCTTGCAATACTTGTTTTTTTCACCACCCAGTACTTCCCAAACTCTTTCTTATGCAGAATTGTCGAAAGACCAACATGAATATTTCAATATTCATTAATATTCCAATCGAAAATTCTGAGAACAAAGGCGGCATTCATAAGAAAAATTCCTCCTTATATTCTCAATTCATTTCTTTATAAATCTTTAGAACCAGTTGAAAAAGAGCAGGATCTACCAATTATGAAGATGTTAATTTTCATTGTTGAATTTTAATGAGAGGATTTCGCATTACAAGGTATCGAATTTTAAATCGATAAGCTTAGAGTTTACTCACCTTTCATATGCACTAATTGGAAGGGTTTTAGAATGAATACAACTGAAACATTATATCAATTAAGTATTCTATTTGATCATTACTTAGATAACGGTAATAAAATACTTATCCACTATGTGTGCGTAAAATATTGATACATTGTCAATAAGGTCATGAAGTTCAACTCATGTCGTTTTAATATCTCACCATAGACGAATTTCTTGGCTCAGAGAAATCAGTATATACAAGGTGTTCCAGAATCTTTTTTTCGTTATATCATCGTCCGCACCCTTTCCGGTATGGTATAAACCAAGATGCATAGAATGGAATGGAATGAATTTAGCTATAATCTGATTGATCTAATGAAAGTATTTCTCAAAGAATAATTCAGATATTCGACATGATAAATAGTTCCAGTTGCTGCGATTAGTTGATCGCTCCTATTTAACGTTCCAATAATTGCCTATCGGTGTTTTTTAATACGAAACACTTGAAAATTTCTTTTCCATGAACTAAATAATAAAATGGTAAAAACTTTCTGTAATTATGTTCAAATATATCAAGTTTCAAATGTGTGTATTCTGAGATGAATGGTGCCTCAATATATCTATATTTATTCTTACTGCATGAAATGAATCATTGTAACTTGAATTGGTAAATATGAATTTATTCTCGAAAATTCTTGAAAATACAAGTATTTTGAAGATAAAAAAAAACTCTGAAGAATAGAGAAGTATTAATACTTCTCCATTCTGTGACTGAGCATTGAGGGGATTGCATATGGAGGGGGGGGGGGCACCAAACCGCCCCTAAGTAAGTAAGTAAGTAAGTAAGTAAGTAAGTAAGTAGGTTAATTTATTCATGCTGAGATACCAAGGTATATAAATTCGTCAATTTAAACATATAAAACAGAAATATAAACATTCATAAAGAGACATTTAAACCACTGTTCAAAAATTCAAATTTGTCATACAACGCCTTGACAGGACGCTCCGAATTTTTCATACGTATTTACCGGACACACCTCGTATATGAACCTGCAATACCACCGACACACCTTGTAGTAATGAAATATGAAAGTACAAAAAACCTCAATTTGTATTCATCTCTGTGACCAGTTCGAATCTTTGGTGTTTAGTAAGATAATATCATTCATAATGGGATACGAGTACATTCTCTCCTTGTTGTCACTCGTGCTGAGAAACCCTGATTTCAAGAAGTTCATGCGATGAAATGATGTCAAACTAACAACCAAGCGGCATCAAAGTTTCAGAGACAAACAATGAGATTATTCTCTATTCAGCTGACAGCCAAAATTTCCGTAGTTTCTCATTCCTGCTTCCAAAACATGTTTCTCACAAGAAAATTATCTGAATTCATCCAATTGTCTTGCCTCGTTCAGTCACAATAGCTGAAAATTGAATTGAAAACAAATAATTTGAAATAATGCAACCATGTGTAAAATTTCAAAATTTGTCGAATTTTGTCGGTTAGATCGTATTTGTGGGTGGTTCAATACGTTGATCTCAAAAGTTCGTAAATAAAGAGGGTGATAATTCATAGAGCGAATTAGGAGAGTCATAAAAGTCCTGGTATTTACCATTGTTTTTTATGTAGGTATTTCGTAACCGATATCGAAGAGGAAATCAAATATTTGTCGGCAATGAATTTTTGTAGCTATAACTCAAATAGTGGATGGCATTTATAGAAGGCGTGTAGCGATGACAACAAAAGTAACGAAAATAAGTTTTTTTTTTCGAATCGAATGATTACGTAAGCTTAGGACGATTAGGTAATGAATTAGGGTTAGGGATAAAATTTAAATCTGTCTGTCCATCCATCTACGAGTGATCATGTTCAAAAAACTTTAAACGTTATATTAGAAAAGTAAAATTTATTTTAGGGATTGGCGGAATCAGTTAAAAGATGGACAATAGGTTTGTTTGATTTTTCAAATAGGGGTCTCATTCAAAATAAGTAGTTATTTATAAATCAGCAGATCGAAAGATTGAACGTCACAAAAATTATCGAAAAATAAACCCAGACTTCGATGGAATAGGTGAAAATGTATTTCCACACATGTCTGTAATTTTCGATGATTGAGCCAAAAATGGTCTTAAACGACTAGGTTGGACTCGCTGATGACGAATCCGGTGTCAAAATCGATTCTGTCCGGCCGGCCGTCACCGGCGTACGGAGGATCAACTTGAAAATTTCAGGAAGGGTTGCATTTCAAAATACGAAGGCTAAGTTTGTTAATGGGCCGAATCGGCCAGATAGTTTCGGAGTTATAGCCATTTGAAATTTTGAGGTTAATTTCCTCATATTTCAGAAACTACTGAAGCGATTGAATTGAAACTTGGCAGTTGGTTGGAACATAACGACGAGCAACTTTGAGCAAAATTTCGTTGAAATCTTATGGTCAAAATTCTTTCCGAAAAAAATTTTTTCATACCTTGAGTTCCATATTTCACAGCAGTGTATCAAATTTCAATTCGATACGGCTATTAGATTTGGAGATATTGGGAAAAAATATGTAGAATTCTTCTTGATATCGTCGTTTTTTTCGGTATAACTCAAGAAACACCTACTCAATCGTGATTGAACTTTGCAGCGAGTACAAAGATGCTGAAGGGTAACATTGTGTAAAATTTCGTGATGATCGTGGCATTAGAATATTTCGAAAAAAAAAATTCAAATTGTTTTTTTCGAATATTCAATATTCTGTGATCTTCTCATCATATTATCATTAAATTCTGTATAAACCTTCAAACTGTCATTTTTCGATAAAGTACTGAATTTCAATTCGATCTAATCTGTATTCTTGGAAATATTGACAAAATAAATTTTGAATGGGTATATCTGCGGAATGATTGGGCTGATTTTACCCATAACGACCGACCGTAAAAACAATAACTTCCGAAAGAAACAACTTCGAAGCTCGATATTTGTAGAGTAGGTTTGGGGCTTGATTACGAAGGTCGAATTCGTGAATGGTTAAAATCCGCCCAATGATTCCGTAGATATACCCATTCAAAATTTTATTTTCCCAATATTTCCAAAAATACAGAATTGATCGATTGAAATCCAGTAATTTATCGAGAAAAAATCTGGAAAAGCACTGCCGTGAAGGCAGCAGCTTTTGTTGGAATGTTCAAATTCGTTGCCGAAGCGGTCATCTACATTGAACGCGCTCGCAAAAGCGGCTGCCTTCACTGCAGTTCTTTTCTAGATTTTGTTATATTCTTTTCCTATTCTAATGGGTTTCATCCTACTCTTGGTTTTTTTCAGTCAAAAAAATATACATTGTAGTCTAATGAGTAACGGATATTTGTTCCTAATGTTGAAGCGCATATTCCCAGAACGAGTACGTAAAAAGGCATCATAAAAATTTGCTGTATGTCAACAATAGTTACACTAATTCCACCACGGTTTAGGCCCAATAATGCTTCTATTCCATATTACGTCGGTTGATTCACAGAATATGAGGTAATCTTCTGTATTCCGTGTCATGGTGGTAACATCACGAACCAGGTTATCAACGAACGAAACACGAACCAATTTCAACATGTCCAATGTTTAACTCTACATAATCCCATTTCGAAAATTTTGCCAACACTTCGAATTCGAAATTATTTACTTTGGCCTGATTAATGTCCAGCATCGCTCAATTATTGCCTCCAACAAGTAAATACGGATGCACTCGCCAATACTAGAATTGTGATAGAAACTAGAAACTTCAAATTGGAATTCTACAAGAGGGAATGAATAATCGTTTTGCTCAATGGTACTTTAATGGGTGTTGATTTTATACGAGTAGGTGTTTGATCTTTCGAAGGATTACTCTGTATAGTGTTTATTAGTCCGATGATTATATTTGATCTGTTCTATTGAAATGTGAAAATATTTGGCTTTTGCGCGCATGTTCTAGGGGAACAGCGTGCTATCGTTTAGTCCAAATGTCTGAAATTTTCGATGATTGAGCCAAAGTTGGTCTAAAACGACTAAGATTGGACTCCCTGATGACGAATCCAGTGTCAATTTCGATTCTGTCCGGCCGACCGGGCGTGGACACGATTACTGTCGAACGGAGTGAGCTAGCGACTTGCAACTTTCAGGGTAGCTCGCGCATTGCAATGCCGCGGTTGGGTTCGTTAATGGGCAAAATGGGTCGAAAAGTTTCGGAATCATAGCCGTTTGAAGTTATTTATTTTTTTATTCCAGAAACTTCTGGTGCGATTGGATTGAAAGTTGGCAGTTAGTTGGAGCATAACGACACGCAACTTTAAGCAAAATTTCGTTGAAATCGTATGATCACTCAATTTAAAAAAAAATTTCTTTCAAAATTTTTTTCGAAAAACATTTTGTTGTCTAAAACTATTGTCTATATTCGGAAACAATTTCAGCTATTCCTTGAGCTTCATATTGCACAGCAGTGTACCATATCTCAGTTCGATACGGCTATTACTTTTGGAGATATTGGGAAAAACTATGTAGAATTTCGTGGTTTTCTTCTCGATATCATTGTTTTTTCGGTATAACTCGAGGAGTACTCATTCAATCGTGATGAAACTTTGCAGCTAGTTCAAATATGCTGAAGTACAACATTGTACAAAATTTCGTGATATCAGTGTCATTAGAACGATTTGAAAAAAAAATTGAAATTTTTTTTTATGTGGTGAGAAAAAGTATAAATACAGTTGGTAACATGAAAAAATACATTCATGAAAAGTGGTGAAAGAATTCTTGTATTAATAAACATTTTGTTGAAATTATCACTGTCCAATTATCATGTTTGATTAACATGATTTTCCGCCAAGTAGAGAATAAAATTATTCTATTCTGTCTGGTAGAGACCGAATCAATCAAACATAATATTCCCTTCATTTACCTACTGAAACCCTCACAGCTGGAAGTTAGGCAACCCAACATTCAGTTGGTTCGCCAAAGAGCTAAAATGTTTTTATTCATCAGAAATATGGAAAAAATATCGGACGGGTTGATTCATATCGAAATGTACTTTCATTTTCAGTATTTGATGGAACTAATATACTATAATATGAATATATCCTTGCCAACTTTTCCTTGTTCATAAAAATTCAATTCTATGATTGTTATGAAATAATTTCATGAATGTAGTCCGTAGATTCCTTTTCAGCATATTTACCACACACTACACACTTAACTGGCATACTTAATACTATATAATTGTATAACACTTGAAAATATTCAACTACTACGATCGAAATATCACAAATAACTGAATAAACAATTTTGACGTTTTGGAGAAATGTAAATATAAACACAGAGATGTTTGCCACGCTTTTCTGTGTTGTTTACTTCATCTTCTCTTTCCTCTATCTACGATGTAGTCTGTGGTAGTGGCATCGAAATATCAAAAATAAGAATCTTGTCTCTAAAATCATTGAAATCTATGTAGGTTTTGATCACAGAATACATACGTATATTAATTATCACTTTATGGTGTTGATATCTAAAAAAACAATTGAATAAGGGAAGAAACCGGTGTTTTCTAGAATTCTGAAGTTCCAATGTGTACTGAAGATCGTGCGTTATCAGTTCGTACGTTGATACTTTGTGATTTTATTCAGTGTTAAGTGTATCCTGAATCATGTAGGTAAGAAACAAATTATCAACGGAATCTTTCGGAATTTCAGCTTGAGGAAATTTCATTATTCTTTTCAGAAAACAAAGTTCTAGAATATTCTTAAGTGAATTGGTTTCCATTCGAAATTGAATGGAGAAAGGCCGAATTTATAGTGGTGGGATAAACAGGGGTGATTAACACATCTCCCTCAACGACAACTTGACAATGATAAATACATGGAAGAAAATAAAACATACTCATTTCACGCCTCACACATAAAATGGTGAAATCTGCACTTGTGTTTACGGTCAGCCTAACGGCCGACTGCGTAAACACAATAACTTCCGAAAGAAACAACTTAGAAACTCGATATTTGTAGAGAAGGTTTGGACCTTAATTACGAAGGCCGAATTCGTGAATGGGTAAAATCCACCCAATGATTCCGTAGATATACCCAATCAAAATTTTATTTTTCCAATATTTCCAAAAATACAGATCAGATCGAATTGAAATCCAGTACTTCATCGAAAATAACAGTTCGAAGTTTCATACAGAATTTAATGAGGATGATATGATGAGAAAATCATATAAATTTTTTTTTCAAATTGTTCTAATTACCCGATTATTACGAAAATTTGCATAAAGTTGTCTTTCAGCGTCTTAAAACTAGCTGTGAAGTTTAATCAGGCTTGAATCAGTATTTCTCGAGTTATACCGAAAAAATCAACGATATCGAGAAGAAAACCTCGAAATTTGACATATTTTTTCCCGATATCTCCAAAACTTATCATCGTATCGAACTGAAATTTGGTGCATTGCTGTGAAATTAGAAGGTCAAAGCGTGAGTATAATTTTTCTTGGATATGATGAATGGTTTCCGAAAAAAAAATTTTTTTGGAAAAAAATTTCGAAAAAAATTTTTTTTAAAAATAACCAACAATATAATCCTGACGAAATTTGGCTCAAAGTTGCGCGTCGTTGTACTTCACCTAACCGCCAAGTTTGAATCCAATCGCTCAGGTAGTTTCTGAAATAAAAAATAAATAACTTCAAAACTTCAAATGCCTATAACTCCGAAACTATTCGATCGATTTGGCTCATTAACGAACTTAATCGCGGCATTCCAATGCGCGACCTACCCTGAAAGTTTCAAGTTGCTAGCTCACTTCGTTCGACAGTTATCGTGTCTACGGCCGGCCAACCGGCCGGCCGGACAGAATCGATTTTGACACCGGATTCGTCATCAGTGAGTCCAACCTAGTCGATTGAGACCATTTTCGGCTCAATCATCCAAAATTACAGACATTTGATCAAAACGATAGCACGCTGTTCCCCTAGAACATGCGCGCAAAAAGATTAGAAAAATAAAATTTTGAATGGGAATATCTACGGAATCATTGGGCGGATTTTACCCAGTCACGAATTCAACCTTCTTGATTAAGCCCCAAACCTACTCTACGTGAATGTGTAAAATCCAACCAATGATTCCGCAGATATACCCATTCAAGATTTTATTTTCCCAATATATTTCAAAAAATACAGATAAGATCGAATTAAAATCCAGTACTTTATCGAACAATTACAATTTGAAGGTTCATACACAATTGAATGAGGATAATATGATGGGGAGATCACAGAATGTTGAAAATTTGAAAAAAAAATTTTTGATTTTCTTTTCGAATGACACGATATCATCACCAAATTTTGTACAATATTGCCCTGCAGCATCTTTGAACTAGTTGCGAAGTTTCATCGCGATTGAATCAGTGTTTCTTGAATTATACCGAAAAGAACAACGATATCAAGAAGAATAGTTTCAGAAAAAAAAATTTTTTTTTGAAAAAAATGTCGAAAAAATTTTTTTTTAAATTGAGTGACCATAAGATTTCAACGAATTCCCGCTGAAAGTTGCACGTCGTAATGCTGCAACCAACTGTCAAGTTTTAATCCAATCTCTTCAGTAGTTTCTGAAATATGAGGGAAATTACCTCAAAATTTCCAATTCAAACTATTCGGTCGATTCAGCCCATTAGCGGACTTAACCGCGGCATTTGGATGCGCAACCTACCCTGGAAGTTTCAGGTCGATAGGATTCTCCGTACGACCGTAATCGTGCATACGGCCGGCCGGACAGACTCGATTTTGACGCCGGATTCCTTATCAATGAGTCCAACCAGGTCGTTTGAGACCATTTTCGGCTCAAAATTCAAAAATTACAGACGTTTGGACAAAACGATAGCACGCTGTTCGATAGATATCTTGATATTCGCCGAAAGAAGGACCGATCTGACCCCAATATCGAAGTTATCAGATCGTAATTGATGTTTATCAAGGACGAGTCCCTTTACGAAGGAAAGATGATTTCAAAACCTTAATCAGAACGGTATTATACCTCATATTTTGTCGAAGGTTACGTCGTAAAATCTAGCCCTTGATGTTACGCTCCACTTGATTTAAATTTGCCTCGTAATTTCCACATTGTCGTCCCCAGAACATATGAGATTAATGCGCACAATGAGCTCTCCATGATGAACTTTCAGAAGATAATATGATATTATTATTATTGAAAAATTTCAAAAAGCACTGCCGTGAAGGCAGCAACTTTTGCGCGCATGTTCAATGTAGATGACCGCTTCAGCAACGAATTGGAACGTGCGCGCAAAAGCTGCTGCCTTCACGGCAGTGCTGTTTGAAATTTTTTTCTGATAAATTACTGGATTTCAATTCCATCTGATCTGTAATTTTGGAAATATTGGAAAAATAAAATTTTGATTGCGTATATCTACGGAATCATTGGGTGGATTTTACCCATTCACGAATTCAACCTTCGTAATTAAGCCCCAAACCTACTCTACAAATATCGAGTTTCTAAGTCGTTTCTTCCGGAAGTTATTGTGTTTACGGTCAGCCTAACGGCCGACTGCGTAAACACAATAACTTCCGAAAGAAACAACTTAGAAACTCGATATTTGTAGAGAAGGTTTGGACCTTAATTACGAAGGCCGAATTCGTGAATGGGTAAAATCCACCCAATGACTCCGTAGATATACCCAATCAAAATTTTATTTTTCCAATATTTCCAAAAATACAGATCAGATCGAATTGATATCCAGCACTTCATCGAAAATAACAGTTCGAAGTTTCATACAGAATTCAATGAGGATGATATGATAAGAAAATCATAGAAATTTTTTTTTCAAATTGTTCTGATGACACGATTATCACGAAATTTCGCATAAAGTTGTCTTCCAGCATCTCGAAACTAGCTGTGAAGTTTTATCAGGACTGAATCAGTATTTCTCGAGTTATACCGAAAAAATCAACGATATCGAGAAGAAAACCTCGAAATTTGACATATTTTTTTCCGATATCTCCAAAACTTATGATCGTATCGAACTGAAATTTGGTACACTGCTGTGAAATATGAAGCTCAAAGTGTGAGTGGATTTTTTTTGGATATGATGAATGGTTTCCGGAAAAAAAAATTTTTTGGAAAAAAATTTCGAAAATATGATCCTGACGAAATTTGGCTCAAAGTTGCGCGTCGTTATATTCCATCCAACTGCCAAGTTTGAATCCAATCGCTCGAGTAGTTTCTGAAATAAAAAATAAATAACTTCGAAACTTCAAGTGCCTATAACTCCGAAACTATTCGACCGATTTGGCCTATTAACGAACCTAACCGCGGCATTCTGATGCGCAACCTATCCTGAAAGTTTCAAGTTGCTAGCTTGCTTCTGTCGACAGTTATCGTGTCTACGGCCGGACGGACGGCCGGCCGGACAGAATCGATTTTGACACCGGATTCATCATCAGTGAGTCCAACCTAGTCGATTGAGACAATTTTCGGCTCAATCATCCAAAATTACAGACATTTGGACAAAACGATAGCAAGCTGTTCCCCTAGAACATGCGCGCAAAAATGGCAACATTGTGCATTCTTACAATTTTTTTCAACCATTTGCACCTAAAACATTTTTTGAAAAAAACAAACTCTGGCCTCTAAAAGTCCCATTATATTCGAAGTATTGTTTGCTCTTGAGAAAAAGTTAAAAGAACCGAAATTTGCGCTATATTGTTTCTAATTTGTAGCTGTGGAGCGGTCATCCATTCAGGTACCTATTGAAATCGGATAACGAACCTTGACTCCTGGATAAAACTATTTTGAATCTTTTAATTGTATGATGAATTCGGGCGCTACTCATTTTTCAAATTAAATTTTATGAGATCTGTTCTTGTGATTACGATTCTGTCGAAAAATTGAAGAATGCCGAAAATGATTGAGCTCTTGTTCGATACGATAAGACCGAAAAAATGTAATATCTCGTGAACTTGCTTTCACGGTAGAAATTTGTGATCTTACCTTAGGATTTTTTTTATTTCAATCCGAATTTGATACGTAGAGCCACAAAGTGAATGCAAAAATTGTGGAGATCTTTCTGAAAACGCAACAAAATCCACTCTGCGTGGATACCAGAAAAGTTATTCGAGATTATGAGTATTTTGACATTGACACTCAAAGCTGGAAGTAATATATACAAACCATTACATCTCTCCCGAAGACTAAATATAACATTCCGAGTGTCATGAGTAACCATGAAATATGTTGAAGTTTATATTTTCTTAATATGACGTGGGTTGAAAATTGTTTATATTCTTGAGAACAGAATATTTGCATTATACATTGCAGATCCACCTGAACACATAAAATGTCTTTTTATTGGCGATATTTCATTATATACCAAAACGTTTGTAGACACGCAGACACTCAACTACTTTCCCAAAAAATAAATGAATACCTGGTATAGAAAAATATAAATTTGGATTATTTAATTTTCGAATTTAATAAAATGAAGAAATTTCCCGTAGGTACTTTATTAACTACCTGAAATTCAAGGTATCTACGTTATAATGAAGGGGGGCAACTCAAGCGTAAAAACCATGTTGGATGAGGCGAATACCTGAATGGGTGCCTGTTTTTTCCATGGACTCGAAAAAGCATCTCGAATTTTATTCTTGTAGCATCCCAAAAATTGTTATCTTAAATCGATATACACGTTGTTTAGACTAGAGCGAATATTGATGATAAAATATCGATATATTGAGTTTAGGAAATTTCAGACTGTGTTTTTCGAACGTTGCAAAAACAAACCATTTTATTGGTTGAGTTGGGTGAATTTGGAGAGGTGATTTAAGTTAAGAATCATTAACGAGGCATGTGCCTTCTGGCATCGTGAATATCTCAGTAACGAAAACATTAATGTCACGCTTCCTTGATTGAGCAAACAAAACTAGTGGAAAAGCACTCATCTTTGAGACGGAACTTTACTGCAAACTGTGTTAAATGTTGATATCCAAGTTTTCTGTTTATGATAATATGGTTCCTCACTCCAGTGGTAGTTAATAGTGCAAGATTACAGCGACATGGGTACGAATTTTAATGAAATTAAATGTTCATAAGAATATTAATATTGCTAATGGAAAATTATCTGTTCTAATAATTAATATTTGTGTGATATCAAATTATTATAATTTATTTGACAGTAAATATTGCAGTTTTTGCGCGCATGCTCTAGGGGAACAGCGTGCTATCCTTTTTTCCAAATGTCTGTGATTTTCGAATTTTGAGCCGAAAGTGGTCCCAAGCTACTAGGTTGGACTCACTGATGACGAATGCTAGATTACGGGCCTACCGAAGATTCTATCCAGGTGAAAATTTCAGGGTTGGTTTCATTTCAGAATGCGAAGGTTGAGTTTTTTAATGGACAAAATCGGTTGAACGGTTTCGGAGTAATAGCCATTTGAAGTTTTGAGGTTATTTCCCTGATATTTCAAGAACTACTGGAACGATTGAAATGAAACTTGGCAGTTAGTTGAAGCATAGATACTCTTTGCAGAATTTTGTTCTGATTGTGCTGCCAGTAAATCAAGAAAAAATTTTCAAAATTTTTTTCGGAAAATTTTTTTTCTCGGAAACTATTCATTACATTCGAAAATAATTTCGCTCATACCTTGAGCTCAATACTTATTAGCAGTGTCCCTAATGTCAATTCGATACGATTATAATTTTCGAAGATATCGTGGAAAAATATCTCAAATTTCGTGGTTTTTTCCAAAAAACTCAACAAAACCTATGAAAGCACTCACGTGAAGTCAGCGGCCATCTCCTCTGAACATGAGCGCAAAAGCTGCTCTCACTTCACGTGAGAACTTTTCTCGGTTTTTATTTATTAATTCATATATATTTTCATATGTTGATTTATACAAGTTTTTGCTTTGTAGAATCTTTTTATTCTTGAATGTTCCCGATTTGTAAGATGATTTCAATTTACATGAATGATTTATAAAATATATAAATCATAATTTCATTTAAATTTGGGTACTTCTCTCTCCTATATTGGAAGTAGCACCCCCAAAAATATCTTGAAAAATATAATGATTTTAGTTACATTTTTCTTCTCTGGTTCAATTTATCTAAATGTGTATTTTTAGATGTTTAACCGAAAATGATTCCCACCTAATTATCCGTATCAGGTAGAATAATAATTCGGGGTCAAGTTCAGTTCTATCGTTTGTTTTACTGTCATTCCAGGAGAAACAGTTGAGAACCCTTCAGGTTCAAGTTAGGTTCGCAAGTTAGCAAAATCTGCCGGATGGTCCCGGACCTCTATATAGCATTTAAATGTCGAACGAACGAATTGAAATTTAATTAGTTTTTGTGATGGACTCGTGTCAAGTTTTGTGAGAATCTTATCAATGAAAAAAATCAAAAAATAATGAAGTATAAGAAGAAAAAAAAGTTTTTTTTCATCACAAAATTTCGGGACGTACCTTATGCTCGAGTTTATCTTGATCAGATCTGTATTTATGAAAATATCGAAAAAATTTGAATGGATATATATACGAATTCGAAATAAAACCTACTCATTCCCAAATTCTAGCCGACCAGAATGAAAATCATTCCCCGAAAAAAAAAACTTTAAAAATCGATATCTATCGATCTCATTTGGAGCTCGTTGAATTCATAAAATACTAAATCCACTCAAGGATTCCGCAGAATCTCATTCGTAATTTCATTAGCAATATCGATATTTTCCAAAACTGAGAGCTGTAGAAAAATTACGTTTTTGCCTAACAATTAATGAATTTTGAGAAAAATAATTGGATAACATGATGAAATTGTAGATAAGAAAAGAAGATATTTTTTTTTTCAGATCTATTATCTTGATTTTTCAGAATCTGATACTACAGGCATGTCTCTTTTTCATGAGTTCGACTCATTACTCAGAGATAGCTGCGAAATTTTTCCAGACATAATTCAACAACTCCATCAATTCGATAAAAAGCAGATGACTCACCGAAACAACGTGCGATACTTTTCTGAAGTTCGACGAAATTCTCATTCACACATCGACTTGTCACGCGTACCCAAAATTTCCCAAAGAGGCTCAGACTCCATCGAAAAGAGATGCGGACGCACTGAGGGCTCAGTCTCGGAAAATTCGTTTTTGAACCGAATTCAACTCGTCCGCGAAGCGCCTATCGCGCGTGCGCCCCATGTTTCAATGGGACCGTGTGATTGCAAAATGGAAAATATGAATAGGCAATTCGGTACGGAGCGCTTTTATTTCACTTATGATGTATTATGAACCGCAATTTGTGGCTTATGAATTGTGGATTCCTTGATCCTAGCAAACTCTTTCCTTTGTTTTCTGGATTTCCGCCCAGACTGCAGGTTGGAGGGCATGTTTTGGAGGATCCGTAGAATACCGGTGGGATTGAATTGAACCAGTGGTTTTCCTATGCTCATTTGATGAGAAAACTCAGTACACAGCGAGATTAATTCGTGGGTGTATTTACAGTAAAATATGACATGTCTAATCAAATTTTGGATAAAAAAAAGTTTGGAGCTATTGCGCGCTCATTTGAATAAAGATCAGTAAACCTTCCAGTTGCTGAGCTCGCCTCCCTTGCGATATTTATTTTTAACCGAGTATATATAATATTTATATACATACAATTTTTAATATAAAGGTACACCCCGGCACCATTAGGGGAACGGACAAAATCTTAACGAAGTTAGTTGTTCTATTTCTCTTGAAATTTTCGGCTGATCATAGGATTTTTTTTTCGATTGTAGCTTGATTCTTCGAGAACATATAACTGTTCAGATGGCGTCCTCAGTTACTTCGTTTTTGTGCGAATGTTCTAGGGAAACAGCGTGCTATAGTTTTGTCGAAATGTCTGTAATTTGCGATGATTGAGCCGAAAATGGTCTCAAACGACTAGGTTGGACTCACTGATGTCGAATTCGGTGTCAAAATCGATTCTGTCCGACCGACCGACGACCCGATAACTGTCGAACGGGGCCAGCTAGCGACTTGAAACTTGTAGAGTAGTTCGCTCATCGGAATATCGCGGTTAAGTTCGTTAATGGGTCAAATCGGCCAAACAGTTTCGTAGTTATAGCCATTTGAAATTTTGAGGTTAATTTCCTCATTTTCCAGAAACTACTGCAGCGATTGGACTGAAACTTGGCAGATAGCTGGAGCATAACGACACGCAACTTTGAGCGAAATTTCGTTGAAATCGTATGATTACTCAATTAAAATTTTTTTTTTTTAAAGTGTTTTCGAAAAAATTTTTTTTCCGAAACTATTGTTCATATTCGAGAAAAATTTCAGTTATGCCTTGAGCATATTTTACACTAGCGCACCGAATTTCAATCCGATACGGCTATTAGTTTTGGAGATATTGGGAAAAACTATGTAGAATTTCGTGGTTTTCTTCTCAATATTGTTGGTTTTTTTCGGTATAACTCAAAAAATACTGATTCAATCGTGATGACACTTCGCAGCTAGCTTGAAGATGTTGAGGGACAACATTGTGGGAAATTTCGTGATGAACGTGTCATTAGAACAATTTGAAAAATATATAATATTCTGAGATATTCTCATCAAATTATCCTCATTAAATTCTGTATGAACCTTCGAACTTTCATTTTGAGTACTGGATTTCAATTTGATCTAATCTGTATTTTTTAAAATTTGGGAAAATAAAATTTGAATGCGTATATCTGCGGAATCATTGGTTGGATCTTACGAATTCGTGAATGGTTAAAATCCGCCCAATGATTCCGTAGATATACCCATTCAAAATTTTATATCCCCAATATTTCCAAAAATACAGATTAGATCGAATGGAAATCCAGTAATTTATCGAAAAAAACATGAATGGATTGGATTGACCAGCATGTTCTCCTGACCTCAATCTAATTGAGCATGCTTGGGATATGTTGATTTTAAATCATTCTGAAACCATTCAAAGTGATGTCATTTCTCTTGAAATTGGGATATCGCAATGAATGAAAGACCTAAATATTCAGAAAATATGAAGCAACATCTGAGTGTTCATAAACATTCTCGTTTTGTCAACAATACATTTCACAGGATGTTCTGAATAATACCTTAATTTTCACACTTTTTGTTCACCCCTGTATATAACAAGTAACTTACGATCAGTATGTTCCCGATGATTCAAGCTACAATAGGAAAAAAAGTTTTCCAAAATCGGTCTCAAGAGAAAAAGAACTACTGACTTCGTTGACATTTGGTCCGTTCCGCTAAAGGGGCCTTTTGTGCTAGGGAGATTCGGGTATTTTGGGAATTGGAGATTCACCCTATTGGTCGAGAGATTCACCTTATTGGCTGACGACGATCACGTGATCTTCGTCGGTCAATTGGGAAGAATCTCCGATTACCCAAATACCCGAATCTCCCTCGCACAAAAGGTAGCTTAATTGTGTCAGTGTGTATTTTTTGTAGACTCACTGGTCCAAACCTTCTTATATCGAATCTTCGAGAATATCGTTAGGATATTCTATATCAGTTAAAACTAGTCGTTTATTACCGTTTCCCGTTGAAAATTCCACTCATGTGAATGGGTAAAATCCACCCAATGATTCCGTAGATATACCCAATCAAAATTTTATTTTTTCAATATTTCCAAAACTACAGATCAGATCGAATTGAAATCCAGTAATTTATCAGAAAAAAATTTCAAAGAGCACTGCCATGAAGGCAGCAGCTTTTGCGCGCACGTTCAAATTCGTTGCTGAAGCGGTCATCTACATTGAACAAGCGTGCAAGAGTTGCTGCCTTCACGGCAGTGCTTTTTGAAATTTTTTATGTATGAGGTCAAATTAGAACATTTTTCCGCTCATGAATATTTTCAGAAGATTATCCCTCGTCTTCGACTCGAGCTCGAAAAAATTTCTGGAAATAATTTGACCTCTAGTGGTATTACTAGTGAAAATTCGAAAACTACAAACATTGAGATCGAATGGACACGAAGAGATGAATACGATAAAGCGCTATTTCCAGGAAGATTTAATCAAATAAAATGAAATTCATCATCACAAAGTCCAGAATCTGGAGACAGCCCTTTGTATTGATAGCCAAAGTGTGTCTTGCTTGATTGCCAGAAATTTCATATTGGATTCGGTGTATTCCATGAAAATCCTCACTTCCTGGAATTGATAGATCAGAACAGAATAATATTGATAGAAGCCTGAAAATTGTTTAGTAGTTCATCTTAATAAGTCTCATCTCTTGATGCATTTTCCAATCGAAATCGATCGAGTGCACTCAAGTGTGCAATTCAGATGGAGGACTGCATATAATTCTCTAATGAATTGTTGGAGGCGAGAGAACAGAACGTAAGAGAAGTTACTATCGATATTGTTTTCATTCTTTAGTGCTTCCATCGCCATAGGAACATCACGGTCGAATTTGCAATCTTTTATAGCATTTTTCTTTTATGAAATACTTTTGAAATGTAGAATTCTAGAAAAGTAGTAATATTGAGCTTCAATAACTCGCTCATTGGAATTCATTCTCAAATGATTTCAAAATGGAAAATTCAGAGGGTGATGGAGGCTTATACAGGGTTGGGATAAAGTATGTAACCAAGTAATATCTTTCGAATGAAAAGGACAATTTTTATGAAATTTTGCAGGTGAGTGCAATGGCGCAGAATGCATTTGATGTACAATTTTTGTTGATAATTGACTTCCGGTTGAACCGGAACTACCCTCATTTCTTTTTATTAATATGGACCTTCTGTACATCTTCGCAGATGCTGAAAAACACTAAACCCAGTATGTGCGCATTCCAAATCCCAAGCTCTTTCAAGATCTGCAAAAGATATACAGGAGGTCCCGCTTAATTCAAAAAAGTTGGGGGGTATTTCCGGTTTAACCGGAAGTATATTATCAACAAAAAATTGTACATCAGATGCATTTTGCGCTCTTGCACTTACCTGCAAAATTTTATGAATATGGATCTTTTCGTTCAGAAGATATTTACTTGGTTCCATACTTTATCCGAACCCTGTATAATAATTGTATTCGGTAAATTCTTCACTAAGAAAATACAGGATGTTCAACTTTCATTCAAGAAAATGAGATTTCCCGAATAGCGCTGAAAAGATGTTCAAAGCTTGAAGACAATAATGTTTCCGATAAATGAATATGGTATAGTATTCTAAAATAAGGTGTGAAGTGTAGAAAATTTAGACAACATTCTTTATTTTTGACAGCAAACAGTAGGTACCTGGAATATAACGGGGAAGGCCAGAGTTCGTTTATTTCGAATAATTTCTTGAGCGCAAATGGTTGAAAAAAATTGTGAAAATGCAACTTTTTTATATTGAAGAATTTGTAGGAAAATAAAAACTGAAATGTAGTGAAAAATTGAAAAAAACAAGAATTGCGTTTTCTCACGAAAGAACTAAGTAAAAAAAACTTTCAAAAAGTAAGCATTGAAGCCCGCAGAACGACACCCGGTTGTCTCCTATAAACGTCCAAATTCCTCCGAATCCTAATATTTCATGCGGATATCGGCAACGTTAAACCTTGCAGACCTACTGCAGGTGCTGACCTTGGCACCTGGGGAAAGTTGTGGGATGAAGCAACCAAATGAACTGAAGAACGTGATCTCTTGACAGTATTTTATATTATTATATATTATGTTTGAACAATTCACAAATTCGACAGAATAGGTCTCTTGCATGAATTTTTTTTATCACTGTAATCGAATATTCTATCCGTGAGACTCCTGAAAAACGTTCAACCGCCGTCGAAAATTTCAATTGTCAACCAGAAAATAATCTTTTGAATTTGGCTCCACATGTCGGCTGTTTAAACGGACGAATCTTCGCGGCTTCGGTGACTTACCGGGATATATTCACTCTTTTCCCCTTCTCGTGTACTTTTCTCTCTAGCAAGCCAATAGAAAGATTCGGGCTGTATCGATCTGAGAATCGTACAATAACGAGTGACGTAGAAGGCGATCTGACGCGTTGCTCCCGCGTTTCTTTCCCTTGAGTCGGGATTTGACCATTTTTAGTACCGAATTATTTGAAATTCACGGAATTTTGTAGTGTGTGATAGCATACATTCAGGTCGATTCTGTTTGCAAATAGCAATATTACTAGGAAAAAGATATTGCTATCATAACAAGATTGGAATTATTGGTATTCTGATCAACGATTTTGAGCAATATGGTCTGTCACTTTAACAAGAATCTTGCTGTCAACATTGCTATCTTAGCAACCTCAGAATAGTACTTGCTATGCTTCATAACAAGAAAGTTTAGAAAAGGAATCTCTCAGAGACTCATTTGTTTCAGTATTATTTCTTCCAAGAATTCGAAAATATTGAAGATAGGGAAGAATGTGCTTATAGAAATGTGTTCAAGGTTCTCTAGAATATTTAATTTTAAGGTTTCTTAGACTAAAACACCGGTTTAGTAAGCAACAGCTGACCTGATTATTTTAATGATCTCAACAACAGCCATCCCTTTGAATTCTCAACAGAAAAGTTCATCGAATTTCGAATTATTATCGCCTGCATAAAATTGCTGCATTTGATTTCTGGAATTCAAAATTCTATCGGTACCCAGGAAATAGGTCAATTTGACTTTAATTGGTTTTTCTGTTTCATATTATTTTCGAATAAGTCGATGTTTACATAAATAAAAAAAAGTATATGCTGATGAAAATGTGTTCAAGGTTCTCTAGAATATTTAATTTTAAGGTTTCTTAGACTAAAACACCGGTTTAGTAAGCAACAGCTGACCTGATTATTTTAATGATCTCAACAACAGCCATCCCTTTGAATTCTCAACAGAAAAGTTCATCGAATTTCGAATTATTATCGCCTGCATAAAATTGCTGCATTTGATTTCTGGAATTCAAAATTCTATCGGTACCCAGGAAATAGGTCAATTTGACTTTAATTGGTTTTTCTGTTTCATATTATTTTCGAATAAGTCGATGTTTACATAAATAAAAAAAAGTATATGCTGATGAAAATGTGTTCAAGGTTCTCTAGAATATTATTTAATTTCAAGGAAAATTCTTAGACTAAGATACAGGCATAGACAACAGCTGAGATGATTATTCTAATGATCTCAACAACAGCAATCCCTTTGAGGTGCCAACGAAAAAGTTTATCGAATTTCGAATTATTAACGCCTGAATAAAATTGGTGCATTCGATTTCTGATAACCAATATTTAATTGGTATCCAGGAAATTGGGTATTGGTCAATTTGACTCGTTTCGTTTCCTAACATTTTTTATGTCGATGTATTGTAAACATGAATAAAGAAAGCCGTAGATAGAGGTTATGTATGCGAAACCATAAAGAAAACTCACGAATTAGGGTTATTTTCTTCTTCCTTGTAGTTCTGAAGTCACAAAATACAGTGTTGTCAGCTCTAAAATCACCAATTATGGAAGTCTATGATAGCAACATTGTTATGACAAAATTCATAACAAACATTGCTATAACACTCGAAACAGAATACGTAACATCATGGCCATATTGCTATAAATTAGAAAGATAGCAATATGACTAGAATAGCAAGGTTCATAGCAATACGCAAACAGAATCGACCTGATTATGATTTTGTATCGATATAGAATGAGAAAAATTTTATAATTCGTGTTACACGCATGAGACCTATTGATAATGGGCCCGTCTCACTCGCCATTTGGCAACTTGGCTCTGTCGTTGGTGTGTCTTCCTTTACGCTCAACTCAATCAATATCAATCAACATTATTACTCGACATAAACTCGATGTTTTCAAAGTAGGTTCGAAACGAATTCGAGAATGGTTAAAATCCCACCAATAACTATTTCAGTTCACTGTGGACAGAATACTGATAACGAAACAGTGTGTAACTACTCTCTAATCCACTTACACATACACATAACGAAATGTTTCATGGATAATTATTAGTTTCAATTCACCCTTCACAAGATTTCGTTGGAGGAGCTACTTACTCTCTTCCTGAAACAAACTGGTGGTCACATTCTTGCAAATACCCGGGTAGGGTAAATCAAAGGCAAAATTATTTCCTTATCTGTTCACCCTCGTTCTGAATATTTCGAGTTGGCATCTAGGCGTATAACAAATGGATTATTCAAGTCGTCTGTTCAGGAACAAACGAGCATTCCATTAATCAAAAACCGAAGGATTTTAAAGGCACTGTTTTGTTTGATAGGCGCTGTAGCGTGATAATCCTAATTCTGAAGAGACCTAGCACTTTGCCAGTTCCCTCTCTAATTTGAGTTTTTGCTTTTTCCGTGAATGAGCAGATTACTTGCTTTAAATGTACAGAAATATTTTGTAATATTCGCTGAAGTTACCAAATCATTCCAATCCACACAAGGTAGTGAAATTCCCCCTTCTTTTAAGTAAAAGCAGTAAAATTCTTTGAATATTGAACAATATATGTATTATTAGGTGTACAACAATTTTTTTTGTTATTTTAGAGATTCATTTGGAAAAAAAACCTAGAAAAGCACTGATGTGAATTCAGCAGCTCTTGGCGCATGTTCACTCATGGTCATTTTCTTTGAACATGTGTACAAAAGCTGCTGATTTCACGTCAGTGCTTTTCTAGGTTTTTTGCGCGCATGTTCTAGGGGAACAGCGTGCTATTGTTTCGTCCAAATGTCTGTAATTTTGGATGATTGAGCCGAAAATGGTCTCAAACGACTAGGTTGGACTCACTGTTGACGAATCCGGTGTCAAAACCTATTGTGTCCGGCCGGCCGCTGACACGATAACTGTCAAATGGAGTGAGCTAGCAACTTAAAGGATAAGTTGCGCATCAAAATGCCGCAGTTAAGTTCGTTAATGGGCAAAATTGGTCGAATGGTTTCGGAGTTATAGGCACTTGAAGTTTTGAAATTATTTATTTTTTATTTCGGAAACTACCTGAGCGATTCGATTGAAACTTGGCAGTTAGGTGAAGTACAACGACACGCCACTTTGGAACAAATTTCGTCAGGATCATATCGTCAGCCATTTAAAAAAAAAAAATTTTTCTAAATTTTTTTCCAAAAAAATTTTTTTTTCGAAAACAATTCATCATATCAAAAAAAAAAATCCACCCACACTTTGAGCTTCATATTTCACAGTAGTGTATCAAATTTCAGTTCGATACAGTCATAAGTTTTGGAGATATTGGGAAAAAATATGTCAAATTTCGAGGTTTTCTTCTCGATATCGTTGATTTTTTCGGTATAACTCAAGAAATACTGATTCAGTCCTGATTAAACTTCACAGCTAGTTTTAAGATGCTGAAAGACAACTTTATGCAAAATTTCGTGATAATCGTATTATTAGAACAATTTGAAAAAAAAAATTTCTATGATTTTCTCATTATATCATCCTCATTAAATTCTGTATGAAACTTCGAACTGTTATTTTTCGATGAAGTACAGGATTTAAATTCAATATGATCTTTATTTTTGGAAATATTGGAAAAATAAAATTTTGATTGGGTATATCTACGGAATCATTGGGTGGATTTTACCCATTCACGAATTCGGCCTTTGTAATTAAGGTCCAAACCTTTTCTACAAATATCGAGTTTCTAAGTTGCTTCTTTACGGACGGCCTAACGGCCGACTGCGTAAACACAATAACTTCCGGAAGAAACGATTTAGAAACTCGATATTTGTAGAGTAGGTTTGGGGCTTAATTACGAAGGTCGAATTCGTGAATGGGTAAAATCCGCCCAATGATTCCGTAGATGTACCCATTCAAAATCTTATTTTTCCAATATGTCCAAAAATACAGATATGATCGAATTGAAATCCAGTAATTTATCAGAAAAAAATTTCAAAAAGCACTGCCGTGAAGACAGCAGCTTTTGCGCGCACGTTCAAATTCGTTGCTGAAGCGGTCATCTACATTGAACATGCGCGCAAAAGTTGCTGCCTTCGCGGCAGTGCTTTTTGAAATTTTTTTCGATGAGGTACCGGATTTCAATTCGATCTATCTGTATTTTTTGGAAATATTGGAAAGATAGAATGTTGAATTGGTATATCTACGGAATCGTTGGGCGGATTTTACCCATTCACGAATTCGGCCTTCGTAATTGAGATCCAAACCTCCTCTACAAATATAGAGTTTTCTTAGAAAAAAATTTCGAGAAAGAATTTATTGACAGTACGATCGTGACAAAATTCTGCAAAAACTTGCACGTTCTTGTACTTCAACCATTGTATAAATCTTTATACAATGCTCCAACTAACTGCCATGTTTCAATCTTATCTCTTCAGTAGTTTTCTAGTTATCACGGAGATAACCACAGAATTTCAGATGGCTCTAACTCCGAAACTTTTTGGCCGATTCAGCCAATTAACGAACTCAACCGTCTTATTTCAAAATGCAACATATTCTGAAAGTTTCAGGTTGATATGATTTTCGTACGTCCGTAATCGTGCATACGGACCGTCGGCCGAACAGAATCTATTTTGACAGCGGATTCGTCATCAGTGAGTCCAATCTAGTCGTTCCAGACCATTTTCTGATCAATCATCGAAAATTACAGACATTCAGAAAAAAACAATAGTACGCTGTTCCCATGCTTTAAAACGTAATTCGCGCAAAAAGAGGTAAATATTTTTTGTGTTCAATGGGTAGTTGAAATCGAAATAGGAAGAGTACAAAAAGTTGTTGGTGAACATTGAGCAAATAATTTTATTTTTATTTAGTTACAAGACGCGTTGCGGAAGAGAACCTTTAGATTTAGATTCCGATGTAGGCCTCGTCTCCTCGGCATTCCTGTTTTCCTACTACAGTTGTCATCTTTTCTGGTTGGAAGGGACTATCTCGTCAAAATCCGGTTCACAACAAAGGCACAGAAATATCTCTACGGCCATAAAGAATTGAAGTGAACTAAACTATCACAAATCAATATCTTTCAAATTCAAATTCCCTTACAATACCCAAGCATCCCGAACAGAAACTGTATTAGGGGTTTATTGCTTGTGCATTTCCAGGTACTTCTTTCAACATTGATTGCAACGCACCTTTATACAAATACTTGATTGTCTCAGTCTTTACTTGTCGGAAATTCATCTTGATGATTAAAAAGTAAAATAACTTATTTCCGCTTTATATATTTATTTTCACAACAATTGTTTCGTCATGATAACATGACTTCATCAGGTGAGTATGGTAACTGACTACATTTTTGGGATACAGTTCTTTAAATAGTTGAAAAAAATATGGTGCGAAATACAAGAAATTATGGGAATTCCTGGGTTTCAAAAAAGGTTGAGTAAGTGAGATTTATTCAGGTCCGTTTGGTCGTTGAGGAGAATCTGTTTTTTATTGTACCTATTTATCTCCATTGCTTCCAGGAAGTTCAATTTTAGGGTCTTATTTTCCACGTGTAAAATTTCGAAATTGCTGTCGAAATCATGACCAGTCTCCAACAAATGTTTTGCATATGTTGAATTATGAGCTTCGTTTATTCATAATTTTCTTGACTTAAAAATCACGAAAATTAATAATAAACATGATTTTTCAATTTTTCGAAAACCAACATACACAGACCTCACAATTCATTCCTCCTCTAACCACCCATATGCTCAAAAACTGGCAACTTATAATAGCATGATTTTTAGATTGATCAACATACCCATGACACAAGAGAACTTTGATATAGAATTAAATACAATAAAGCAGATTGCATTTAACAATGGTTTCAATCCATTCGTCATTATCAAACTACTTAATCGAATGCAACTGAAAAAATCTATTTCACTTGTATATCCAACAATTTCACAATATAATAAATATATTTCCCTTTCATACATCGGACATAAATCTGAAAAAATAGCAAGATATCTAAAGAAAAATAATAATTACCATATTTCATTCAAAACTAGAAACTCATTAGGAAATTTAATAAAAAACAATAAAGATAAAGTCGCTAAAGATAAAAAGTCTGGAGTCTATAAGTTGAACTGCGGTACTTGCCCATATGTATACGTTGGTCAAACGGGAAGATCATTTGGGACTAGGATAGGAGAACACCAGAAAGCATACGTAAACGAAGCTCATAATTCAACATATGCAAAACATTTGTTGGAGACTGGTCATGATTTCGACAGCAATTTCGAAATTTTACACGTGGAAAATAAGACCCTAAAATTGAACTTCCTGGAAGCAATGGAGATAAATAGGTACAATAAAAAACAGATTCTCCTCAACGACCAAACGGACCTGAATAAATCTCACTTACTCAACCTTTTTTGAAACCCAGGAATTCCCATAATTTCTTGTATTTCGCACCATATTTTTTTCAACTATTTAAAGAACTGTATCCCAAAAATGTAGTCAGTTACCATACTCACCTGATGAAGTCATGTTATCATGACGAAACAATTGTTGTGAAAATAAATATATAAAGCGGAAATAAGTTATTTTACTTTTTAATCATCACCTTTATACAATTCATTCCTAACTTATACCTGATAATCCCGAATAAAACTTCTCCTGAAGGTTTGTGGATTACTCAGATACTTCTAGGAAACACTGGTGAGCAACGGTAAGGCCAGCGACGCACCAGGAACCCTATTCTTGAATGTGATGGTATGAACGTTCTCTATCGGTCTATCAAAAATGCCCCGCGTTTCCTTAAGAACAGCGTCGACATGCCTTTTTTCTCCCATCCCCGATTCAAGAATCGGGACCCTGTGATTTTCTGCCTCGCGATCGTTTAGTCGCAAAAATGAAACACATACTCTTAAATACGAATGCGCGCGTAGACGACCAAATATTAGCAAATAATTGCTTTCTTGGTGATCGCGAATATTAAGCTCGAATCCCGCACAGAAAATCTCCTCATCCTTTGCTGATATCCATTCGTCGATCCAATTTTTGACTTCTGCTTCTTGCCATCGTCGAAAGAGGTGGTAGTTAGATGGATAGTACGGCGGGTTAGGAAGAACCTCTCATTTTAATATTTCCACATATGAGTTGCAATGTGGGGACGAGCATTGTCGTGTTGCAAAATAACTTAATCTTGTCTCTCGTTGAATTGCCATCGTTTTTCCTTTAATGCCTGCCTCAGACGCATCAATTGCGTTCGATAAAGTGCAACTGTGATTTTTTCAGTCGGTTTTAACAGCTCATAATATATGGCACCAAGCTCATCCCACCCACTGAGAATTAATTATAATATACAGGGTGAGTCTTTGACCTTGCAGAATATTTAAACAGAAGATTCCTGAAGCTGAAAGAAACACATTTGTCCTCTACCATTTTTTCCGATTCGGCCTAGATAAAAAGATATAGACATTATAAATTTTCATAATAGGCTAGCCGCCCCTGGAAACCTGAACACTGAAGTTTTTTCAAGCTTAAAATATACCATTCAAATCTTCGAAATAAGCAACTCTGTTATGAAAACAAGCGTCAACTTACTTTTTACATTCCAGTTGGTGAAAAAAGTTGTATTTATAGTACAATAAACAAGTTAGGTATTCCAAATTTCGTGGGCGATAAAAGTTGAATATTCTTCTCTTGGTTTCATTTTCGATAATGGGGAATTCATCTAGCTATCACTCATATCAGCTTTGAGATTCATCTTAAATTTGTAATTATTAATTTTCTTTGTTTATTTCATTTTCTCCAAGAATTATCAGATTCAGACATAACCCATTCAAACTTTCATTTTCATAAATAAATAAAACAGATGTACATCATTTATCTATGAACGTACAAACGTTGCCAGATTGACGAACAGAAAGAAAGAACTCTTCGAAATCAAACAACACACAATATGCTAATTCTATGTATACACTTGTAAAGTCTATGATTCTGAACTGAACTATAAATCTGTGGCTCCGTGGTTTTAAGGTTATGTCATGGTGGTTTTTTTTCCACCATGGGTTGTTATGTTATGAGAGCGCATTTAAAGAATACCTCAAAATAAATACTATCAAAGTTCTGTACATAATTTCAAGAAATATGGGTCAGCAGAAAGATTGCATTCAAATCAGTAGGAATCCCCATTATCATGGAAAAGTGAGAAGTTAATCAATTATACTACATAAATTAGCTCGAAATTGAAAAGGAAGCTTCTTGAATGGATAGTGGTGTGGAAATTCGCTTGAACATTAGGAGTATTTAAATTGTAGAAGTTGAGGTGAGCTTATTCATATTACTCCACTTTCGAACTAACAGCCAATTTACAATGGACATAACTTAACCGTAAATTTACTTATACATAAAATGTAAGAATTAAACAACAGAATTCATAAGGAATAAGAATAGAACTGCATTCGACTTATGGTCAAAGTCGAAAGCAAAGTTGAACCTATTGTGAAGATTTTGGTACTTATGAATTTTGTAGTTTCCTCTTTAATTTTTACGCATGAGTTGCGGGATTCTTACGGTTACGTACATTGTGAATTGGCCAAAGTCGGCTACTCCGCTTACAAATCATTCCAAATAAAAAATGATAGGATTCCATTCTCAACTTTTAGACGTGGCAACGCGGAAAAATTGAATTCTGTGAATTTTTTGAACAGAGTTGCATTCAGCCAAAGTACCCAATTCTCGGAATTTCACAGATATTTTTTTTTTGAATTTCAGATTACTCGAAATCGGCGCATCATACGAAAAAAATAAGGAATACTTTTACTTTCCAAAATGGTCAAAAATTCGTTGAATAGCATTCAAATTATTTTTAAAAGTTAGATTCTTTGAATTTCTTGTATTTTTATGAAATGTTATGGTAATATCAAAAAAACTGGAGGATGTGGACGAAATTTCGTAATCCAGGAATATTCATCGTATCAATAAAAAACTATATTCCAAAAATCATCTCATTTGATGAGATCGTTCGCGAGATATAATCGAAAATTAAATTTTTTTATGGATTTTCAACAGTCTGTATCTTACGAACCAAGCCGAATCGGAAAAAATGGTAAGGAAAAAAAAAATTTCTTTTGGCATCAGGAATCTTTTGTTCAAATATTCTGCAAGGTCAAAGACTCATCCTGTATTCTCTCTGATCCCACTAAATACGGAGTATAATCTTGGAACCGTGATTATTTTGCCTTGTTGTGGACGTGGGAGTATGGCCGGGCAATTTCCATGATTTTCTGCGCTTCGGGTTTTGTTTATAAATCTATTTTTTATGACCAGTTACAATACGGTGCAGAAAACCCTTCCGCTTTTGCCGTTGAAGGAGCTGCTCACAAGCAAATCTCTTGGCTTTAATTCGTATCCTTCTTTCTGGGTCGTCCCCCAGGCTTGAAGGCATTTAGAGACAACTTGATGCGTTTCTCTCAAGGATACTGCTTATTTCAGTTGAGTTTTGCACTAGTCTTCATTCAAATATCGACTTATTTGGTATAGGTGACCGGATTCATTCCAGTGAAATACTCTTTGTCTTTATATTTATTTATGCACCTTAGATGTAAGTAATAGCTGGTGGTGTGCTCATCTGCTCATCTGTGATGATGGGTATGTTACATAGACTTATAAAAGTATTTTAATATGTCTATGGTATGTTATCATAAAACATTGACTTTCGTTCTGGTTATGATGTAAGTAAAATATGAATCGATGGACCAAAAGCTCCGGTTATCCAAATTGACAGATTATCCTTTGCCTATATGTCAGTTTAGATAACCGTAACTATAACCGGAGCTTTTGATGCATCGCTTGGAATGGGGGTTTTTTCTTTAAACGAAAATGCAGTAATTTTCATGAAAAACCTTTATAACATCACATTTCAAACATATAATTTCAATATTATATTTTTTTAAAAATGTTTGATCACCTAAAACTGAAAAATATAAATGGGGATTTGCATTTAAGGTGATTTGTCTTGAGTGCACGATATGGCAACGTCGAATTCAGCTTTCTCGGAAAAAAAAGGACGTCAAATATGTTACTTTGCTTAGGAAAACAGAGATAGCTTTACTTTGATCTGGTTAGAGTAGAAGACAACGACCAAGGAATAGTAAAAGAAGAGCACAGACTGTCATATACTGTCATATTACTGACAAATCGCAAACGAAAATTGTTTGGTTATATTGGCAAAGAACACGTGTGTACCACAGAATAGGAATTAATATTTCATTATTCTATAGCAGAAAAAGCTATTCTACTTAACACCGTTGTCACTTCGTGCATGCCTGGCAAATCTCAAACCCCAATTTTGAAATCTGATTTTGAATACTTTCTGAAGGTAATTTGGGAAAATGATGAATCAAACCCATAATAATTATGTTCAAATTTGCATTTGCAGTAATAACCCAAATTCAGGAAAAACCCCTATTGGTTATGGTATGCTCATCTGTGATCGTACGTACGAATGATGACATATGAAACTACATGCGAATTTTATTTATTTATTTATTTATTTAATTCATACACCTACATAAATGTAATGTATGAAGTTTCGTCATCAAAAAATATACATGACACGTCATTCATCTGACTATACATCGAAATGTACAAATATTCAAAAAAAAAATCAATCTCGACATAGATTCAAAAATGTCACTACAATAAAACAATAAAACAAATATTCAACCGTAAATGACAAATCACTATAGAAAGAGACAAACGATGTTAAAAATTCATTGAATAAAAAACCTCTATGCAATAAACCGTCCTCCCAAGTAGAATTCTTTTCATTTCCCTTTCGAATTTGAATGCATCCAGACTTATTATAAAGCTTCAAGCATGTAAAATTGGGTCCTTGCTGTCCCTTAGTTATCCGTGCATAGGGCAGGATGTAATCATTTTTACGTCGTGTATTGTAGCCATGAAGATCTCCACCGACTCTGAATTTTTTCTTATTATTGTGAGCATATTTCAAACAAGTGAGTATAAATACAGATGTTGTGGTGAGAATTCTTTCTCTCTTGAATATCTCCTTGAATTCAAAGTACAGAAGATATATTTCGTTGTATTTTAATCTTTCTGACGGCACACCATGTTTTTCGATCTCCATGATGGAGTTGGTGACAGAAAGATTGCTCTTTCATCAATCAAATTCCGTAATTAATCTTTTTTAAAGGAACCAACCGAATATTTCGAATTTTCGGAACGGAAAATCGGCAACCAAAGTGACCAAGTTGATTTGCGGAAATATCCTATGTAAACTTGACACTAATGGCAAGAGAGCAGAAATGCCAACTTAATTTCCAGCTAATCAATAATATATGGCGTATGAAAAAATATAATAGTATTCTTTTACTACCTACATTATAATAACTTTTATTACATAATAATTGCTTTATATGGACCCGCATTAACTTCAGCTAACTAACTTTTAAAACTCCTAACCAACTGAGGGAGTGCCGAAATTACATTAACTCCGAAAATCAATTTTGTTTCTTGGAGTCAACTTGTACTTTGACAATTCACTTAGCTGAAACTTGAAACATGAGAATAACCTCGAACAATGTAAAATTATCGTGGAACTCGTCGCATAAATTACGAATTTTTCAATTATCAATTAAATGTAATCCTTAGTAGAAACTCAAATTCAAAGAATGCACTGATGTGAAGTCAAGGACGAAGTACGATCACCCATACAGGTATCGAAACCTTTCAGAACGGTTGGACCGAATAAAAAAAAATTCGCGATCGTATAAGCATAATATCCTGAAGATATTTTGCATGATCCTTCACCTTCACACCGTCATTTCCTAGAGAAGTATTTAATTTCAGTTCTTTAGAATCTGTATTTTTGAAAATATTGAAAAACTGAAATTTCGACTGGATACATTCAGAATTATTGGGCGTCGATGGGATACACATTTTCTCACAGAATGCAATATTCGAGGACTCGATATTTTTGTAAAATTGAAACAATTCTCCAACATGATCGTTTGGAAGTTATCGTATGAATGGAATGTAAGCATTGTAATAAAATATGGTCCAATGGGCAGTGCATGAAAGCTAATGATGGAGATATCTCTATAATTCTCTTAGTTGCATTTCGGAGAGAGAAAGAGAGAGAGAAAGAGAAGTTCGTGAGATCATTTCCACTCACAATTAACTCAACGGAAAAATTCTAGAGGCAGATCACGTTTGAAACGGGTATCGGACAAGGAAAATTCTTTTTAATTATAGAGATAAAAGTCAATGCCTGAGGATAACTCCGAAGTGCAGTTGAATTGAAGACGTTAAAAGAATTAAATCGTTTGACATTGAAAGAAAAATACTTCCTCCTCTCCGAACTAAGAAAAATTCATTCATAATCGCAAGGTTATTATAATTGGTTGCCGTAGTGTTGAATATTCTTCTAGCGCGTAGTCATAATTCTTGAATGAAGAGTCAACTAATCCAACAGTTGTAACTAAAACGATAGATAGAATTTTGGATAAAATAATGTAATTTAGTTCAATGTGGATAGAATACTGATAACAGAAACAGTACATGAAAACTCTCTAGTCTACTTAAACTTTATGTGTACCTCATATCGTTACTCAGTAACGATATTTCTCTTGGCGAAGAAAACGTGGTTTCCGAAACGTGGGTTAGACGCATAAAGAATAAGTGTTTTTTGTTATCAGCATTTCGGATGAGATTTTATTGAATTTATGAAGTGGGCCATATTTTTCAGTGGTTGATTCAATACTATAATGGATAATAAAGGGCTTTTTACAAATTTGTTCATTGTGCTAACACTTTACCCCAATATCTGTAATTTCTGAGGCAAAAATTGTAGACAAACTATGTATGTTGGATAAAGATTCTGAGGTCGAATTCAATTCTATCAGGCGGACTTTCTAACCCACAAAATACTGATTCAATCGTGATGAAACTTAGCAGCAAGTTTGAAGATGTTGAGGGACAACATTGTGTAGAATTTCGTGATGATCGTGTCATTAGAACAATTTGAAAAAAAATTTTGAATATTTTTTTCAAATATATAATATTCTGTGATTATTATCATCATCAAATTCTGTATGAACCTTCAAACTTTCATTTTAAGTACTGGATTTCAATTCGATCTATGAATAACTTCCGGAAGAAACGGCTTAGAAACTCGATATTTGTAGAGTAGGTTTGGGGCTTAATTACGAAGGTCGAATTCGTGAATGGTTAAAATCCGCCCAATGATTTCGTAGTTATACCCATTCAAAATTTTATTTTTCCAATCTTTCCAAAAATTCAGATTAGATCGAATTGAAATCCAGTAATATATCGAAAAAAAATCTAGGAAAGCAGTGCCGTGAAGACAGCAGCTTTTGCGCGCATGTTCAAATTGCTGAAGCGGTCATTTCCATTGAACATGCACGCAAAAGCTGCTGCCTTCACGGCAGTGCTTTTCTAGATTTTAATGATTGTATTATTCACGGCCTTGATTCATGACCGTCTATTAGATTTATTGGTGGATCGGGATCTGTTATTCTAATAAATAGAACTGCACTTCTGTTCTATATTTTATTCCAAAAACAAGTACTATCATATCTGGCATGAATACACATGGAAACATATTACACACTTGAATGCCTACATAGATTGGGAACTTCTGCGAAGATGCCAGCGCCCTAACGGATAAATTTGGAACCTGTCCAAGCTAGTAGTTTTATGTAAACAAACCTTAGAAATTTGGTGGAGAACGAATATTAATTGAGCAGAGCTTGAATATTTAAATAAATTATTATAATTTTGTGTAAGATTTCTTGAGAAGGAATTTTTCGTTTGGATCACGATATGGAATCGTGCTTTAAATCGTTTCTGGAGGATAATTTCGGTATTATTTTAGTGAATGTTGCTTGGTGGATCAAAATTAATCAATATCTAAGTTTACTTGAATTTCTGGAAAAATAGGCACCTCACTAAGTAATTCGAGGACTCTTATTTATGTGAAGAAGTGCTGAATGCAGGCTATATTATGTGGTTAATCTAGAATCAGTCCAAATGATAAGACTTGTACTTTGTTTACAAACGAGTGAACCAATAAAATGAAAACAGAATTTCTGCTTTAGTTCGTTTTCATCGTATTTTTAAAGAAAAGGAAACAGATAGACATACAATTGATTTCATTTTCATATTACAGCAGATCAAGATACACATACAAAAAGAAAAATGTCACAGCTGGTTTAACCTACCTATTTATAGAAATGAAAAGTATTAATGTATTTATATGAATAACTTCAGCTATTATCAACTCTAACAGTATATCTAGTTTTTGTCCGGTTTTCAACCAGATCACTATTTTAGAATATGATTTTTTGTAGTATGTGAATTAGGTAGCTGCAGAAGTGCTCGGTAGTTTCTCTGCAGCATTTTTCTTCAAAATTCTCTTATTTTCATTTACACCTGAAAATATCATGTCATGAAGTTGTTTCGAAATGAATACATTGTAGGTAATTTACCTTCATTAAAATAAACATCTTCAAAGAAATGCAGTGTACATACTTCCATGTATTTCGTGACCTGTTTTCCAATATTAAATTTCTAAAGCTAGGCCTTTCTTCTATCATTGAGTTCCCTACCAAATGCTGTTTCCAAATTAACTTTACTTTCATTTGGCTTTGGAAAAAATGAAAACTAGAGGCACTAGATGATCCTTTCTTCTATGACCATGAATAACATTGAGTTGAGGCACACAATAGTAGTTATTTCGGAAGGATGCCATTTCGAATTATTACAAACGAAAGTTTTAATCGGAAAGAAAGGAATCGATTGATGAATTTAACAAACACTTCCGTTATACCAAAATTTCAACTCGGAGAACAACACAAAAGCTCGAAAATGAACTCCAAAAGTAAGCAAATTACGTTAGAATAACAGGCACGTCAAAAAACTTCTAGCTTGGAAGTGTTCGAATTTCTATCGCCAGAGGGCGTATCACTAACCATTAGTTGCGAATACTATTTAGTATGACACTGTCATTTTCCTTCAACAAGAACCAACGCAATAAATAAATATATTATTCAATGGTCTTGGAAAATTTATTATAGGGAAAATCAATTTTTCCCATACAATTTTTCATGAAAATAATCCACTGGAAACTCGAAGGGATACGTTAGAACCCAGTAAGAATTAAAATGTATCCCGCGGGTAAAAAAGATGCGCTTGCAATAAACGTGTTCTTCCCGAATAAGAAAGTCGAGATTCGCTTGTTCGAATGAAACCACTTGTTCCGGCACTTAAAAGTCGTTGAGAATCAGCGAGACATGCTTTCCTCAGACGTAGTCGCTCAGCAGATCGGGCAAATTGCCCTTGTGCATGCCTGCGTATTCATAGTCATTGATTTTGTAATTTGCCGGCCGTCAAGAAACCATCTAATTCTCACAAATTGCTGGCATCGAAAAAATTCACATCAGATGCTTCCCAGCATGCTTTGACTGGTTTTTCTCTTGGTTGACTTGTTGACGAGGACGGTATCTAACAGATTTTCTTGAGGAGGTCAAGTTCGAGCGACCCTGGCATTTGGAAAGCATGAATAACTGTTTTATTAAATGGAGGCCATATACAGGATGTTTCATCATAAACAGGTCAAACATTTATAGCCGTATAGATGACATTGGAAAAGTCATTTTTGCCTTATGACATATACCCCGTTTTCGAAGCATAAGCGAGATACAGGGTATATAATGTCAACTTTGAGCAATATTCTGATAACTGTGTTGAGTTATACGTGACCTTCGAAATAACGGTTTTTGATAGCATCTTTGTATTTTTTGTTGGTCTCTTCAATTGTGGTGTAGCATTCTGGAAAGAATATTTCAAAATGGCGGAAAATCTAAAAAGTTAAAATTTTTTGTTTTTGATTGCCGAATTAGATAGCATTATTTTAATGTACTCAATTTTCTAAGATTTTTCGTGAAAAAATTTTTTCAAAATTCGAACTCTTTTTTTTACATGTCTAGAGTGGAAAAAAAATTTCACCCAAAACTGTTGAAATCTTTCGAGGTTGAACTGACCTTCATTCTGAATACAGGTGTGAAAACAGAATGAATAAATATTCATTGGTTTTAATTTTATAGCCTTCCGAAGATTCCGCTCGGAGTACTTAAATAGTTTTTATTCAAGAAACTGGTGGCCCTACGGATGCCAAAATTATGCTAATAGGCATCCAGAATAACCAGGATAGAAATATGAATTTATCAAGAAAAAAACAATTTCCTAAAAAACTTTGGTGGAAATCGAACCCTCTCCGCAGTCGGAAAATAGGGTCAAATTCGATTAACTACCGTTGGTTGGTAGCGGACATCATTATAATCCGAATAAATCCAATTTATACTTGGACTAATGTCCGTAAGTGGAGCGAGTTAGATTCCCATCAAAGATTTTTTGAATTTTTTTTTTATAAATTTATATTTCTATCCAGGTCATTCTGGGGGCCCATTAGCACAATTTTTGCCTACGTAGGGTCACCAGTTTCTTAAATAAAAATTATTTCAGTACTCCGAGCTGAATCTTTGCAGGCTATAAAATGGAAACCAATGGATATTTTTTCATTCTGTTTTCACAGCAGTGTTCAGAATGAAGGTTAGTCCAACCTCGAAAGATTTCAACAATTTTGGGTGAATCTTTTTTTTCACTGTGAGCATGTAAAAAAAAGTTGAGTTTGAATTTTGGAAATTTTTTTTCACGGAAAGTCTTAGAATATTGAGTACATTTAAATAATACTATGTAATTTGGCAAACGAAAACAAAAAATTCCAACTTTGTAGGTTTTCCGCCATTTTGAAATATTTATTCTAGAATTCTACACCACAATTGAAGAGACCACCAAAAAATACTGAGATGTGACCAAAAACTGTTATTTTGAAAGTCACGCATAACTCAACACAGTTATCAGAATATTGCTCGAAGTTGACATTGAACACCCTGTATCTCGCTTATGCTTCGAAAACGGCGTATATGTCATAAGGCAAAAATGACTTTCCCAATGTCATCTATACGGCTATATATGTTTGACCAGTTTATGATGAAACACCCTGTATAAAGCTAAAACGATCACGATGGTGACCTCATACTGTCTAGAACATATACAGGGTGAGTCTTTAAGTTGTACATACATTTTAACCATATAAGTAAGTATGTAGTTGACTGTTTTGGTTATATTTAAATTTGGGGGTTGTTTGGGGTGCAGTCAAAACGAATAGTTTTCAGATATGATGGAAGGTGCCTGATGAAGGAATAAATAGGTCCGAAAGTTTGAGCAAAAAGAAAAAAGAGTGAAACTATTTGTTTTGACTGCACCCCGATTAACCCCTAAATATTTTAACCTTAAATTTCTCTCATCACATGAAATGAAATGTTCTCGGAAACAGCATGCTATCGTTTTTTCCAAATGTCTAGAATTTTTTTCGTCCCAAGCGACTATAGGTACGATTCACTGATGAAGAATCCAGTGTTAAAATCGATTCTGTCAGGCCGGCCGTGGACACGATAACTGCCGCGGTTAAGTTAAGTTAAGTTTTTGGGTCAAATCGGCCGAGAGGTTCCGGAGTTACAGCCATTTGAAATTTTGAGGTTTATTTCCTGATAGTTGGAGCATAATATTCTAAATTTTTTCGAAAACAATTTTCATCTTTCATATTGGAGAAGAATTTCGCTCATACCTTGAGCTATATATTTCACAGCATTGTACCAAATTTCAGTTCGATACAGTTATAATTTCCGGAGATATCGGGAAAAAATCTGTCAAATTTCGTGTTTTTTCTTCGGTATCGTTGTTTTTTCCAGAATAAACAAAAAAACCTGAAAAAGCGCTTGCAAGGAAATGACCGCGTTGGCAACGAATTTGAAAATGCTTGCAAAAGCTGCTGACTTCACGTCCAATATGAGAATGGTCGACGATGATATGTGTCATACCTAATGGAAGTTTAGTGTTCCAATAGTCGAGTATAGTGGAATTTTCGTTAGAATAATGCCGCAAAATGCAACAAATCATTGGAATTAAGTGAAGGAATGAGTTTTCTCAATAGAGTTTCTTTGAATTCAAGCACTGGATTGGGATATTCTCAAATACAAATTCTAGTATTAGTTGTCCGTGTTGAACACTTCAAAAAAGCCAACGAAAATTTTGAAATTTTTTTGTGAAACGCGTCTGATGGAATTTCGCATCAGTTTGCGCCTCGTTTGGAAACAGCTGATCACTCATGTCAATTGGTAATTTTCAATTGAGATATTGAGAATATGGGATCAAATTTCAGAAAATACAATTTGGAGTAGACATCTTATTCCGAAAATGATGGTGGCAACGGACGGCCGACCGAACAGAGTGAACTTTGATATCGCCTTCTTCATCAGTGATGTCTAACATGGTCGTTTGAGACCATATTCGGATGAAATTCGTAAATTATAGAAATTTATAGGTTGAATGGGTTCAAAAACAAAATCTACGATAGAGACGGAATATTCCAGATTTGCACCGTTCGGAGGAGTTCCTGGACTTCTCAACTCGAGAAACCAGAAACTTATAATGAGCATGTTATATGACTACTGCAAACTCTTACTCACATTACAGAACTTCGTACCCACATGAAAATATCTGGTCCGAAGGTCGCATCACAGACTGATTTCGTATTCAATGAGGGACCGTCTGATGTGAAAGGGTGTTAGTTTTATTTTGTTTATTTTGGACCACTTCATTCATTTGTTGCAGCTATATATTTATTTTGTCATCCTTACATAATATATGTCACAAGTCTTTCAATTTATTACAGATATTTCATTAGATTTCTAGTGTAAAATATCCAATTATGGATCCATGGGAGTTGATTCCCCAATATAAGGGGCATGTGGCATTCTTCGTTCATCTGAGCTTCTGAAATATCATCGCTTGGAGGACCGGACCTGGTCGAAAGACCCTCCCGGTCAGAGAGCAAATGTAGGTAATGAAGAGTGTTTTTTTAAAGGTATAGAAGTTTGAAATGGAATGAAACAATGATGAATTTTCAAAATTGACATGAAATTGACTTTATTCAAAAGATAATCTTTTGGCATTTTAATGTTGCGAATGTGGTCCTCCAAGTGGTCCATCGTTTCGTGCTTATGTCAATTTGACAAAAGTCCAAATCGAAACGAAAAAGAAATTGAATAATTCTTGAAATTTTCTGCTTTGTCTGATGAAAGAGTCGGTTTTGTACTCTGAAACGTCAAAGATCGGTTGCTTTATCAATATTTTGTTAGATTTCTAGTGTAAAATATCCTATTATGGATCTATGGGAGTTTATTTCCCAACATAAGGGGCCTGTAGCGTTTTTTGTTTATCTGAGAATCTGAAATATCATCGCTTGGAGGTCCGGACCTGGTCGAAAAACTCTCCCGGTCAGAGAGCAACTGTAAGTTATTTTATTTACTGCTTCCTGCTGGTTTTCTGTCCCTCTTTCTGTTTCAGATATTATGTCAAGATATTTTGTCAAAATAAATTCAAGATGACGCAAAAATTATTTTCTAATGGAAAAGATGCCATCCATGTTATTCGAACAAATTCCTACACTTATACGGGGAGACAGATTTTTTGCTGAGGTTTTCATCTGTGCTCTTGTATTATACGGAAAAATGTATGGTACCTCGTTAACATTTCCTCTGCCAACACTGTGATATACCAAAGAAAGTATTGTTTATTAGGCAATCTATTTTGCAAGGAACTGCCCTTGACAAATAGTTTGAAACTGCAAACCGCAAAGGCGTTATTCATGAAAAAAATAATTTTATTTAATATTCAATAGTTCTGTTTCAGATATTGGGAGGGAAAACCCAGAAAAAGCTAAACAAAATAACCAAGTTTGGGCGACAAATCAGTGTATCATTTAAACAAGCAATTCTTGTACTTATGTGTGCAATAATTATTTGTATATGTATATGCCTACAACAATAGGAGAAAACGGTGTGTGGTTCTGCAGGCTTTGGTGATTATTTTTCGGAAATTTCAACTCGCTCGTGAATATGCGCAATGTTAGTTATTTCTCCATTCTTCACTCCATTTCAGTCTTATTTTCCCGAAAATTCTTGAATTTAAAAGAGTGGTAAAATTTCGCATTCTCACTATTTTTCTAACCATTAACACCCAAAAATTCCTTTGAAAATTCCACACATGTGATTTTTAACTAATCAGAACGTGTATTTCGGCCAGATCACCATCGCAACGGATGAATTTCACTGGAAATATTTTTTCCTCGTGGGTACCCAACAGCGAATTATACTGGGAATTTTTTTGGATGGTTATAATGACAGAATATTTTTCCATACTATATTAATTGAATAAGAAGTGCATTCGCCATTTTGCAACACAGACGATCTAACCGCTAGGTCTTTTACAATGCTGTCTCTGACATTTAAAAATAGGAGAATCTATACCTAAGGGAATTATAGGGCCTCAACTAGTCTTGGACTAACTACTTTTATTTGTTCACATGATAATTTCGGTTCAGTTCAACTACAAGCTCAGATGTTTTCTAAATTCTTTGGACCATTAATTTTTATATTAAAAATTTCAAAAAGCACTGCCGTGAACGCAGCAACTTTTGCGCGCATGTTCAATGTAGATGACCTCTTCAGCAACGAATTTGAACATGCACGCAAAAGCTGCTGCCTTCACGGCAGTGCTTTTTGAAATTTTCTACTGATAAATCACTGAATTTCAATTCGATCAAATCTGTATTTTTGGAAATATTGGAAAAATAATTTTATTTTTCCAATATTTCCAAAAATACAGATCAGATCGAATTGAAATCCAGTACTTCATCGAAAAATAACAGTTCGAAGTTTCATACAGAATTTAATGAGGATGATATGATGAGAAAATCATAGACATTTTTTTTGTCGAATTGTTCTAATGACACGATTATCACGAAATTTCGCATAAAGTTGTCTTTTAGCATCTCAGAACTAGCTGTGAAGTTTTATCAGGAATGAATCAGTATTTCTCGAGTTATACCGAAAAAATCAACGATATCGAGAAGAAAACCTCGAAATTTGACATATTTTTTCCCGATATCTCCAAAACTTATGATCGTATCGAACTGAAATTTGGTACACTGCTGTGAAATATGAAGCTCAAAGTGCGAGTGGAATTTTTTTTGTATATGATGAATGGTTTCCGAAAAAATTTTTTGGAAAAAAATTTCGAAAAAAAATTTTTTTTTAATTTACTGACAATATGATCCTGACCAAATTCAGCTCAGAGTTGCGCGTCGTTATGCTCCACCCAACAGCCAAGTTTGAATCCAATCGCTCAAGTAGTTTCCGAAATAAAAAATAAACAACTTCAAAACTTCAAGTGCCTATAACTCCGAAACTATTCGACCGATTTGGCCCATTAACGAACTCAACTGCGGCATTCCGATGCACAACCTATCCTGAAAGTTTCATGTTGCTAGCTTGCTTCTGTCGACAGTTAGCGTGTCTACGGCCGACCGGCCGGCCGGACAGAATCGATTTCGACACCGGATTCGTCATCAGTGAGTCCAACCTAGTCGTTGGAGAGCATGTTCGACTCAAAATCAAAAAAATTACAGACATTTGGACAGAACGATAGCACGCTGTCCCCCTAGAACATGCGCGCAAAAACGCAATCATTATATACTATGACAGATTGATTGGAAGTTGCTTGTTTTTGATTCAGAGATTCTTGGATTGTATTTGCAGAAGTTGAAGCAGACCTCATTGCGTCAATTATATCCTGATGATGGCCTGAGTCAATTTTCAGATATGGTTTTATGGAATGAAAGTTGTTGGAAATGAACACATTTGGTCTGGAATATTCTTACCGAATACCACACGAGGTCAAATTGAATCCGGAAATTTTTTGACCTCTAGTGGTATTACTAGTGAAAAAAAGAATTCACGCCTCCGAAAGTCACCCCGTTATATTCGAGGTACTGTACTTTTTTCAAACTCCTGATATATCCAGGGTTCGAAAATCCCTTTCGAGTGAATAGAAGAATTAACTCCCGATTGGTCGACTTTTCACACATGCAAATATCCTGAATTGTGAATAGATCGTTGGATTGGTGCATTCTTCCACGATACCCCTCAGGGTCCTTCTTCCGGCATACTTGTTTGAATGGTTTTAATCATGAACGAACTCCATTCAAGAGATTCGTAGTCATTGAATGTAGGAATTCGAATTATCCCACTGAAATTACACGAATGAATCTTAATACGGAAATTCCCAAAGTTCATCGAATAAGGAGAATATCAAATTAACTGAGAAAGTGGCTCAGAGCATATGAGAGGGTTGTTATCATTATTTCATTTTCCCCTGTGGGTTATTAATGAGAAATCTCTGGCTTTTCGAGAGAATGCTTTAATTTTTGATGATGGAATATGATATTGTTTGATATCGAAACGTTACTCGATCTACAGGCTTTTCTCGGATGATGTTTGCAAGAATGGGAAACTTATTCTGCTTTTGATCCATAGATTGATTTTACGCTCCTGCTCTAGAGACAGTGCGTCATCATTTAGTCGAAATTTTTGTAATTTTCGATTTTTTGGACGCGAATGAATCCGACGTCGAATTCCATTCTTTTCTGTCATCCAACTGCCGGCCATTGCCATTATTATTTTAGGACCGAAACGAGCTAGCTACTTGACATGAAAACTTCTGCAAAGATGCCAGCGCCCTAACGGTTGAATTTGGAACTTGTCCAAGAGACTAGTTTCATGTGAAAAAAACGTAGAAATGTGTTGGGTAACGATTATTCATTAAGCAGAGCTATAATATTCGAAGAAATTATTATAATTTAGTGTCCGATTTCTGGAGTAGGAACTTTTCCTTTAGATTACGATATAAAATCGTACTTTAAATCGTTTCTGGAGGATAATTTCGATGTTGTTTCAGTCTTTTGCTTGGTGGTCAAAATGAACCAATATCCGAGTTTAATTGAATTTGTGGAAAAAAAGGCACCTCAATAAGTAATTCAAAGACTCTTATTAATGTGAAGAAGTGCTGAATCCAGGCCATATTAACTATGTGGTACATCTATAGAGTCAGTAAGATGATATGACGTATGTTCTCTTTGTTTACAAAGGAGTGAACAAATAAAATAACAAAACAGCTTTTCTGCTTTAGTTCGTTTTGCATCATATTTCAAAAGAAAAGGAAACAGATAGATGTATAAATAATTTTATTTTCATATCACAGCAGCTCAATGCACACACATTGGCCTAACGGCCAGACCGTAAACACAATGACTTCCGAAAGAAACGACTTAGAAACTCAATATTTGTAGAGAAGGTTTGGACCTCAATTACAAAGGCAGAATTCGTGAATGGGTAAAATCCACCCAATGATTCCGCAGATATACCCATTCAAAATTTCATTTTCCCAATATTTCCAAAAATACAGATGAGATCGAATTGAAATACAGTACTTTATCGAAAAATGACAGTTTGAAGATTTATACAGAATTTAATGAGGATAATATGATGGGAAGATCACAGAATATTTAAAAAAAAATAATAATATAATTTTTTTTTCAGATTGTTATACTGACACGATCATAACGAAATTTCGCACAATTTTGTCCCTCTACATCTTTGAACTAGTTGAAGAGTTTCATCACGATTGAATCAGTATTTCTTGAGTTATACCGAAAAAAACAACGATATGTTGAACAAAAGTACAAAATTATACATATTTATTCCCGATATCTCCAAAACTAATAGCCTTATCGAATTGAAATTTGGTACACTGCTGTGAAATATAAAGCTTAAGATATAACTGAAAATATGAACAATAGTTTCGAAAAAATTATTTTCGAAAAAAATTTTGAAAAAATTTTTTTTTTAAACTGAGTGATCATATAATTTCAACGAAATTTTCCTCGAAGTTGCGCGTCGTTATGCTCCAACGAACTGCCAAGTTGCAATCCAATCGCTCTAATAGTTTTTGAAATATAAGGGAAATTTCAAAATTTCAAACGGCCATAACTCCGTAACTATTCTGCCGATTTGGTCCATTTAACCGCGGCATTCCGATGCGCAAGTTAAAGTTTACTAGTTTCAAGTTGCTAGCTAGCTTCGTTCGACAGTTATCGAGTCCACGGCCGGCCGTGCGGCCGGATAGAATCGATTTTGACACCGGATTCGTCATCAGTGAGTCGAACCTAGTCGTTCGAGACCGTTTTCGGCTCAATCATTGAAAATTACAGACATTTGGACAAAACGATAGCACGCTGTTCCCCTAGAACATGCGCGCGAAAATACAAACTCAATATAGAGGAATTCAGGTTCTGAATGTTTGTTGAAGATTATTTGAAGGTTCATGCTCGTATCAAAAGAAACTTGAGACTAACAGGAGAACTCTAGATTTCATAGAAATTTATAACTCGTATATTGAGATTGATATTATTCATTGAATTCACGATTTTCAACTACATTGAATCTACATTTCGAATATGTACAAGATTATCGAACATCGTATTGTGGTGGCCTTCACTTGATAGAAATCCATTGTAAAGTCAATTGAAAGACACAAGTGTGGTTGATTTCTACTTCATTATAATCACATGACACGTTTCACTACATTGTAGTTCCTTCAGATGCTGAGTGGCAACTGTCTCAAAAAGTGTGTTACAATTCTACATAAACCAATACAGGTACAGAGATGTTTCCAACGGGTCAATCATTGAAAAACCAACCGGGCTCCTAGCTGAATAGGTTTAACAATGGTGAATTTGACAGTTCCGTCTGGTGGTTTAATGAATTCCCAGAATTTCCTAAACGGTTTATCTCTAGAGCCTCCGCAATGGTGAATTTGACAGTTCGTTCAATGAATTCCCAGAATTTCTTAAACGGTTTATCTCTAGAGCCTCCGCAATAAATTTAACTTCCTACACAAAGAGAACAACGAGCTGAAGTTAAATTTATTGCGGAGGCTCTAGAGATAAACCGTTCAAGAAATTCTGGGAATTTATTAAACGAACTGTCAAATTCATCATTGTTAAACCTATTCAGCTAGGAGCCCGGTTACCTGTATTGGTTTATGTAGAATTGTAACACACTTTTTGAGACACTTGTCACTCAGCATCTGGTGAAACTACAATGTAGTGAAACGCGTCATGTGTTTATAGTATTATAGTAGAAATCAACCACACTTGTGTCTTTTAATTGAACATGATTAGCCCACAGGTTCAAGACTCAAATATAATTTTAAACGTGCTTACATATCGTTAGCAATACGGATGGATATTCTTAAATTTGACAAGGTAATCTAGATCAGAAATTCAAAGAAATTTGAATTTTCTGCGAAGAGCCGACTTGAATTTTGGACTCTAGACTTTATTCAATACGATGAAATATTTCATATTCGAATTCCTTTCGATCACTTCTACTATTAACACCTTAATACGAAGTGCTAGTAATATATTTTTCAACATGGTGCGAAATGTCAACAGTTGTAATTAATAACAGAAATGAAGCTTTCATAGTGGAAATATTTATTTATAGATTTATTGATTTTGAGCTGCCTCGCAATTTGAATACCGAACTCGTTCAGGAAACAATCTCAGATCCATAAGAGACGTGCCATGAATCCCAGTTAGAATTGAAGTTCTACAATTTGAGTTGATCATTTCTACGCGAAGGGAATGCATATTGAACTCTCGAATGAAACTATTTGTAGGTATATAGATATGAAGTTTGCTTATCTAAGTTCAGAACTTCAGTAGGTCTTTCTTAAAAAAATCGGAAAGGCACTCAAGTGAAGTCAGCATTTTGAAACGAAATATCGAAAGAAAATAACTCTTGAAGTTTTCTGCTTTGTCTTATGAAAGAGTCAGATTTGTACTCTGAAACGTCACAGTTCGCTTTCTTTATCGTCTGTATTGTTCATTAGGTAATCTGTTTCGCAAAAAACTGCCCTTGATAAATAGTTTGATACTGCAATCGGCAAGGGCATTTTTCATGAAAAAAACAATTTTATTTGATTTTTAATGGTTCTGTTTCAGATATTGGGAGGGAAAAACCATAAAAAAAACCTAAAATGATGAAATTTGGTGTATTGTTATGAAATATAGGGTCAAGGAGTGTGCACAATTTTGCCGATATTTGATCCAAAGTCTTTGGTTTGTGGTTAGGCAAATTATTCTATAGTTGCGATGAAACTGAAGTTATCTATTGTTTCTAGCGGACATAAATAAGATTTTAATTCTGAATAATAATTAATTGGGAACTTCTGCGAAGATGCCAGCGCCCTAACGGATAAATTTGGAACCTGTCCAAGCTAGTAGTTTCATGTAAACAAACCTTAGAAATGTGGTGGAGAGCGAATATTTATCAAGCAGAGCTAGATTATTTACAGAAATTATTATAATTTTGTGTGAGATTTATTGAGAAGGGACTTTTCTTTTGGATGATGTTATAAAATCGCGCTTCAAATCTTTTCTGGAGGATAATTTCGATGCTATTTTAGTGTCTGTTGCTTGGTGAATCAAAATTAACCAATATCTAAGTTAACTTGAATTTCTGGAAGATAGGCATCTCAATATGTAATTCAAGGACTCTCATCAATGTGAAGAAGTGCTGAATGCAAGCCATAGTATGTGGTATATCTAGAATCAGTCTGAATGATATGACTCGTTCTCCTTGTTTACAAACAAGTGAATCAATTAATCAATGAAGACAGCTTTTCTGCTTTAGTTCTTTAGCATCGCATTTCGAAATAAAATAAAGGAAACAGATAGACATATAATTGATTTTATTTTCATATCACAGCAGCTTGAGATACACATACAAAATGAAAAATGTCACAGCTGGTTCAACCTACCTACATAGAAATGAAAAATATTGATGTATTTATATGAATAACTTCAGCTATTATCAACTATAACATTATATTTAGTTTTTGTCAGGTTTTCAACCAGATCACTCTCTTTGAATATGATTTTGTGTAGCGTGTGAAGTAGGTAGCTGCAGAAGTGCTCAGCAGTTTCTCTGCAGGATCAGCATTTTTTGTCAAAATTCCTTTATTTTCATTCACACTTAAAATATCTGGACATGAAGTTGTTTCGAAATGAATACATTGTAATTTACCTTTATGAAAATAAATATCTTCAGAGAAATGCAGTGAACATACTTTCATGTATTTCGTGAACTGTTTTCCAATCTTCAATTTCAAAATCCAGGCCAAATGCTGTTTCCAAATTAACTATACTTTCATTTGGCTTTGGAAAAAATGAAAACTTGAGGCAGTAGTTGATTCTTTCTTCTATAACCATGAATAACATTGAGTTGAGGCACACAACAATAGTCATTTCGGGAGGATGCCATTTCGAATTAATACAATCGAAAATTTTAATCGGAAAGAAAGGAATCGATTGATGAATATCACAAACAATTTCGGGATATCGAAATTTCAACTCTGAGAACAAGACAAAAGCTCGAAAATGAACTCTCAAAGTAAGCAAAACACATTAGAATAACGGGCACGTCAAAAAACTACTAGCTTGGAAGTGTTCGAATTTCTATCGCCAGAGGGCGTATCGCTTAGCAGTAGTTGCGAATTGAAATTTCAATATCATCAGGAAGGTAACCCGTGCCGCCGCTGTTTTCAACAAAACTGCCTCCCAAATTCGAGCCTTAGCGAATCTACGAAACATCAGTCAAATGAAAGCTTAATCGCTAATTGATATTTGCCGGTGACTAAAGTTCGGTAATTGGCTAAAAACACCAGGTATGATTATACAGTGAATTTGTAGAGCAATATCGTAATAGCCCTCCATGTAAATCCTTTATATAGCAAATTGAATTCGAAGGAACTGCCTTTTGTCGGGCATGGGCGAATTAATTGTTTTGAAAGGATGCTCAGATGAGGAGGCGTCAAATTTTGCTCATTATTTCGTCGAATAAAGAACCTTTGTGTTTGCTCGAAGAAAAAAATGAAAACAATTCACACGATCGATGTCAAAATACTGAATGGAAAGAATTCCCCCAGCTATTTAATGGATACATCAATTCGACATTTCATTTTCCTAATATTTACAGAAATACAGATTTAATCAGGATCAGCTCATATGATGTATGGGTATGGGGATGAAATCGTTTCATCAGGTGAAACTGATCTGAGCTGAGTCAATACCTGGATGGGCGGATGCTCTGGATGCACATTCGAAGGAAATAACTAATAAAATTGACAAATAAAAAAAAAATTTTTGCGAAAATTTTTTTCGCGAATTTATAACAGTGAATGAAATCGCAATTCGAAAATATTTCAAGTTTTTTTCTCGGTATCGTTGATATATCCCAAATAACCCAGTATACTGATCCAAGCATGATAAAACTTGCTAATTTGATAACGCTGTTGCACACTCTTGTCAAAATTCCGTAATGACCCATTCATTCGAAATCTTCTCATGATTTGACTCCGCCAAAAGCACCTTCAATTCCTGATGAAGATTTGACATTCTTAATTTCATATGGTCCTCGTGAAATTCTGCATGAACCTTCAATATTTAACTTTTCAACCCAGGTACTAGAGAACCTCACTGTCTATCGTAAGTGTATAACTTCCGAGAACAACAACTCAGAAATTCTATATTTGTTGAGTTAGTTTGAATCTTAATTACGAAGGCCAAATTCGTTAATAGGCGAAATCTGTACAATGATTCCGCAGATATACCCATTCAAAATTTCATTGTCTCAATATTTCCGACAATACAGATTGGTACAAATTGAGATTCAGCACTTCTTTGAAAACCTAGAAAAGCACTGACGTGAAGTCAGCAGCTTTTGCGCGCTGTTCACTTTTGGTGATATCCTTTGAACATGCGCGCAAAAGCTGCCGACCCAACAGCCGACTGTAAACAAAATAATTTCCGAAAGAAACGACTCAGAAACTCGATATTTATAGAGTAGGTTTGGAACTTAATTACAAAGGCCGAATTCGTCAATAGTTGTAATCCACTCAATGATTCCGCAGATATACCCATCCGAAATTTTATTTTTCCAATAGTTCCAGAAATACAGATTTGAATTGAAAGCCAGTTCCTTATCGAGAAATGACAGTTCCAAGGTTCATTCAGAAATTCATGAGGATAATATGGTCAGAAGATCACCGAATATTGAATATTAAAAAAAAAATTCAAATTTTTTTTTAAATTGTCCTGATGACACGATATCACGAAATTTCGCACAAAGTTAGTCATCAGTATTTTTGAACAAACTGCCAAGTTTCCTCATGATTAAATCAGTATTATATCACTTATTCCGAAAAAACAACGATATCAAGAAAAAAAAACCTAGAAAATGGGTATATTTTTTCACAATATCTTCAAAAATTATATCATCGTATCAGATTGAAACTTGGTACACTGCTGTGAAATATATGGTTCGAGCTCTGACCAACATTTTCCCCAAATGTTACTAAGAGTTTCCGAGAAAAACATGTTTTCGAAAAAAATTTTGAAAAAAAAAATTTCCAAAATGTATCGACAGCATAATCTCAACAAAACTGTGCAAAATCTTGTATGTCCTTAAGCTCCAACCAAGCGCCAAGTTTCAATTTGATCGCTTCAGTAGTTCTTGAAATTTCAGGGAAATAACCTCAAAACTTCAAATGGCTATAACTCCGAAATCGTTCGACCGATTTTGCCCATTAAAACGAACTTGACTTCTGCATTTTGAAATGCAACCAACCTTGAAATTTTCGAGTCGATAGAATTCTCCGCACACTCACAATCGTGGTGACGGCCGGCAGGCCGGTCAGAATCGATTTTTGCACCGAATTCGTCATCGGTGAGTCCAACCTAGTCGTTTGAGACCATTTTCGGCTCAAAATTTGAAAATTACAGACATTTTCACAAAACAATAGCACGCTGTTCCCCTAGAACATGCGCGCAAAAATGACAGCTTGAGGGTTCATGCGGAATTACGTGGAGATAATATGATAAGAAGATCACCAAATCTTTCAATGGGAAAGTATAGGTGCGTTTGGTGAGTTCAATACGTGGGAAGATGACCGCTTTGGAAAAGAATTAGAACAAACGCGAAAAAGCTGCTGACTACACGTCAGTGCTTTTCTAGAAGTTCTTGAAATTCTTTTGGTTTCAAAACTCCCTTCTTACCCTACAAATGTATACTCTTCATATTTCCACAGAAGGCATGAAACTGAAGCCATCCGAGAGTTTCTTTCGTACGAATTGGAAATTTGGGAAGTATTATTATCAATCATATTCCGAGAAAATCAATGACCCTCTTGGGGTGAATCTGAAACGTTGTCATAGCTTCTATTTTGTTTTTTCTCGTCACGTTTTGATGCACGTGATCGGGCGTCACGTTGCCAGGACGTAAGTGCTAAAATATACAATTAATACATCCATTGTTTTCCTCATTTTCCCTTCCAAAGCAGCGGACATTTATGCAATGAATGTGAAGTCTCAGTAATTTCCATTTAAATCTGTTCGTGAATTAATTGCTGCAGAGAAGTTTCAATATCAATAAAGTTTGTTTACAATGCTGACTCGATTCAATGCTGACTAATTGGTTGATATTTGTGTACCTGTGTGGCTATTTATTTAGATGACACTGAAGACGCATTTGAAGTTACCTGAATTGATGATGAATTTCTTTACGGTTAAGACGTTCAAGGCCCCCTTTGGGGAGAAAGTGTGTTTGCGAATACATATACAGGGGGTTGGTGAACATGCGGAAAAAATTCGAAGGGTGTTTCTTCGAACTATTTTAGGATATTTTGTTCTCTGATGGATTTTTTGAAACCCGTTTCTTTTCAAAGATACAGGGTGAAAAAATTATGCGACACATTTTATTATCAAATGACACATGTTAATTTGCTTAATCTACAATAAGTAGTCATGATGACATCTAGCAATTATCAAATTTCTCAAGTTCACTTGAGTTGAAATAATCATCAACATAGGAAGATCATTGGATTGGTCAGGGTTTATCGCACGGATGGCTTGCGCGATCGCCGGTCTAGATCATTTCTTGTCGAGTTTTGTGGGGTTATTTTAAGTCATTAGTTTACGCCACTCCATACAAGGAAATCCGGATGACTTACGAAATTGGATAATTCCTGATGTGCCTCCATTCAAAACGAACCAGGTGTATTTTGAGAAGTTTTGCAATCACTGATGAGAAGAATGTATACTTGTATCTAAAGTGGTGAAAGTCATTTTGAACACTTTATTGTAGATTGAGCAACTTGACATGGGCTTTTCAATATAAAATGTTGTAGCTTTCCACGCTTTATCTTTGATGCGAGATGATTTTTCAAAAATCATCAAAGGAAAAATATCCTTAAAATAGCTCAAAGAAACACCCCTCAAAATTTTGCCGAATGTTTACCATACGCTAGGTATATTTGTTTTTGAATCAGTGTATTTCTTAGTTGTAGCAATACTGGTGAAGGTCATCTATTCAATCCTAACGATAGATAGCTGATCAATAAGATGTCAGTGCAAAAAACCTAGTAAAACACATCGGCACCACTGTCATTTTCTAAGGTTGCGAAATGGCGCATTGTCATTTGTGAGAATTCTTCAAATATCATCGTAAAATTACTCTATTTAGTATAATTCTCTTTTTCAACGTTCTTCCAGATGTCTTCCTAGTTAAGGCTTGCCACGATTCATATCGTGTCTCAGTGAAATGAATCAACAGCACAGCAATTTACTAAGGTAACAAAATGGTGCAGGTGCCGATATAGATTCCCTGCTGTGTCGATTTTCAGATTTCGTTGAAAATACTACGAATCGTCGGAATATCACGTTCTTTATTTTAATTTCAAGCTTTTCCTCGCAACTTCATCTCGAAGAAGCCTGAAGTTTTCTATTATTATGGCAAAATGCCCACCATTCAATTCATACAGTATAGAAAATTAATTTTCCGAAACGACATATTTATTTTTCTTTCCGATTGTAATCTCGAACATTTAATCTGCAGTTCCGAAATTCGATGAACAAGGTCGTGTGATACTTACCAATTCCAATAAAAAGTTTCAACAATCTGCAAATAAAATATCCATTGCGAACGAAAGTTATATTCGATATCAATCTGAAGGTTCACGTGCGAGTGTTTTATTCAATTCGGAGTGGACGGACACATAAAAGTTTTTCAATAACGGAAATTTCAAGTAGTACATACTTCTATCGTGGAAACTCCGACAAAGCGGAAAATATCGGATATCATTCGGCAACTAGCCACTTATTGAAAAGTTTTATATTTGTTTCGAAATGAGGAATGTTTAACATTCCAGTGGAAGATGAATTTAGGGCGGAATTTCGAACGATGTATTGTTCTCATTCGATTTCTGCCATCCTCTATAACTCTGAGTGGTCTTGAACAATTGGCCAATGAATGTACGCCTACTCCCTCTGGTGGCTACCAAAGTGACCCGATATAGTCAGATTATCGTGAACAAGTTAGAAGAAATGTCGAGAAAATAGAAGTGTTTATGCATTTTCTTTGGTGTTGGTGTAAATTTACGAGTGTGTTTACGGGGAAAAGCAAACTCAAATGACTCTTCCCATAGATTTCCACAGCCAGTGAAAAATTTCGAGTTTGAGTAAAAGGAACTTCCCTTAGGAAGTCAAGCCTAAAAGTGTTAAAGAATCGATAAAAGCTTGGCAACTTGGAACTCAAAAGTGGTAAACCCAAATATAAGATTTATGAGATGAAATAAGTTGATATTAAAATTATTCTACCAGTAATTGAAGCATTGCATTAGAATAGATAATACATAACTCCTTCATAAAAATAATATATGTATACACAGAAACACTTCTGTTAACTGGAAAAGACTTCGAATAAATTGTAATATCGAGTTTTAAGCAATCAGATATACAAGTAGACTCTTGAAAACCTAGCTCCTATATGTCTATCTGAGGTTCTCAAACTGGCCACTGTGGTGCTGTACTCTTAAAAAGAGAAGCCAATTATATTTTTGAATGTGATCGTAATCAACTAACGCTTCGCGATATAAAAAGATTGATACGAGAAGGGAGAGACTACTCATTCAAATTTTCATTAGGATCAGTGGAAATCGAACTAACGCATTCGCCATTTTGTACCCTGAAAATGCAAGGTGTCCAAAAAGGGTATCGAGATTAACTTGCATGTGATTAATTGACGGAAAATGAACTGCGTAATTATTTAGGTATAATAATATCTAGATGCCAACTATCACCTTGCTTACATACCTCTAACCGAGAACGAAAATTTTTAATAATGCATTGAATGATTGCTGATGAAACTCCCGTCAATTCCGATCAGATAGGAGACTTCCGGTCCAAGTTGTCAACCGAAAAACACAAAAATTTTTCACTCTTTTATGGAATTCCTTCAGGTTAGACAATTTTTCCAGCACAGAGGTACACAGAGCACACATGGGGCTCCAACACAATCTTCAGCCAATCGAAGATGTTATATATATACTATACCTACCACCTGGCAAGAAGATCCGAAGCGCGGTTCACAGATATTTATAAATAACGCGAATCTTATCATGTCGAATGCGTTTCAAAATACCCTCCTCAGAGTTGGATCTAAGTCTCCTATTGTGATTGTAATGTCGTCGGTGTACGATCATATCTCTATGCCAAATTTTAATTGCTGAAATGTTCAAACTGCCTTGTGTTCATTCTCAACAGAAAAGTATCTTTGTTCGACATTTACTCTTACATTTTGTAACATAACACTATTTTCTCTGTCGAAGATCTCTCTGAAAAATAGAACTGTCTTGGACACGACATTCTTCAAATGACCTCTAAAAAGTCTAGAGGTATCAAATTAGGATATTTTGGAGGTCATTCGATGGAAATATCCCAATCTATAGGGAAAATCATACGGATCCCATGAATACCCAAGCCTGAGCCTATAAACTAAACATCTTGGTCCAAAAGTTTGTTAGTTTTGCGACAATCTCACATCAGACATTGTCATGGACTCAAATTGTATGTTTTTACTAAAATGTTAGGTTCGTATACTTTGATCTTGTATGGGGTTAGGACTTCATGAGACCTGATAATTTACTAGCACTGAAATCTTGACCGTCAATTTTACAAGGAATTGTCCCATTTTCGTTAAATTTTTTTGGTGATTTTTTTGCATAACAACAGTTTCTGTCTGTTTTTTCCTACCTTCTCTTATCTTTTCATAAGAATTGTATCCTTTTATAAAGTTTGGAGTGTCGAAGTTTTTAACTTTCCTTGTTTCTGTTTCAATCCAATTCTGTATACTCAATTTCAGATTTTCGGAGTTTGGCAAATATGTTATAGGGTGAAAGTTACAGACTTTTGTTTAAATCCTAACCAGCATATCAATGTTCACCGCCTTGTGAGCCTTAAAGTATGGTTCAGTTAAATGAGGGTTTTTCCTTTGAACGAAAATGCAGTAATTTTCATGAAAAACCTTCAGAACATCACATTTCAAACGAATAATTTCAATATTATATTTTTAAAAAAATGTTTGATCACCTAAAACTGAAAAACAAAAACGGGGATTTGGATTTATAGGGATTTGTCTTGAGTGCACGATATGGCAACGTCGAATTCAGCTTTCTCGGAAAGAAAAGGACGTCAAATGTGTTACTTCGCTCAGAAAAACAGAGATAGCTATACTTCGATCTGGTTAGAGTAGAAGAGAACGAACAAGGAATAGAGAAAGAAGAGCACAGACTGTCATACTGCCATATAACTGACAAATCGCAAACGGAAATAGTTTGGTTATATTGACAAAGAACACGTTTGTACCATAGAATAGGAATAAATATTTCATTATTCTATAGCAGAAAAAGCTATTCTACTTAACACCGTTGTCACTTCGTGCATGCCTGGCAAATCCCAAACTCCAATTTTGAAACCTGATTTTGAATACTTTCTGAAGGTAATTTGGGAAAATGATGAATCAAACCCATAATAATTATGTTCAAATTTGCATTTGCAGTAATAACTCCAATTCAGGAAAAACCCCCATTGGAATGGTGAAATATGAAACATTCAATTTTAATGGAACTAATTTGCAATATCAAAAAAAAATATTCAATTTATTTTATATGTTCAGAATTATTATTTGTAAGTTTTTTGATATTCTGATTGTCTCATTTTTTCAATAAGCTATCAATCTATATTACAACCATAGTGTAATATTTCGAAATCATCAGGAAAGTGAATAGATTGCCAATTGTCCACCGAATATAAACCAGTGGGAAAATACCAATCCTGGGTTAAAAACACTGGTCCAACGAAGAAAGTGCCATTTCTGTATGCCCGGCCGATATAAGCAAACCTGTCCTGTTCACGGTAACGAATCAATCCACTTTCAACAGGGCAACAATGCCTCAACACAAGATGCATGTCAGATTTATCGGGAACTCTTCGCCATTGCAGCATCTTCTTATATCTATGTTCTGTACAGAGAATCTGAAAGCATTAAGTGATGTGTAAGTAGTGTTAATAAATCCCATATGTTATTGAGAACGTCCATTCAGATGACATTCCAACGGAAATTTGAAGAATTTTCGAAAAAACATATTTTTGAATTTTTATCGACAAGATCTACACGAAATTTTGCATCCTTACTTGAACTTATTTCTTGATATGCCTATTTGCGGAAATCTTCACTTTTTATTTGTAACTCAAATTTAAAAGCACACCGGTATCTCACAAATACATACCTCCATGAATTCATCAACTCTTATCGACTGTCTCTTTGGCCATTGCCATGCTACATAGTTGTAGCCAAAATTGGGAGCTGCATGAGACTGAAATATTGAAAAAATTTTAACTTTTCGAAAAAATTTCAGAAATAGATTTTGAAATAACATACAGTGCGCGTCAAAATTATGGAACAGATTTATTTTCCCAGAAGAAAAATATTTGGCAACAAAATCCTAAAACAGGTCAATTTTTGTTTCACTTTTACCAAATTTTTATGCATTTTTGTTGCACCCTGTGCCATCCCTATCAACCCTCTAAATTTTTTGAATAGGGAAAGTGGGTCATGTGGTACTTTTTTGGCAAGGTTTTCACAGGCGTGCAGGAATGTTCAAGAAAAAACTTTTTGTTGAAAAATTAGTCACTTAAGAGAGGTTTTCAGTATGTGCACTTTGTCATGGCTCATTTACTTTGGGACAATGGTACCTGATGAAATTTATCACCGAATGAAAGTCGACCATTACAGTTTTGTTCATGCACAACTTTCAACTCCTACGAAACCTTCAATGGAGGAAAAAAAATTTTTCACGTGAGGGGGTTGCATGAACAAAACTGTAATGGTCGACTTTCATTCGGTGATAAATTTCATCAGGTATCATCGTCTCAAAGTAAATGAGCCATGACAAAGTACACATACGAGAAACCTCTTTGAAGTAACTAATTTTTCGAAAAAAATTATTTTTCTTGAAAATTTCTGCACGCCTGTTAAGAAGATACAAAGACCTTGCCGAAATAGTACCACATGACCCACTTTCCCTATTCAAAAAATTTGAAGGGTTGCTGGGGATGGCACAGGGTGCAACAAAAATCCTTCAAAAATGCATAAAAATTGGGTGAAAGTGAAACAAAATTGACCTGTTTCAGTATTTTGTTGCCAAATATTTTTCTTCTGAGAAAATGAATTTGTTCCATAATTTAGGTACGCACTGTATATTTTATTGGCGTCATATATCGATCACTGCCTGAAATTTTTCAGGTTGATACTGTCTGTTGAAGAGCGCACAAGAGAAATACCACTTAGTAGTTTTGAAAAACCTGAATAGGAACATTGTATACAAAATTCTTTGTGCAAATTGAGTGGCATGAATCAAATTTCTAACTTACAATTCTTGTTTAATGACATTTTATGAATTGAAATTTTCTCTCACTAACTTACCCACGAATTTTCATCTAAAGGTATAATTTTCGAAATGTAGATCTGGTCCGATCTTTCTGAAGCCCTAAAAGCATCATCTGGTATACTTCCATAATATGGCCTCCAGAAATGGTAATCTGAAAATATAACTAAATTACTTGATTGTCTCAGTCTTTACTTGATGATTAAAAAGTAAAATAACTTATTTCCGCTTTATATATTTATTTTCACAACAATTGTTTCGTCATGATAATATCAGTTACCATACTCACCTGATGAAGTAATGTAATCATGACGAAACAATTGTTGTGAAAATAAATATATAAAGCGGAAATAAGTTATTTTACTTTTTAATCATATAACTAAATTGTTATCATATCATTTCAGAACAGGTCATGGTCATACACACTGACACTGACAAGTAGTTTCAAAATATTCTATATCTATAGAAAAGCACTGAAGTGAAGTCAGCAGCTTTTTCGAGCAAGTATGACGTATTTTTCGGTTAAAAAAAATTTGGGTGTTTCAAACAACCCCACGATATTTCGCACCAGGTTGTTCTTGAGCATTTGTCATAACAAATTACCGAGTATCAACATTATTGGAGTAAAATAATGATACCGGAAAAAACATGCAATTAGATAACTTTTTACGCCCATGTTCTAGGGGAACAGCGTGCTATCGTTTTGTTAAAATGTTTGTACTTTTCGACAATTGAGCCATTGGAATGCCGCGGTTAAGTTCATTAATGGGCCAAATCGGTCGAACAGTTTCGGAGTTATAGCCACTTGAAATTTCTAAGGTATTTATTTTTTATTTCAGAAACCACTTGAGCGATTGGATTTAAACTTGGCAGTTAGGTGTAGTATAACGACGCGCAACTTTGAGGCAAATTTTGTCAGGAATTTTTTTTTTCGGAAACCGTTCATCATATCCGAAAACGAATTCCACTCGAACTTGTAGCTTCATATTTCAAAGTAGTGTACGAAATTTCAGTTCGATATGATCATAAGTTTCGGAGATATTGGAAAAAAATATGTCAAATTTCGAGGTTTTTTGCTCGCTATCGTTGTTTTTCCGGTATAACTCAAGAAATACTCATTCAATCCTGATAAAGCTTCGCAGCTAGTTCGAAGATGCTGAAAGACAACTTCATGCAAAACTTCGTGATGATCGTGTCATTAGAACAATTTGAAAAACAATTTTCTGTGATTTTCTTATCATATCATCCTCATTAAATTCTGTATGGACCGTCGAATTGTAATTTTTCGATGAAGTACTGGACTTCACATCGATCTGATCTGTATTTTTGGAAATATTGGAAAAATAAAATTTTGAATGGGTATATCTTCGGAATCATCGGGTGGATTTTATCCATTCACGAATTCAGCCTTCGTAATTAAGGTCCAAACCTTCTCTACAAATATCGAGTTCCTAATTTGTTCTAAACGGCCGACTGCGTAAACACAATAACTTCCGGAAGAAACGATTTAAAAACTCGATATTTGTAGAGTAGGTTTGGGGCTTGATTACGAAGGTCGAATTCGTGAATGGGTAAAATACGCCCAATGATTCCGTAGATATACCCATTCAAAATTTTATTTTTCCAATATTTCCAAAAATACAGATTAGATCGAATTGAAATCCAGTAATTCATCGAAAAAAAATTTAGAAAAGCACTGCCGTGAAGGCAGCAGCTTTTGCGCGCATGTTTTAATGCGTTGCCGAAGTGGTCATCTACATTGAACATGCGCGCAAAAGCTGCTGCCTTCACGGCAGTGCTTCTCTAGATTTTTCTCCCAATATATCCGAAAAAAAATTCGATGAAAATGGAATTTGATACACTTTTGTTAAATATTCATTTCAGAGTATGCGCGGAATTCAATCCAAATCTTATCAATGGTTTCCTAAGAAAACAAAGTAAATTTCAGAAATTTTAGGAAAAAAAATGTTTTTCCAAACTTACTATGATACGATCCTAACGCGACGGTCACTAAGTTTGAATGAGTTCACATAGATGCGACTTATAAGTAGTTCCTGAAATGTTGAGAAAATAACTCCGAAATTCAAACGAGTATAACTCTGAAACCATTAGGCCGATTTGGCCCATTAAGGAGCTTAACCGCCGCTTTTTGATATCCAACCTTCCCTGAAACTTTCAAGTCAAGCTTTTTTCGATCCCAAGTTATCGTGCCTAAGGGCCAGCAGGAAGTCGAAGACCATCTTCCGGAAAGAAATCAAAATGACAGACATTTGGGCAAAATTATAGCACGCTGGTTCCTAGAACATGAGCACAAAAACAGTGAAAAGCACAGACGTGAATTCAGAACGATCATTCATCCAGGTATTGTTCCGCCAAAAGCAGCTTGACTTTCTGATATGAAAACAATTTCACCATCACCATTTTTTTATCCGCGATTCTTCATCTGAGTATTAGATTTCAACTCTTTCCAATCTATTAATTTGGAAAATTTTGAAAATATAATTTGGTATGAATTTAGTTGTGTAAGTTTCGATACGAAGGTTCATGCAAAATTTAATGAGGATCACATGATTTGAGGTTGGAAAGTTTTATCAGGAAACCAAATTCTGTTACTTAGGGTTATGGGAGACAGCTTCGTTTATGACCAGTCGAAAACGTTCTCCAAAAATAGGGGTTTTTCCTTTAAACGAAAATGCAGTTATTTTCATGAAAAACATTTAGAACATCACATTTCAAACATATAATTTCAATATTATATCTTTAAAGAAATGTTTGATCACCTAAAACTGAAAAATAAAATGGGGATTTGCATTTGAAGGGATTTGTCATGAGTGCACGATATGGCAACGTCGAATTCAACTTTCTCGGAAAGAAAAGGACGTCGAATGTGTTACTTTGCTTAGGAAAACAGAGATAGCTATACTTCGATCTGGTTAGAGTAGAAGACAACGGCCAAGGAATAGAAAAGGAAGAGCACATATGTCATACTGTCATATTACTGACAAAGCGCAAACGGAAGTTGTTTGGTTATATTGACAAAGAACACGTGTGTACCACAGAATAGGAATAAATATTTCATTATTCTATAGCAGAAAAAGCAATCCTACTAAACAACGTTGTCACTTCGTGCATGCATGAGAAATCCCAAACCCCAATTTTGAAATCTGATTTTGAATACTTTCTGAAGGTAATTTGGGAAAATGATGAATCAAACCCATAATAATTATGTTCAAATTTGCATTTGTAGTAATAACCAAAATTTAGGAAAACCCCCATTGATAATTTAGTTCTGAAAACCCTGTGTACTTACATGGTCTACATTCATTAAATGTTACAGAAAGAATATTTCTTAGGATGACAATAAAATAGAAAGCGTTAATAAAAACTCCCATTTTTTCACGACTAAAATATCGAATATCAGGTATTTCATTCCTACTTATAAAACCTTGAAGAAACATTTTTTTCGTCACTAATCCGATACGCTTATTGATATCCCCAGAAGGAACAAGAATTATTTCATTCATTTGGTCGAATAATAGATTTCTTTGTGGTAATAAATGTATCCATTACGAAATTCGTTCTACGGAGTCATTCCTATCAGCAAATATCTTTTTCAAGTTGACTTCCTATTGTACTACTGAGTAACTAATTACAAATGGCAATATAATAACAATTACTGATAATGAATTCGTGAAAGTATAGATCGAGTGATTTCATTTCTTGATGACTAGGCTGAGGGCAGTTGTTTATTTTTCAATTAAGTATATTCTTCTGAGAAATAGTATATTTAACAGGCTTCACTTAAGAGAACAAAAGCGATACCTTTTGCTCGAAAGTCTATTATTATTTTCGAATTTTGGGCAAACAATGGTCTCAAAAGTTCAGTTGGGACTTATTCTCATGTAGAGCCTCCTAGTTCTGATTCTTTTAAACTTACGAAAGGAAACACCTAGAGAGTTGTAAGTTTCGAGACAGGTATGTATGAGAGTGTGACAATTAAGTTCCGTAATAGGCAAAATTGGCCAAAATGGTTCCGGAAGTTACAGCTACCTAAAATAATATTTTTCGGTAAACCCGCAAGATTTCCCGTCGCCGAGATATTAAAAAGATTGATGGTAGAATAACCACCTCTTCTTCAGTGAGAGAAGCATTTTAATTACAATTATATCCTTCAACTGTCCATCATTTCATATTTCCCGCCAGCAACTTCTCTTCGGTCATAATACTTTGGCCAGCGATGAAAAGACGCTGTTACCAAGCTCCGCTTTAACATTGAGAAGTATTTCGTAGAAATATGTGTTAAGTGGTTTTCTAATATTTTGACTTTTCTTCCTTTAAATAATGAAATTTCTTGAAAGAAAGTGTCGCTATTCGTTGGTTGAAGGTTCAAAGATGATTTATGAACTAGATTTGAGAAGTGAGAGATCATTTTTATGGCGGAAAAAAGGATCTGAAAAAGCATCAATTTGGAACTTTGGGGGCCCATATCTTCCAAACAAAGAGAGACCGCCTATGTCGGCCTGCATATTTTTTGTTCAGGAATTCACACTGCTTACTCTATGATGTGAATATCTTACTTGTAGCATTGTATAAAGGCTTACATAATAAATAAACCCGTTTTAAGTACGTGCACGTGCGCTCAACGCCCCTGTTTGTCAGATCCCCGGGAATCAGAGAATTATCCTTCTGACTTGAATGAAGATCAGTTCTTTCCACAATGACTTAACTTAGGTAACATAAGTGGACCAAAGTTCCAATACACTTCCGAAACACCTTACTCAGCAGGTATTGGAAGCATGATATTTCTAATGGGGATGATTGAGGAAATCTAGAATACCTATAAGAAAAATTGGCAGTTTCGATCTGTGAAGAGAGAATTAGTATTATTTCTGTTTGATGTGGAGAGAACAAGCCATATAGAATATAGGGCACCATCTGTCTGTTTTATTTTTGACATATTTATCATCGGTAAATTAATTATTTCGGAAAGGCCGAAGTCAAGAAATTATAAACGAAAATCGATAAAATCACTAAAAAGTAAAATGCAAATACTTGGAAATGTTAATGAATATATTTTGAGTAATATAGTCCAAGAGTTGTGGCTAAATAATTGCTTGCGCGGATGTATCCTTTACCCACTATCCGTAAATAACATATCCTCAAGCCATCCCTGGATTTTCTAATGCTTTTCATATGAATTTATGACGAGGGCGCCTCTGTCCGGGCTCTTATTTCAGAGATTTCAAATATTTTCGCTAGATGTCGCTTGAAAACGTATGAAATCGTTTTTCCATAGGGTTGTCCTACTATGTTGTCTTTATACAATGCTTGTAGCTTCGCGACGGGAAATCTTGCGGGTTTACCATTTTTTCTAATAAAATGATGATTCCCATATTCAATCGAATCAGAACATCGTTGTTGGGTGCATGTGAAATTCTAACATGCACATTTATGCAGAGTTTAGAGAGGATTGTAAAACTGGAAAGATTCTAAAAATCACTGACTTTAGGTCCGAAGCGGTCTCCTATTCAAGTATTGACCCCGCCTAGCTCAGCTTTATTTAATGAAAATATTCGACGATCTTCTCTTCATGATCCTCAAGAAATTTTGAACTTTCAAGTCATCATTTTTCAATCAAAAACTAGATTTCAATTCAATCGGTTCTTTTTTTTAGTAATATTGCGAATTTTATATGAAAATTTGGATGGGTATATCAACGAATCATTGGGAGGATTTAACCAATTCACGTATTCGACCCTCGTAAAATAAAGCCCCAAAACTAAGTTTAATTACGAAGGCCCAATTTGAAGGTTGGTGAAATCCACCCAATGATTTATAAATTCAGAATGTAGTTTTTTCAATAATGCCGAATATACATCAGATTGGATCAAATTGAAGTCCAGTATTTGATTCAACATTTACAGCTCGAAGGTTCATATGCAAAAGTTCTCAGGGAAATGGCTCCTCACTGGGACGAGCGCATGAAGACCTGTTCTTTTATAGATTTAAGGAAATTCAATTTTATAATTGATCTGTGGAATCTTATAGTTAACTATAATGAATTCATGAATTGTAAATAATTTACGACTGTAAGTTGAGTAATGATTCGAATTATTATAGTTGAGTTCCGATATTCCTGGCCAGTATCAGTAATTTCGAAACGGTTCGTACTGATACGAACAGTTACCAAAGCAGTGCCAGTAAAATCAACTGTCAAAATTTACTGGCCAGTACTGGCCAGGAATATGGGAACTCAACTAATGTAAAATTACCGAAAATGAAAATCAACTAATATATAATCGTACGCGCTGGTACCTGGATGAGTTACCGTTCCTAGGAACATGATGTATCTCTCAGGAATTCAGGAAGAATAAATTCAAATTATCAGCATAACTTAAAGGTGCATTGAATTAATTAATAATTTTCTGGAATTTTTAATGTGCACTTTTCCTAGGGTATTTCGTTTTCCGTATTTTGGGTTGGTATTGGCAAAATTGCCCTGACATCATCCACCATAGAAAAATAATATCGTCCACTGAGTTGCGCTACAAAGTAGGGAAGAATACTTCTCTATTCTCTGGTTTGTTATATATTCTGTGTTTTGTGGCTGCGCCTACCAAACGCGCACACTCATCGACTGTCAAGTTGTCACTGTCAGTGCTACACTGTCTACCAAAGACGCTTTTCAACACTTAAAACAATAAGTATCAGAGGTTTTTTTCATAAAAACTTCTACTATTCGCCTTGATTTGAAGTAATATGAGTAATGCACCCAACCAAAATGGATCAGGTCTAGAGCAGCAGGTAGGATTCCTTATTTTTATTGCCCATTTTTTACCACGTTTTTCTGACCCGGAAGAGTTGACAATGGAGGTCACTTCTATTTCTAATATCGATCTTCAGCATGAAATGTATTCAGGAACGTTTTATTTCATGTTACGAAGTTTGAATCCTCTATTTGTTAGATTTCATACTTTCTGTTTATCCGATCGTATCCCCCCTATTGTACTATTGATCCCTTATTAGCGAATAACTGATAGATAACAATTTTCTATTCACAGAATTGATTACTTTGAAAGTTAACAATGCATGAAACGTTTCAAGAAATCCTAACCTCAAATTTTGCTGGTTTTGAGATATGAAAGGAAAATTATTTCTTGCATTGTTGAAAAGGAATAATTTATTCATGTTGATGTTTTTCAGCTTGCTGGTCTGGACTTGCAGAGCCGTCAATCGAGCGGCCGCTATATTCCACCTCATTTAAGAAATAAGGTGAATAATTCTGAGGATAATCCCGATAAGGAGGAGAGGAACGATTCTAGAGGGGATAACCGAGGGGGAAACAGAAGTAACTTCAACCGTGGTGAACGAGGTGGACGTGATAATAGAGACTTTTCGAGTTTTAACTCAAGGTAAATCAACGATTTGATGAAAATGCTTAATTAACACATTACTTGCGAAATGATGGCAACATAATGTGGTTTGGACTTGCCTAAACTGAACTTATTTAGAAGCAAAAGAAATTTTGGGTTATTGTTGTGATGAAATTTCCAAGTATTGGTATATTTTTCAAAATTTACTCAAACAGAGCCATGTATTCCTGAAGCTTATACCCATCAAGTACAAGATATTTAGTGAAATATTCTTTCTATGGAGTTTCAGTACCTTCAGTATTATCTTCACTGGTGATAAACTTGTATGTAGACAGTGTCTATAATATGAATTCTACTCGGCTTAAATTTCTTTGTAACTAAGACAAAATAAAAAAGTAATATGCAATAAAGTAGTAGCTTACCAGTTCTATCTTGAGCACATAGAAAATTAAAATTACTACAGAGAGAATAAAGTTACCATAATGAATTTGGGAGTTACTACTTGAGTTCTGGGTTGTAGAAGAAAAAATATTTATAGCAAAAGATTCATTTAGTGTTTTTCATATTATTTATCATTAAGTTTAATTCAGGTTTGCATGTGTTCGAACCAATTTTCGAAGAACTTTTTCCTCACTTATTGAGGTTCTTTCATAATATGTGATTTCAATGTTACTTCGTAATTTATTTTTGATCTATGGGAATAAGGAGAGTTTATTATTGGGTTATAATGGAAGACTATATGACAGATGACTCATCTGTTTTATGTTCTGAAAGCTGAAAATGTTTGTGATGGAGCTGGTGTACGTTATCATTTGTCTTCTGTGGTGGGTTTTTCTGATTGTCCTGAACACCTCTCACATATAACTGGTGTAACACTCAGAATCGACCATTCTACACTACTCTAACTGAACTATGGCGATTAACCGGCGATAATTTGCTTTTAAATGGTGTGCGACTCTTGGTGTATTTGACTCTTCTTGAAAAACCCAAACAGTTGATTTTTTTAAGTTTTGGGTTTATATAAATGTATTCATGATACATTGGTTGTTATAAGCTTATAGATGTAATTTGAATTCTCACAGCCTTTTTTTCGGCAAAATTGTCAAATTATGTGATGTTGCCACATCTCAAATTTCAAGTTGCAATTATCCTTCTATACTTAAAAGAAAGTTGAGGCAAACCTTCAGGGATAATATGTAAACAAGTTGATGAGTTCTGCTTGCTGTTGAATCCACAGTCGTCTTCAAAAAAACTGTGGAAATGTTATAACAGGGCAATAATCATACCAACGTTGATTCATTAAAAAAACCTTAAGAGCGAACAGCAACGCAGGAAATCGCTGATTTGGGCAACACAGCCACATTCAAGTTTTATGGAATCTCGTTAACATTTCAAGGTCAGGCACATGGTCTTCATGCTGTAATGATGTCAATAGTAGCAAGACATATTAGAATGTGTGAAATCTCTCCTTTAATAGGAGATATAGGAGTTATTTACATTTCCATTATTCACACAATTTCAGTTTTATTCTCCTGAAAATTCTTGAATAAAAAAAATTTCAAAAAGCACTGCCGTGAAGGCAGCAACTTTTGCGCGCATGTTCAATGTAGATGACCGCTTCAGCAACGAATTTGAACGTGCGCGCAAAAGCTGCTGCCTTCACGGCAGGGCTTTTTGAAATTTTCTTTTCTCAGAGAGATGCTTCCAGTCGGTTGACAGATCGATAGAACTTCTTTCAGAAAAATAGCTAATTTCTCGAATCTCCAACTCGAAAACAATGTTATTTGCTTGTATTTTGCCATTTCCAACAATTTTCATCGGTAATTCGTCGATTTTTAACAGATTTTCATCATCTTCGAGAATTTCTCAACCGACAGCCGTGACAACAACAAACCCATATATATCTTGTCTATGAACAAACCGTACTCGATGGTCCGTCAGAATATTTCGGAGAAAAGCAACAATATCGAGAAGAAAACCTCGAAATTTGACATATTTTTTCCCGATATCTCCAAAACTTATGATCGTATCGAATTGAAATTTGGTACACTGCTGTGAAATATGAAGCTCAAAGTGTGGGTGGAATTTTTTTTTGGATATGATGAATGTTTTCCGGAAAAATAAATTTTTTGTAAAAAAATTTCGAAGAAAATTTTTTTTTTAATTTACTGACAATATGATCCTGACGAAATTTGGCTCAAAGTTGCGCGTCGTTATACTCCACCAAACTGCCAAGTTTTAATCCAATCGCTTGAGTAGTTTCTGAAATAAAAAATAAATAACTTCAAAACTTCAAGTGCCTATAACTCCGAAACTATTCGACCGATTTGGCCCATTAACGAACTTAACCGCGGCATTCTGATGCGCAACCTATCTTGAAAGTTTCAAGTAGCTAGGTTGCTTCTGTCGACAGTTATCGTGTCTACGGACGGCCGGCCGGACAGAATCAATTTTGACACCGGATTCGTCATCAGTGAGTCCAACCTAGTCGATTGAGACCATTTTCGGCTGAATCATCGAAAATTACAGACATTTGGACAAAACGATAGCACGCTGTTCCCCTAGAACATGCGCGCAAAAAGTGCCAACATTGCTTACTACTTTAACTACTTTTCCAACAATCTGTACCCACAAATTTTTTCGGTAAAATGGAACTCTGGTCTACAAATGTCACCCCTTTATATTCGAGGTACTGTATGCTCTTAGCTGACTTACCTTGAATGAATAGTGTTGAGAAAAAAAAAATTATTTTTGTTATAGGAACAGACGTGGAGACGATGACCGTGAGGGCGGAGATTGGGGACGAGGAGGCGGAGGCAGGGAACGTTTTCAAGACAGGGAGCGTGACCTGCAACAGCGTAACGACCGCTGGCAGCAGGAACCCGCCCAAGAGAGGCAGGAACGAAGCGGGGGAGGCAACAGATACTCGGACGACAGAGAGAACATCCGTGACAACAGGGGCGGCGGAAACAGTAGATGGAACGAGAACAGAGACCGCAGAGGCGACAGTAATGACTGGACAGTTCCCCTGGCCAGGGACGAGAGTCAGGAACTCGATCTGTTCGGCACTGGCAACACTGGAATCAACTTTAGCAAGTATGAAGATATACCTGTTGATGCAACCGGGGAGAAAACCCCTAGCCACATTACATCTGTAAGTATTTGTCATCAATTTAAATTCAACTATTCGATAGAGGCTACCAATACAATCATTCAATACCTCAGATTTTTCTGTAGTACCTATACAGGGTGAGTCTTTGACCTTGCAGAATATTTTAACAGAAGATTCTTGAAGCTGAAAGAAACTTATTTGTCCTCTACCATTTTTTCCTGTTCGACCTAGATAAAAAGATATAGGCATTATAAATTTTCCTAATAGGCTAGCCGCCCCTGAAAACCTGAACACTGAAGTTTTTCCAAGCCTAAGATATACCATTCAAATCTTAGAAATAAGCAACAAACAAGCGTCAACTTACTTTTCACATTCCAGTTGGTGAAAAAAGTTGTATTTATAGTACAATGAACAAGTTAGGTATTCCAAATTTCGTGGGCGATAAAAGTTGAATATTCTTCTCTGGGTTTCATTTTCGATAATGAGGAATTCATCTAGCTATCACTCATATCAGCTTCGAGATTCATCTTCAATTTGTAATTATTAATTTTCTGAAATTGATTGCTCGCTCAACACTTGGTGAAACATCGTAATTAATATTAAAAACAAATAAAAACACTTGACTACGTTCACAATTTTTAATTTAAAATATCTTGTTGACATGCATGTTTCGGGTTTTACCCCATTATCAAAACTGAAACGAAAATACATGGGACTACACAAATATACATCACATTACAGATGTTAACACCGGAGATAAGCGGAACTCCAATTGATCATTAACAATTGGTAGTTTTTGTTTATGTGCCGATGATATTTCTAAAATTTCTAGAAGGTCTAGTCTTTTTCCTTTCTCTCCTTCATGCAAGATTGTTGTTTTATTAAAATCTATAAAGTGGTTGCAAGTTATACAATGTGTGGAGAAGCCAGTTGTGGATTTGTTTTGAAGAATTGACTTTTTATGTTCTTCCACTCTGACTTGGAGAGAACGACCGGTCTGACCGATATAAAACATTGTATAACTTGCAACCACTTTATAGATTTTAATAAAACAACAATCTTGCATGAAGGAGAGAAAGGAAAAAGACTAGACCTTCTAGAAATTTTAGAAATATCATCGGCACATAAACAAAAACTACCAATTGTTAATGATCAATTGGAGTTCCGCTTATCTCCGGTGTTAACATCTGTAATGTGATGTATATTTGTGTAGTCCCATGTATTTTCGTTTCAGTTTTGATAATGGGGTAAAACCCGAAACATGCATGTCAACAAGATATTTTAAATTAAAAATTGTGAACGTAGTCAAGTGTTTTTATTTGTTTTAATATTAATTTTCTTTGTTCATTTCATTTTCTCCAAGAATTATCAGATTCAGACATAACCTATTCAAACTTTCATTTTCATAAATAAATAAAACAGATGTACCTAATTTATCTATGAACGTACAAACGTTGCCAAATTGACGAACAGAAAGAAAGAACTCTTCGAAATCAAACAACACACAATATGCTAATTCTATGTATACACTTGTATAGTCTATGATTCTGAACTGAACTATAAATCTGTGATTCAATTCTCAACTTTTAGACGTGGCAACGCGGAAAAATTGAATTCTGTGAATTTTTTGAACAGAGTTGCATTCAGCCAAAGTACCCAATTCGTGGAATTTCACAGATATTTTTATTTTTGAATTTCAGATTACTCGAAAACGGCGCATCATACGAAAAAAAATAAGGAATACTTTTACTTTCCAAAATGGTCAAAAATTCGTTGAATTGCATTCAAATTATTTTTAAAAGTTGTATTCTTGAATTTCTGGTATTTTTATGAAATGTTATGGTCATATTAAAGAAACTGGAGGATGTGGATGAAATTTTGTAATCCAGGAACATTCATCGTATCAATAAAAAACTATATTCCAAAAATCATCTCATTCGGTGAGATCGTTCGCGAGATATAATCGAAAATTAAATTTTTTTATGGATTTTCAACAATCTGTATCTTAAGAACCAAACCGAATCGGAAAAAAAGGTAGGGAAAAAAAGTGTTTCTCTTGGCTTCAGGAATCTTTTGTTAAAATATTCTGCAAGGTCAAAGACTCACCCTGTATATTACTGGCTTTCATGTCGATCATGTTTATTTGAGATTAAGTGTTTGTGAGAAATCATGTAAAATTATGGTATACAATATGGTGAAGTATATCTTGAGATATCAACATTGAAACATATTACGTTAAGGTATTACAGAAAAATTTGTATTATTCAGTAGTTGTATTAATAGCTTTTATCATTTTGCCCAAAGATATCACATCACTCGATAAGTCCAGGGCCTGGCGCACAGATGGCACCGTCAGAGCCTCACCCCTTTTTTCCTTTAGTACCAAGCTTTAAACAATGTGTGTCAAAACTTAGAAACAGAGTGTTAAGTCTGGATCTAGATCACTTTTGTAATTGTTGTTTGAAACATAGATAAAAACTAGTTTCATGTATTGATTGAACACAGATATTTATGGGAAAAATACTGTGCAAGCAAATCAATAGCCGGATATGTGTTATCCGGACTCTGATGGGTGAAAGGTGGTATGCTGACTTCAAACTTGAGGGAAGAATCACAGACGATGCTGAACGCTCTGGTCGACCGAATTCGGCAGTTGTTTCAGAAGACCATGTTCTATGAAATGGTTACAAGCGATCGTAAATAGACGACTTCGGTCCAAGTTACCTTCCCATAAATTTCCGAATTTACTATCACTGGGAAAGACGAATTTCAAGACAAATTCGACATGATAAGGTTCGCGTTATTCATAACTATTCGTTAAAAACGCCTTGGCTCCTCAAACAAGATAATTCCTTCCAAATATAAGTTTGTGTTAAGATCATCTCTGATTGGCAGAAATTTAAGTAATTTCGGGACAAATTCGACATGATGAGGTTCGCATTATTCATAAATATCCTTAAACGGTGCCTCAGCTCCTCAAACAGGATAATTCCTTCCAAATATAAGTTTGTGTTAAGATCATCTCTGATTGGCTGGGATTCCTGATTTCATGTTAATAGTGTCAAGTTCATATAGGATTTGTTCCACAAACCAACTTGATTATTTCGGTTGCCATAATTTCGTTCCGTAAATATGAAACTTTCATTTGGTTCCTGAAAAAAGGTTAGTTACGGACTTGATGAAAAAGCGATCTTTTGTAACCAGAACCAAGTCAATGTTCTATGCATGATGTAAGTAAAACATGGTGTGCGCGTCTGCTTTTCTGTGATCGTATTTACCAATTTTTTTACCTTTTTTCATTCAAATTCAAAGCACAGAATATATATTTTCTTGAACTTGAAAAAGTGACGTCGTCATTGGTAAATACGATCACAGAAAAGCAGATGAGCACACCAGGTTTTGCTTACATCATGGTTCTATGGTAACACATCCATAGCATAGAACAATCTTTATTTACTTTTTGATCCATAGAACATAGACGAGACAACAATCAACAATGAAAAAATTACTAAATATGGTCTATGGATCATCAAGTAAACAAAGATTGTTCTATGCTATTGATATGTTAACATGAAACATTGATTGTCGTTCTGGTTGCAGAAAGATCGCTTTTCCATCCATCAAATTCCGTAATTAGCCTTTTTTCAGGAACCAACCGAATGTTTCATATTTATGGAACGAAAAACGGGCAACCGAAATAAGTTTATTTGCGAAACATATCCTATGAACTTGACACTATTGATATGAAATCAGGAATCCCAACTTAGATATCAGCTAATCGGGGATGATCTTAACAAAAACCTATATTTGGGAGGTATTATCTTGTTTGAGGAGTTGGGGTACCGTTTACGTATATTTATAGATAACGCGAACCTTCTTTTCCCAGTGATAGCGAATTCAGACGAAATTTGTGGGTTGGCAACTTGGACCAAAGTCGTCTATTGAATTTCGTGAAAACGTGATGGAGTTGAAGATATCAGAAGGTAGTGTATTGACTATTTTGCGTGAACGTTTGTCCAAAAGGAAGCTTTGGTTGAGAAAGGGTGCCGCGCTAGCTCACCGCTGATCAAACGCAACAACGCATCGTCGATTCCGAACCCTATTTGGAGCTGTTCAAGCGAAATAAACAGGATTTTACGTGTCAATATGTGACAGCGGATGAAACGTGGATTCATCACTACACTTCTGAGTCAAAGTTAACTTCAGCTGAGTGGACAGCAGCATGTGAAAGACTTCCAAAGCGATGAAAATCTCAAACATCTAATAAAAGGAATTGGAAATATAGAAAAGCGATGTAGTTTATATTACATCACTATTTTGACAAATAAAGTCAAACTTTTCAGAAAAAGATTATTCTTATTGGTTCGGTCCAGGACTTTTTGAGTGATATGATATGTAACTATTGAATAATGTTGTTGATGAAGAGTTTTCCAGGTCACATTCAATTTTATCTGGTTATCTCTAAACATTTTCAACAGTTAAAACCTAGAAGTTCTAGCTTAGGTTTGAGGTTTAAATGCGCCGGTCAAGTTCAGTTGTAAGCGGAATCCATGTGATGGTTTCAGAGTTGTAGCTATCGGGAAAAATTCGCAAAAGTTTTGACGCCCTGATATTGTTTAGATATTTGTTTCAATGTATTCCGTGTGGTCTCTTGAACGAAACTCTGCAGTCATAACACGGTGGTCCCTCTTAGTTTAAAATATATGGGCCCCCAAAGTCCTGAAAGTGTTTCCGCGATGAAAACAACTTCCCTCAGAATCATCCTAAAAATTTTCAATATTTAAAGTGAAAAAAAAACATTCTAGTGAATATATCTCCTCAAAGTGAAGTTTAACATTGGCAATTTCATCTCAGATTTATTAAATTATACAGGGTGAGTTTCAAGTTTTACATTAGTTATAATCATTGATTTTCCTCATTAAATAATAAACTTGTTTTATCATGTTTACAGGCTCAGACAAAAAAAAACAGGCAAATCAAGTTTGGGGTAAAGTTGTCAGGACTATGATACTTACTTTTCAATAATCTATTTTATCCTACTTCAAACAATTTCCTAGTTATAGACTCTCGGATTCATAAAACTATAAGGAATAAGCTTGAGAATGCAGTTATCATTTAAGTCATCCCAAGATTCTTCAATAGACGACTTCGGCCCAAGTTGCCAACCCACAATTTACTTTCACTGGGGAACGGGAGTTTCAGGACAAATTCGACATGATAAGGTTCGCATTATTTATAAATACCCGTAAAACATGCCTCGGCTCTTCAAACCAGATAATTCCTTCCAAATATAGGTTTTTGTTAAGATCGTCCCCGATTGGCTGAAATTTAAGTTGGGATTCCTGATTTCATGCAAACAGTGTCAATTTTCATAGGATACGTTCCGAAAATCAACTCTGTTGTTTCGGTTGCCGATTTTCCGCTCCGTAAATATGAAATATTCGGATGGTTTCTGGAACAAGCGCGTGAAAAAGGTTATTTACGGAATCTGGTTGATGAAAATGCGGTCGATTTACTGTCACCAGAACGATTTTCTATGGTTAATATCCATAGCATAGAACAATCTATGTTTACTTTAGGTTTGTTTTGGTTCCGAGTTCAGATCTGTTCGGGACGGTTCTAGCATAGTCTGAGGTTCTGAACTCGGAACCAAAACAAAGCTAAAGTAAACATGATTGTTCTATGCTACGGATATTTAGCATAGAAAATCGTTCTGGTTACAGTAAATCGACCGCATTTTCATCGACCAGATTCCGTAAATAACCTTTTTCACGCGCTTGTTCCAGGAACCATCCGAATATTTCATATTTACGGAGCGGAAAATCGGCAACCGAAACAACAGAGTTGATTTTCGGAACGTATCCTATGAAAATTGTACTGTTTGCATGAAATCAGGAATCTCAACTTAAATTTCAGCCAATCGGTGACGATCTTAACAAAAACCTATATTTGGAAGGAATTATCTGGTTTGAAGAGCCGAGGCATGTTTTACGGGTATTTATAAATAATGCGAACCTTATCATGTCGAATTTGTTCTGAAACTCCCGTTCCCCAGTGAAAGTAAACTTGCTAAGTAAATTGTGGGTTGGCAATTTGGGCCGAAGTCGTCTATTGTATCAGAATACTAACTCAATCTCTATAACTCGACTTGAAACCCACCGTTTTTAAGATATTTAACCCTGAATTGTATTAAATCTGAAAAAAATATTAATATCCAGATATTCTTACTGTGATATATATCAAATTAGTTAAGTATATACCAGAATTCAAAACCCATTTTTTTACATCTTTCAGGGTCAGCAACAGGAACCGAGACGTTCTAAAAAAAAGAAAACTTTCAGAAAATTTAATTTCGTGTAAGGTGGAAAATAATGCAAGGTTTCCACGCTTTAATGTGAATAGATTTGCAAAATAAAAACGTCATAAATAGTAAATTGTTTGAGTAATTTCCCGAATTCAAAATCCATATTTATATCTTTAAGTATCATACACAGGAAATATATTAATAAAGTGTTTTCTTAGATAGTTTTTTCAACTTAGCCGAAACACATAACACGTATATTACACATACTATCAAATACAGTGCATTCTGCCAAGAGGACCAAGACTTATTGTTCATCACAACAAAGTGTTCATTTTATGAGAACTATAAGAGAACAATTAAAAAGCTGCCTTCTATTACTAATTTAGCGGCGGTAGCTCATTGGTTAGAGCTCATGCCTCATAATCGTAAGGTCTGGGGTTCAAGCCCTTGGCCGGGAAATAACTTTTCCGGTTTTTAGGGGATTGTCCAACCATTCGCTGTTGGGTAAACAATTAACAGTGCTGTTCCTAACGTGGCACAAGGAATTAGTAACAAAGCCTACACACAGAACACACCCGGTATCCTAACTCGCACAAGCTTTAAGCTTCTGAGGGATTTCGGAAAAAAATACAAAAATTAGATATGTAGTATGCCTATACAGGGTGAGTCTTTGACCTTGCAGAATATTTTAACAGAAGATTCCTGAAGCCAAAAGAAATACTTTTTTCCCTTACCATTTTTTCCGATTCGGCTTGGTTCGTAAGATACAGATTGTTGAAAATCCATAAAAAAAATTAATTTTCTATTATATCTCGCGAACAATCTCACCGAATGTGATGATTTTTGGAATATAGTTTTTTATTGATACGATGAATGTTCCTGGATTACAAAATTTCATCTACATCCTCCAGTTTCTTTATTATGACCATAACATTTCATAAAAATACCAGTATTCAAAGAATCCAACTTTTAAAAATGATTTGAATGCTATTCAACGAATTTTTGACCATTTTGGAAAGTAAAAGTATTCCTTATTTTTTTTCGTATGATGTGCCTTTTTCGAGTAATATGAAATTCAAGAATAAAAAATATCTGTGAAATTCCGAGAATTGGGTACTTTGGCTGATTGCAACTCTGTTCAAAAAATTCACAGAATTCAATTTTATCGCGTTGCCACGTCTGAAACTTGAGAATGGAATCATAGATCTATAGTTCAGTTCAGAATCATAGACTATACGAGTGTATACATAGAATTAGCATATTGTGTGTTGTTTGATTTCGAAGAGTTCTTTCTTTCTGTTCGTCAGTTTGGCAACGTTTGTACGTTCATAGATAAATTAGGTACATCTGTTTTATTTATTTATGAAAATGAAAGTTTGAATAGGTTATGTCTGAATCTGATAATTCTTGGAGAAAATGAAATAAACAAAGAAAATTAATAATTACAAATTGAAGATGAATCTCAAAGCTAATATGAGTGATAGCTAGATTAATTTCTCATTATCGAAAATGAAACCAAGAGAAGAATATTCAACTTTTATCGCCCACGAAATTTGGAATTCTTAACTTGTTTATTGTACTATAAATACAACTTTTTTCACCAGCTGGAATGTAAAAAGTAAGTTGACGCTTGTTTTCATAACAGAGTTGCTTATTTCGAAGATTTGAATGGTATATCTTAGGCTTGGAAAAACTTCAGTGTTCAGGTTTCCAGGGGCGGCTAGCCTATTATGAAAATTTATAATGCCTATATCTTTTTATCTAGGCCGAATCGGAAAAAATGGTAGAGGACAAATGTGTTTCTTTCAGCTTCAAGAATCTTCTGTTAAAATATTCTGCAAGGTCAAAGACTTACCCTGTATACTATTCATAGATCTGAATAGGTAGGTTTGTTGATATTACATACCAGGTGTCACAGGAATCAGGTTCACCCCCCCAAAAATCTTCATTTTTCAAGCTACGGGATTGAAATTTTGAGCTCAAGTGGAATGGCAGCGAAAGAAGACCCAACGAAAGAATATTAACTTTTAATCCAAACATTTTATTCTGTCGAATTCAACCGTATTTATTGGAATTCTGGGAAAATAACTTGTAACCGTTATTACAAACCATTGAAAAAACCATTAAAAGCTCGTTCATTGAAAATGGATTATAATGTACTTAGCGAGTTTTAACTACCAAAATAAAGTGACCAAAAAAAATTTAAACACATATTCCAGACCACAGTCTGTTTCAACTAAATGCTCTTCATGATGCACCAATTGCAATTAAATAGACACAGAAAACTAGTGCTCATCATAGACAAGATGTTATGGTGCTCGTCTTTCATCGCTCCTAATGGCCCTGTAATATCAGCATGCAATTTTCGACTAAATTGCCCCTAATGATAGTAGGGACCTCTGTTGCTAATGTTTGAGACAGTCTAATAGTCTTCATCTTCATCTAGGCCACAGACTCACAATTCATTATTCTATGATAATTCATAGAGTTTAAATAATGTGTTCACACTGATTGAGTGATTTCTTAAAATTCGAAAAGTTGAGGAAACTAGGGTATTTTCGATATAAGATTTTTTGGCGGAAACAATAAGAGATTGCATGAGACTCAAATGGTTGATCAGTGATTCAATAGTCAAGTGTGGTAAAAAAGTTAGTTACAATAATACAAATATCAAATCGTGAGGATTTAGTAGATGAGTTTTCTTAAACATGTTTCATTGAATTTTAAGCAATGGAATATAGACATAGAGAGTCATCAGCGTTGAACTAATAAATGAAGTGCAGGAGTGAACTAGCACATTCAGAAATAAATAATTGCTATTAATTTTAAACCTCAGCCAAATCTTGGAAAGATGGCAAATGAAAAATGTGTTTTATTCAATGAGAGAAATCTATGATAAATATAATTGAATGTACAACTTGAAGACTATAAAGAAAGTGCCGGATTGAACTGAGGATCAACATTTGAGTGATTTGGAGGCCTAAATCTTCAAATCTTTGAATGTCAGGTTTCGACTGTAGATTGGTGTTCAGATCGCAGAAACTAGGTGTATGGTACGTAACCATTGGGAGAATTTTATCGAATCACTTGTAGCTTGAAGTAAAAACTCGATCTATCCAAAGAAGCTCAAAGCAACCTACTGATGTAGTCTTTGTTGTGTAGTATACTGAAACTCAATTTGTACGCTCTTCAAACTGTATTTCAACATCTGTTTTGACCATGTTGTGAAATAATCCGACTTAATTGTCTGTTTAAAATTATGAGAATATTATACTATTCATTACGATTCTTTTTCTGTTCAGTTTGAGGAAGTACAGCTGACTGAGATCATTCGCAGTAACATTGCGTTGGCTCGCTATGATACTCCGACTCCGGTACAGAAATACGCAATTCCCATCATCATGGGTAAGAGAGATGTGATGGCCTGCGCCCAGACTGGTTCCGGCAAGACAGCCGCTTTTTTGGTTCCCATATTGAACCAGATGTACGAGCGTGGACCCCCGAACATTACCCATGGCCGAAGTCGCCGCAAGCAATACCCGCTTGGTCTAGTCCTGGCCCCGACCAGAGAACTGGCCACACAGATCTACGACGAGAGCAGGAAGTTCGCCTATAGGTCTAGGGTGCGCCCCTGTGTTGTGTAAGTACATTTATTATATGTTCCGCAGTTTCAGTTCGAGCAGAAAATAGTCTTGTATAGATTCAAGATCGGCCTGAAATATACAGTGCGCGTCAAAATTCTGGAACAAATTCATTTTCTCTTAAGAAAAATATTTGGCAAAAGAATCCTGAAACAGGTAAATTTTCGCTTCACTTTTACCAAATTTAAAGTAATAATAATAATAATTTATTAATCCCCTAAGACACCACGGTGTATGAGACAAGTCATTATACATAACAATCTAGCCCTCATTAACAATTTGGGGGCAATCTTGATAAAATTCGTTTACAGAATAACAACATTTACTTAACAATATATTTTTAATTTTTTTTTTGAAATGTACATAATTAAGAGACTTCAGAGTTTTCGGTAAACAGTTATACATTTTAATACACTGATAGGATGGAGAGTTCTCAAATTTTCGTGTCCTATGCTTCGGCACAAGCAGGATGTCCCGATTTCTTGTCCGATATTCATGGTTATCGGACAATTTAGACCATTTATCAACATTTTCCCTGGTATAAACCAAACATTTTAGAATGTCAACAAACTGTGAGCAATGAATGTAGGTCGACATGATGTATGAGCACTGAGATTGAAAATTCGACGTATAATTCCTTTCTGGGCAACAAAAGCTCTGTTGAAGTCTATACAGTTACCCCAGACTAGGATACTATAAGAAAGTTGGCTTTAGGCAAGGCTATAATAGACTTGAATTAGTGAACCGAGGGGCAGGGAATCCCTTACTCTATTTATGGCAAAATATGAAGAGTTCAGTTTTTTGCATAGCATATCAATATGCGTAGACCAGCTCATTCTTTTATCCATGTATATACCCAAGAATTTACAATGGTCAGAAGAAGTTATTACGAAATTTGAATAACGTAACTCAAAAATATCATCAGGAACGCCGCCTGAACCAAAACGCATGCAAACTGTCTTGTTCACATTTACAATAACTCTGTTAGCCCAGCACCAACGAGTGAACTGCTCAATAATAGCTTCACACACACAGCGAAGCTCCTCCCTACTCCGTGCTGAAACTACAACCGAAGTGTCGTCAGCAAAGAGAATTAACAAAAAAAGAGCAATGTGAAGAGGTAAGTCATTTATGAACAATAAAAACAAGAGTGGTCCCAGAACGGAGCCCTGAAGAACTCCACAATCCACATCAAACTTTTCCGAATAGGTTGAACCCACTTTAACACGCATATACCTTAGATTGAGATAACTACGCAGCCAATCAAGAAATATTCCCCTGAAACCTAGGCTGCAACATTTAGTTAAAATAAATTCAAAAGAAAGCGTGTCAAAGGCACAAGACAAATCAAAAAATAGACCAGGAACATGTGGGTTTCTATCTATACATTCGTGCACACATTCCATGAAGTCGAGAGCAGCACTCTGCGTTGAGCGACCACTTCTGAAGCCGTGCTGGGCTGGACTCAATATTTTGAACTTATCCAGATATTTCGTCATTCTAGCGAAAACTATTTTCTCGAAAACCTTAGATGAGACGCTTAAGATGGAAATGGGACGGTAGTTGGTGATTTCCTCCAGGCTGCCGCCTTTATGTATCGGTATAACTGTGGATTCCTTAAGAGCTTCTGGAAATTTACCAGAAGAAATTGAAAAATTTATGATATGAGCAAGATGTTCGCTCATTACCTCAGCAATGGATTTACCAACCCTGGTTGAGATAGAATTTGTCCCAATACAATGCTTGTTTTTTAAGCCTTTGATAGAATCCAAGACATCAAATTTAGTTACCGGATAAAAGAAGAAAGTATTTTCAATTATCGGTGCAGTAGTGCAAGAAACAGATAAGTGATTGCCATAACTATTTTTAAAGTAGGTCATGTGGTACTTTTTTGGCAACCTACGAACCCTTGGAGAAAAAAAAATTCACGTGAGGAGGTTGATAGGGGTTGAAAGATGTGCATGAACAAAACTGTAATGGTTGACTTTCTTTCGGTGATAAGTTTCATCAGGTACCATCGTCTGAAAGTAAATGAGCCATTACAAAGTGCACATACTGAAATCCTCTTTGAACTAACTAACTTCTTTGGCAAGGTCTTTGTACATTCGTTACAGGCGTGAGAAATTTCCAAGAAAATTTTTTTTTTTTTGAAAAATTAGTTACTTCAAAGAGGTTTTCAGTATGTGCACTTTGTCGTGCCTCATTCACTTTGAGACGATGGTACCTGATAAAATTTGTCACCGAATGAAAGTCCACCATTACAGTTTTGTTCATGTACAACTTTCAACCCCATCAATTTTTTTTCTCCACTAAAGAGGTCGTAGGGGTTGAAAGTTGAGCATGAACAAAAATGTAATGGTCGACTTTCATTCGGTGACAAATTTCATCAAGTACCATCGTCCCAGAGTCAATGAGTCATGACAAAGTGCACATACTGAAAACCTCCTGGAACTAACTAATTTAAAAAAAAAAAGTTTTTCTTGAAAATTTCTGCACGCCTGTAAAGAAGATACAAAGACCTTGCCAAAAAAGTAACACATGCCCCACTTTCCCCTATTCAAAAAATTTAGAGGGTTGATGGGGATGGCACAGGGTGCAACAAAAATTCTTCAAAAATGCATATAAATTTGGTAAAAGTGAAACAAAAATTGACATGTTTCAGGATTTTATTGCCAAATATTTTTCTTCTGAGAAATTGAATTTTTCATAATTTTGACTCGCACTGTATAATCTTTTGAGAACGAGCATTATATTCTTTGGGACATTAAACAATATAGCATGTGTATAGAAATCAAAGAATTATCAGAAATAAAATAAAAAGGACACCAATAATTTTTACATATTAATGTAAAAGAAAAATTGTTGTGTCTACTATAAGCCATTAGGCAATAACCTCCAGAAAGAACCAACTTAGAAACACGATATTTGTAGAGAAGGTTTGGACCTGGATCACGAAGGCCGAATTCGTTAATGGCTAAAATCCACCCAATGATTCCGCAAATGTACCCATTCAAAATTTATTTTCCCAATAATCCTAAAAATACAGATTAGGTCAAATTGAGAAAATATCATCAGAAGATCACAGAATATTGAATATTTGAAAAAACAGTTTTAATTTTTTTTTTAAATGTTAATGATGCGATCATCACGAAATTTCGCAGAAAGTTGTCCATCAGCATTTTAAAACTAGCTGACAACTTTCATCATGATTGCATGAGTATTTTCTTGAGTTATTCCGAAAAAACAACGATATCGAAAAAAATACGAAATTTGACATATTTTATATTTCCAAAAATTATTGTTTCAAACTGGAATTTTTTAGACTGCTGCGGAATATGAAGCGCAAAAAATTGTTTTTTAATTCACTGACATTACGATCTCAACGAAATTCTGCAAAAAGTTGCAAGTCCTTATGCTTCAACCAGTTACCAAGTTTCAATTCGATCGCTTAGGTAGTTCTCGAAATATCAGCGAAATAACTTCAAAATTAATCCAAAACCATTCAGCCGAGTTTGCCATTGACGAACTTAACCCTCCCATTTTCAAAATGCAACCCTTCCTAAAATTTTCAAGTCGATAGAATCCTCCGTACACCCGTAATCATGCATACAGACGGCCGGCCGGACATAATCTATTTTGATACCGGATTCCTCATCAGTGAGTCGAACCAAGTCGTTTGAGACCATATTCGGATCAAAATTCGAAAATTACAGACATTTGTCCAAAACGATAGCACGCTGTTCCCCTAAAACATGCGCGCAAAAAGTTAGCACCCTAAAAACCGTAATGACATTACCATAAATTACCTAATTGGTTTCTTGCGTCGTTTGACATTTGTCATACGTTGGAGGTAAAACAACCTCACTTACCCGCTTTGTTTATGTTATGAATTAAATCAGTTTCAACAATTTCAGGATAAATTGACAAGTTAAAATGATTTATATTAATAGAATTGGTGTTATTATTTATAGTTTCGTTGTGAAATACAAGATAAATACACCGAGAGACGAAGGAATTCGATTTTTCAGATATATAGTAGTGTAGACTTTATATTTGAATATTTGCATTTTTGACCCATTCCCCTAAGTTTTATCTGGTATTGAAAGAAATAGAATACTATGTGAACTATCCCAGAGAAGGCAAACATCCTATATTCACGCAGAAATTGAAAAAACTGTTCTGACAAAGTAACAAACTATGGTAGAGTTTGTTGGAGGCAATTCCACACTGGTTAAGGAATTATGTTAGACTATCTATTCAATTTGTTCTGTTTAATAAGTTGACTCATGATGAGATAAGTATGATAAGAATATTTCGTGTTTGTTATACACATTTCAAGAATTATATCTTCTCGACACTACAATAGCTGGCGTTATGAATGACAAACCCATCCTGATTGGTTACCACTCACATCTCTATATGTTATATAAAGCCAATCAAGACAATTCGTTATGTGATAGATTTGTCAAATTATTGCATGCATTTTATAATAATAATGAACCAGATAACTTTCTCTGTTCTCAACCGAACACGTTCCGATGTGGCCCGACTACTCAAGGATGGAACTTCTACATTTTGTTGTTTGTAATATGTTTCTAATTGACCTTATTGTCAATTATTAAAGATTTGGAAAGCCCTAATGTTGCATCTGCATAATAAAAAGGCATTTTATATGGATAGTAAAGAATTTTTTGAGGATGAATCGAAATCGGTGTTCAAGGAAAAAATTTCATATGAATTATTTTATTTGTAACATATATTTAGTATAATAAATATATAATTGAAGATTATGATAGCACTGACATAGCAACTGTAGACCAATATTGTAGTAATTTGATAATTTGCAACATAGAACGTTATTTCAAATAGTACTGAGAAGTTCTCTGGAACCCATGTTTATTCCATTCCATACATTTGTTGGATTTCATTCTGCTCTTTATTTTCAGGAATTAATGAGCCTAACATTTTACTGTTTCATTTTCAATAGTTATACCTATAATAAATGCTATCTCTGATGTGGATACTCTAGGCTTTAGAAGACAAGGATAAATACTGCAATTTTCATTTATATCCTTTTGAACGATTATCATCTGAGATTGAATATCAGTTAATCAGATCCATCATCACAAAATTTCACTTGTAAAATTAATAAAATCTCCAAATAATCGCTCTTCGCCAATGTAAACAAAGCGAATGTATTCCTTGGTCTCTCGGTGTATTTATGTTGCATTTCACAACGACACAATAACTTGGCCTCACGGGTCTAGTTATTCACCAATTCTATGAATATAAATCATTTCAACTTGTGAATTTATCGTGAAATTGTTGAAAATGCTGTATTTCATAACATAAACAAAGCGGGAAAGTGAGTTTGTTTTACCTCCAACGTATGACAAATGTCAAACGACGCACGAAACCAATGCTTGGTAACATCGTCTATGTTGACGGCCACCTTTCCTACTGTCATATTTTCATTTGAGTGTCGGATACGTAAACCTAATCATGCACTTACCTTCGATTCAAAATATTTCATGTATATTGATTTTTGGTTGTCATTCGGTAAAGCAAACTTCCAACAAAATAATGACCGACTGTCGTTTTTCCTTTTCTAGTTATGGCGGCGCCCTGATAAAAGAACAAATGAACGATCTGGATCGCGGTTGCCACCTCCTGGTGGCCACCCCTGGTAGATTGTTGGACATGATCGAAAGAGGCAGGATCGGCCTGGATTACTGTCAGTACCTGGTCCTCGACGAGGCGGATCGTATGTTGGACATGGGTTTCGAAGTACAAATCAGAAAGATCGTCGAGAACGAGAACATGCCTGTGACGGGTAAACGTCAAACTTTGATGTTCTCCGCGACGTTCCCTTCGCCCATTCAGAAACTAGCCAGAGATTTTCTCGACAATTACATCTTCTTGACCGTAGGAAGAGTAGGATCTACCTCCCAAAATATTACCCAGAAGGTGAGTGAGAATTTTGATGGAAAAGTATATGTACTCCATTCGCTTTTATTGAGTCAGTAGGTGGGCTATGGAAGTTTGACACAAATCTCTTCAATAGACGACTTCGGCACAAGTTGCCAACCCACAATTTACTTAGCAAGTTTACTTTCACTGGGGAACGGGAGTTTCAGGACAAATTCGACATGATAAGGTTCGCGTTGTTTATAATTATCCGTGAAAGATGCCTCGGCTCCTCAAACAAGGTAATTCCTTCCAAATATAGGTTTTTGTTAGGCTGAAATTTAAGTTGGGATTCCTGATTTCATTTTAATAGTGTTAAGTTTATAAATGATATGTTCCGCAAATCAAGTTGGTTATTTCGGTTGCCGATTTTTGTTCTGCAAATATGAAATATTAGGTTGGTTCCTGAAAAAAAGGTTAATTATGCAATTTGATTGATGAAAAAGCAATCTTCCTGTCACAAGAACGTGGACATATTAAGTCTATGCACCAGAACGACAATCAATGTTTTATGGTAACATATCCATAGCATAGAACAATCTTTATTTACTTTATGATCCATAGACCATACCTAGTAATTTTTCCATTGTTGATTGTTATTTCTTCTATGCTCTATGGATCATAAAGTGAATAAAGATTGTTCTATGCTATGGATATGTTACCATAAAACATTGACTGTCGTTCTGGTAACAGAAAGAACGTTTTTGCAGCAATCAAATTCCGTAACTGCCTTTTTTTCAGGAACCAACCGAATATTTTATATTCACAGAACAGAAAACCGGCAACAGATCATTTATAAACTTGACACTGTTAACATGAAATCAGGAATTTCAACTTAAATTTCAGCCAATCAGAGATGATCCTAAAAAAACGCTATATTTGGAAGGAATTATCTTGTTTGAGGAGCCGAGGCATCTTTTACGGATATTTATAAATAACGTGAACCTTATCATGTCGAATTTGTACTGAAATTCCCGTTCCCCCCGTCATAGTAAATTTGTGAAGAAAATTGTGGTTTGGCAACTTGAGCCGAAGTCGTCTATTGGATAACTAAGCTGCGCGACGTTGTCAGTTCTACACAAAAATCATAGTAATTATGTAACTCAAGGACTTAAAAAACTATATGAACATGGCTTATAGAGAGAGAGGAACCGATGGCACTAGTTCTGGTATATTATAGAATACGCTATAAATAAGACAGATCGGCTTGGAATACAATGTTTTTTCAAAAGTTTTGAAAGTAATGTTTGTGTTTTTGGAAGTATTTCAAAGCATACTTCATCGTAATCCCATTTTGAATTAGAACATATAATTTTTGTGTTTTGCTTTTCGAATTCAGTTCTTTAATTTTAAATCGAATAAACTGATGAATGAATAATGGTAAATTCCGGTTTTGTCATTAATTGAAGGAGGAGATAATTGATAATGTTGGTATTTGAATTGAATACAAGTGCATTCACATCACACAAACTTTTTACTCAATTTTTTTCATTGCAATATCCCTAATAAATCATGCCAAATTGAAATCTTCTGTAATGTGTTATCAGCCCTCCTAGAACGATTTGTGCCAGCCGAAAAATTATCAATTTTTCAAATTCAACACATAACTTTATGGCATATCATCGTAGTATCTTCCGCTATTTCCTTTCAGGGTAAACCCGCAAGATTTCCCGTCGCCGAGATATTAAAAAGATATTAACATCATTCTACTCAGTGTGTTTTTCTGAATGAAAAATGTGAAATCGAACATAGGCGGTCTCCCTTAATTTGGAAGATATGGGCCCCCAAAGTTCCAAAATGAGTCGTTTTCAGGTCCCTTTTTCCACGATCTCTCACTTCATCTGTATAGTTCACAAACCACCTTTGAACCTTCACCAACAATAAGCAACACTTTTTTCCAAGAATACTCAATATTTAATGAAAAAACAATGAAATTATTGGACAACCACTTAACCTCTATTCCTTCTGATTTCGACTCAGACTAAAAGTGAAGTTTGGCAATGGCGCGAATTTCATCGATCGGAATCGAGCCATCGTGCGTATTCGTGAATGGCAGATTTTTGCTGGCGAGAAAAATGGAATATGTTCTTAGTTCTTAATGTTTACTGCGACACTCTAAATATTCCAATAGGAGAATTCGTTTCTAATAAAATCTACAAGGTTGAAACACATAGTAATGGAATGAGAATACACCCTGATATATATTTCAACGTACATTTTTTTCATATATGATAGGTCGCGCCCTTCCCAGATTTCCAATGAAATAGTAGTTATTATAAAACCCATTTTATTGGAATACCCTGAATCTCATTCTAAACTGGGACTATCTCGAAGACACAACAAAAAACGAAGTAGATAACAACCTCCCTATTTTGAAGGGGATAGAAAGAAAGTTCAAACGAAAATATTGAGAGTGAAACCTTAAATTAATAATCTCAATGATTTTGTTTTGATGTTAGAATTAGCACCTCTTCTTCAGTGACAGAAGCATTTTCCTTACAATGATATCCTTCAACTGTCCATCATTTCATATTTCCCGCCAGCAACTACCCTTCGGTCATAATACGTTGGCCAGCGATGAAATGACACTGTTGCCAAGCTTCGCTTTAACATTGAGAAGTATTTCGTAGAAATATAGGTTAAGTGGTTTTCTAATATTTTCACTTTTCTTCCTTTAAATAATGAATATTCTTGAAGGAAAGTGTCGCTATTCGTTGGTTGAAGGTTCAAAGATGATTTATGAACTAGATTTGAGAAGTGAGAGATCATCTTTATGGCGGAAAAAAGGATCTGAAAATGCATCAATTTGGAACTTTGGGGGCCCATATCTTCCAAACAAAGAGACAAAGACCGCCTATGTTGGCCTTCATATTTTTTTTTTTGTTCAGGAACTCACACTGCTTACAATGATGTGAATATCTTACTTGTAGCTCCGCGACGGGAAATCTTGCGGGTTTACCCATTTCAGTTGAAAGCAACAAAAACCATGCTTTATTGTTGGCTCTACGAATCTGAAATTTAACGTCAGCATATGACAGGTGTGCACACATGTGCGTAGACGAATACACCAAATCAACGTTGCCAGATCGCCCGCAGGGTTTTCAGTCTCATCACTTTCCTCATGATTTTCGTGTTGACATAGGTAGCATAGTTTGAGATTATTAGTCTCAAGTATAATCGTTTTATAGCTTTATTGGGTAGAAGAACCCGATAAGAGATCAGTGTTGTTGGACCTGCTGAACGCGACACACCTGTCCCAACCGTCGGCCGAACATCTAACCCTAGTTTTCGTCGAAACTAAGAAGGGTGCCGATTCCCTGGAGGAATTCCTGCACAACGAGGGCTATCCGGTCACCTCGATCCACGGCGATCGCATCCAAAGAGAGAGAGAAGACGCGTTGAAGCAGTTCAGATCAGGAAACACGCCCATCCTGGTAGCTACGGCAGTGGCAGCCAGAGGACTCGACATTCCCCACGTCAAGCACGTCATCAATTTCGATCTGCCCTCGGATATTGAAGAATACGTGCACAGGATTGGACGTACCGGTAAGTCTCTTGATAATTTCGTAAAATACGGTTCGTACGATACTCCATTCACTTTTATAAACTATCCCGGTTGGCCATGGCATTCTGACACATTTCACCGGATATATATTGGAAATGTAAGGTTATGGTGATTTTCCTGTCAGTTAACTATACAACGTTGTCCTCTCTACATAGGGGTCGTAGTAATTACGTATTTTTCAAAATGTGAATTTACTTAGGAAAAGTAATTAATTTGAGAAAATATTATGTGAATTCAATAATTCCAAAGACCTGGCGAATGTTGAAGAAACTTTTTTCTCTATTATTATTGGAAATATTTCACGTATATAAATATGGTTGGAAGATTGAGTTATGCTATTTTCTTGCACGGAAATCAAGAATCTAGTGTTGAAATTTTACGCAAATATAATGGACAGAATAGTCCGTTACTTTGTGATAGTTCATTCGAAGAAAAAATAAAAGTACTCTAATAACCCTGCAGTAAAACTTCTAAACGGACAGACGAACCTATGGAATTCCCCACTTTTCGAAATTCTCAAGAAACAGGCCTACAGAAGACATTTAAATACCTTTTTGTAAAACTTGTAATACTCTATTATGAAAATGTTGGATAGATTGTGATAAATTATTGATTCCAAATTATCAGGGTTACCATCAGAAAAAGGAATATTTCAATTCTACATAGCCCTTCCTGATACTTTGTCTCTGCTTCTTCTAAACTGCCTTCGGCATTTTTAGTTTTCAAGGGTAATGATTATGTTGAGATTGTTAGTATGAATTGGAATTGCATTTGGCAACGTCTGTGATAATTATATTGACATTGACGATATTTCACGAGTACCAACCTGCGTCAGTTTTAAGTAACAAACTTAATAGACTCAAAATCAAGGCCAACGGGAATACATTATAAAAGTAAATGGAGTATACATATTTTTTTATCCGTAGAACACGTTATTTGAAGGTTATTTGAGTTCTGGCATTGGTTTCGTGCGTCGTTTGACATTGTCATACGTTGGAGGTAAAACAAACTCACTTTCCCGCTTTGTTTATGTTATGAAATACAGCATTTTCAACAATTTCAGGATAAGTTCACAAGTTAAAATGATTTATATTCATAGAATTGGTGAATTACTAGACCCGTGAGGCCAAGTTATTGTGTCGTTGTGAAATGCAACATAAATACACCGAGAGACCAAGGAATACATTCGCTTTGTTTACATTGGCGAAAAGCGATTATTTGGAGATTTAAGAGATTTTATTCATTTTACAAGTGAAATTGTGTAATAATGGATCTTATTAACTGATATTCAATCTCAGATGATAATCGTTCAAAACGATATAAATGAAAATTGCAGTATTTATCCTTGTCTTCTAAAGCCTAGAGTATCTACATCAGAGATAGCATTTATTATAGGTATAACTATTGAAAATGAAATAGTAAAATGTTTGGCTCATTAATTCCTGAAAATAAACAGCAGAATGAAATCCAACAAATGTATGGAATGGAAAAAATATGGGTTCCAGAGAACTTCTCAGTACTTTTTGGAATAACGTTCTATGTTGCAAATTATCAAATTACTACAATATCGATCTACAGTTGCTATGTCAGTGCTATCATAATCTTCAATTATATATTTATTATACTGAATATATGTTACAAATAAAATAATTCATATGAAATTTTTTCTTGAACACCGATTTCGATTCATCCTCAAAAAATTCATTACTATCCATATAAAATGCTTTTTTATCATGCAGATGCAACATTAGGGCTTTCATAAGTTTTAATAATTGACAATAAGGTCAATTAGAAACATATTAAATACAAACAACAAAATGTAGAAGTTCCATCCTTGAGTAGTCGAGCCACATCGGAACGTGTTCGGTTGAGAACAGAGAAAGTTATCTGGTTCATTATTATTATAAAATGCATGCAATATTTTAACAAATTTATCACATAACGAATTGCCTTTATATATCATATGGAGATGCGAGTGGTAACCATTCAGGATGGGTTTGTCATTCATAACGGCAGCTATTGTAGTGTCGAGAAGATATAATTATTGAAATGTGTATAACAAACACGAAATATTCTTATCTCATCATGAGTCAACTTATGAAACAGAACAAATTAAATAGATAGTCTAACATAATTCCTTAACCAGTGTGGAAATGCCTCCAACAAACTCTACCATAGTTTGTTACTTTGTCAGAACAGTTTTTTCAATTTATGGCGTGAATATAGGATGTTTGCCTTCTCTGGGATAATTCACACAGTATTCTATTTCTTCGAATACCAGATAAAACTTAGGGGAATGGGTCAAAAATGCAAATATTCAAATATAAAGTCTACTCTACAATATATCTGAAAAATCGGATTCCTTCGTCTCTCGGTGTATTTATGTTGTATTTCACAACGAAACAATAACTAGGCCTAGTTATTCACCAATTCTATTGATATAAATCATTTTAACTTGTGAATTTATCCTGAAATTGTTGAAAATGCTGTACTTCATTACATAAACAAAGCGGGTAAGTGAGGTTGTTTTACCTTCAACGTATGACAAATGTCAAACGACGCACGAAACCGATTGTTTCAATATCAAGATTACAGGGTGATTCTTTAAGTTTCGCATAGATTACTCTAGTCAAATAAGACACTTTTTTCATGTATCATTTTTCCAGGTTCGGCTCAGTTGAAAACTCATTAGCATCTAAATATTTTAGATGTCACTTTGTTTGCAAGTTGAACACAGATATCTCTTACGGTGATCTGTATGGCAGAATTACCAACCCATTGCTTGAAATTCAAAGAAACACGATTCAGAAAAATCATTTATTCACATAATGCTTGTGATTTGGTAGTCTTGTGGTATCATGAAGAAATAACTCCACTACCCCTGACCATTTCAGTTTTTGTGAAATATATCTGATTGATAGCTCCTTTCCTCAATTTTGCTGAATATGTTTTGGTTACTCTCTTCTCTCACTTATGCATTTTGGCCTGCATCAAAATGACACAGATAGTAAGTTCTGTGCGATACTTATGAGGTTAGCTGTATGTTTAAAGTTAGTCTCGAGAGATTTGTAGATGAATACTTGTTTCTGATTGATTAGAACATTTATCAACATTACTCGTCAAGGAGCACTCGTTTAAATAGCTTCCTGATGCTCAAGAATTCAGACTAAACATTTCGAAAAAAGAGAGGAGACAGGAGCAAGAGATTACTGTATACAAAATCGAAAATATACTGCTCACAGCAAACATATTTACGTTCAAATAAAAGGCGGAACATAAAGAGGGAAAATAATGAATTAGTAAAAATAAATTACATTTGATGATGTGAAACATGAATATTTACTATCAATAATCATGCAATTCTGTTTGCGTATTGCAACAAACCTTGCTATTGAAGTCATGTTACTATCTTTCTAATTTATAGCAATATGGTCAAAATATTACGTTTCTGTTCCAAGTGTTGTAGCAATGTTTGTTATGAATTTTTTCATTGCAATATTTCTATCATGGGCTTCGATAATTGGTGATTTTAGAACGACAACACTGCATTTTGCGACTTCAGAGCTACAAAGAAGAAGAAAATCACCCTACTTCATAAACATTTCGTGAGTTTTCTACGATTTCGCAAAGATAATCTCCAATTTTCGTTGTTCGTGTAAACATCGTCTTATTCAGAAATATAACGAAACAGGAAAACCAGTTATTAAATTTGAATGGACCAGTAATCATTTTTCTGGATACCAATAGAATATTGGTTACTAAAAATCAAATGCAACAATTTTATTTAGGCGTTAATAAAGAAGAACCTTGAACACATTTCCATAAGCACATACTTCCCTATTTTCAATATTTTCAAATTCTTGTAAGAAATTAATATTGAAACAAATGGATCTGTAAGATTCCCTTTCTAACCTATCTTGTTATCAAGCATAGCAAGTACTATTTTGAGGTTGCTAAGATAGCAATACTGATCGCAAGATTCTTGTAATACTCTTGTAATATTGCTCAGAATTGATGATCAGAATACCAATATTTCTGATCTTGTTATGGCTATAATATTGCTTTTTTCAAACAGATTAGGTCTGAACATGAGCAATGAACTCAAACTATGTGCTGATATGGATAATGGATAATATTTCCCTGCAATATAATCAGGTCGATTCTGTTTGCGTATTGCTATGAACCTTGCTATTCTAGTCATATTGCTATCTTTCTAATTTAAAGCAATATGGCCATGATGTTACGTATTCTGTTTCGAGTGTTATAGCAATGTTTGTTATGAATTTTGTCATAACAATGTTGCTATCATAGACTTCCATAATTGGTGATTTTAGAGCTGACAACACTGTATTTTGTGACTTCAGAACTACAAGGAAGAAGAAAATAACCCTAATTCGTGAGTTTTCTTTATGGTTTCGCATACATAACCTCTATCTACGGCTTTCTTTATTCATGTTTACAATACATCGACATAAAAAATGTTAGGAAACGAAACGAGTCAAATTGACCAATAACCAATTTCCTGGATACCAATAAAATATTGGTTATCAGAAATCGAATGCAGCAATTTTATTCAGGCGTTAATAATTCGAAATTCGATAAACTTTTTCGTTGGCACCTCAAAGGGATTGCTGTTGTTGAGATCATTAGAATAATCATCTCAGCTGTTGCCTATGCCTCTATCTTAGTCTAAGAATTTTCCTTGAAATTAAATAATATTCTAGACAATCTGGAACACATTTCCATTAGCATATACTTTTTTTTATTCATGTAAACATCGACTTATTCGAAAATGTTACGAAACAGAAAAAACCAATTAAAGTCAAATTAACCTATTTCCTGGATACCGATAGAATTTCGGTTTCCAAAAATCAAATGCAGCAATTTTATGCAGGCCATAATAATTCGAAATTCGATGAACTTTTCTGTTTGGAATTCAGAGGGATGGCTGTTGTTGAGATCATTAGAATAATCAGGTCAGCTGTTGCTTACTATGCCGGTATTTTAGTCTAAGAATCCTTAAAATTAAATATTCTAGAGAACCTTGAATCCATTTCTATTAGCACATTCTTCCCTATCTTCAATATTTTCGAATTCTTGGAAGAAATAATACTGAAACAAATGGATCTCTGAGAGATTCCTTTTCTAAACTTTCTTGTTATGAAGCATAGCAAGTACTATTTTGAGGTTGCTAAGATAGCAACGTTGATAGCAAGATTCTTGTGTGACAGACCATATTGCTCAAAATCGTTGATCAGAATACCAATAATTCCAATCTTGTTATGATAGCAATATTGCTATTTGCAAACAGAATCGACCTGAATATCAATATAATAGTAAATGAAAAAAAGTACAAAACAAAAATGTATATGTACTAAAATAAGAACACCCAAAATATAAGTAACTATAACGTGTTGGTTTGAATTTTTCAGGCAGGATGGGTAACCTGGGATTAGCCACGTCGTTCTTCAACAAACGTAACCAGAACCTGGCGAGCGGCATGCTCGAGATCCTGTTGGAGGCGAAACAAGAGTATCCGTCGTGGTTGGAAAGCGCTGCGGCGGACGGACGCGTCCAGAGCTCGAGCCGCAGAGGCGGCAAGGGACGTTTCGGAGGCGGCGGCAGCAGTTTCGGCAGCAGGGATTACCGTCAGCAGCCGGCGAGCAGCGGCGGCCTGAACCGGAACGCACGTCCCTCTGGGGGAGGTTTCAGTAACGGATACGGGAACGGCGGTGAGTGGTTTTATTACACATTTCCAAGTTTCAAGATACAGGGTTTTATAGTTTTAATTCGTCACAATTTCTGTAATTTTCGAATTTTTAGTTGAAATTGGTCTCAAACGACTAGGTTTGATTCACCGGTTTCAAAATCGATTCTGTCCGGCCAATCGTATGCACGATTACATTCTATCGACTTGAGAATTTAAGGGTTGGTTGCATTTCAAAATAGAGGGATATTGCAGTGTCAAATTTGTGTGACGTTATTAACGCAAACGTTATTTTTGACATCTAAGCATGCGCAGATTCAGTTTCAGAATAACGCGACGTTATTAGCGTTAGCGTTACTTTCACTGGGGAACGGGAGTTTCAGGACAAATTCGACATGATAAGGTTCGCATTATTTATAAATAACCGTAAAACATGCCTCGGCTCTTCAAACCAGATAATTCCTTCCAAATATAGGTTTTTGTTAAGATCGTTCCCGATTGGCTGAAATTTAAGTTGGGATTCCTGATTTCATGCAAACAGTGTCAATTTTCATAGGATACATTCCGAAAATCAACTCTGTTGTTTCGGTTGCCGATTTTCCGCTCCGTAAATATGAAATATTCGGATGGTTCCTGGAACAAGCGCGTAAAAAAAGTTATTTACGGAATCTGGTTGATGAAAATGCGGTCGATTTACTGTCACCAGAACGATTTTCTATGGTAAATATCCATAGCATAGAACAATCTATGTTTACTTTAGGTTTGTTTTGGTTCCGAGTTCAAAACCATAGATCTATGGTCTATGCTAGAACCGTCCCGAACAGATCGGAACTCGAAACCAAAACAAACCAAAAGTAAACATGGATTGTTCTATGCTATGGATATTTACCAGAGAAAATCCTTCTGGTACAGTAAATCGACCGCATTTTCATCAACCAGATTCCGTAAATAACCTTTTTCACGCGTTTGTTCCAGGAACCATCCGAATATTTCATATTCAGAAAATCGGCAACCGAAACAACAGAGTTGATTTTCGGAACGTATCCTATGAAAATTGACACTGTTTGCATGAAATCAGGAATCCCAACTTAAATTTCAGCCAATCGGGGACGATCTTAACAAAAACCTATATTTGGAAGGAATTATCTGGTTTGAAGAGCCGAGGCATGTTTTACGGTTATTTATAAATAATGCGAACCTTATCATGTCGAATTTGTCCTGAAACTCCCGTTCCCCAGTGAAAGTAAACTGGCTAAGTAAATTGTGGGTTGGCAACTTGGGCCGAAGTCGTCTATTAACGTTGCGCTATTCTATATCGGAAGGAATCGTTGAGTTTCGGGCTCTTCCGGCTCCGATCACTGTCATAGAAAAGCTGTTTGTTAATATGTTTTTCGGAATTAAATACACAACTTCCTCAGATTTTTCCAATCTATTTTACAATACCTCTTACACACAACTGATATTAGACATTAAGATTTATTAGTGCTACCTAAGCGAATTTTTTTCATAAATAGGTACTTGTTACTTTTTCACGAATTAAGGAATACTTTTGGAAGCAACATGAGGGGTTTGAAATTAGGAATAGTTTGAACCATGCCAATTATATTGTGTAATATCACTAGTTCCACTTTTTCTGCATTAGCACCACGTGAAATTACCGCTTCCGATTCCATTTTCATTTTGTCCAGAATCAAAAAACTAATGCAAAAATGCAAGTTATCAAGCTTTAGGGGTTTAAACGTGAGTTTCTAACACAGGGTTGCCAGAACGTTTGGCTCGATTTCCCCAGTCGAAATTCAAAAATCCCCTAAATTCGGGACTTTTCAAAAAAAATCCCCAATTTATTTTTTTTATTATTATAATTTCAAATTATGGTATTTACTGAATATTTGTTTCCAAATATCTTCAGTAGGTCTCAAAATACCCCAAAAATGAACTGCTTCAAAAAAAAATCCTCAATGCATGTTTGTAATGAATGAGGTTAGTTTTCGCGAAAGAGGAATAGAAAGAGGGATTTTTTCGCAGACTTTTTCAATACAAAAACAACAAATGTATTGCTAGTTTATTTCGTCATGACATACAAAATGATACGAATTAATTATTTCGTGGAGAATGATGATGAATTCAAAAATCACCACTTTACTGATCCAAAAATATTTTAAATCACTTTCGTTTATACTTCAATTCAATACTCCGACAATGCCGACGGAAGGTGTAGGGTGGGTCATAAATAAATTGGGGAATTTTACTACCATTCTATCAGAGGTGCCGACGCTAAATGGAACTTGTTTACCTGTAACTGTTTATCCTCATAACCGTCATAATAATGAGAGGTAATAAACTGTATTGAAGATCGGCAATTTTTCTGATTCCCTAATCAAGAACGGGAAAATTCATCAGAACACTAGACTGGATTCGTGTCGAGTTGTTCAAGACCTAAAATCCCCTGATAATACCCAGTTAAATTTTTTTCCCCAGAAGAAATCCACAGAAAAAAAAATACCCAAAAAATCCCCAAAGGGAAAAAAAATCCCCTCATTTTTGGGGAAAATCCCCTAATCTGGAAACCCTGTTCTAACACAAAAATCTGACGTCTCACATAACCTAACCAAACAAACTGATAACTAACGTAACGGTAACAAAAACGTGTAGCAATACGTCTACTTCTGGAACCACCGTTAAATCCATGTTAATCACCAAAACGTTATATATAGCGCACCGTAATAACATAACGCTTGCGCTATTCAAAAGTTGCAATATCTCTCTAATGCGAAGGTCGAGTTCGTTAATGGGCGAAATCGACCGATTGATTTCGGAGTTATAGCCATTTGAACTTTTGAGGTTATTTCCCTGATATTTCGAAAACTACTGAAACGATTGGATTGAAACTTGGTAACCAGTTGGAGTAAAAAGACTTGAAACTTCTTGCAGAATTTTGTGGAGATCGTGCTGTGAGTAAAATCAAAAAAAAAAGTTTAAATTTTTTTCAGCAACTATTGAATACATTCGGTAAAAATTTTGCTCATACTTTCGGCTTCATATTTCGCAGAAGTTTACCTAATTCGAAAATGCTGATGCACAACATTGTGCAAAATTTCGTGATGATCGTGATATTAGAACAATCTGAAAAAAAAAACGTCAGATTTTTGCTTTCAAATATTCAATATTCTGTGATCTTCTGATCATACTATCCTCATGAAATTCTATATGAACCTTGGAACTTTTATTTTTACGCGCTTGTTCTAGGGACAGCGCATTATTTCGTCACGATGTCTGTTATTTTCGAATTTTAAGCAGATTGGTCTCAAACGACTAGGTTGGACTCACTGATGAAGAATCCGTGATCAAAATTGATTCTGTCCGTCCAGCCCGCCTTGTGCGCTGTAACTTTCGAAAGGAAGAACCTAGAGTCTTCAAATTTTCAGGTTAGGTTAGAATCCTGAATATCTCGGTTAAGTTCGTTAATGGGTCAAACCTGCCAAATGGTTTTTGTGCTACAACCATTTGAAATTTTGATTTTTCAATAACTCGAAAAATATTTATCTGATCGAAATGAAACCTGGTTGAAAGATGAACAGTGTCAATAAGAAGAATAATCCATGGAAAAATTCGTAAAAAAATTTTTTTTTTCAAATCTTTGTTTCTTTGAAATTTCACCATTTCGCAATGCGAACAAGCGCGTAAAAGTTGCTGACTTCACGTCAGTGCTTTTCTAGATTTTTCGATAAAGTTCTGGATTTCAAATCGATCTAATTTGTATTTTTGGAATTCTTGGGAAAATAAAATTTTGAATGGGTATATCTACGGAATCATTGGGCGGATTTTACCCATTCACGAATTCGACCTTCGTAATTAAGACCCAAATCTTTTCTACAAATATCGAGTGTCTAAGTTGTTTCTTTCGGAAGTTACAGTCAGCTGTTAGGCTCAGTCAAAATTTTATTTTCCCAATATTTCCCCAAAAATACAGATCAGATCGAATTGAAATTAAGTACTTTATCGAAAAATGACGGTTCCAAGGTTCATACAGAATTTAATAAGGATAATATGATGAGATCATAGAATATTGGACATTTGAAAAAAAAATTTTTAATTTTTTTCCAATTTTTCTAATTACACGATCATCACGAAATTCTGCACAATTTTATGCTTTTCTTTCAGCATCTTCAAACTAGCTGCGAAGTTTTATCATAATTGAATCAGTATTTCTCGAGTTATACCGAAAAAAACAACTATATCGAGAAGAAAACGACGAAATTTGAAAAAAAAAATTCCCAATATCTCCAAAAATTATGATCGTATCGAACTGAAATTTGATACACTGCTGTGAAATATGAAGCTCATAGTCTAAGTGGAACTTTTTTCGTATATGATGAACGGTTTCCGAAAAAAAAAATTTTCAAAAAAAATTTTTAAGAAATTTGTTTTTAATTTACTGACTGTATGATCTTCACGCTAAAAGTTGCGCGTCGTTATACCTCAACTAACTACAAACTTTCAATCCAATCGCTTCAGTAGTTTCTGAAAATAAATATGTAACTTCAAAATTTCAAACGACTATTACTCCGAAACTGTTCGACCGATTTGGCCCATTAACGAACTTAACCGCAGCATTCTAACGCCCGATCTACCCTAAAAGTTTTAAGTCGTTAGCTTACTTCTTTCGACAATTATCGTGTCCACGGCCGGACGAACAGAATCGATTTTGACACTGGATTCGTCAACGGGGAATTCAATCTAGTCGTTTGAGACCCATATCGGGAAGAATTTCGAGAATTAGAGATATTTGGACAAACGATATGCATGGCTTGTTTCTTGTTTAGGGCCAATTGCACCGTTTTCGTCTTAAGCTACAGTTAGTTAAGCGACGATAAACTTATTAAACTCTGGTTTAAATATTCGGCTTGCACCGAGGCTGAATGTAACTAGATTAAAATGAATCTACAAATCTGGTTACTTTCTCATGAATTGGTACTTGTGACTAGCTTCATGTTGTTTATTTTAACCCTAATTGAAGAAATATTTTAATTCAAAAGATGAAACCCATTATTATGGGTTACTACTACCATATTTCCATAAGTTATGAAAAATCAAGATGCATCTATTGAAAAACCCACTGAAAAAATATATCTGACAGACTTTATAGCTTCCATAAAAATATTGCATGTAACTTTTCCGACTTATTACATATTATTACTTATTATAAGTATATTATGAATTGAGTTAATTCTTGGTCGAAGATAATGAAAACTCTAATGTGAGATCCGCAGAATAAAAAGTATTCTATATAAATATTTAAGTATCATGGATGGATTGACTAAGGTGTACGTTTGAAGATCGACTAACACGAGAATGCAATTTCTTTCACATTAACTCGTTAGTAGTTATATTTTGAGTCCAGTTAATATATAATCGAGGAGAATGATAAATAAAATAGTACTGAAGAATCTTCATGAAACTAAGGTTTTTCATTTCAAATATGTCTTCGATTTCATTCTGCTATTCGCTCTTGGAAATAAATAAGCATATCATTGCAACTTTTTCATTTCAAATAGTTGAAGGCTTATAGAAATACCATTAAGTTTACGAACTCAATGGAAATACTGGTGTTAATTCTTCATGCTTTAAAAGATACGAATCAATGCCTACTGATGCCAGTTTCTCCCTATATCATTTTTCATAAATATCATCTGAAATTCAACCACTTTAAATCAAAATTTGATTATCAACTCGTAGGATTTCTCCATCAATGTCCAATGTAAACAAAAAAAAAACGTAACCAAACTGGAGGTTACGTCCAGAAAAATGTCAAACTTGTACGAAATCGCTCGAAAGTAGGGTTAGATTTCGAAGCTTACCATTAATCCTTCTTTTAAACCCCCAAATTCCTGGGCTTAAATTTAATAGTCAGTTAAGGCCATTGAACGTGGATTACGTGACGGTGCAAGATAATATTTTACCTAAACCTTGGTTATGGTCTTAATCTATGGTTTTGTAATACGGTGCAATTGGCCCTTAGTCGTTTTCTTGTAGCTTTTAGTCAGATTGTCTCATAAATAAAGAGGTTTTTGTTGCAGGTGGTTCTTATCCAAGCAACGGAGGCATAGACCGAGGTTCCCACTACGGCGGAAGCTACAGCAGCAACAGCAACAACACGAGCAACTCAAACAGTCGCGACGACTGGTGGGAAAATTGACAAAACTAGTGAAAATACGCCTCTCCCTCCTACTCCCATCCTTGTTGTTATATCTTCATTACACAAAAATAATAATGATTTCCCACGTGACTTCGGGTTCGAGCTTCTAATGTTCATAATCCTAAAAATCTGTCGGGGCATTACAAACATTGAACTTCAAACCGTTTTCTTCTCATTATTTTATTTATATAGTCTTTTATTCTGTGAAATTCTCTTTAGTTTAGCTGAATATTAGTCTCCATTATCTTGTCATTTTTAGTGGATTCACTTCACTCTCTTCATGATTATTAATATCAGATAGGTAAACTATTGTTAAACATAGTCAGGATTCGCACTAAGAATAGATTAAAATGTGTGGAATACTTCACAGAGTGTACCATGGATTTTTTTTTGTTTCGTAAGACCGAAATTTTATTCGCTGAGGATGTCCTGGAAATGGTGCATTTATTGTGTTGGTTTTTTTTTTGCAACTTTGGTATTTTGCAGATATTTTCATTTTGTGTAATTGATTTTATCTTCTGAAATCAAATTCGAAGCCGAAACTCCGCGTTTTGTCTAAATTTGGGGTTTAGAGAAAATTTCTGCAATTCCTGTTAATCTGTTCTTTTTTTCTCGTTATAAAAATAATTACTTCTTATTAATCTGCGACTCTTTATACAAAGATTAAAGGATTTTTTTTAAGTATTCAATATTTTCGGAAAAATTCGATCATGTGTGCGATTACAACTGATGAATTTGGCAACACTGCCAAACTTCAAGAATGAATGAAAGTCAATAAAAATGGAAAGAAGAAATAGAATTAAATCAGCAAGTTCGTGACTAATAGGTTTTCGAAAGTTTGGAGCAGTTTTTATTGATTTCTCAACAACAACAAGGCCTCTTTTCGACTCGAAATGTGTGTTCAGACGATCAAAACTACTTAAAATACCTGCAAATTCCGAAATTGTAAGAAATACCACGATTTCCTTAAAAAAAATATGAATAAATTTCATCGAGTTCGATCTTCTGGTTCTTGTACTTTTTGAAGAACCAGATAATGAGCTGTTGTTCTTGCAGTTCATAATTTTACTCTATAGAGAGTATGATTAAAAAATTGAATTAGTGGAATGATTCATAACAACTTTTCTTACAAATAAAAATTAAGTATATTTTTGGTAGCATAATTTCGATGTAATTTTTCAATTGCGTTTAATCTGTTAACATGGCATTCTTAAATTGAATCAGCAATATCGAAAATATATTCAATTTTGAATCATGTTTCTTTCTTGACGTGTAGGAGACTCTTAAAAATCTGCTAATGAAAAAAAACCATTTTCTAAATTAACTCTTCAATAAAATTTTCATTCCAATGTGACAATGCGCTGTTGTCTAATTGATGAGTTGGATTCCTTGAAATGGAATGAAAAAAAATCAAAGATGACATGTTTTGAATCGAGTTTTTGACACTGCATTTTCCGGCTGACTTCTGAATGACCTTGATAATCCAGTATTCAAGGTCATCTACACAATCAATGATATTTGTTCAAACTTAAGCACTGCTTTGAATTGTTCATCTGGTGGTTCATTTTTAGGTGGACAATTTCGTGAATTTTCAAGAATAAAGGGGATTGGAGTACTGTTTTCTCAAAATTTCGCACAATTTTTCAAATTATTCGTGTACTACCTGTCTGGATAAATTCTTCTAAGACATTACATCTGGCGAAGTCTACTCCGGCAACCGATGATTTCAGAGTATTGGACGGGCAATACAGTCTTGCCACATCTGTCCCCACGTTGTCAAGCTTACGAAAGAATCATGTGTTTCACAAATTTGCTACAAACATTCCATTGGACTGATCCAGATGATCGAATCAAATTTTTCCAGCAACTTGGTGGATTTCATTCTTACTGATAGTAATAAACTGATCTGATGAAAAAATTTATAATATCCTATATAATTAAGGGAAAAAAGTTAACTTATTCATTTAATTTAAATTTTCTTTTAGTATTTACAGAATAGTTGAATTGAAACCATGCATTAGTCTCTCCGAATTATTCATTTGAAAAGTTCATCATTTGTAAATATAATCTGTTAGATGAGACGTCAAATAAGAATATTATCCTTCTATATAACTTTCGCTAACTTCTAGTAGACAAGGTGATACTCTGTATTGAATTAAATTTGAAATTCACTGATGACTACCACGAGAAAATTCGGGAATCTCAGAGATGAAGAGGATGGTCTGACCCAAAATAGGTTAAGTCAGTGGCGGAATTAAACACTACAAGGAGTAAAGTTGCATTTATACTGCAAATAAAATATGAACTAAAAATGAACCAATCAAATCATAGGATTTAAAAAACAAATTAATGTGGATTATTTCTCGCCCTTGTTTTATTTGCTGTAAAGATGCATTTATACAGCAAATAAAATATGAACTAAAAATGAACCAATCATATCATAGGATTTAAAAAAAAAATTGATGTGGATTATTTCTCGCCCTTGTTTTATTTGCTGTAAAGATGCATTTATACAGCAAATAAAATATGAACTAAAAATGAACCAATCAAATCATAGGATTTAAAAAAAAATGTAATGTGGATTATTTCTCGCCCTTGTTTTATTTGCTCTAAAGATGCATTTATACAGCAAATAAAACATGAACTAAAAATGAACCAATCAAATCATAGGATTTAAAAAAAAATGTAATGTGGATTATTTCCCGCCCTTGTTTTATTTGCTGTATAATTACACCTAAATGTTTTTACTTCTTCTTTTCGATGCTGATTATTGTTTTACTTGCCAAAATCTGAAGTGGTGATCCAAAGAATTTTACTTCACGATAGATTAATGGTGTAAGGATCAAGGATGCAGGAAACGATACTCTGTCAGTTCGCCGACGTTTCGGAAAAATTTATTTCCATCCTCAGGGCTCTACAAAATTTACGGAAAACATGATTCGTAACATTGATGAAGTTGTTCACAATAGTAAAGGAAAAACGAGCAATACTATAAGTTATTGACTAGAAAAATATCACAGAAAAAGTGGTTTTGGAATAATTTCGACACACAAAGAAAAGTTACACAATTTAAAAGACAGCTTAGGATTAAGATAAAGTTAACATACATGTAAATATACAGATAAATATACAAACATAGATATAGTACTTACAGACTGAACAAGTGTATCTTCCCAAAATCATTTTGTTAAGAACCAAATCAATCCTCCAATATTTCTTGTAAAAATAAATCATAACCGATTAAAAAACGGGGACAAACAAAGCAAAGCTTAATCGGTTATGATTTATTTTTACAAGAAATATTGGAGGATTGATTTGGTTCTTAACAAAATGATTTTGGGAAGATACACTTGTTCAGTCTGTAAGTACTATATCTATGTTTGTATATTTATCTGTATATTTACATGTATGTTAACTTTACCTTAATCCTAAGCTGTCTTTTAAATTGTGTAACTTTTCTTTGTGTGTCGAAATTATTCCAAAACCACTTTTTCTGTGATATTTTTCTAGTCAATAACTTATAGTATTGCTCGTTTTTCCTTTACTATTGTGAACAACTTCATCAATGTTACGAATCATGTTTTCCGTAAATTTTGTAGAGCCCTGAGGATGGAAATAAATTTTTCCGAAACGTCGGCGAACTGACAGAGTATCGTTTCCTGCATCCTTGATCCTTACACCATTAATCTATCGTGAAGTAAATTGTTTTACTTGGTTTGAAGCTACTTCCAACTTGTAGTTATGTCACTGGCTTACACAGGGTGTTCTCTAATTAATAATCTATAAAATTAAAGAAGGATTTGATATGAAAGATAGTTGGAATGCTCCCTTGAAATATAGGTTGCTTGCATCCTATATGCAGTTACAGCTTGTATAAGTTGCATTCGAATTTCTAAGTATTTGTCGAGTTAACGGTGAGATCTTATTAATTAATTACAGGTAAAAGTGTGGAGAAACGAACTATTGTGAATATATTTAGGATGAGGTATATTATATGTTCATTTTCTTTTTGTTTTTTCAACCCAATTTTTTTCCAATTATTTGTAATTGATTAAATATTGAATATATTTATTGTACAGTTAATATGTAAATTATATTGAGGCTGTAACTGCGATTGAAAAATATGGAATGATTCAGGAGAGATTAGGTGTGAATAAAAATGGGTGAAAAGTTAGAAAAAGAGATTGAAAAATGCTCTGAATTCCCTTCGATGTGTTGAGCAATTTCATCTGTGTCGAAGTGTTCACTTTGTTTTGGTAGAAATAATGCTAACTGGCATGTGTAATAAAAATATTTGATCCTTATAGTTTGTTTCATTTCCGATTTCCTGGATAAATAAATAAAATAAATGGGAAACTGGTCATTAGTAAGGAAAGAACTGGAATCATAAATGAGAAAATAAATGGCTATGTGAAACTTATTTTCGAAAATAACTCCATCTAGTTAATTATTTTCACCTTAGTTTCATCATACTCCCTTAAACAACAATGGCAGTAATGCTTATACACATCATTGTATAAAGAGGGATAGTAAGCCAGTTCCTATGTTAAACTGATTTGAAGCGATTTCGAGAGCCATCTGGTTGTCACGTTGTGGTACTGCAATAAAATTGGCCTGTGAAGTGGCGACGTCCGCAAAAAATGCAATTATTTTTAGGAACTATTATATTTCTCTCGGTTATAGAAGAAAGGAATGAAGTTTTCTATATTAGTCCATCTAGAGAACTGTAATCAACTCGAACAGACTAATCTCAAGACTTTAAAATATAAAAGAAGACCGAGACAGTGGCGTGTATGGTCCACGATATTATTTTTTGATAAATAGCGCTGAAGCTTTTTATTCGAAATCCTTATACAATGACTGTAACGAATAGTCAATTCGAACATCCCTTTCAGAGTATTTCGTTGATTGCATAAAGAGTTAAAGATTTTTTCACTCAGGTTATTGGGCATTTCTGAGGAAACATCGAATGTTTGGTGTGTTTTGCTTGGATAATAAAAAATTCGAGAGAGAGCTTTTTGTAACTCGAAAAATACCCTAGCCATGTAGTTGAGCCGTGCTTTTGCAGCTAACCTAAAGTTGGAAACATAGCCTACTTTGTGGAGCTGAATAATTTTTTCGATTTATTCATCCCAATTGTGCAAACCATACTTATGAAACTAAATGGAAAAGGCTTGGAGAGAGGGGAACTGGGGAGTGTGGGACAAGGATGAAACTAGTTCGGGCAATACCATAGAATACGGTAAAAAAAAGACAGATCAGGTTGAAACCATGGACATATTAAACTCATCTATCAATCAATCTTTGAAATATATTTTTTTAAAGTTTTGAAAGTTATATTTGTGTTTTCGGAAAATTTCAAAGCTCATTTAATGTAATTCCATTTTGATTTAGATTATAGATAGTGTATAGAAGATATAATTTCCGGGTTGATTGTGTTTTCGTAAGCTTTTCGAATAGAATTTGAGTTCTTTCATTTTAAATCGGATTGATTGCTACATGAATAATAACTAATCCGTGTTGTGCCTTTAATTGTAGGAGGATGTAATTGATAATTATAGTTATATGTTTTTGTTTGTAAGTAGAAGTCCATTCTTGAAGTGGAGTTTCTATTATAGCCGGTTGGAGGAAGCGGAAGACGAGTGGGAAGACTCTTCACCACAAAATGAAAAAGACAATCCTTCAATCAAGAGTAATGAATTTCGATGAGTTCAATCATCATAATTAGACTCAAACGCTACTCAGCTACAATGTTTACAATGTAAGGTCCAAGCGGTCCAAAAAATTTGAAAGAAATAGGGTAATTTGTTTTGTAATCAATACCAAAAAGGAGTCAATTTCCCATTTACTTAGGGAATAGTAAATGCTTCATTTTTTCTTTTAATATGTCTATGGTGCAAACCTATGAATACAGGGTGTCCGAACGAGAATTTGACCTCCCACTCAGAAACGAAAAATTTTCGAAGATTTAAAAAAACTAGTCAACTTCTGTTTTGAGGGGGACGACTTTCCATCATGAGTTTGTTCCGAAAAAACCAATCCTATGAAGGTTGCATCAACCCCCAACATTTTTGAATGGGAAAGAGATGTCTAGTGTTGGTTGGTTTGTAGTTGTAGATTTGCAATCGAAATTGGCAGTTCGAATTGTGTGAACTATAAAATTTAATATCTATGCCAAATTTCAGTTGAATATCTTATGAAGTGCAGGTGCTAAATATCAAAACTTGAAATAAAATCAACTTTAAAACCCTGTAACTCGAGAAAGAAACGTCTGCGGTCCCATGTTAATGGGACTTTTTTCCTTAAAATTACGCAAGGTAATCTGCGTCTGTACCTTCATTGTTTGTTCCTGAATTGGACGCACAAACAAAGAGCTGTATTAGTTTGATTTTTTTTCAAGTTTTCTTCTCATAGTAAATGCAGTTCACAAGATATTCAACTGAAATTTGGCATATAGATTATATTTTAGAGTTCATCCAATGTAACATGCCAATTTCGATTGCAAATCTAAAAAGTGATATTTTTTCTGGACACTGTCCCCTGTTTTCTACAACACTTCTACAACACGAATGAAGATAACTGACAAACCCTTGAATTGTAAACAAGGCGCGGGGCAATGAAACCCCATCTGGAATAGGACGTGCGTCACTTTCGGGTAACGAGTAACCCTTAGGCCATAACCAGGAAATATTTAGAAATTATTCGTTTGGAATGCAAAATGTAATAGATACTTTATTATTTCAATATTGTATAATTCATCAACCTATGCAGGTGTAACGGCGAATGTGACTCAATTGTCTACACAAAAAAATCCCTCATTCATTTACACTTATGAAAACGCTACCTTTTTAGGTGAAAATGATGGAAATGTGGATAAACGTAGCGCACAGATCCACCTAGGCGTGAAGCCCCTGGCAAGAGTATCTTTTGCGTTCATGTTCAAATTCGTTGTTCGAAATCATTGCGTTCACGAATCCGAACTTCGTAAAATTCCTAATATTTTCAAAAATACAGATTATATCGAATAGAAATCCAGTACTTGAAAGATAAAGGACAGCTTGAAAATTCATACAGAATTTCATGAGGATAATAAGATCAGAGGATCGCAGAATATTGAATATTTGAGAAAAAAATTCAAATTTTTTTCAAATTGTTCTAATGAAACGATCATCACGAAACTTTGCACAAAGTTCTTCATCAGTATTTTGAAACTATTTTTTCCCGATATTTCCAAAAATTATAATAGAATTCAACTGTAATTTGGTATAATATTGTTAAATATGATGCTCAAGTTCAATTACCGACTACATGAAAAATTGCTTCGAGAAACACGCAACATCGAAAATAATACTTGAGAAACCCTTGAAATGTAAACAGGGGGCAATAAAATAGCATCTAGGTAGACGACCGACGATTTCGGGTTTCAAATAGCCCTGGGCTATAACAAGGGAATTTTTTTGAGAATTATTCGTAAGAGATGCAAAATATAACAAATAATATGTCAGGATTCAATAATCATATCAATACTATATAATATATCGACCTCTACAGGTGTTACGATGAGTATGACTCATTTTCTGCATTAGATATGCCCCTTTATGTATTCTCTGCCTCTTTTAGGTGGAAACGATGAAAATACGGATAAATGTAGCGCGCCTAAATCCACTTAGGCGTGGAGCCCCTGGCATTGATGTTATACAAAAATAATTATCACTCTTTCAAAATGGAACTTCAGGAACATAATATTGTATTATTTTTTAGGTTTTTATGGGTTTTAACTTCCAATATCTGAAACAGAATTATCAAAAATTAAATAAAAATTGTTTTTTTCATGAAAAACGCCCTTGCGGATTGCAGTATCAACTATTTGTCAAGGACAGTTTCTTACAGAAAAGATTGCCTAATGAATAACACAGGAACAATATAAACGATAAAGAAAACGAACTGTAACGTTTCAGAGTACAAATCTGACTCTTTCATCAGACAAGTTAGAAAATTTCAAGAATTATTTTCTTTCGATTTGAGACTTTCGTCACATTGACGGTTTCGAGAAAAAATAGCAACACACATTTATTTGGTTTGAAAGCTTTTTAATTCTACCTCCTTTTTAAGTGAATTGAGCCAAATAGGGTCAATTTCTACCTTACAATTAGCAAAATTACTCTCTCCATTTAACAAAATGCAAGAGGACTCTTTGATTTTTCTTTTCAAATTATCTGATTCCAACATCAGTATTTTTGTGTTGTCCCAATCTCATGTGATTTCCAAGGGTGGAACATACATGGTTCGCTATTTTGGATTTTTGTATGTCTCTATTCCTTAGATCAATGTGACAAAAGTAGAATCGAAAGAAAATAATTATCGAAATTTTCTAATTTTCTTGTCTGATGAAACGTCACAGTTTGTTTTCTTTATCGTTTGTATTGTTCCTGTGTTGTTCATTAGGCAATCTTTTCTGTAAGAAACTGCCAATGACAAATAGTTAATACTGCATTCCGCAAGGGCGTTTTTCATGAGAAAAACAATTTCATTTAATTTTTAACAGTTCTGTTTCAGATATTGGTAGTGAAAATCCATAAAAACCTAAAGAACAATGCAAAATCCTCCCAAAATAAGCTGTAATCGGTACATAATATTGTGATTTTTGGGATTTAATTGACTACTAATTATTTCATGTGGAAAATTATCAAAAGTTTTCGTTATTTATATCATCCGAAAAGCATTATTAGGATCACTACATTCTTTTTACAATTTTATTAAGATTTAGCATTCCTTCTTAAACATTGCTGTATAAGGATACAATGTTTGTGAAGTATTTTAATGAAACAGTTAAATATTAAAATCGAATTTGGTGAAACTGTATTCCACTATTTTATCCGTTACATATCATTCGAAGTCCCCGATGCGCGAGTCAATTTCTACAACTTTTTTTTTTAATACTAATATTTCTGTTGTCATTGTATTCTTTAACGATGCTATTGTAGATTTAGATGAATATACCCATCTTCTGGTTCCGCCCATGTTCCATCATCCAAATGACTTGCGATCGCAGAGACATCTTAATGGAAAGAATTTGCGCCATCTTTTATCGGGTAGAGTTGGTTACGTAGCTATGAGCCTACGTAACTCAAGCTACGACATACTACAACCCGAACTAAGAATCGACATGTCACTGATACCAGCGTTTGTGTCGCCATCTATCCGTGGTATCAGGGCCGTCAAATGATATTTCCGTAAGGTTGGCCTACTATCCCTCTTTATACAATGTACACATGGAACTATTGGGAAATTAGGTCGAGAATGGATATTGTTGTGTCCCGTATCCTGGACCCAGCATTTTACGATATTATAAGTCTGTTCCTACACACTCTGGGACTAGTTCTGAATCGGGCGGAGTTTGCGCATATCGATATTAGCGTTCCAACAAATTTCGAACTGGTTAGGAATTACAAACCAAATGTTCCAACGTGAAAAGAATTTGTGTCAGACCAGTTCTGGAACGGTTAATTCAGTTCTTGGGTTAAGGCAAGAACTGAGAAGGAGGAATTGAATCGGTCATCTGTTTCGTGCCATTCGAATGCAGCAAGGGGCAATAAAACCACATCTGGCAGAGACGGGCTGCATTTTTCGGGTGACAAACAGCCCTTAGGCTATGACAAGGGAATTTCTAAGAATGATGCGTTTCCAACACTTTCGAACTATCTATTCAGAATTAGTCCCGAACTAGAATGAGCGAAGACGTGTGAATTGATTCAGTTCTGAATGAGTTCAAGACAGTAACAGAACTGGGTGTTGGAACAAAAATATTGTCTCTTCTTGATTCTCCAACGTCGGAGTCTGAATTCTTTGGTTCCCAGGAATATGCCCAAAATTCAATATTTTTTGGTTTAAATCAATTGACACCGGCTTCAAGAGCATTTTATCTCAAGCCAACAATAAAGTATAATTTTGCATGACAGAAAACACTCAGATAAAATTCAAGCTCTTAGCTTTGTGGGTGGCATACTTCGGTCCTCCAAGAATCCAGACATCACATGTGACAGTTTATAGAATTTATCGTCGTAGACCATTTAGGGAAATTTCGTTCATACATTTGTGCTCTCTCTTTCACACCAGCCAATCCGAGGTATTTTTTCGGATTTTAGAAGGGCGTCGCTTAATTCACAAAAACCAATCAAAATTTATATTCTCCCTCTACGATGTGGAGAAGGGAATTTTTTTTTTGGTTTTTAGACACTCTTCATTTGACCGTTGTATAATTTACAAACAAGACTTATACGTTAATTTTTGTATTGTAAAAATCGTAACTTCTCATTTGAAAGTCGCTTCGACCTTGCTATCGTAAGATATAGAAGGAAGATTCTATTGTATAAATTGTATACCACTTCGGTCTTGTTATCTAATACAGAAAATACATTTTTTGTTACGTGTTAAAAGTGCGTTTTTAATACACCTCAACACCATTTTCGTGTCATAAGTGCAACGATATTGATCAACTGGTCAATAAGTTCTTCAATTATCTGCTTATTTTAGAAGCATCAACATTTCTGTTAAAGATCAGAAAATATTCGTCGGTCGTGTCTTCATTTTGATAACGACAGAATTAATCAATTGCGATTAATTAATCCATACGGGGTCTCTATTATTGAAACCCCAATACACCTGAATAAACCAATTCAGGTCAAAACAGATATATCTAGGGAATCATTGGTTGATTCTGCCCATTCACGAATTCGAGGGTCTTTAATTTCCCAACTTCACTAAGGAAATATCTAGTCCCTTTCAGAAGTGTTCCGAAGCCGAATTCGTGAAAGGTTAAAATCTACTCAATGATTTCTCAGATACAGGGTGTTCCACCATAAACGCGACAAACATATAGGCGTGTAGATGAGATAGGGATAGACATTTCTGCCTCATAACATATATACCCCGTTTTCGAAGCAAGAGCGAATACAATGTAGACTTAGAGCAATATTCTAGCTGATAACTGTGGTAAGTTATGCGTGACCTTTGAAATAACGGTTTTTGTTATTTTTGATAATCAATTCAATTGTGGTGTAGAATTATAGGAAAAAGATTTCAAAATGGAGGAAACCTACAATAATAAAGTTGGAAGTTTTTTATATTCGATTGCCAAATTGGAGAGAATTATTTCAATATACTTTTATACTCGATTTTCTGTGAAATAATTTTACAAAATTCAAACTCAACTTTTTGTTACATGTCTATAGTGAAAAACTAATTTCACCCAAAATTGTTGGAATCTTTCAAGTTTGAAATATAACCATCATAATTTGAAAAATTTTCATTTAAAAAACTGGTGGCTTTACGGAGGCCAAACTTATGCTATTGGGTCCCCAGAATGACCTGGATAGAAATATGAATTTATCAAAAAAAAATTTTTCTCGAAAAGCTTGGGTGGGAACACGTTACCTAGAGACTAGAGTACAAGTCGGAAAAAAAATTTTTTTTCGAATTTTTCCATGGATAATTCTTATTGACACTGTTCATCTTCCAACTAAGTTTCATTAACGAACTCAACCGAGATATTCAGGATCTCAACCTAGCCTGAAAATTTCAAGACTCTAGGTCTTTCCTTTCGAAAGTTACAGCGCACACGGTCGGATGGACAGAATCAATTTCGACCACGGATTCTTTGTCAGTGAGTCCAACCTAGTCGTTCGAGACCAATGTCGGCTCAAAATTCGAAAATTACAGACATCGTGACGAAATGATAACGCGCTGTTATCCAAAACAAGCGCGTAAAAAGTGACGTCAGCTAGTTGAAAATACAAGGAAAAATATATTCTGTGCTTTGAATTTGAATGAAAAAAGTGACGTCATCATTTGTACGTACGATCACAGATGCGCAGATGAGCACACCATGTTTTGCTTACATCATGCATACATGTAAGTTAAGCTTCCTTTTGTGCGAAGGAGATTCGGGTATTTGGGTAATCGGAGATTCTTTCCTATTGGCCGACGACGATCACGTGATCGTCTTCAGCCATTGGGGTGAATCTCTCGACCAATATAGGATGAATCCTAGATTACCCAAATACCCGAATCTCCCTAGCACGAAAGGCCCCTTTATAATTTCTATGCTACCCTTTGAATAAAGAACAACAGGAAGGAGCATAACGCTTTTCTACTTCGTATATCAGTGGGACATAGGCGCCCATATTGAACCTCCAAGTATGACTCATGTTAGTTAGTTTCTTCAGACAAAGAAGTCTCGAAACAAGTCGTTCTCTCTTCAAAGTGAAAGGGAAGTCGACCATATGCAACATCCATCCCGGACCCACTTTGTGAGGCATTATGCTTCTTCCTTTGTTCTTTATTCAGAGATGCTACCCTCTAAATAAAGAACATAAGGAAGGAGCATAATGCCTCACAAAGGGGGTCCGGGATGGATGTTGCATATGGCCGACTTTCCTTTCACTTTGAAGAGAGAACAACTTGTTCCGAGACTTCTTTATCTAAAGAAACAAACTAACATGAGTCATACTTGGAGGTTCAATATGGGCGCCTATGTCCCACTTTTATACGAAGTAGAAAAGCGTTATGCTCCTTCCTGATGTTCTTTATTCAAAGATGCTACCACATCATAAAGTTAGGTTAAGAAAACAGAATATAGAGTCACATCAAATCATAGAACATAGTCACAAAGAAATACAGGGGCACGAGTATGCTACACATAAATACTGTGTCCGTTACCAGGCAACGGTAGTTCATCAAGTTTGGCCCTAATGTTCATGATATAAAACTTACATCATGGTTATGTTCGAATGTCGAGCGAATTCGATTTCCACCAAAGTATTTTTGAAAAAAAATATTTGTGGATATAGTCATATCTTCTATCCAGGAAATTCTGGAGTCCTATCAGTATAAATTTGGCCGCTGTAAGGCATCACTGTTCAGAATGAAGGTCAGTTCAACCATTGTATAAATTATATACAGTATGGTTCAACCTTGAAAGATTTCAACGATTTTGGGTGGATTTTCTTACTGTAGACATGTAAAAATAACTAGAGTTTGAATTTTGAGAAAATTTTTTCACGGAAAATCTAACAAAATCGACATTGAAATCATGCCATCCAATGTAGAAATCGAAAATAAAAATTTCAGTTTTTAAGTGACCGAAAAACGATTTAAAGGTAACGCATAACTCACCACAGTTATCAGAATATCCCCCAAAGTTAACATTAAACAAACCTGATTCGAAAACATGGGGTATATGTAATAAGGTAAAAATGACGTCACAGATCAAAAATTATGTGAATTTCTTCTTCAGTGCAGCAATCAAGGTTTACCTTTACAATATTTCGTAGTAATCTGACCAGTAGCTTCTGAGGAACAATCATCGGGGAAGGTGAATTTCAGAACAAATTCGACATCATTAGGTTCGCGTTATTTACGAATATGCCTCGATTCCTCGAACCATATATAATTCTTTCCAAATATAGGTTTTTGTTAAGATGATCTCTGATTGGCTGGAAATTGAGTTGGAATTGCTGATCTGTTGTCCATATTTGTATTCTGTAGTGTCGAGCATAGAATAACAATTGCCAGTTTACATAGGATATGTTCCGCAAATCAACCTGGTTTTTTTCGTTGCAGATTTTCCGTTCCGTAAACATGAAATATTCTGTTGGTTCCTAAAAAAAAGGTTAATTATACAGAATTTGATTGAAGAAAATGCGATCTTTCTGTCCCCAGAATGGCAGAGTAAATGTACTATAGTAACATATCTCTGGCATAGAGCAATCTTTCTTTAGTTAATGACGTCTTTATGATCCATAGAACATAGAAGAAATAATAGCTAAGTTCCTTAATCTCATCCGAGAGGCGAAGGATTTTATGGTCGCGAGACCACAGATCTTATGGATCTTTCAGATTTAATCTGAAGCTTCAATTAACGAACCACTCAGGAGCCATCTGAGAAGTCTGAGGTAATAAACCAACCCCCCTAATGAAAAAATACTAACTATGGTCATACGGTAAATATAGATTGTTCCATTATGTAAGTAAAACATGGTGTGCTCATCTGTGATCGTTTTACCAATGATGACGTCATTTTTTTCATTCAAATTCAAAGCACAGAATATATATTTCCTTGAATTTGAATTAAAAAAGTGACGTCATCACTGGTAAATACGATCACAGATGAGCACACCATGTTTAACTTACATCATGGATTGTTCTATGCCATAGATATGTTACCATAGAACATAAACTGTCCTTCTGGTGACAGGAAGATTGCTTTTTCATCAATTAAATTCCGTAATTGATCTTTTTTTCAGGAACCAACCGAATATTTTATATTTACGGAATGGAAAATTGGAAACCAAAATAACCAAGATGGTTTGCGGAACATATATACTATGTAAATTGTCGAATTTGTTCTGAAATTCCCCTACTTGAATTTGTGGGTAGGCATCTTGGACCGAAGTCATTTATTGAGCCAAGACTATAGACGCAGTTGTATTGTAGTTATACATTCATACATGTAGTTATATTCAATTAAGCTATATAGTAACTATACAGGGTGAGTCTTTGATCCTGCAGAATATTTTAACAAAAGATTCCTGAAGCCAAAAGAAACACTTTTTTCCCCTACCATTTTTTCCGATTCGGCTTGGTTCGAAAGATTAAGACTGTTGAAAATCCATAAAAAAAATTAATTTTCGATTATATCTTGCGAACGTTCTCATCGAATGAGATGATTTTTGGAATATAGTTTTTTATTGATACGATGAATGTTCCTGGATTATAAAATTTCATCCACATACTCCGGTTTCTTTAATATGACCATAATATTTCATAAAAATACCGCAAATTCAAAGAATCTAACTTTTAAAAATAATTTGAATGCTATTCAACGAATTTTTGACCATTTTGGAAAGTAAAAGTATTCCTTATTTTTTTTCGTATGATGCGCCGTTTTCGAGTAATCTGAAATTCAAAAATAAAAAATATCTGTGAAATTCCGCGAATTGGGTACTTTAGCTGAATGCAACTCTGTTGAAAAAATTCACAGAATTCGATTTTTTCGCCTTGCCACGTCCAAAAGTTGAGAATGTAATAGGCTTCCGTCGAAAAAAATGTATATGTGTTATACACAGTGGTGATTCGGTCCTGAATCCATTCATGAAGCTTCCTTTTCAATTTCGAGCTAATTTGTGTAATATAATTGATTAACTTCTCACTTTTCCATGATAATGAGGATTCTTACTGGTTTGAATGCAATCTTTCTGCTGACCCAAATTTCTTGAAATTATGTACAGAACTTTGATAGTATTTATTTTGAGGTATTCTTCAAATGCGAAATGCGCTTTCATAACATAACAACCCATGGTTGAAGAATGGAAGAAAACCACCCCATGACATAACCTCAAAACCACGGAGCCACAGATTCATAGTTCAGTTCAGAATCATAGACTATACAAGTGTATGCATAGAATTAGCATATTGTGTGTTGTTTGATTTCGAAGAGTTCTTTCTTTCTGTTCGTCAAGTTGGCAACGTTTGAACGTTCATAGATAAATTAGGTACATCTGTTTTATTCATTTATGAATATGAAAGTTTGAATGGGTTATGTCTGAATCTGATAATTCTTGTAGAAAATGAAATAAACAAAGAAAATTAATAATTACAAATTGAAGATGAATCTCAAAGCTGATATGAGTGATAGTTAGATGAATTCCCCATTATCGAAAATGAAACCAAGAGAAGAATATTCAACTTCTATCGCCCACGAAATTTGGAATACCTAACTTGTTTATTGTACTATAAATACAACTTTTTTCACCAACTGGAATGTAAAAAGTAAGTTGACGCTTGTTTTCATAACAGAGTTGCTTATTTCGAAGATTTGAATGGTATATCTTAGGCTTGGAAAAACTTCAGTTTTCAGGTTTCCAGGGGCGGCTAGCCTATTATGAAAATTTATAATGCCTATATCTTTTTATCTAGGCCGAATCGGAAAAAATGGTAGAGGACAAATGTGTTTCTTTCAGCTTCAAGAATCTTCTGTTAAAATATTCTGCAAGGTCAAAGACTCACCCTGTATATTCATCAGTTTACATTCATTTGAAATTATCAAATATGACATTTGACTGTTGTTCGTGTAGCTTGATAATTCCTTTGAGAATATTCAAGAGGAATCTAGAAAGCACTGACTTGAAGTCAGCAGCTATTTCGCGAATGTTCCAATTCGTTGCCAGAGCGGTCATCTTTTCGGGTATTGACGTATTGAGAGCACCATTTGAAATACTGATCAACCCATCCAACCAAAATATTTTGGATTTACTGAAATGATTCCAAGCTAGAAACCCAATGTATACCTTTATATTTATACTGTAAAAGATTTCAAAAGGCGATCGACAATTGAAGTATAATATCATTGTTTAAACAATGATAATACCTACGCATAAGTCGTGAGACTCCACATCAAACGTGTGTCTATAAGTGCAGGTGACTGTCGAACCATCAAGTTTCTGTAAATCTCGTAAAACAAGCTCAGATATCGTTCTTGTTTGACAAGCTTGATTAACGATACAAATTGCTTACTCCCAGGGTCGTGTTCAAATCAAGATATTCGCCTCCCCTTACCGGATAGAGGCAACTACTGAATCTATAAACTCTCCAGTTCCAGAAATAGTTAATAGACTTTAATGAATACCTAGAGCGGTACAGGGGGAAGGACTAGACTGGTAATGGTCCGGGAGGCAGCGTTACATTTTCTTCAGCGATTGCATGAAAATATCTAATATACAGGTGTGTTCATTGGATACATACGTTTGATATTGATGCAGTTTCCCCTCCCTCCATGAAATTATGTATGAACCCTCAAGCTGTCATGATTCTATAAAGTATTGGATTTCAATTCGATCCAATATGTATTTTTGGAAATATTGGGAAAATAAAATTTCGAATGTGGTATATCTGCGAAATCATTGGGTGGATTTTACCATTGCATACATGATTTTACCAATTCACGAATTCGGTTTGGACCTTAATTGAAAAAGTTGAATTCGTTAATGGGTAAAATCCGTCCAATGATTCCGTGGATATATACCCATTAAAAATTTTATTTTCCGAATATTTTCGAAAAAACAGAATAGATCGAATTGAAATCGAGTACTGTATCGAATAATGACAGTTTGAAGCTTCATACATAATTTCATGAGGATAATATTGTCAGTAGATCGCAAAATATCAAATATTTGGGAAAAAATTGAAATTTATTGAAAGTTATTGTGTTTACGGTCGACCTAACGGCCGACTGCGTAAACAGAATAACTTCCGAAAGAAACAACTTAAAAACTCAATATTTGTAAAGAAGATTTGAACCTTAATTACGAAGGCCGAATTCGTGAATGGGTAAAATCCAACCAATGATTACAGATCAGATCGAAACTGAAATTCAGTACTTCATCGATAAATTACAGTTCGAAGGTTCATACAGAATTTAATGAGGATGATATGATAAGAAAATCACAGAATTTTTTTTAAAAATTGTTCTAATGACACGATCATCACGAAATTCTGCATAAAGTTGTCGTTCAGCATCTTCAAACTATCTGCGGAGTTTTATCAGAATTGAATCAGTATTTCTCGAGTTATACCAAAAAAAGCAACGATATCGAGAAAAAAACCTCGAAATTGGACTTATAATCGTATCGAACTGAAATTTGGCACACTGCTGTGAAATATGGAGTTCAAAGTCCGAGTGGAATTTTCTTCTGGATATGTTAAACGGTTTTCGAAAAAAAAATTTTGGAAGGAAATTTTGAAAAAAAAATTTTTGAAATTTACTGACAGTATGATCCTGACAAAATTTGGCTCAAAGTTGTGCGTCGTTACGCTCCACCCAATTGCCAAGTTTGAATCCAATCGCTCGAATCGTTTCTGAAATAAAAAATAAATACCTTCAAAATTTCAAGTAGCTATAACTCCGAAACTATTCGACCGATTTGGCCCATTTCCAAACTTAACCGCGGTATTCCAATGCGCGATCTACCCTGAAAGTTTCAAGTTGCTAGGTCACTCCGTTCGACAGTTATCGTGTCAACGGCCGGCCGGCCGGACAGAATCGATTTTGACACCGGATTCGTCATCAGTGAGTACAATCTAGTCGTTTGAGACCATTTTCAGCTCAACCATCGAAAATTACAGACATTTGGACAAAACGATAGCACGCTGTTCCCCTAGAACATTCGCGCAAAAACTGTCAGAACTTGCACTGTATTTCCGCAACTACGAGGGACAACCTATAACCATTGAGTTTTCAAATTTGAAAACTTAACGCCATAACTTATGTGAACTATGGATAGTAGAGAAAAACAACTGATCTGAAATATTTCTGGAAAATGCAAAGTTACCTCCCGGACTAAGAGTACTCGATCGGCAAAGTAAATTGGATAAAAGTTATCGCAGAGAGCGCCCGCCTAGCTGCACTTCAAGCCTCAATGAACATATCAATATATCAGATAAAATGTTGATTTTGGAATGAATGGACATACACGCAGCCAGATACTTAACAAGAGCGATAATAAATGAACCTGGGGCTTAAGCTCCGCCTTTGGGCCGGACCGATTGGGTCCAACCTACCTGGGGCACCTTCTTCGACTAGTTCTTGAACCTCCTCTGTTTGCGAGTGCGGCCGACACCTGCTCCTAAATATTTTCAAAGTGATAATTATACATTTTCCTAATACACCTCGTGCGTGCCAAATTACTCAATCGGATCGTGTGTTTCGATGTTTAGTTCACCGAGACGACGACGCCGTCTTCACCGTGTCTTTTTCGATGGTAATGCACATGAACGAACATAGTGACGTATTCACGATTTTTGCGGTTTGGAAATCGACGATTTTTTTGTAGGAACTGTATTCGAATTATGTGATGAACTTTATTGCAAAGAGATACAGTGTAGTTAGATTGTGAGTTTTCATTTTCATATAATTGAGAGTTTTTGATATTTCTTATTCTATAATTTTATAAATCTCAATTCGAAGGATGAAGAGTGGAACATTTTGAGGGTTAATTGGATGACTTTATTATATAGGGTATCCCATCAAGACGAAATCAAACGGAAAAGAATGCAAAAGTTGGAGATCAAAAAATCCTCTACCTGTTCTGAAAAAAAAATTGTTATCTATTTGGAATATTCATTTTTTTTCCTCTTAGTTGCCATAACATTCTGGGGGGTGGCTGTGACAATGATTTTTCAGGAGTTGTGAAAGTAGAACGGTTTTCATGATGTTACATCTACAAACTGACCATTTCATGGAGACCTTGATATTTATTAATTAATAGTACATTGGAATACATACAGGCTGGCATATATCAAAGAAATAAATTTAACATCTAAAACAGAAAAAAATCTCTCGTCTAACCCAATAAATGTCTTATTCTTAGTAAATATTATCGCCGTTAAAGTCAAGAGGTTTTATAGAAAATCTCTTTCAGTAATACCTAGAGCAGAATATTCAATTATATTACCTTAAGAAAAATGTCGATTTTTCCCGTGAGAAAATTTACCACTTTTAATCCTTATACTTAATTCAAATCACTTTTATGAGTTACGAAAAGCCCTCCCCGAAGTCTAACTACATGTCACTGATCATTCTAGATTGATTTCGAGAAAAACTGGGAACTGAACCTTCAAGCTATTCCTGGATGAGATTTATCAAGATCTTTCACGCTCAATAGATAGATACATTTTTGTTTATATTTATAGGTGAAAATTACCTACATTAATACACCCATACCATTGAGTTTTCAAATATTTGAAAAATCAATGCCCAGAGATAAATATCGGTTGTTCAATTGGTTTATTTAGCTATATATTTCAGATTACTCTGAATAAAACTGCAACGATAATAATATTCTTGGTTGAACTATTGACATTAATTCAAACTGTAAAAAATTTTCAGTTGGAAGTTTCAATATGTGAAATATTCAAGAAAACTTGCAAAATGGCGAATTCACAGATTCAACCTGGAGCGGTTTTGATGAAAAATCATGTTGAGTATCTAAGGACGATCACAAAGTGTTGAGAATGGAGGCTCTTGTTTCTGGTTTTGCTGTACAGATGCACCAAATTACGCACTTTTCGCAAATTACTCATTATATAGCAAAAATTGAGATCGTTGTATCGATATGGTCAAAACATTATATTGTTATATTTTTTAGAGCTGAATCGAAATTGATTAATTTGAAACATTATATTTATTCATTCCACGCGAACGTTTTGCCAATTTACTTTAATGGTTCCCATATTTTGCTTTATATTTCGCCACAATTTCCAAAATACAGACTCTATAGACTTGGAATCTAGTCTCAAATTAAAAATAGGTACACGCATTATTTCGTGAGGATCATATGATTAATGAGTCGCAAAATTATTTCATGAGCAAATTTAGCGTTGGGCTTCACGGCCGCTCCTTAATATAATAACTCAGAGAGTCGAAAAAAATTCTAATGGTTATAAGGAGAGGTTCAAAACGTGAGGAACTCAAGAAACTTCAGATACTACACGCAATTATAAGTTCACCTTGTCTTATACAGATGTTTCAAGCTTACAAGAGATATGAGATATATGAAATTTTTCACAGAAATTGAAAAATTACCATAATTTTAAAAATTCTGGTAGGTGAAAAATTGGATTGTGTTACTCATACAGGTGTAGCCAATGACGTGAACGAAACATGTCATACTTTTATATTATTGGTGGAAATGGTACAAAGATGAATGGAAAATGATTAAGAGCAGACTTTTTGTAAGAAAATATTTTTGTTCAATATCGTAATTCCCAACCGAGTCCGAGATTTATAGATCAAATTTCTACTGCACTTTATGCATCTTAAAATACTAAGTGGGCCGAGATAGCTTCTGTTTTTGCGCTCATGTTCTAAGGGAACAGCGTGCTATCGTTTTGTTCAAATGTCTGTTATTTTCGATGATTGAGCCGAAAATGGTCTCAAACGAATAGGTTGGACTCACTGATGACGAATCCGGTGTCAAAATCGATTCTGTCCGGCCGGCCGTCCGTGGACACGATAACTGGCGAACAAAGCTATCTGGCGACTTGAAACTTGTAGGGTAGTTCGCGCATCCAAATGCCGCGGTTGAGTTCGTTAATGGGCCAAATCGGCCAAATAGTTTCGGAGTTATAGCAATTTGAAATTTTGAGGTTTTTTTCCTCATATTCCAGAAACTACTGGAGCGATTGGATTGGATCATAACGACGCGCAACTTTGAGCAAAATTTCGTCGAAATCGTATAACTCAATTCGAAAAAAAATATTATTTTTTTCTGAAACTATTGTTCATATTCGAGATATTTTCTCAGTTATACCTTGAACTCCATATTTCACAGCAGTGTACCAAATTTCAATCCGATGCGGCTATTAATTTTGAAGATATCGGAAAAAAATATGTAAAATTTCGTGTTTTTTTTTGATATCGTTATTTTTTTCGGTATAACTCGAGGAATACTGATTCAATCGCCATGAAACTCCACAGCTAGTTGGGCGATGTTGAGGGACAACATTGTGCAGAATTTCGTGATGATCATGTCATTAGAACAATTTGAAAAAAGTTTCAAATTTTTTTTTGCAAATATTTAATATTCTGTGATATTCTCATCATATCATCCTCATCAAATTCTGTATGAACCTTCAAACTGTCATTTTAAGTACTGGATTTCAATTCGATCTAAACTGAATTTTTGGAAATATTGTAAAAATAAAATTTTGAATGGCAATATCTGCGGAATAATTGGGTGGATTTTACCCATTCGCGAATTCGGCCTTCGTGATTAAGGTTCGGCCGTTGGGCCGACCGTAAACACAATAACTTCCGGAAGAAACGACTTAGAAACTCGACGTTTGTAGAGTAGGTTTGGGGCTTATTTAAGAAGGTCGAATTCGTGAATGAGTTAAGTCCGCCCAATGATTGCGTAGATATACCCATTCAAAATTTTATTTTTCCAATATTTACCTTTCCGTGAATTTCATTCAACAAACTTAAAAAAATCGACTAGCAACTAACGACACTCATATTTAAACTAATAATTCCAGGTATAATCTTATATATTCAATTACTGTTATCAAGACAGAATACCACCGACGTTCCTGGGACACTCTTTCAATTTCAATTTCAAATGTCGACCTAATGAGAGTTATCTTATCGTCTGAGTCGCGACAATTACCACAAAATATACGACACAAAATAATATAATTTGAATAAAGTTATGCAAAATAAAAATATCGGAATTTCGTAATTTGCCAACAATTCAAATTTCAGGTCGTTAACGAGTGCCTACGTCCTTATCGGTTGAAATTGGATCAGTTACTTTTGAGTAGCGTCTGGCTAGCTGTGGAAAGATGGAAAGTGAAGTGGAAATGGACCTGACTACCAGACACCGTGGTCAGGAAAATTCCTGCAAAGTGCGAACTGCCAAATCTGTGTTTTCCATTAGCAATCTCGTTGGTGTTGAAGACAGTCATCAGGAGGGGTTTGACCAGAATGGATGTCTGATGGGTGAGCCATTTTATGGTACCTTTTTTTAAGTCTTGATTACTCAAAATACTCGTTATACTCACTCAAAATAAAATTAATCTTCTAGGAAGATTTTCCTGTTTGACCAGTGGGACAATTACCATAAAATATTCCATACTTATCGACTTCATATATATTGTTTATTTTATATATTTTGTCTTCATTATTTTCGATGGAAATTTCTGAGATTTCATATTTTTGGAAGAATAAATACTACTTGTCTCTCTCATTGAACATTGGTATGCAGGCTGTTCTTGAAGTCGATATACAGGATGATTCCGGAGGAGACCGTCAGATTTTAGGATAAGTTTACACTAGTCAAGACAGTCTCGAAACAATGTTCGGTTTATGGTTGGGGGTCTCTATTGAGAATATACAGGGTGATTCGTCCGATTCGACTGATTTTAATTTTATTGCTAACTTTGGTATGGCTTATTCGATTTCAATGAAATTTTCAGCGTAGTACAACAGTGTTGAACACATTCATTGATCTCAATTTTTTTTCAAAATAAGCGGTTGTTATTGTGATAAATCCAGATTAATTGTGCATGTTGAAAAAACACCCTGTACATATCGTTTCCTGAACTACGCTATCTGTTTACGATTGTACTATAATAAGTCATTATTTGAGAGTTTCTATTTTTTTTGGCACACTTCTAGTTTTTCGAGAAAATTTTTTCAAAAAATGATAAGTCGAAATTTCGCTCCAATCGATTCTACTTTTATTGATAACTTTGGTATGGCTCATCCAATTTTGATAAAATTTGCAGTGTCGAACAATCTGAATGGGTACATTGAATAATCGCAACAATCTCTCAAAATACAGTGTTGTAATTGTGATAATTTCAGAGTTTCAGATTAATTGTGCAGTTGAAAAAAAAAACACCCTGTACATTGCTTTTCCAAAACTTTCTTATTCGTTGCAGATTCTTCAATAATATGTCATCCTCTAGTCATCTAGAGGTTTTTTGTTTTTTCGGCACACCTCTGGTTTTCCTAGAAAACATTTTTGAAGAAGAGCATTATCGAAATTTGGCTCACAGGCAGTGAGAGTATTCCGCACTAAGTAGGAAAGCTGTATCGTTCAAGGATGCAAAGTTGTTCGTCACTTCTAAAATATTCTTTTCAAATTTGAAATATATTCTGAATTGAATGATTTCATAGAAAATATTAGCAATTAAATATGAATTTGGAATTTGAACAGAATAGTTTAGAACTTAAGAACTGCTTTGCATCCTTGGACAATACAGCTTTCCTACCTAGTGCGGAATACTCTCACTGCCTGTGAGCCAAATTTCGACAATGCTCTTCTTCAAAAATGTTTTCTAGGAAAACCAGAGGTGTGCCGAAAAAACAAAAAACCTCTAGATGACTAGAGCATGACATATTATTGAAGAATCTGCAACGAATAAGAAAGTTTTGGAAAAGCAATGTACAGGGTGTTTTTTTTTCAACTGCACAATTAATCTGAAACTCTGAAATTATCACAATTACAACACTGTATTTTGAGAGACTTTTGCGATTATTGAATGAACTCGTTCCGATTGTTCTACACTGCAAATTTCATTAAAATTGAATGAGCCATACCAAAGTTATCAATAAAAGTAGAATCGATTGGAGCGAAATTTCGACGTTGCGTTTTTTTGATAGAATTTTTCCAGAAAACTAGAAGTGTGCCAAAAAAATTAGAAACTCTCAAATAATGACTTATTATAGTAGAATCGTAAACAAATAGCATAGTTTTGGAAATGCGATAAACATGGTGTTTTTTCAACCTGCACAATTAACCTATGATTATTACTATAACAACCACTTATTTTGAAAAAAAAATTTTGAAATTTGAAAATTTCAATATTTTATGAAAAAAATATTCACACCCCAACACCCTGTATCTCGAAAACAAAGCATTTATGGACCGAAGTTTTATGAAATTTTCATTCTTATTTAATTTTTCATGTTTGTTCTTATAATTTGGAAATGTCTCTTATAACTTGAAAAAAAAAAGTTCAGTTACTTCAAGTGAGTTAAAATGATTTTCCAGCTAGTGACGAATGAATATGTGCTATAACACTATAATATCCATCTTATTAATCATAAAACAAAATATGAGACCCAAAATATTCTTTATACTCACGGAACGAGAAATTGATGGAAAATAAATACCTTAAAAACAGTTAGATAGATTAGAACATTAGTTGTCAATGAAACCAAATGACTCCAGTTTAAAATTTTAATATTCGCATATCAAATCTTTTGAAAATTGCAATATTCCCAAAAAAGGAATCTGTATTGCAGTCGCAGAGATCCTAGACAGTTGTTAAGGCAGAATTTCTCAAGTATTCCAGTCATATTCATTTGAAATTCAAAATATTTGATATTCATCAATCGTAGCTCAAAACCATTATTTATATAATGAATTTATCATCATAATAATTCCGATGGACATCGATAAGATTGCGTTAAAATTTTCTATACCAAAAACTCCTTTGTAGGTACACAAAATTGATGTTTTCCGTAAAGCGCTACAGGAAATTTTGACATTTCATACAAAATTTCTAAAAGAAAAAGATTTTGAAACTGTTTGGAAATATAACTTCTTCTACTGTAAGGAAAAAATGATATTTCCTTACAGTTTTCAGTATTCTACATAAATAATTGAAAACATATTGTTTATAAGGAATCAATTCATATTATAATTCAAATCAATCTGTATTCACTTCCTAAATCAGCTCTGCCGGATTCCCAGAAATGGAAAATTCATCATCACTAATAATTCGAAAACACCAGCAATTGAACTTATATGCGTCAAGTTTGACAATTCAACATTGATACGTTTCCATAGTGTCGCAACCGGTTTTATTTCGAATTTCAAAGCATCATTTATTTATGAATAAAATAATTCGCAATTTTTTCAGGATTAATTAATATCTGTCGAATTTCAAACAGTTTGCGTCAAAAAAATATGTTTACCTCGTAGGAAAAGCCACATTCCTGGACTCTGTGTTGCCAAGTTTATGCTTTCGCATTGACTAAGCAATCTTTACAGTCGTCCAGAAATGTTAAGGTTTTTTTCTACCCGGTAAAAAATGTACTATTTCGAAAGTTTTTCGTAGAATATTACGAGATTCTTTTCTTTTCAGCTTACGAAAAGCATAATTGATCTAATAGAAAATAATCATATGGTATTAGCAATGTTCTTAGATTTATCTAAAGCATATGATTCAATCGATCAGGAATATTTACTACAGAAGCTTGAGATATATGGAATAAGGGGAAAAGTTAATGAGTGGTTCCGATCATATATATCTGAAAGAACACAAAGAGTTAAGATAACTAAAGATGGTCGCACTGTGAAATCGGCTATGCTAGTTAACAAAACTGGGATAGCCCAGGGGAGTGTAATTGGACCTCTTTTATTTATAATATATTTAAATGACTTATGTAGAATAATAGAAAATGTTTTAGAGAGTATCGTAAATTTTGCGGACGATACTAACTTAGTGGTAGGTGCACGTGAAAAAGATGAATTAATTAGAGTCGCAACAGACTTTCTTACTAGAGCAGAAGAATGGTTCTCAAGGAATAAATTGCTATTGAATGCAAAGAAATCTAATTTTGTAATATTCAGTACAGATAGAAATAGGAAAGAAAAGCCCAACAACATAACATTACACGGTGAAGAACATCAATTTTCTGAGCACTCAAAATTTTTAGGATTGTTTATTGACAACTTTTTAAAATGGAGAGTACACACTGATTATGTGAAACAAAAACTTAATAAAATTAACTTTGCGATAAGAACAACCAGTGGATACATGAATGAAAAAACCCTGAAAATTTTATATCACGCTAATTTTGAATCAGTTCTCAGGTATGGGATCATGTTTTGGGGAATGGAATACAACCTGGAGGATGTTTTTGTTGTCCAAAAATGAGTCATGAGAATAATTTATAAGTTACCTTTTAAACAATCTTGCAGAGGGTTGTTCAGAAAAAATAATATTCTGACGGTTTTTGGTCTGTATATACTTGATTGCCTAACTTTTCTAAGTAGAAACAAGGAGAGGTTCACAGGGAACACCGTAAAATCGTGTTATAATACAAGAACTCTCGATTTCATCCTACCAATACACCGTTTGACTCTTACGGAGAGAAATCCTTCATATATGTGCATGAAACTTTTTAATAGACTTCCAAATGATATTAAAAAGATCAGTAACAGTAAGAAATTTGTCAAAGGGGTAAAAACACTCCTTATAGAAAGAGAACCCTACAACTTGAAGGAGTTTTTCAATATGTAAATTCTGGTTTTGGTTATATAGGAGCGATTTTTTTTGTCTAGGAAGTAAGTGTTTATATTCAAAGATGTAACATTTGACGCTATTTTGTTTGATGTTTGGGTGTAGCTGATGTTATATGTAGAAGATCATTCAAAATAAAGCTTATTATTATTATTATTATTATTATTATTATTCTTTCGTGAATTTTCTCCTATTGTCGGGGCTTACAAAGTTCTAACAGGTACCCACCTCTTTCATATCGTGACTGAAATGCGTGTTCTAATAATTGCCAACATTAATTTTATGAAGTTCTGCCAATTGTCGTTATCGACCAGAATCAATTAGGAAACATAACGTAGCTCTAATAGCAAACGAATAGACCGCAGATCTCCGAACTCACCCAACGGTTAAATTGATCATTTTCTTAAACGATCGATGAGGGTTGTCAAGGGTATGTTCACATGTTCTCGTGGTGACTTTAGATAATTAGGGGGAATGTTAAGTCGAAAGAGCAAACACTTTTGTTATTGAACCGTTTTATTCATTTAAACTTAACATTTAACTACAGATACCCTCATGATGAGTTATTTCATCTCATTTTATGTGAACAGTCACATGAAAAATCTAATATTATGTTAAATGAATTGTAAACAGCTCATGGAAGCTCTTGGCTTCAGTCAACGCTTTTCTACAATACAGGGTGATTCCGGAGGAGACCGTCAGATTTTGGGATAAGTTTACACTAGTCAAGAAAGACTCGAAACAATATTTGGTTTATGGTTGGGGGTCTCTATTGCAAATATACAGGGTGATTTGTCCGATTCGACCGATTAATTCCAGATTAATTGTGAAGGTTAAAAAACACCCTGTACATCGCGTTTCCTAAACTACGCTATCTGTTTACGATTCTACTATAAGAAGTCATTATTTTAGAGTTTTGATTTTTTTGGCACACTTCTAGTTTTCCGAGAATTTTCTTTCAAAAAAAGACAATGTCGAAATTTCGCTCCAATCGAATATACTTTTATTATAAACTTTGGTATGCCTCATTCAATTTTGATGAAGCTTGCAGTGTAGAACAATCTGAACGAGTACATTCAATAATTGCAACAATCTCTCAAAATACAGTGTTGTAATTGTGATAATTTCAAAATTTCAGAGTAATTGTGCAGTTGAAAAAAAACACCGTGTACATTGCTTTTCCAAAACTTTCTTATTCGTTTCAGATCCTACAACTTTGTGATACAAGAAACTTAATTAGATGACCGTTTTTTCTTTCGGAAATGAGCTGAACGATTGAAGGACGACCAAAACATATTTGTCGTGAAAGAAAAAAATTTGTTGCGCCCTTTGTTTTTGTTTAAACTTTAAAAGGGGAGGCTCTGCTAACTTAAAATTAAGTTAGCAGAGCCACCCCTTTAAAAAAAAACAAAGAGCGTGACAAATTTTATCTTTCACGACAAATATGTTTTGGTCGTCCTTCAATCGTTCAGCTCATTTCCGGAAGAAAAAACGGTCATCTAATTAAGTTTCTTGTATCACAAAGTTACGTCGATGTATATCCGTGAGAATGGAATACTTCCATTATTCAGCATCGAAACGAAAATTGTTCATCTCGGGAAATAGAAGATTTAACATATACAACCCAATATCAGTCAATAATGATACGGAAAACATACCTGAAATATCAATTTACCAATGCAGTGATGCCGAATATGACAAATTTCCTAAGAAACCAGAACATTTCTTTAAAACCTATAAAATTATTTTTTCTTGTTTTTTCAGGCTAGATGGTCTACGACAAATACTCGACCATTACTCATAACATTTTTGATCGAATTCAATGCATATTTTAGAATGGCTCTGCTAACTTAATATTAAGTAAACAGAGCAACCCCTTGAAAAAAAAGCTAAAAGCGCGACAAATTTTTTTCTTTCACGACAAATTCTCGAGAAATATACGACAATTAATGAGATGGTTTTCATTGACTTCCGTGCAAGTGGCTCTGCTAACTTTATGGACATTACTCCATAGGTATACACGCTAACCATCGTGTTAAATTACTCTGCGCACCATACCGAAAATGAACCATACACCATGGCCTAACAGGTAGAGATTATCGCTTTTTTTCACACGTTATCATTAGCGTAATGATGCAAATCCAATATATCCCTGATCACATTCAACAACCTGACACAACCGCAGAAATGAAAAGTATACGAGCTGAAAACAAAAACGAATAACCACCAATTACTGACTGTACGTGATCGAACAAATGCACTCGCAATCGAACAGCTTAAGATAGGTAATGATTCCATTTTATGCGCCCACCCTATAGATTAACCTAATATACAGTGATACACAATAACATCGACGTTTATCTACCTCTATATCTACTACGAAATTAAAAAACATTTTCGTTTGTACAAATTACCCACCTACCATATTTTTTCGTAATGCCTCGAGACCACGTAGTGGAGGATGGCGCCCTTTTTTTAGCCCAGGGTATACCTGGACTCGGAATAATGATAGAGAGTAGATAATCATACCACTAATGATATAATAAATATTCTCATGCGTGGTAAGTAATAATTTCAGATTATTATAAACGTGATTTTACTTTCAGCAAATGGCTACATTCGAACAAATCGATTTTTTTCGATTCTGGAGCTTATTCTTGTTTGATTCGTCCCTTATAATTGCGATTTATTACAGTCGTTCTAGAAAGGAAATACGAGTCGTGTAAACGAGGCTCTACTTTGGTTTCTACTCGTATCGATGGGGTCTTCAGTTAAAGTGTACTTGAGGCATATATGCAGCAATGTAAAGATTTAAATTTATTTTTATTTTATTCAATGTCAACGGACCAATGATCATAGCAAAGATCCTTTGAACAAAAAATCTAGAAAAGCACTGCCGTGAAGGCCGAAGCTTTTGCGCCCATGTTCAATGTAGATGACCGCTTCGGCAACGAATTTGAACTTGTGCGCGAAAGCTGCTGCCTTCACGGCAGTGCTTTTTTGAATTTTTTTTCGATAAATTACTGGATTTCAATACGATCTAATCTGTATTTTTGGAAATATTGGAAAAATAACTTTTTGAATGGGTATATCTATGAAATCATTGGACGGATTTTACCCATTCACGAATTCGACCTTCGTAATTAAGGTCCAAACTTTCTCTACAAATATCGAGATTTTAAGTTGTTTCTTCCAGAAGTTATTGTGTTTACGGAGTCGGCCGTTAGGCCGACCGTAAATGATTTCGTAGATATACCCATTCAAAATTTTATTTTTCCAATATTTCCAAAAATACAGATCAGATCGAATTGAAATGCAGTACTTCATCGAAAAATTACAGTTCGAAGGTTCATACAGAATTTAATGAGGATGACATGATAAGAAAATCACAGAAATTTTTTTTTCAAATGGTTCTAATGAAACGATCATCACGAAATTTTGCATGAAGTTGTTTTTCAGCATCTTCAAACTAGCTGAGAAGTTTTATCAGGATTGAATCAGTATTTCCCGAGTTATACCGAAAAAATCAAGGATATCGAGAAGAAAACCTCGAAATTTGACATATTTTTTCCCGAAATCTCCGAAACTTATAATCGTACCAAACTGAAATTCGGCACACTGCTGTGAAATGTGAAGCTCAAAGTGCTAGTGATATCATAAATGGTTTCCGAAAAAAAAATCCGACTGGCCGGACAGAATCGATTTTGACACCGGATTCGTCATCAGTGAGTCCAACCTAGTCGATTGAGACCTTTTTCGGCTCAATCATCCAAAATTACAGACATTTGGACAAAACGATAGCACGCTGTTTCCCTAGAACATGTGCGCAAAAAAAAATTGCAGCATAAACAAACCTGCTAATACGAAGATAGTTATATAAAATAAACAATAGTTTCATGTGATTATAAAAAATACAAAAATATACAAATTCAGAAGCAGCAAAATAGGTTTCCATTAGAAATAACGACTTACAATCGGCTTTAGCTCTTTCTTATATTCTTAAATTATTAGTATGTAGTACAGCTGTACGTACAACAAATTTGCTCCCATTTTTGCAGTGAACTGTCGACAGCACTGTTAATAAACAATTGACTGTTTCGGCGCCTCAAACTATAATTTCATCATTCAAAATATCTCGAAGAAATTGAAAGTTTGACTTTTTATTTCTTATATGGAATTTTCAACATCGGTAAGTTAACGCTGTTGCTCGATCAAAACCCTGATTCTCATCTTGAGGGCTTTGTCGATTGCCAATTTTTGGGCTTGTATATAACCCACATGCGATTGTCTAGAAACGAACATCCACAACGTGTCATCGTTCAATTAAAATTTCGGCCATAATTCATGAAAATAAGGTTGCTCAAGCAGTGACAATCTCTGGTTTCAGATCTCTCGATATGAGAACAAAGTTCTTTATAAAAAGCTTCATCAAGCTAATGGAACGCAACACCGCCACTTATAAAAGTATAATTACTGTTAATTACTGAGACACATTCATCACATATTGACAGGTGTCACCCTTTGTCTTAGCATCGGACAGGCACCCGCTCTTTGTTCTCTGTTTCTTTTGATTTCGTTCCATACCAAATATGACGTCTTTGCAGAATAAATTAATAATGTTTTTATACGTTTCGCGTCTTAATATGTTGATTTTGATTGTATTTGTTTTTCGTTTAGATATTATGCATCAGACTGTTTCCTACTGTGAGCAAAAACTAATTGGACAGAACCTCTATTCTATATGTAAGTTCTCAACGGAGGAGTCTCTCTCGTTTTGAGTAGCTAATAAACAAACAAACAAACTTTATTCACCAAAAATCATCGTTACAATTCACCATCAAGTTGGGAAATGTCAATAAGGAAGAACGGAGAATATGAAACAGTGAGTTATATAAATTTTGACTTATTTCTAACAGAAAATCAAGAATAGTGTAGGGTTCATACTGTATCAAAAGTTCGTGAATCTCTCTTCGAAATTTTTCAAATTTATCAATCTCTCTTATGCGTTTTGGTATTGCATTATATAATTTGATGCACATATCTGTACAAGATTTTTCGGTCAAAATTATGGAACAAATTCATTTTCTCAGAAAAAAAATATTTGGCAACAAAATCCTGAAACAGGTCAATTTTTGTTTCACTTACCAAATTTTTATGCATTTCTGAAGAATTATTGTTGCACTCTTTGCCATCCCCTCAACCCTCTAAATTTTTTGAATTAGGAAAGTGGGTCATGTGTTACTTTTTTGGCAAGGTCTTTGTATCTACTTCACAGGCGTGCAGAAATTTTCAAGAAAAAATTTTTTTTTTCGAAAAATTAGTTACTTCAAAGAGGTTTTCAGTATGTGCACTTTGTCATGGCTCATTTACTTTGAGAGGATGGTATCTGATGAAATTTGTCAACGAATGAAAGTCGACCATTACAGTTTTATTCATGCACAACTTTCAACCCCTACGAACAATGGGAAGAAAAAATTTTTTTCACGTGAGGGGGTTGAGAGTTGTGCATGAACAAAACTATAATCGTCGACTTCCATTCAGTGACAAATTTCATCAGGTACCATCTTTTGAAAGTAAATGAGCCATGACAAAGTGCACATACTGAATACCTCTTTGAACTAACTAATTTTTGAAGAAAAAAAAAATTTCCTCTTGAAAATTTCTACGCGCCTGTAGAGAAAATTCAAAGACCTTGTCAAAAATGTACCACATGACCTACTTTCCCTATTCAAAAAATTTAAAGGGCTGATGGGGATGGCACAGGGTGCAACAAAAATCCTTCAAAATTGCATATAAATTTGGTAAAAGTGAAACAAAAATTGACCTGTTTCAGAATTTTGTTGCCAAATATTTTTCTTCTGGAAAATGAATTTGTTCCATAATTTTGACGCGCACTGTATAGAGGACAGGTAGAGTTAGTGTTATTTCTTCTGAATACACCTCTGAAAGTCTCCCTATATTTCATTTTGAATATAGTTCTTTTGGCAAATTTCTCTACTCCTGTGGCGTATCATTAACGTAAACAAGGAAAAGTAGGGGACCCAGAATACTACCCTGAATCACACCTCTTATTATTTCAGTCATCATGGATCTTGTCTATACCATCCATTTTCAACTCAATATATTGTAAGGGTGCTTTCAAATAACTATAATAATTAATTCTGAGCTATATGATCTGTCCACTTTAACGAGAATCTTGCTATCAACTCAGCACTTGCTATGCTCGATAACAAAATAAGTTATATAGGGAATATTGCAGAGATCCATTCTTGGGAGAAACAATACTGATTTATTTCTTCAAGAATTCGAGAATAGGGAAGTAGGTATTTGCTAATGGAAATGATTTCAAGGTTCTCTAGAGTATTTCATTTTGAGGAAGAGCCTTTGACAAAAATAAGGGCATTGTAGACAACAGCCGAAATGATTATTCTAATCATCTCAACAACAGCAATCCCTTTGAGATGCCAACAGGAAAGTTCATCGAATTTCAAATTATTAACGGCGGAATAAAATTGCTGCATATTGTTTCTGGTAACCAATATTCAATTGGTATGGAGGAAATTGGTTATTGGTCAATTTTACTTCAATTGGTTTTTCTGTGTCGTAGCATTTCTGAATAAGGAGACGTTTACATGAATAACGAAAACCGTAGATAGAGGTTATGTATGCGAAATCATAGAAAACTCATGAAATGTTTATGAAATAAAGGGGTTATTTTTTTCTTCCTTGTAGCAACAGATACTGCATCAGATATTGCTATGACAAAATTCATAACAAACATTGCTATAACTATCAAAAAGGAATACGTAATATCATGGCCATAATATTGCTATATATCAGAAAGATAGCAATATGACTTCAATAGCAAGATTTATAGCAAAATGCAAACAGAATGGTCCTGAATGTCTCCAACCTAATAATATAATCGTTCAAGAAGCTTTCGGCTCGAAATTAAAAAATCACAGACATTTGTTCAATGTGAAATCAAGCTTTTCCTTTAAACATGCGCGCAATAATCTAAAATGAGTCATCGCTTCAGACAATAAACTACTCATCAAACGTTCATTTGAAATTTATTACACCTTTAAATTCCATCTTTATTAGAAAACACGAGAATTAGCAATAAATCCTTGGTTGGAACAGGAAAGTGTCTAAATACATTTAACGAGTTAATTTGTGAACATGTGATTAACACGGGACGATTATAAATTCTAGCAGTTGGTTTGTCAGGTATATCTCTATATTCTGGCCGTCCGTCTGTGAACTCTGAAGGCCCGAAATCAGATAAGGAAGGATCGAATGGCGTAAACCAGCTGTTAAGTCAACCCAGAAGGGACGGTTCCTTCTCGCGTTCCTTCCGGGTATATGATTTTCATTACGATTTGCATGGTGTTTTTCTGTAATGGGCAATATTTCATTAACAAACAGAGTATGATATTTTCGAGCTTAGATCAAATACTTTCAACCGAAAATTAGGTGGGAATCTTTAATTTGTTGAAATTTCAATAGACGATTTCGGTCCGAGTTGCCAACCCACAAATTCCTTCCAAATTTACTATCACTAGGGAAGGAGAATTCCAGGACAAATTCGACACGATGAGGTTCGCGTTATTTATAGATATCAGTAAAATCTGCCTTGGCTCCTCAAACAAGATAATTCCTTCCAAATATAGGTTTTTGTTAAGATCATCTCTGATTGGCTGAAATTTAAGTTGGGATTCCTGATTCCATGTTAATAGACGACTTCGGCCCAAGTTGCCAACCCACAATTTACTTAGCAAGTTTACTTTCACTGGGGAACGGGAATTTCAGGACAAATTCGACAGGATAAGGTTCGCATTATTTATAAATAACCGTAAAACATGCCTCGGCTCTTCAAACCAGATAATTCCTTTCAAATATAGGTTTTTGTTAAGATCGTCTCCGATTGGCTGAAATTTAAGTTGGAATTCCTGATTTCATGCAAACAGTGTCAATTTTCATAGGATTCGTTCCGAAAATCAACTCTGTTGTTTCGGTTGCCGATTTTCCGCTCCGTAAATATGAAATATTCGGATGGTTCCTGGAACAACCGCGTGAAAAAAGTTATTTACGGAATCTGGTTGATGAAAATGCGGTCGATTTACTGTCACAAGAACGATTTTCTATGGTAAATATCCATATCATAGAACAATCTATGTTTACTTTAGGTTTGTTTTGGTTCCGAGTTCAGATCTGTTCGGGACGGTTCTAGCATAGACCAATAGTCTGTGGTTCTGAACTCGGAACCAAAACAAACCTAAAGTAAACATGATTGTTCTATGCTATGGATATTTACCATAGAAAATCGTTCTGGTGACAGTAAATCGACCGCATTTTCATCAACCAGATTCCGTAAATAACCTTTTTCACGCGCTTGTTTCAGGAACCATCCGAATATTTCATATTTACGGAGCGGAAAATCGGCAACCGAAACAACAGAGTTGATTTTCGGAACGTATCCTATGAAAATTGACACTGTTTGCATGAAATCTGGAATCCCAACTTAAATTTCAGCCAATCGGGGAAGATCTTAACAAAAACCTATATTTGGAAGGAATTATCTGGTTTGAAGAGCCGAGGCATGTTTTACGGGTATTTATAAATAACGCGAACCTTATCATGTCGAATTTGTCTTGAAATTCCCGTTCCCCTTTGAAAGTAAACTTGCTAAGTAAATTGTGGGTTGGCAACTTGGGCCGAAGTCGTCTATTGTGTAAAGTTTATAAAGGATATGTTCCGCAAATTTACTTGGTTGTTTCGGTTGCCGGTTTTCCGTTCTGTAAATATGAACTATTCGGTTGGCTCCTGAAAAAGTTTAATTACGGAATTTGATTGATGAAAAACGTTCTTTCTGTTGTCAGAAAGACAGTCAATGTTCTATGCTAACATATCCATAGCATAGAACAATGTTTATTTACTTTATGATCCATAGAACATAGACGAAACAACAATCAACAATGAAAAAATTACCTAGTATTGGCGTCTGAATTCAAGATTGCAGCGCTACAGTGGCCAGTTTTAGAACCTTACATACAGACAAAGATTTTGTTTTGATGGTCGATTTTGTACTGTTTGTTAGTGTTTGGTTTGATAATTTTTGATTTCACGATTTATTCAAAGACTTTTATAGTTGACGAGAGTATTACTGGGAGTACATACTCCATTCTTATAAAGTAGGTTTGACTCATCCTTCAATCTAATTGAGTGTAGCAACTCTTAAATTACGGGGATATCTCCAAGGTTAGACAGTATTTCAGTATTATTTATTTTCAGATCCAAATGGCAAGATTGACTTTGGTGGATTTCTTAGGCTGTCTTGAAAGTTGAAAAACAGATAGTAAACATACTTTTTGGAATAATAGACAAATACTCATAACTTTACTATTTTTATAGGGAAAGACTAAATACTAATAAATTGTGAATAAAATGAATACATTCACATGAAACTAATGCTACTTGTATCGTAAGCCTTATTCATTACGGATTGACAAAGAAATTTTCCAACACTCATATGATTGGTCTTGAAAAAGCTCTAATAAATAAGCCTTGTTCAACTTTGCTTTCATCGGTAGAAGCACTTTGAAACAAACAATGAAACATGAAACATGAAAACATTCACGTTGTTCCTTAATGATCAGTTCAACAGGCAGATTTCTGGAAGGCATATCATTCCTCTTAAGTATATTTCTCTGCTTGTATTATGGGCCTGGAAAAAAATTGTCTTTATGAATGTGATCAAATATTTCATGAGCAATTCGTGCTTACCTCTATAAAAATGATCATCATCGGTAAAATGCAGGTAACAGACTCTCATGAATCTTGTTCGATGGTTTTTATCGATTCTTCAACACTTTCAGGCTCCACTTGTAAAAGGAAGTTTCTTTCACCCTAACTCCAAATTTTTTACCGGGTTGTAGAAATCTATGAGAAGGGACATTTGAGTTTGCTTTTCCTCAGTAGAAACACTTGAAAAATCACACAAATGCCAAGAAAAATGCATAAACTTTCTCATTTTCTCTACATTTCTTTTAACTTGTCAATGATAATGTCTATACCTCGGGTTTCTCGGATAGCCGCCAGAAGGAGTAGCGCTTATCTTCATTCGCCAATGGTCTATGGATCATTAGGTAAATATAGATTGTTCCATGATGTAAGTGAAACATTATGGATTGTTCTATGCCATGGATATGTAACCATAGAACATTGTTTTTTTCAGGAACCAACCGAATATTTCATACTTACGGAACGGAAACCCGGCAACCGAAATAACTAACTTAAATTTCAGCCAATGAGAGATGATCTTAACAAAAACATATATTTGGGAGGAATTATCTTGATTGAGGAGCCGAGACATCTTTTACGGATATTTATGAATAACGCAAACCTTATCATGTCGAATTTGTTCTGAAATTCCTCTTTCCCAGTGATAGAAAATTTGGAAGAAATTTGTGGGTTGGCAACTTCAACCGAAGTCGTTTATTGAAGCTTTTGAGAGTCACAGAATCGCAGATTCGTTTGTAATCTTCGAACTCTTCCTCTTATTTTACAGAGTTAGCTAAATTTGTCAATTTTTGGGGCCAAAATTATTCCATTTGTACTTTATACGCGGTTATCTGGAGAACATCTTGTGATTTTATTCACCAAATGTTCTGTGGTTTTCGATTTTTGATTCGAAAATATATGGAACCACTGGTGAATCCGATGTCAGATTCAATTCTTTTCGGCAGGCCGATCACTTGAACGGATCGAGCTAGCGACTTGGAACTCAGGGTAGTTTGCCTATCACAATGAGCTGGTTAAGTTGGTTAATCGGAAAAACGGTTTTAGAGATTTTATACTCCATTCACTTCTATGAACTATCCTGGATGGCCATGACATTCTGACAGATTTCACCGTGTACATTTTGAAAATGTTATTATTATTATAGTCATAAACTACACAACGTTGTCATATCTACATAGAGGTCATAGTAATTACGTATTTTTCAAAATGTGAATTAACCCTGAGAAAATATTATGTGAATTCAAATATTCCAAAGACCTGGCTAATGTTGAAGAAACTTTTTCCTCTGTTAATATTGGAAATATTTCACAAATGTAAACATGGTTGGAATATTCAGTTATACCATTTTTTTGTACGGAAATCAAAAATCGAGTGTTGAAATTTTACTGAAAATAATTGATAGAGTAGTCCGTTTCTTTATGATAGTTCATTAGAAAAAAAAATAAAAGTACTCGAATAACCCTGCAGTAAAACTTCTTAACTAACTGACGGACCCCTGGATTCAATACTTTCCGAAATTCTCAAGAAATAAGCCTACAGAAGACATTAAAATTCCCTTTTTGCACAACTCGAAAAACTTCAGTATGTACATGTTATTGGATCAATTATTGATTCTTAATTATAAGGGTTACTATCTGAAAAACCAGATTTCAATTCTACATAGCACTCCTGATACTTTTGCTTCTTTAGAAATAAATACCTTCGGTATTTTTAATTTCCAAACGTGATGATTATGTTGAGATTGAAAGTAGAAATTGGCATTGGCATATGGCAACGTCTCTGAGAATTATTGTAACATTGCTGATATTTCACGAGTGCCAACCTTCGTCAGTTGTATGAAAAAAAACTTGATATTTTTGAATTTTTTTTCGAGATTTATGAGATATTGATGAAATATCCTCAATAATACAAAAGAGCGTTGTTCCAAAACCATTCAGTCGATTTAGTCCATCGATGAATGTCAGGCGTATTTTGATGCACAACTCACCTTTATAGTTTCAAGTCACTAGTTCTTTTCTTCCTAGCCTGGCCGAACGGACAAAGCAGTTTTGCTTACAGACATTTCGGCAAAACAGAAATCTGATTACTGCAAGATAACAAAACTTTTATAACAACCAAATATTTTTTTTTGATGTCATCCTACTCGTTTTCAGTACAAAGTTCGATTACTGGGGTCGAGTACGAGGCAACGACCAGGACAAAACGTCATATTATACTAGAACGAAGGACCAAAATGAAATATGGCCGCTATCGCGTGATCAGAAATTCGCAAATTAAACCTGGTTCGAGGCAGAACTGTAACAGAACTTTTTATGGCAGACCGAGGGCAATTCAGAACTTAATGTCTTCGAAAATTGGAAACCTAATAAAATTAGCATTACCTTGTTAGTTTACCGTTCAAAGTGTATCTTGTCACGCGATTGTTTCCTCGATTTGGTACTGAAAAGTTAATTAGGTTTGCCATTCTCCAGACTAGGGCCGAGTTTCCCTTTATTCAATTGAGAACATTTAAACGTTCGGGTAATTTCGGATAATCACGTTGGGGAGATATTATTGCTTGTCGATAATTAATAGTTTGCAGGTTATTGGAAACTGTTCTTGCTCTCTAAATGAGCGTGTTTTCCGAATATGTTGTGGAGGACAGAGCGTTATTGTTCTGCTCAAATGTTTGTAATTTTTAACTTTGAGCCGAAACTGAGCTGAGCTGAAACCCATTCACGAATTCGACCTTCTTAATTAAGCCCCAAACCTACTCTACAAATATCGAGTTTCTAAGTCGTTTCTTCCGGAAGTTATTGTATTTACACAACAACTACTGAAAGAAACAACTAAGAAACTCGATATTTCTGGAGAGGCTTTGGATCTTAATTACGAAGGCCGAATTCGTGAATGGGTAAAATCCACCCAATGATTCCGCAGATATACCCGTTCAAAATTTATTTTCCCAATATTTCCAAAAATACAAATTAGGTCGAATTGAACTCCAGTATTTCATCGAAAAATGACAGTTTGAAGGTTTACACAGAATTTAAAGAGGATAATATGATGAGAAGATCACAGAATATTGAATATTTGAAAAAAAATTTTTTTTTCGAATTGTTCTTATAAAACGATCATCACAAAATTCTGCAGAATATTATCTTTCAGCGTCTCTGAACTAGCTGCAAAGTTTCATCACGATTAAATCAGTATTTCTTGAGTTATACCGAAAAAAACAACGATATCGAGAAGAAAACCACGAAATATTTTTTCCAATATCTCCAAAACTAATGGCCGTATCGAACTGAAGTTTTTGACACTGCTGTGAAATATGGAGCTCAAGGTATGACTGAAATTGTTCTCGAATATGAATTATGGTTTCAGAAAAAAAAATTTTTTCGGAGAGAATTTCGAAAAAAAAAAATTTTTTTTAATTCAGTGACCATAAGATTTCAACGAAATTTTGCTCAAAGTTGCGCGTTGTTATGCTCCAACCGACTGCCAAGTTTCAATTCAATCGTTTCAGTAGTTTCTGGAATATGAGGGAAATAACCTCAAAATTTGGACCATTAACGAAATTAACCGCGGCATCTCGATGCGCGAACTACCCTACAAGTTTCAAGTCGCTAGCTAGCTTTGTTCGACAGTTATCGTGTCCACGGCCGGACGGACATAATCGATTTTGACACTGGATTCGCTATCAGTACGTGAGTCTAACCTAGTCGCTTGAGATCATTTTCGGACCAATCATCGAAAATTACAGAAATTTGGAGAAATCGATAGCACGCAATAAGATGATATCACAGTAAAAATTCACAACATTGAAACAGAAAGATTTCTGTGAAATACATGTTATAAGTTTCAGTAAATAAAGTAGTAGGTATTCTATGGATAACATCATGGTAAACGTTGGTGAAGTGCAGTTAAAGATATATATTTGATATTTTAACGGCCGGTTCCACAAAACTATGATTGCCCGATCAAGGGCTTGATTGTCAGTCAACAGTAAATTCTGTGATCGATTTCAGTTCATTGTCAACTCAACCATCGAATACGAACCTTGATCAATGAGTTAATCGACCGTCGAAAATTTTGTGAAACCGACGATAAATCTTTCCATACTACACAATTCGGTATGATATTAAAGATCAATTCAACGGTTTTGTTGCTTACCGAATAATTTCTGATGCAGGTAATGCACAAGAATGGGCTTCCAAAAAGGTATGTGGAATTACGAGATTTATCTGTCCAACAGAATCTTATTCAACTTCCGAAAACCTCGTACAGTACTCCGATTGAGAATGAAGTGTCATTGAGTATTTGGAAATAATAGGTTTGTTCGTTGTACCCGCATTAACTACACTAACTACACCAACTCTACCGACTTCCAATTCTCAGTGCAGCTGAGTGTAGTCACAGATAACTGAATGAGTGGGCTTAGTGCAGTTCAATCTGTTCTGTAATTCTCACAGAATACAAATATATGATAGATAATTTTACGCAATCCCAAGATGACAGAATTCTATGCTTTTTGTGATTTCGCTACCACGAGGTGATGTAGATTTATCTTAAATTTTTTCTGAAAACGTCGATATGATGAAAATTAATTTCGTCCAAAAATAACCACACGTACATAGAGAACTAAACTCGTCCAACCAGTATCCAGAGACAACCACAAATGTCTATTATTATGAATTATATTTACGTATAACCATAACAGAAGATAACCTCACTCTATGCACTTCACACGTCATCTGTGACTACACTGACTGCCAATTGGCGTCTGAATTTAAGATTGTAGCGCCACGGTGGCCAGTTTTACAACTTTACGTACAGACATAGATTTTGTTTTGATAGTCGATTTTGTACTGTTTGTTAGTGTTTGGATAATTTTTGATTTCACGATTCATTCAAATACTTTTTAGACTTTTATAGAGTATTACTGGGAGTACATATTCCATTCTTATAAAGTAGGTATATATCATTCTTCAATCTTTTTGAGTGTAGCAACTCTAAAATTACGGGGATATCTCCAAGGTTAGACAGTATTTTAATATTATTTATTTTCAGATCCAAATGGCAAGATTGACTGTGGTGGATTTCTTAGGCTGTCTTGAAAGTTGAAAAAGAGATCGTATTGTAAAACATACTTTTTGGAATAATAGACAAATACTCATAACTACACTATATTTATAGGGAAGGACTAAATACTCAATATATTGTGAACGAAATGAATACATTTACATGAAACTAGTGCTATTTGTACCGTAAGCCTTATTCATTATGGATTGACAAATAAATTTTCCAACACTCATATGATTGGCCTTGAAAAAGCGGTAATAAATAAGTCTTGTACAACTTTGCTTTCATCGGCAGAAGCACTTTGAGCGAAGAGTATTCATCACCAGATATTTCCTTGTTGAGACTCTTTTTTTCAATAGTCTGTTCTATCACTAGAACATTTACGTTGTTCCTTAATGATCAGTTCAACAGGCAGATTTCTGGAAGTCATAGCATTCCTCTCAAGTAAATTTCTCTGCTTGGATTATGGGCCTGGAAAAAATTGTCTTCATGAATGTGATCTAATATTTCATGAGCAATTCGTGCATACCTCTATAAAAATGATCATCATCGGTAAAATGCAGGTAACAGACTCTCATAAATCTTGTTTGTTGGTTTTTATCGATTCTTTAACACTTTCAGGCCTGACTTGTTAAGGGAAGTTTCTTTCACCCTAACTCCAAATTTTTTACCAGGCTGTAGAAATTTATTGGAAGGGACATTTGAGTTTGCTTTTCCTCAGTAGAAGCACTTATAAAATCACACAAACGCCAAGAAAAATGCATAAACTTTCTCATTTTCTTAACATTTCTTTTAACTTGTCAATGATAATGTCTGTACCTCGGGTTACTCGGATAGCCACCAGAGGGAGTACCGCTTATCTTCATTCGCCAATATTTCCGCAACGAACAGAGTGCAAGTTTACACCGAACAGTATCAGTGGAGTTAGTGTAATTAGTGTAGTTTATGTAGGTACAACGAACAAAACTATTGTTAAAATAAGATTTGAATAGATAAATCTGTGGAATCATTGGTTGGATTTTACCACTTCACGAATTCCACCTTCCACCAACCGTAAGCACAATGACATTTGGAAAATACGAAAGCATGCTGGTCCCCAGAACATGCGTGCAAAAATCAGACTTTTGTAACTCCAATTCAAAAACTTTTTGTTGTATGAATATATTGGATCCACCTGTAGATATATTCGATAACCCACACAGAAACGGCCTACCGAAATGTCTGTATTTCTCAAATTTTCCGCTAAAAAGATACCCGGATTATTTCCTTCTCAAGAAATGGTAGACTCCTAGAGGGATTGAAATAAACACTCAATATTAATACCAGGAATAAAGAATCTTCCAAACCAAATAGGTACTTCAAAGTTGCGAACCCCACTAAACATGCAGGTGTCTATTGCGTTTTCCTGTAAAAGATTGAGCTAATCACAGAGTCACACCTGACCTGATCCAAAGAAGAAGAAGAAAATAGTTCCCCACAGAAGTCGAATGAATGAACCATTATCCTAAATGACCGTTGTCAACAATTTTGTTCTAATCAAATGTGATCATCCTTTATCCGTTATAATCTAAGCGAGTTTGATATTATCTCTTTTCATATTTTTCATTTCTTCATTTAATGGTTTAATAATTGTGAGAAATGTTGGAGATTTCAGTGTGTTTATTTATCCATTTGAAAATTATTCCTTGTCATTATGAGACATGATCTGGAGTACCGACACAAAAAGTTTCGCAACTCAAAACGGGGACTTCTACTACATTAACTTATTTCATACGAATTGTGTTTAATTTGAAATTGCTCAATTCGGATTCCGGAGAAGTATTCACACATTGTAAAATTCGTTGGAAGATCTGCCAGAGGCCATCTCATTCAATTTTGTAAACAGAGACAGTGCAGTCGCCTGTCTAGGTATTGAACCCGCTCGACACTTTTTGTCTTGTAAATAAAACAAGAACATAATGCAATCGGCAAAAAAACTCGGAAAATTCCAAATTACACACCCTGAGCTCACCGTTCATCTTGATATATGAATTTATATTGTTGGTATCATCTGAGTAGTCACCACGCTTCGATTGTATCTAAAATTCAGGAAATTCCAGTACAAAAAAATCGTTATTTCCCTAATTAGATCGATTATTCCCAATTGAAAATGCTTTAACGGGAATAATAATTTCATTTTTTGCACGCATTTTCTAGGGAAACAGTGTGCTATCCTTTTGTCCGAATGTCTAGAATTTTCGAATTTTGAGCCGAAATAAAAAAAAAATTTTCAGAATTGATTTCGAACATTTTTTTTTCGGAAATTGGTCATCATATTCGAAAAATAATTTTGCTCAGAATTCGAGCTCCATATTTCACAGCAGTGTACCAAATTTCAGTTTTATACGATTATAATATAATTAATTTGGAGATATTGGAAAAAATATGTGAAATTTCGTGGTATTTTCCTTGGTATCCTTGATTGTTTGGAATAACTGAAAAACCTAGAGAAGTACTGCCGTGAAAGCAGCAGCTTTTGCGAGCAGGTTCAAATTCGTTGTCTAAGCGGTCATCTCTATTGAACATGCGCGCAAAAGCTGCTGCTTTTACGGCAGTATTTTTCTAGGTTTTTTCAGTTATTCCAAAAAAACAAGGATACCAAGGAATTTTTCATCAAAAATTTAAAAAAATTTCGAATAAATTTTTTTTTTAATTTTATAAAAACTGGATCCACATGAAATTCTGCTTTAAGTTGCGCATTGGAATTCCAAAACTATCCACGAAGGTTCAATTTGATCGAGTCAATAATTCATGAGATATCGAGGAATTAACCTCAAAATTTCAAATGGACCTAACTCCGAAACTATTAACCGATTCCACCCATTAACGAACTCAAACGAGATATTTGTACTCCAAAGCTAATCTGACAATTTCAAGTCGCCAAGTCTTTCCCTTTGAAAGTTAGAGCACATACGGAATTTGACCACGGATTCTTCTTCAGGGAGTTCAATCCAATCCTTTAAGACCACTTTCGGCCCAAAATTCGAAAATTACAGACATTGTGACGAAATGATAACGCGCTGTTCCTTAGAACAAGCGCGTAAAAATCACTCACGAATTTGAATATGTGCGCAAAAGTTAATGACTTCATGTCAGTGCTTCCCTAGAATTTTTACTAAGAACTCATAATCTTCTGTTTATTCTCAGAATTTCACAAAAGCGTAACATTTATATAAAATCAGAATTTTTCGCGTTAGTGAGAAAGACAGTTCATTCCGATAGCCATAACTTTGAAACCGTTGAGCGGATTTCGTCCATTAACGGTCCTTGGGGTTGTATTTGAACCTAAGATATAGTCCATTCACTTTTATAAACTATCCCGGGTGGCCATGATTCAGCTCTATCATGTTTTTTACTCAAAACTGCCATAGGTTGGCAGTCATGAACTATCGGCAACGTAAATATAATTCCCAGAGACGTTTCCAAATGCCAATGCCAATTTCTACTCTCAATCTCAATATAATCATCACGCTTGGAAACTAAAAATGCCGAAGGTAGTTTTGAAGAAGCAGAGACAAAGTATCAGGAAGTGCTATGTAGAATTGAAATCTGCTTTTTCTGATAGTAATCCTGATAATTTGGAATTAATAATTTATCACAAGCTATCCAACATTTTCGACGCATGTGAGTGAAAACCCGGTGTATCGTTCATATAGATTCCCAAGAACTTTGTAAATTGATTTAGTTCTTTTAAGGTGGCATAGGTTTCTTAGTACTATACTACATTTTCATACTGGAGTATTTCAAGTTGTGCAACAAGGTATTTAAATGTTTTCTATAGGCTTATTTCTTGAGAATTTCGAGAAGTAGGAAATTCCATTCGTCTGTTCGTTTAGAAGTTTTACTACAGGGTTATTGGAGTACTTTTAATTTTTTTTCGAATGAACTATCACAAAGTATCGGACTTCTCTATTCATTATTTTTCAGTGAAATTCCTACATTCGAATCTTGATTTCCGTACAAAAAATAGCATACCTAACTGAATCTTCCATTCATGGTGATATACTTGAAATATTTTCAGTATTCGCCAGATCTTTGGAATAATTGAATTCATATAAGATTTTCTCGAATTCATTATCACCCTAAAGTAAATTCACATTTTGATATACTTAATTACTGCGACCTCTATATAGAGGACAACATTGCCTAGTTATCTGCCAAAATTACTTTCCTGCACAAATTTTTACAGTATCAATCGTTTGATGAAAATCTCAGATTTGTATAAATAAACATTTTGATAATTACGTAATTAATACGACTTCTATGTAGAGAAGACAACGTTGTGTAGTTGTAGTTCTGACAGGAAAATGACTATAACCTAACATTTTCAAAATATACACGGTGAAATGTTTCAAAGTGTCATGGCCAATCGGGATAGTTTATAAAAGCTAATGGAATATAGGTATATCCTGATTTTTTTTGTGAGTTACAGTATTTGCAGACGTATGAAAGATGCAACCACCAATTCTTCATCAAAGAGTTCAATTAAATCGGTTGAGATTATTTTCGGTTTAAAATTGGAAAATAACATAAACAGACCATAACAACCACCATGGAAGTCTCTCGCATGACTCATCGAAATGAAATCACAAAAGAAAAAATAAAGCAATGAACGAAATCAAGGTAAAAATTAAAATTCCACTTATGATAGCGATAGCCCTTATTGACCACAAAGTACCACTGATATGATGATTCCATTACTGCCTAATGAAAACCATAAATCAGGTCGAGAAACAACTATAAACTAACGTTTTATAGTCGACGAGGACGATACGAACCTTCTGAATAAATACATTTAAATTTAATAAAACCTAACTTAGTCATATTTCAAGTGCCCAACCGGTTTTGGAATTTGACCAATCTCTCATTGGGACACTGATAGTGCGGCACGCGTCGATGTTGTAGGACTAATCTTGTTAGCCACGACAATACCTAAAAGCTTTTTTATTGCGGAATGCAGACTGGTCGTGATATCGTACCAGAAAGGATTTTTTGGGGCCTGATAGAGCTGGATTCGGCTAATTTCGGACTCAACGAGTGAGGTTTATGATAGATACGGAAAGGGGCATGTTGGTACTTTTATGTTTATTGGGCTTTATAGTAATTGAGTGTCTTTTTAGTGCTCCTGAACTTACGGGAATTCCTAGTAGGAGAATGGGGGTTTTTCTTTTAAACGGAAATGCAGACGAAAATGCAGTAATTTTCATGAAAAACCTTTAGAGCATCACATTTCAAACATATTATTTTAATATTACATTTTTAAAAAAATGTTTGTTCACCTAAAACTGAAAAATAAAATGGAGATTTGCATTTAAAGGGATTCGTCTTGAGTGCACAATATGGCAACGTCGAATTCAGCTATCTCGGAAAGAAAAGGACGTCAAATGTGTTACTTTGCTTAGGAAAACAGAGATAGCTATACTTCGATCTGGTTGGAGTAGAAGAAAACGACCAAGGAATAGAAAAAGAATAGCACAGACTGTCATATTACTGACAAATCGCAAACGGAAATTATTTGGTTATATTGACAAAGAACAAAGACAATTTTGAAATCTGATTTTGAATACTTTTTGAAGGTAATTTGGGAAAATGATGAATCAAACCCTAAATATTTATATTCGAATTTACATTTGCAGTAATAACTCAAATTCAGGAAAACCCTCTATTAGGTGGTATACTAATGGAAGCAGTCTACCATTCGATATACATTTTAATTCCTGAGATACCAAACGGTTTTGAATTCTAGAAAAACCTTAGAAAACACTGACGTGAAGTCAGCAGCTTTTTCGAGCATGTTCACTCTTGGTGATATCCTTTGAACATGCGCGCAAAAGCTGCTTTTCTAGTTTTTTTCGATGAACTACAGGATTTTAATTAGATCATAAATTTTATTTTCCCAATATTTCAAAAAATACAGATTAGACGAATTGGAATACAGTATTTTATCGAAAAATGACAGTTCAAAGGTTTATACAGAATATCATGAGAATAATATGATCAGAAGATCACAGAATATTGAATATTTGAATAACAAAAATTTGATTTTTTTTTACTGTGCTGATGACACGATCATCATGAAATTTTGCACAAAGTAGCCCATCAGCATTTCCAAACTAGCTGCCAAGTTTCACTCCGATTGAATCAGTGTTTTTTGAGTTATTCCAGAAAAATAACGATATCGGGGAAAACACCACGAAATTCTATATATTTTTTCCTGATATCTCTAAATTATGGTCATATCAAAAAGAGATTTGGAACACTGCCGTAAAATATGATGTTCAAGGTATGAGTGGGAGATGTTTCCGGATTAAGTGAACAGTTTCCGAAATAAAAAGTTTTCGAAACAAATTTCGAAAAATTTTTGTCTTTGACAGTGTGATCTCAACGAAACTTTGTGGAAAATTGTGCGTTTTTATACTCTAACTAACTGTCAAGTTTCAGTTCAATCGCATAAGTAGTTCCCGAAATATCTGGAAATTAATCTCAAAATTTCAAATGACCATATCTCCGAAACCATTCGACCGATTTATTCCATTAACGAACTCAGCCGGCGCATTCCAATGCGTGACCCAATCTGAAAGTTTCAAGTCGGTAGCTCACTTCCTTCGACAGTTATCGTGTAGAAGTTGGCCGGCCGGAAGGAATCGGTTTTGACACCACATTCGTTATCAGTGAGTCCAACCTAGTAGTTTGAGCCCATTTTCGGTAAAAAATTTGAAAATTACGGACATTTGGGCAAGACGATAGCACGCTGTTCCACAGAACATGAGCGCAGAATCAGTGACGAGCTTGTTTAACACCGAAGCCATTTTCTCACGACATTTAGCACGAACTTCCATGCCATCATTTTTCAATCAAATAGTTACTAGGCATCCATCCAATGGTATTGTTTTCGTGAAACTATTAGGAAATAAATTGAGTACAAATAGATATATCTAAGGAATCATTGGAAGATTTTGCCCATTCATGATTTCGAACGTCGTAAATCCCAAATTTGCTCAGGAAATATCGAGTCACTTTTAGAAGTAAGTGTTCCGAAGACCGAATTCGTGTAAGGTTTAAATCTACTCAATGATTTCGCAGATACAGATTGTGTCACTATAAACTGGGCATACATATATAGCAGTGTAGATGACATTGGAAAAGTCAGGTTTGCCCTCTACATATACCCCGTTTTCGAAGCACAAGCGAGATACAGGGTGTTCAAGGTCAACTTATTGCAATATTCTGATAGCTGTGCGCACAGCATATTAGTATTTTTGGGTGCGCAATTCAATTGTGTTGTAAAATTCTGGAAAGAAAATATCAGAATGGCGGATAACTTGCAAAGTTGGAATTTGCATTTTCAATTTTCTCGGAAACGGTTTATTACATTAAAAAAAATCAATTTCAAGGCAGTGTACCAAATTTCAATTCGATACCGTCATTATTTTCGGAGATATAGGGAAAAAATATGTAAAATTTCGTGGTTTTTTTCTCGACATCGTTGTTTTTCTCGGAATAACTCAAAAAATACAGATTCAAGCATAATAAAACTTGGTAACTAGTTTGATAACCATGATCGACAACTTTGTACACAATTTCGTCATGATCGTGTCATCATTAAAAAAAAAAATTTTAAATTTTTTTTGAAATATTCAATATTCTGTGATCTTTTGATCCTATTATCCATATTTAATTTTGTATGAACCTTTGAACTGTCATTTTTCGATAAATTACTGGATTTTAATTCGATCCCATCTCTATTTTTGAAAAAATATTGTGAAAATAAAATTTCTAATGAGTATATCTGCGGAATCATTAGGTGGATACCCATTCACGAATTCGGCCTCTGTAATAAAGCCCCAAACCTACTATACAAATATCGAGTTTCTAAGTAGTTTCTTTCGAAAGTTAACGGCTGGTCGTAAACACAATAACTTCCGAAAGAAACAACTCAGAAAATCGATATTTGTAGAGTAGGTTTTGACCTTTATTACGAAGGCCGTATTCGTGAATGGGTAGAATCCGCCCAATGATTCCGTAGATATACCCATTAAAATTTTATTTTTCCAATATTTCCAAAAATACTGATCAGATCGGATCGAGATCTAATACTTTATCGAAAAATTATAGTTCGAAGGTTGTTTACAGAACTGCATGGGGATAATATGATTAAGGTCCAAACCTACTGTGAAAATATCGAGTTTCTAAGTTGTTTCTTCCAAAAGTTAGTGTGTCTATGGTCGGCTGTTAGGTACTTTATCGAAAAAATCTAGAAAAGCACTGTGGTGAAGTCAGCAGCTTTTGCGTGCATGTTCAAATTGGTTGCCAAAGCGATCATCTCCATTGAAGATGCACGCAAAAGCTGCTGCTCTCACGTCAGTGCTTTCCTAGGTTTTCAGATGCATTTATGGATATAGTAAAGTAGACTCATCTCAGGCATTCCAGTCTCATCGCGGTCACGGATTAAGAGCAAATAGCGTCAGCTCGATTAAAATAGCCAGCAAGTTATTATCGAAACCGAAACCGAAGAGATCTAGTTCATTGATTTGTCGTGTGTAGAATTGATTATTCCAGCGGTAAAATCCGATTCACCATAGCTGTAACGAGGCTTTGTCGATGGGTAGTTAAAGTCAACGTTACCGACAAAAAGTCGCTTCTCCGACTTGCTACAAATCCACCCGTGACGAACGGACAAACAGACTCGCTTCAATTAGGAAGTTTTCTCAGCTGGCAACGCAACAGCGAACAGATAACGCGTTTTATGGACGAATTTCCAATAATATTTTTTTATTTGTCAATTAAGAACTGGTAGCGCGATCCGCTTAGATCGCTCAGGCGATTGTCGAGGTAAAAAAAGTTAATTATTGGTTTTCGATTTGTTTTTTCGGCGCCGGATCGCGTCGAGTTCAAGAACTGTACTTCCTGAGGGTTCACAGACGAATGCTCAACAAATAGATTGATAACTAGACGAAAGGCATCTAAGCTTGGTTTTTATTCGCTCATTCTGGGGAACAACAATGTTACCATTTTGCCCCAATATTTTTCATATTATTCCCTAGAATATGGCCTTAAACTACTAGTGTGAACAGTGGCGGATCGATGATTTCCGGGGTCCTACGCTTGGCAACTTTCGCGGACCCCTCTACTCTTTCAATTCCTTTCGAAACAATTTTTCAATCAATTCGATTTTTTCAGCACTAGCTTAACATTTATTTGTAAAACCTCGGAACAATATTCCTTCCTTTCAAAAATCATATGAAATGAACATGAAGAGATATTTTTTTCTCATTTCAAGGTCTACAAATTTTGTTGATGCAGCATCATAATCCAGAAACAAACAACTTAGAAACTTGATATTTGTAGAGTAGAGTTGAACCTTTATTACGAAGGCCGAATTCTTTAATGGGTAAAATCCACCAAAAGATTACGAGGGTATACCTATTAGAATTTTATTTCCACACTATTTCCAAAAATACAGATGAGATCAAATGGAAATCCAGTACTTGATCTAACAATGACTTAAAGATTCACACAGAATTTAGTGAGCAAATAACTATTTGAGTTCACTGTGAATAGAATACTGATAACAAAACAGTGTGTAAATACTCTTTAATCCACTTACACTTTCAGCGTCTTACGCACGTCGTTAACGATATGTCTTTGACAAAGGAAACTTGGTTTCTGAAACGTGCGTTAGAGGCAGAAAGTTTAAGTGGATTAGAGAGTAGTTACACACTGTTTTCTTGTTTAGTGAGGAAAATATGTTCAGAAAATCGCTCAAAGTTGTTCATCAGCATTTTCAAACTAATTACCGAGTTTTATCAATACTGAATCAGTAGTTTTGAGTTACTCCGGAAAAACAACGATACCGAAAAAAAAGCCACGAAAAACTCCAAACGCTGTGAACTTTCTGATTAAAAAAACCTAAAAAGCCCTGACCTCACGTCAGTTCCCGTTCAAACTCATCGCCAAATATGCCAAAGCTGTCACCTATTTACGTATTGACCCAGCCAAACTCAGCTCTATTCTCATATAATCCTTACGACATTCTGCATGAACATCATCATTTTTGTATCGAGTACTAGATTTCAGTTCGATCGGATTTATTTTAGAAAATTTTAAACGAATAACATTTTGGATGGTAACTTTCATCTACACTATCATTGAACGAATTTAATCCATTCACAAATTCAACCTTCTAGAAACCGAAACCCTACTCTCCAAATATCGAATGTCCAAGTCGTTTATTTTTACAGTTATTGTGTCTACGGCCGGTCTAACCGCTGATAGTGAACAAATGTTCAATCTGATTGCGTCGGATCCACTAAAAGTTGATATATTTTTTTTCCAATATCTCAAAAAATAAACATATAATCGAAATAAGGAGCACCAACCGTAAACATAATAACTTCCAAAAAAAACAAATTAGAAACTCGATATTTGTTGACTAAATTTGGACCTTAATTACGAAGGCCGAAATCGTGAATGGGTAAAATCAACCCGATGATTCCGCAGATATGCCCATTCAATTTTTTCCCAATATTTCCATATATACAGATTAGATCGAATTTAAATCCAGAACTTCATCGAAAAATGATAGTTCGAAAGTTCCATACTTTATTTCATGAGGATAATCTAATCAGAAGATCGCAAAATTGAATATTTGAAAAAAATTTGAATTTTTTTTCAAATTGTTCTTATGACACGATCATCGCTTAATTTCGCAAAAAGCTGTCCATCGGCATTTTCAAACTAGCTGCTTAGTTTCATTGTGACTGAATCATTGTTTTTCGAATTATTCCGAAAAAATCAACGATATCGAGAGAAAAACCACTGAATTTTTCGTATTTTTGCCCGAAATCTCCGAAGTAATAATCGTATCGAATTGTGATTTGCTACACTGCAGTGAAATATAAAGCTCAAAGTTTGAGCAAATTGTTTTTCGTACGACAAATGGTTTTGGAAATTGAAATTTTTCCCAAAAAGATTTTGGAAAATAATTTTTTTCAAATTTACTGACATGATCACAACAAAATTCTGCGAGACATTGCGTGCCATTATGCTCCAACTAATGGCCAAGTTTCAATATAATCGCTTGAGTAGTTCCTGAAATATCAGGAAATAACCTGAAAATTTCAAATGGCTATAACTTCGGAACCATTAGGCCGATTTTGCCGGTTAACAAACTCAACCGTCGCACTTTGAAATGTAACCTACACTGAAAGTCGATAGGATTTTCTGTACACCCGTAATCATTCATACGGTCGGCCTGCCAAGCAGAATCAATTTTGACACCGGATTCGTCAACAGTGAGTTCAACCTAGTCGTTTGAAACCATTTTAGTAACAACATTCGAGAATTACAGACATTTGGACAGAAGGAAAGCCTGCTGTTCCCCTAGAAAATGCGCGCAGAAAACTCTACCTAGCGTTACAATATCCTATTTGAGAGAATCCCGTATAAAACCTTATAATTATACTATTATACATTAATTATACATTTTATTGTTGATTTTTTTTTAGTTAGTGTTATTTAGTTTATTCATATTGGTTAATTCCAAAGATTTTAAAACTCATGCTTGTTCTGTATTTTGTTTTGAAGATTCTTGATATTTTGATATTCTTTATATTTTTTGTTGATCTGTTGCTTACACCTATACACATATGCTATTTCACTTCATGTATTGTTTTTCTGAGTGGTCTAATATTTTATTCATGTTATGATGTGATATTTGAAAATTGTAGTACATTTTTCTACACCCACGCAACTGGCTTTGCCTTAGTGGGTTATACTTAATAAATACTGAAATACTGAATACTGAAATACTGAAAATACTGAAAATTTATATTTATATGAAAATTACTAGCTTTTAATTCAATAAATAACTCCCACACAAGTCATAAATAATAATTACCACTTCAAAGGAACATTCTGAAACTGTATTCACGTGGGAAGTATTATTAATTAAATTCCAAAATCAGTCTAATCGAGAAGCATATAAATCACCCCAATTAACAAAAATCATCAATATAGTAAAGGCAACAACGTTTCACGTCCGACCAACAACAAAGTTTCATTAACATCATCAACACTAATAAATTGAATTTTTACCAACACAAAAACGTTCCGGTGAAAGGAATATAAGACATTCATTACTATCACAAAAAGCCATTAACTCAGATACAGGATCGCAATGGGAAGTTATAATGGATCCTAACAGTTGTTTATTTTGATCACCCCCTTTATTTTTAAAATCCATAAAATTATTTGAACAAGCTCATTACAGGCTATAATTAAGTTGAACAATTCTAATATCCTTGTTTGTTTTGGACCGTGTCCCACTTGTGTTCTACCTGCTCCCGACTCGTATACCGGGCGGAATTAGTACCGTGAAATTATAAAACATATTGGAACTCACCAAAACAAATTACCATCAATTTCCTACTAATACCTTCGATGATGGTCATAAAAATACGAATTTATTTCACTAACTAGAAAACCGAAAAAAATGCAGCACTATTTATTATACACATGTCGGAACTAATCGATTCTTGAATGAATGTGCCTTGGATTCCAACGAATTTATTTCAGCTATGTATCGAATCCTCGTCTTGCTAGAAATCGCCGCAGATTTTGAAGAATTTCAATGTCCATAAAGTTAGCAGAGCCACTTGCACGGAAGTCAATGAAAACCATCTCATTAATTGTCGTATATTTGTCGAGAAATTGTCGTGAAAGAAAAAAATTTGTTTTGGTAGTCCTCCAATCGTTCAGCTCATTTCCGGAAGAAAAAACGGTCATCTAATCAACTTTCTTGTATCACAAAGTTACGTCGATGTATATCCGTGAGAATGGAATATTTCCATTATTCAGCATTGAAACGAAAACTGTTCATCTCAGGAAATAGAAATTTTAACATATACAACCCAATATCAGTCAATAATGATACGAAAAACATACCTGAAATATCAATTTACCAATGCAGTGTTGCCGAATCTGACAAATTTCCTGAGAAACCCGAAAATTTCATTAAAACCTATAAAAAAGCTATCAAAAAATGTTTTTTTCTGTTTTTTTCAGGTTAGATGGTCTACGACAAATACTCGACAATTACTCATAACATTTCTGATCGAATTCGATGCATATTTTAGAATGGCTCTGCTAACTTAATATTAAGTTACCAGAGCCACCCCTTAAAAAAAAACTAGAAGCGCGACAAATTTTTTTCTTTGACGACAAATTCTCGACAAATATACGACAATTAATGAGATGGTTTTCATTGACTTCCGTGCAAGTGGCTCTGCTAACTTCATGGACATAGAATTTCATTACTTCTTTTTATGCGCTTGTTCTAGGGAACAGCACGTTATCATTTCGTCACTATGTCTGTAACTTTCGAATATTTAGCCAAAAATGGTCTTAAACGATTGGGATGAACTCCCTGAAGAAGAATCCGCGGTCAAATTTAATTCTGTCCGTCCGGCCGTGTGTGCTGTAACTTCCGAAAGAAAAGACCTGGAGTCTTGAAATTTTCAGGTTAGGTTTTGATCCTAAATATCTCGGTTGAGTTCGTTAATGGGCAAACTCTGCCGAATGGTTTTTGTGTTACAGCCATTTGAAATTTTGATTTTTCAATAACTCGAAAAATGTTCATCTGATCGAAACGAAACTTGGTTGGAAGATGGACAGTATCAATAAGAAGAACTCTTGAAAATTTTCATATGCCGTTCATGATTTTCACGTCTCTTTAGTTTATACGGAGTTTGTTTCACAGGAATGAGACACTAATTATTGTTGGAAAAGCTTATTTAATTATGCCGACGTTTCGTTGGATTTTTCCAACATTTTCAAGGACAATACCCCAGTTTTAAACTGTTCAAATCTAGTATACAAGATTCCTTGCGAAAATTATGAGAAGTGTTATGTGGGCCAAACTGGACAGTTATTAAAAACAAGAATCAATCAACACAAATATGATTGTAATGAAAGGTTCCGCAATAATAAGCAAAATACATCTTTAGCACTCTACCACTTTGAGGAGGGTCCCCGCTTAGATTTCGGTGACGTTGAAATTTTGGATTGGGAGGAGAATTGGCCTAGACGAAATGTCAGTGAAATGGTTCATATAAGGTCACAAGATACTGTAAATATAAGAACTGATACTCAAAATTTGAGTATGATCTATAATAATTTGTTGAATTTATACAAGAATAGGCAACAATGATTGTAAATACCGCAGGGTAGTGAAAACAATTCTCAGCATATGTTTCAAATATTATATGGATATAAGTACACAGTAATTGTAACTCGATTTGTTAAGTCTAGTGTTTGTCGTCGTCAATGACGTATCATGTTTATTTATTAATTTATGGTTTTAATTGTATATATGAGTGGATTTTTATGCTTTTAACTGATTGTGAGTTTTGTTTTGTCTCTGTAGTGGTGATTCGTTCTCCAGTTTTTATTCATTGCATCTATGTTAATTTAAAAGCTGCTAATTTAGGTAAGTCATCTCTATTGTTCGTCTTTACAATGCACAGTTGTGTCAAATAGATTTATGTTGTTACAGCCTTGAAAATGTTGTAAAAATCCAACGAAATGTCGGCATAATTAAATAAGCTTTTCCAACAATAATTAGTGTCTCATTCCTGTGAAACAAACTCCGTATTTTCATATTCCATTCGAATTCCATTGAAATTTCCAAGTTGCCATTTCGCAATGTGAACAAGCGCGTAAAAACTGCTGACTTCACGTCAGTGCTTTTCTAGATTTTTCGTACTGGGGAACGGCGTGCTAGCGTTTTGTAAGATTGTCGTTATTTTCGAATTTTGAGCTGAAAATGGTCTCAAACGACTTGGTTGGACTCACTGATGACGAATCCGATGTCCAAATCGATTCTTTCTGACCGACCACAAAATAACTGTCGAACGGAGCAAGCTAGCGACTTAAAACTTTCAGGGTAGGTCGCGCTTCAGAATGCTTCAGGTCAAGTTCATTAATGGGCCTAATGGTTTCGGAGTTATTCGAAATTTCGGGATCATTTTTTTATATCCAAAGAATCAATTAGATAAGTTGTAGTTAAATGACACGTAACTAACAGCAAAATTTTGTTAGGATTGTAAAATCAATAGAATTTAAAGGAAGTTCGATCTAGCGTTAACTTCTAGAGATATCTAAAAAAAACGTAAAATTTTGTGGTTTTCTCCTCGGAATCGTTGTTATATCCGAAATAACTCAGAAACTATTGATCCAGTCATGATGAAACATGACAGCTGGTCGAAAAAAGATGATGCACAATTTTGTGCAAAATTTCGGTATGATCATAATGTTTTCGAATTTTTCCTTGAATTCATTTTATTTGCGAATACTATTTATCAGATTTCAAAGAAAACTCCCACATTCCTTGAACCCTTAATTTTCTAACATGCTACCAAATTTCAGTTCGATCAGATTTTAGTTTTCGATATATCGGGATTGAATATGTCGAATTTCATGGTGTCCCTATGGATAATTTCTTGCTGATGTTTCAACAATTTTGAAAAAAACAACCGAAATTTTCCCTGAGATGAAATTGTAGTGTGGAAACTATAAATTGGATTTCGAATGAATATTGCACAGACCTTGAACTCCGTTTTCTACAAAAGTCTACTAAATTACAGTTCGATCCTACTATTATTGGAAATATTACGAAAAAATATGTGGAATTCCATTGTCAAAGCCGTAATCTTTCCACGTATTGACCCCACCAAATGCACTTCTATTTCATAAAAAATACAGATTTTTCTGTAATACCTTTTCATATTATAATATTTTTCGATATTGGCATTTTACGATATACTTTTTTTGTCTTCAACGAACTATTGAATAATGACAAATTTAATTATTTTATCACCTGACATATCATGATTGGAGTTTGAAGACTCTATAAGAAAATATACAATACAAAAATAATACTAGACACAGTGTTTTATCCTCAAATTTTCGATTTAGAATCCGCAGTAGCATCTATTCTATATTATATGTAAATCTTACCATGTGTACTCACTAACACCTGATTATAAAAGGACTCAGATGATGAACCTCTGGCAAGCTTGTCAAATGGAAATATTTGTGCATAGAACAATTTTGACAGAAAGTTTCGAACCATCTACTTCCTTTGAATGGAATGTAAATAGAACTTTCAAAATCATAAAACTTCACAAATTATATGACAGTTGATGCTGACTCTAAAAAACTATTTGTTTAATTTTAAAAATTAAACGATAAAATGATAGAGGTTATTAATAACCTGTATCAGATAGAGTCGTCTCAATTTAAAGCACCTTTACTTCCTGAGGAAGAAGTTTGGCGGTCTTCTGTTCATATGGCCTCATGAAATTCGGAATGAAACTTTATGATATGATTTTTCAATCAGGTTCTAGATTTCAATTCCACCCAATCTGTATTTTTGGAAATATGGGGAAAATAAAATTTTATTTGGGTACATCGTCGAAATTATTGGGTGGATTTCACCCATTCACGAAAGTGACCATCATAATCAAGCCCCAATCCTACTGTACAAATATCGAGTTTCAAAGTCGTTTCTTTGGGAAGTTATTGTGCTTACTATAGGTTGTTAGGCTATCGAAATGAATGGCATCATCTAAAAGGAGTTCTTTAATAACTGAACTCTCGTTTCATAAATCAAACAATTGGGCATCAACCTCAAACTTCATATAAAATTTCCAATATATGCCTCCTTTAATTTATGTAGGTCCGAACATGAATTAAATTTTATGAATAATTCCGAGAGTTGTTAATGTCAATTTTTAATTTCCCATGTTTGAGTTCATTATTTCGGAACTTTATTGTTAGGCCGTAATGAATTGAATTCTGAATAATATCGGGAAAACGGTTCGGAACGGAGACCTGGTAGACACGAATTCATTAGCATAATTTCTCGATTTTTTTCAGATTCTGGCGCCTTTCAGCGTATTCGGTAACGAGTCGTCTAGTTTGATTTACAACCGTTGGGTTGGTAACGGTGCAACTTCAGTGGAACAATAGAGAATCGTATATTTCTAGGCAATTTCTGTCAAGGAAAATATAGGAAAAGTCGTAAAGTTCTAATTAGTAGGCTTCTTCAATTTTTTGCATGAATTCACTGTGCCATGTAAAACAAATGCGACGGTCTACCGTAAACACGACAATTTCTGAAAGAAACGACTTGAATAACACTCGATATTAAGTTTAAGCATAAGGTCTGCAGGTTGAATAAATTAGTCGAACTGGCTAACATCTACTCAATGGTTTTCACGATGTATTATTTTTACAATATTCCAAAAATCCTAGGAAAGCACTGTCGTGAAGGCAGCAGATTTTGCGCGCATGTTCAAATTCGTTGTCAAAGCGGTCATGTCCATTAAAGATGCGTGTAAAAGCTGCTGCCATCACGGTAGTGCTTTTCCAGGTTTTTCTAGGATACCTCACTGGATTTCAATTCGATCTCATCTGTATTTTTTGAAATATTGGGAAAATAAAATTTTGAATGGGTATATCTACGGAATCATTGGGCGGATTTGACCCATTCACAAATTCAACCTTCGTAATTAAATCCCAAACCTACTCTACAAATTTCGAGTTCCTAAGGCGTTTCTTCCAGAAGTTGGGTAAAATCCACCCAATGAATACGCAGATATTTATATTAAAAATTTTATTTTCCCAATATTTCCAAAAGTACAAAATAGATCGAATTAAAATCCAGTAATTTATCGAAAAATGACAGTTCGAAGGTTCATACAGAATTTCATGGGGACAATATGATCAGAAGATCACAGAATATTAAATATTTGAATAAAAAACAATTTGAATTTTTTTTTTGAAATTGTTCTTATAACACGATCATCAAGTTTCATTATAATCTAACAAATATTTTTTAGTTATTCCGGAAAAACAACTTAATTTGACATAATTTTTTCGAATTTCTCCGGAAATTATGATTGTATCGAACTGAAATTTGGTACGCTGCTGTGAAATATGGATTTCAAACTATGCGCTGAATTTTTTTCCCAATGTGAATTTCTTCAAATTTTACTGATAGTATGATAGTATCAAAAAACCATCAGTTATATTTTGAGACGGGTAAGAATCGTAATTCAAAGGAACGGTTTTACTATGATTCTGTGATTTATTGTTGAGATTTGTAATTCACAATCAATTTAAAAATACATTTCTCAAAATTAATGCTTTTCTGAAAAATTTTCCCACTAACACTTCGCAATAACAAGAAATCCTTATTTCCAATTAGTCGGACAAGAGAGTTTTTCAATTCCATCACGAAATCGAATTTTCTGAGAACTTAGGGGAATATTGCATCAAATCTTTCCATGAAATTTTCGATGAGCAATTCAACATTTGGGATAACAAAATCCACTGATTCGAATGGGGAAATTTCTGCTTCCTTAAAATATTTATATCTAATTTCGAAATATCAATGTACAGGATGTTGAATCTCAGCTTGACGAAAGTCCCATATTTTTCTGACATAGACCTGGAATTTTTCAATTTTTTTAATGTGAATCGATTGAATCATATTAGTTGACCATGCGTTCTTGATATCAGCGGATTATACTGGGATGTTCCCAAATCATGAGCAATAGAAAGTATTGGTGAATACAAGAAACACCCTGTATTTCGGTTATGGAAATTATTAGACCTACCATATATAAGTTTTTTGGACTCGTCTAGGCTAGCTATATCTCAGATTACCGTTTGTTCATTAACCAATGAAACCTGTGTAATTCTTTCAATTTTCTGAATCACACTCGACATGCCAGACAATAGCCAGTCCATTCGCCATTCTGTTCCAGTGTGTTCAGATTAGATCTTGAGGCAACCTATTCATGTCGTTTCACCACCGATAACATCGAAAATTACAGCGTTAATCATAGAACAAGTGTTTCCGCACACAGCCCTTTGCGAAAGTGCTCCCATATCAGCAGTCTCCGTCATCGATACCAAATTGAAGGTGTTGCGTAGCTAAAGTCACGAATCTACTTTAAATCCGCACCTTCGTTCGAAAATACGAGCGCGTATTCCACATCGAAAATCAAGATGGCGCCGTTGGGAAACTCTCTCGTTTGCCGCGCCGACCAATCGACGGCTAATTGGCATAAGGCCGAAGGCACACCGTAGATCTTTTGTACTTTTGATTAGAATTTATGGCCGGCATTTAAAATTCAATGTCTCTCGGATTAATTTCATTATTATTATTTTAATAAGGGGATATATCGGCGAACTCGTTTTACACTCAATTAGTTTTATGTTTCGGGGAATATACTGGGCTATTGTTTCTTTTGTTCGAGGCGCTAATTGTTGTTTACTGGATCTGAAATGGTGTGCCAAGTTGTGAAGTCAATTGTGGGTTTTTTGAGGATCAGCGTCCATATTGCAGTCTATGGAGGATTCCTCCAGAGAAGACTAATGAGAAGATACCTATATGTATATTTCCATTAGGCAAATCCCAATTTGCTTAAGTAGTATAGAAAACAGACACCCGTAATTATCCAACTAGTAAAAGTCCTCAAATCTACACATACCAATATACTTTGAGGATTGCAAAATGGCGAAGGGACGAGGTTGATTTAGGATTTTTTCAAGAACTCTTATAGCGAGTTTTACAAAGCTCTGATTAACGTGAAAGTTCTGATCAAGACAATTCTGTGTTCAATTTCAGTTCATTTTTAGCAATACCACAGAATATCAAAGCGTTGATCGGACGATCAAGCTTTGTGAAACCCACGGTTAATCTTTGGAGATGGATAAGTTAAAGCTTATAATTTACTCTGATCTTCTCATCTTTCCCATCACGCATCTTCTGGGAAACAGTGTGCTAATGTTCATTTTTTCTTTATTTTAATTGTTTTTTTTTCAAGAATTTTTTCTTCCGGAAACTGTTCATTGAATCCGGAGAAAACTCCTACTTATAGCTCGAACATCACATTTTACAGCAGTTTATCAAATTTCTTCTCGATACAACCATAATTTCTGGGGATAGTGGGAAAGAATATGTTAAATCTCGTAATTTTTTTCTCGATATCGTTGTTTTTTCCGGAATAACTCAAAAAATACTGATTCAATCATAATAAACTTGGCAGTAGAATGAAAATGCCGATGGGCAACTTTGTGCAAAATTTCGTGAGGATAGTGTCGTTAGAAAAATTCGAAAAAAATTTCAATTTTTTTTGAATATTCAATATTCTGTGATCTCCTGATCAAATCATACTCATGAAATTCTGTATTAACCTTTGAACTGTCATTTTTCGATAAAGCGTTGGATCTCAATCGATTCAATCTGTATTTCTGGAAATATTCGAAAAATTAAACGACCGATAAAATAACTTCCGAAAGAAACAACTTAGAAACTCGATACTTGTAGAGTAGTTTTGGGGCTTGATTAAGAAAGTCGAATTCGTGAATGGGTAAAATCCGCCCAATGATTCCCATTCGAAATTTCCAAAATACAGATTAGATCGAATTCAAATCAGGTACTTCAGCGAAAAGACCTCAAAAAGCACTGACGTGAAGTTAGCAACTTTGCGCGCATGTTCAAATTCGTTTTCAGAGTGGTCATCTCTATTGAACCTGCGCGTAAAAGCTTCTGACTTCACGTCAGTGTTTTTCTATGTTTTTCTCCAGTAAAGTGGAAATTCCGTATGGTATTTAGACTTCGAGGTTATGATCCGTGCAATTCACTTGTTATTCAATAAGTGTAGTATACAATATAGAAATATATAATAGAACAAGGGGTAAGAATTGAGATGGGCATTTAGAAAATGCCAAAATATTAATCGATTTCGAGCGATGGACCAAAATCTCTGGTTATAGTTGCGGTTATCCAAATTGACATATAGGCAAAGGATTATCTGTCAATATGAATAACCGTAACTATAACCGGAGATTTTGGTCCATCGCTTGAAATTGATTATTATTAGATTAACCGATAACACGGATCAAACTATATCAAAACGAAGAACTGAGTCAAAATCTAGGCTATATGTATAAAATGTAGAGAAACTATACTCACTCAAATTACACTCAGAGTTTCGTGAGAATTATATCACCAATACAAAAGAGGGTAATGGTGAAAGAATTATGATAGGGTCACTGTGATTTTTCTGTCTCCTCAATATGTTTATCTAACGAAAGATTTTTTTTCGATTTCAGGTATTTGAGATTTATCATCCAATTTCCAAAACTGAAAATGTTGTAGTAAGAAATTGCTCCAAAACGTAAAATAGGCTGCATATACCAAAAAAAACAAGAAACGTTTAACAAGAAACATGAAACGTTCAACAAAAAACATGAAACATTTTTCGAACAACAAAAAATAAAAGACAGTCTATACAGAATAATGTGTTATTATTGTATGTAAGAAGATTCTTGTTTCATGTTTTCTGATTCTTGGTCGTTTATTTTAAATGCTTTAATTATTTATTTTACTTCTGTTTCAAGAATTTGATACACACAATTGATAGTGTATAACTTCTAAGACAAGAGTAAATTCTATATACTAGTGTCAAATTTGTGCCTATCGTTTCATTCAAACATGCGAACAAAATCTAGAAAGTCTGATCCAAACGAAATTAAATTTAGTTATTATTTTCAAAATGCCTACATATTAGAGCAATTTCTCATGAAGATTATTCAGTTTCAAAAATCTAGAAAACCTCTCGCGTGAATTCAGTAGCTTTTAGGCGCATGTTCAAATTAGTTGCCTAAGCGGTCATCTTGTCACGTATTGATCTCGCCAAACGCAACTTTATTTCCTGAGGGAAAGATTTGATGATTTTCTATTCATTCATAGAATTCACTATGGACAAAAGGACCATAGTGCCAAGCTGTCATTTTTTAATCGGGCACCTGAATTCAATTCGATCAAATCTGTAATTGTGGAAATATTAGCGAAATAACATTTTCAATGGGTATATCTACGGAATCATTAGGTGGATTTTACCCATTCACGAATTCTGCCATTCTAACTAAGCACCAAACCTGCTCTACAAATATTGAGTTTCCAAGTCCTTTCTTCTAGAAGTTTTTTTGCTCAAGGTGGGCCTTACGGCCGATCATGAACTCGGAAACTTTTTATGACTTGCTGAGGAACGAACATGTGCAATATTTTGTAAGGTGCTTATCATCAAAAGAATAAGAAAAACAAAATGTTCTTCAATAATCCTATATTTGGGGAATCATCTGTTATAATTTAATAAGATTCAGAAATTCTTCTCTATATAAGCGCAAATATGAACCTTGAAATGAAATAACAGATTTTCATTCGGACAAATAATGAAGTTAATCCTAGACTGTTTTCTTCGAGTTCCAACTTTTCTGAAACAGTAAAATTCATGCGAATAATCCTGTATATAATCCATCAGTTTATTTCATGTCATAGTCATTTATTATACTGGGTGGTACAAACGTTATGAGCAATTCAAAGTATTGGTGAAAACAAGAAACACCCTGTATCTTGGTTATGGAATTGACTAGATCTACCATATATAGGTTTTTTGGACTCGTCTAAGGTACTTCTACCTCAGAATACAGTATATTCATTTCCAAATGGAACACCCTGTATAATTACTTGTGTGAAAAGAAAGTGAAAATTGTTAGAATTTGATTTCGGAGTAGATCTCGAAAGCAAATGTGTTTTCTCAGATTTTCATTCTGAAATAGTTATAAGTATTAATACCTACTTAATATCATTCAAATAGTAATCTGAACATTAGTATTCCTTAACGGTTGAGTTATTGTTACATTTTTTCATTTTCCGACAACTTCTCTATTTCACTTCAATCTTTTCATTATTGTTTTCAAAACGCGGAAGAGCGTAATATGATTTTAAACGTTGCACATATGTCACACAATTCCCTAATCTTCTCGAACGCTATTGACAAAAAGGATGAAATATCACCTCAATAAAGCAACAAATTATTTCAACGCTAAAAAGTTATGCTCATTACAGACACGACATCGAATTCGATAGCGCAAATTTTCTCACGTTCTCTTTACGGCGCAAACATTACTGATCTTGAGGAAAAAGTATATAACTCTTCTTCACCGACGGCTCGAAGGAAGTCCCTAATTGAAAATTCTCTCATTGAGGTGAATCCAACTCACGTTTTCGCACACATAGAAGATGTTTTTTAGTTGACAGACCATTACATTATACCGGGTGTCTCTGAATAATACCGAAAAAATTTAACGGGTGATTCTATGATGAAAATTACGGTGGGTATTTTATAAAATTTTTTGAAAACCTCCCCTTAGAAAAGTTTCACCCCTTCGAAGATTAACAAAAAAAAAACGTTCCTCTTTTTTATATTCCTTGTATATTAAATGACACGAAACTTGGAAAATATTATTTGTCAATAAAACTACACATTTTGCAATTTTTTCAATCCTGAAGTATGCTTGTAAGGGGTTGAGATAGTCATCCCCTAAGATATTTTTTCTTACAATTTTATTTTGGATACATATTTTCCTTTTGAAACCATATGCCTCGAAAGACTTACTTAGTTCACCAACTTTTTCATCTCCACAAGTTTTTTCGAAAACTTTAGCATTTACGAGAAAAAAATATCGATGATCTGCGAAACCACATTGCAGCAGGGTATGAAACGATAAGAAATTCAGCAGGCATATTTTATCCCAAACACATTCTATTAAATCAATTGAAATCATCGCAATTGGAGAATATTCGGAATCTTAAAAATATCACGTTCACGAGTTTATCTGTTAGCTTCTTTTTCCAACATCCACCAGAAAAAGCAAAATGTTCTTGGAATATTTATTTTCGAGTTTAGGCTAGCCCCCCCTTAGAACAATTTCACAATTGAAAACTTTCCAAATCAACAAACTTCGAGTGAACACTCAGGAAGTAAAAGTATATAATGGCAAAAGAATGATCCACATATTCAAATTTAAATCATCAAACAAGAAATGAATTTAACAAATATTGTTTGGTTATCGTAGTGCCCAGGATATTGGGGATGATTTTCAAAAAAGTTTTTCACTGGATGGCTTAAGTAATCTAGGAAGCCGTTTGGGCTATGTTGATAATAATAAAAACCAGTTTTATTTTGCATATCTAATTGAATGCAAATATTGTTGCAGAATGGTGAAAGCGCAGTGTTATCTAAGGATGATTAATTGAAATGGAATCTTCAAAGGAATTATGAATTTTCGGGTGATAACAATTAAGTTTTTTCCTTTTTCCACTTATATAAGTTCTTCAAGTTTGTTTAGGAGCTCCAATTCAATTGCTCAAATCATATAACTATATATTCCACGCAATTTTATGATTTTTCGACTTTGTCATCTCATGATCTTCATGAAATGTTGATTGAATTTATGCCATCAGTTCGCAATCAAGATATAGATTTGATGGGATCTATATTTTCCGAAATATTAGGAAAACTAAATTTCGAATAGATATATATGAAGAAATATTAATTATTAAGTCATGAACCTGCACCAAGAATATCGGTTATATTAGTCGTTTCCTTTTGAAGTAATCTTGTTTACAATAACCTTCACTGCATCAATTTTGAGCTCATTAATGAGAAAAATCCACCAATGAATTCCACCATTCGAAATATATTTTTGTCTAATATCTGAAATTACGTACACTGTACAAAACATTTGTTTGAAAATAGGTATCGCGCCGAAACTGTTGAACGGATTTTGCCCATAACTGCCTAGAGTTTGAAGAACGATGGTTACAGAATTGAATGTGACATAATTGGTGCAGAATTTTTGATTCGTGAATTTTCAAAGTATTCTACTGTAATTTTTGCATCAGCTGTGTCCAAAGTTTGTGTTATCGTTTCTATATCTTTGAAAGTTAAACAATTCACACTTTCGCTGTATAATATAAATTAGGCAATCGTGATTTATACGATTGGCGAATGAAAATAAGTGCTACTCCCTCTGGTGGCTATCTGAGTAACCCGAGATACAGACATTATCATTGACAAGTTAAAAGAAAATGTTAAGAAAATGAGAAAGTTTATGCATTTTTCTTGGCGTTTGTGTGATTTTACAAGTGCTTCTACTGAGGAAAAGTAAACTCAAATGTCCCTTCACATAGATTTCCACAGCCCGGTGAAAAATTTCGAGTTAGGGTAAATGAAAGTTCCTTTAACAAGTCGGACCTGAAAGTGTTGAAGAATCGATAAAAACCAACGAACAAGATTTATGAGAGTCTGTTACCTGCCTTTTACCGATGATGATCATTTTTTTAGAGGTAAGCACGAATTGCTCATGAAATATTAGATCACATTCATGAAGACAATTTTTTTCCAGGCCCCTAATCCAAGCAGAGAAATTCACCTAAGAGGAATGGTCTGCCTTCCAGAAATCTGCCTGTTGACCCGATCATTAAGGAACAACGTAAATGTTTTAGTGATAGAACTGACTATTGGAAAAAAATTTTAAAAAGCACTGCCGTGAAGGCAGCAACTTTTGCGCGCATGTTCAATGTAGATGACCGCTTCAGGAACGAATTTGAACGTGCGCGCGTACCAAATTTCAGTTCGATACGATCATAAGTTCTGGAGATATCGGGAAAAAATATGTCAAATTTCGAGGTTTTCTTCTCGATATCGTTGATTTTTTCGGTATTACTCGAGAAATACTGATTCAGTCCTGATTAAACTTCACAGCTGGTTTTAAGATGCTAAAAGACAACTTTATGCAAAATTTCGTGATAATCGTGTTATTAGAACAATTTGAAAAAAAAAATTTATATGATTTTCTCATCATATCATCCTCATTAAATTCTGTATGAAACTTCGAACTGTTATTTTCGATGAAGTACTGAATTTCAATTCGATCTGATCTGTTTTTTTGGAAACATTGGAAAAATAAAATTTTGATTGGGTATATCTACGGAATCATTGGGCGGATTTTACCCATTCACGAATTCGACCTTCGTAATTAAGCCCCAAACCTACTCTACAAATATCGAGTTTCTAAGTCGTTTCTTCCGGAAGTTATTGTGTTTACGGTCAGCCTAACGGCCGACTGCGTAAACACAATAACTTCCGAAAGAAACAACTTAGAAACTCGATATTTGTAGAGAAGGTTTGGACCTTAATTACGAAGGCCGAATTCGTGAATGGGTAAAATCCACCCAATGATTCCGTAGATATACCCAATCAAAATTTTATTTTTCCAATATTTCCAAAAATACAGACCAGATCGAATTGAAATCCAGTACTTCATCGAAAATAACAGTTCGAAGTTTCATACAGAATTTAATAAGGATGATATGATGAAAAAATCATATAAATTTTTTTTTTCAAATTGTTCTAATAACCCGATTATCACGAAATTTTGCACAAAGTTGTCTTTCAGCATCTTAAAACTAGCTGTGAAGTTTAATCAGGACTGAATCAGTATTTCTTGAGTAATACCAAAAAAATCAACGATATCGAGAAGAAAACCTCGAAATTTGACATATTTTTTCCCGATATCTCCAAAACTTATGATCGTATCGAGCTGAAATTTAGTACACTGCTGTGAAATTAGAAGGTCAAAGTGTGAGTATAATTTTTTTTGGATATGATGAATGGTTTCCGAAAAAAAAATTTTTTTGTAAAAAAATTTCGAAAAAAATTTTTTTTTAAATTTATTGACAATATGATCTTGACGAAATTTGGCTCAAAGTTGCGCGTCGCTATACTCCACCAAACTGCCAAGTTTGAATCCAATCGCTCAAGTAGTTTCTGAAATAAAAAATAAATAACTTCAAAACTTCAAATGCTTATAACTCCGAAACTATTCGATCGATTTGGCCCATTAACGAACTCAACCGCGGCATTCCAATGCGCAACCTACCCTGAAAGTTTCAAGTCGCTAGCTCACTTCGTTCGACAGTTATCGTGTCTACGGCCGGCCAACCGGCCGGCCGGCCGGCCGGCCGGACAGAATCGATTTTGACACCGGATTCCTCATCAGTGAGTCCAACCTAGTCGATTGAGACCATTTTCGGCTCAATCATCCAAAATTACAGACATTTGGACAAAACGATAGCACGCTGTTCCCCTTGAACATGCGCGCAAAAAGAGTCTCAATAAGGAAATATCTGGTGATGAATACTGTTCGCTCAAAGTGCTTCTGCCGATGAAAGCAAAGTTGTACAAGGCTTATTTATTACAGCTTTTTCGAGACCATTCGTATGAGTGTTGGAAAATTTAAGTGTCAATCCATCATGAATTAGACTTACGATATAAGTAGCATTAGTTTTATGTGAATGTATTCATTTTATTCACAATATATTGAGTATTAAGTCCTTTGCTATAAAAATATGTATGTTCTACAATACTACCTGTTTTTCAACTTTCAAGATAGCCTAAGAAATCCACCAAAGTCAATCTTGCCATTTGGATCTGAAAATAAATAATAAAAATAAATAGTTGCTGCACTCAATATGATTGAAGAATGATACATACCTACTTTATAAGAATGGAATATGTACTCCCAGTAATACTCTCGTCAACTATGAAAGTCTAAAAAGTCTTTGAATAAATCGTGAAATCAAAAATTATCCATCCAAACACTAACAAACAGTACAAAATCGACTATCAGATCAAAATCTATGTCTGTATCTAAGGTTCTGAAACTGGCCACCGTGGCGCTGCGATCTTAAATTCAGACGCCAATAGTATCACATTTGTTAAACGTTATTGAATTATACTCTTATTGACAATTCAAATTGGTCCTGTCAATTAAGTTAAAATAATCAATAGATTTGAAATTTCCATGTCACCAATAACGATCAATCATATCAGACCACCAAACAGGAAACGACAAAACAAACCAAATTCAATTTGTGTAAGTGAACAGACCAGTGATATCTGAGTCATTATTCCTTTCGATAAGAACGCTGATAAATAAATGATATTATGTTATTAGACAGGTAATGTACCATTAAGTATAAATATTCATATTTCCACCACATCAGAGTTTTCGTCGTTACTATTATAATAGAAGCGCGCTTTCGTCCGCAGTAATATAATAAAAATGATGTCGGATAGCATTAGCTTATCTCGGTTCTGAGATCTTCGGACCTATTCAGGGCAAAATTATCGAAAGTATGAGCTTATAATCGAATTACGACCGTGCTGGTTTAATCTGTTTTTCCCGAATCGGCTCTATTGTAATTTTGTTATTTGCTGGTCGTTAGATCTATTTACGCTCCCCCCTGTTTGTTTAATGAATATTTTTGTTGTATAATTATGTTTGTTGAGGTTCGATACTCAGATATGAAGATCTGAAATCCAAATTTAATTCATGAAAAGGTTGCAAGTATCATGCATATAACACAGGGTGTCTCAAGATCAACGAAATGAATTTGGGAGTATGTTTTGAGCCCTATAGGACATCGTCTAAGGCATTAAAAAATCTAATGAAGTTCGTGGGAGTCTTCGCCATAACGTCATAAGGATTTATATTGACTCGCCTATATCTGGAATTTTCGGGCTGGGTAGCGGTGGTTATTTTGATACTATAACAGATGTTCGTATGTTTCCGTTTTCGAAGACCCCGTATGTGTTCATTATAATGTTTATGTGCACCCTCTTGGATTTGTCGCCAGACACTTCTATGGATGAAAATTGATGGCTAGTGTCCCTGATTGTAAGAAAGAGGCCTCAGGTGCAATGGTACAGAGTTTCCTAGTATATGTACTCATCTCATCTTATGTTAATTTCATTCTAACTACAGAATTATTCATCCACCTCAAGATTAACTATGGTACAGTGACGTCTGATATCGAAGTACCCCAGAAGCTGAGAAGCTACAACGAAAAAAACTTCCATAAACGAAAACGCAGTGCTACACTAGCCAATGAATCTTGATGAAAACTTAATGATGTGAAATGAAGAATAAGAATGCAGCTTGCTCTAGTTTTAAGTCCTCATACTTGCCAAGTAATGTCTATTACCAAAACGCCGGTTTCTTTGGACAACCTGTCGATGCATTTTCCTTACAGAATATTCTACATTGGAGTGCTATTTACAGAAATGAGAATCATTACTGAACACTGCTATAGTTTATTGACTTAATTTAGATATCTACTTTTTAAACACACAGCAAAATGATTAGGTTACGCCTGATATACACGTTTCAGAAATAGTAAGCCTCTCAAAATGTGCGATAATTCAAGCTGGTCCTTCAAGAGCTACCCAGCCGACTCATGACAGATTCATATTTTTACAAGCGCTACAAACCCAAATTGTGCTTCAAATTAACTAAGAACTGACCTGCAAAATATTCCTTAAATAAATGTTGCTGATAAAATGTTGGAAATCGTTTACATGAGACTTACCTTCATGTTAGATGTCACCTCAGAGTTCCTGTTCTTTCCCGTGGTAATCACGCTGTGGGAAATTATATTGGACTGTGGAATACTCCATCTTGGGTGAACAAGAATGTGGAATAGTATTTTTAACAGATGAATCCTGATTTTTTTTGAGACCATATTCTGGACGAAGAGAATGGAGACGCCTTGGTGATGTTGCTCGTTTAGAAACTGAACATGAGATGGATAGATACTAGGGCAGAACAGTGAGGGTGTGGTATGCCATTGAAATAGGCTTCAGAACTTATCTCGTTACCCTAGACTGTTTTATAAACATGGCAGCTAGGAAATATCGAATATACATACATTCTACACATGTTATGTACTGCAGATTTCAGTGAAAACTTCATTTTAATGCACGCTAATGCTCGTCACAACGTCACTAGTTTCTTACATGAACAGGACATGAGGTTCTCCTGTGGCCAGCACAATCTCCTGATCTGAAGTGATATAACAAAGTGTGTTTTGAATCTTGCTGGGATGTTCCAGTCAACTGTTGAGAGATTAGTGGCAACAAACTGATCAAAATCAGATTGAAAACATGATGAGAAGGATGCTTAGCTGTTTATTTAAAGTCACCATGGAGCATTTTGTAGTTTTCGGTTAATCTCTAGAGTGACTTAGTGACTTAATTATACCTATACTCCATTCACTTTTATAAACTATCCCGGTTGGAAATAACGTTATGACACATTTCACTGTGTATATTTTGAAGATGATAGATTATAGGCATTTTCCTGTCAGATAACTACACAACGTTGTCCTTTCTACATAGAGGTTGTTGTAATTACTCTTTTTTCAAAATGTGAATGTACATTGGGAAAATTATGAATTTGAGAAAATATTGTGTGACTTCAATAATTCCAAAGACGTGGCGAATGTTGAAGAAACTTTTTTCTCTGTTAACACTGGAATTACACGTATGTATTCAAACATGGTTGGAAGATTAAATTTTTGATCATTATATGCCAGTTGATATAATAATTTTGTCATTGAAGACGTAGTTCGTCGACGACATAAAAGTATATCGAAAGATATCAAATCAATATCGAAAGATATTATTATGTAAAGGTTAATACAGAAAAATCTGTATTTAATTGTTGTATGGTTGGAAGATTCAGTTATGCTTTTTTCTTGTACGGAAATCAAGAATCGAGTGTTTTGGAATTTTACTGAAGAATGATGGATAGATCAGTCCGTTACTTTGCGATAGTTCATTCGAAAAGAAAAAATAAAAGTACTCGAATAACCCTGCAGTAAAACTTCTAAACGAACAGACAAACCTACGAAACTCCCTACTTCTCGAAATTCTTAAGAAATAAGCCTACTAAACATATTTAAAAACCTTGTTGCACAACCTGAAATACTCCAGTATGAAAACGTTAGACAGCTTGTGATAAATTATTGATTCCAAATTATCAGGGTTACTATCAGTAAAATCAGCTTTCAATTCAAAATAGCACTTCTTGATACTTTGTCTCAGCTTCTTCAAAACTACCTTCTGTATTTTAGTTTCCAAGCGTGAAGATTATGTTGAGATTGAGAGTAGAAATTGGCATTTGGCAACGTCGCTGAGAATTATTTTGACATTTCCGATATTTCACGAGTGCCAACCTGGGTTAGTTTCAAGTAAAAAACTAGACCTAAATAGACCTGAATCATGGCCAACCAGGATAGTTTATCGAAGTGAATGGAGTATATATGTTATACCATACTGTTTTTTTCTAATGTTTTGGTTGCTATAATGGAATTGAAGACATTTATGATTTTTCGAAAAGATTTTTCAATATTGCTGACGAACATGTATTTTACGTTTGTTGAAGTCTCTCGTTGTCCCTTCGATCATTTCGATGTGTAAAACACACACTACAAATTCATCTATTGACCTTACACAATCAATCAGCTATTATCTCTGATTGTACCGAACTAATCTCAACCACACAGAAGGATCATCCCGTAGGATGCTTTGTCTTCTCTGCCTCCTCATTACCAGCACGTCCATCGACCATTACCTCGATGTAATTCTTCTTCTCGGTAGACCACAGTACGCACGCGTTCAATAGGAACTCCTTTTTGCATCTCTGTGGCTAAATATATTGATTGAACACGAAAGGAACTGCAATCTGCTTGTTTAGTTTTTACGATGCCAGACAATATCCTGTGCTTGCGGTCGACCAATCTGATGCCACACAAAAAATGATTAATTTCGTTGAATGAGCAGGTTAATTTTTATCCATGAACGATGTTTCTGGTCTTGGAATCTTAGTTACTTAACGGAATTCTTTTATTCGGTTATGCTTTATTGATCTGAATGAATGTTTGGAACCGTGCGTAAGAAAAATTTTTCCGATCGAACAAGTTCTTTTAAGTTCTGTTTATTGTATTTTAAGATACGAAATAAAAGTTCTGGGAAAGCACTGACGTGAGGTCAGAAGTTTCTACGCGCATGTTGACTTTTGGTGATTTCCTTTAAAGATGCGCGCAAAAGCTGCTAACTTCACATCAGAGCTTTTATGGGTTTTTTTCGATAAAGTACTGGATTTCTCATCTGTATTTTTGGAAATATTGGTCCACTGAAATTTTAAATGCGTATATCTACGGAAACATTGGGTGGATTTACCCATTCACGAATTCGACCTTCGTATTTAAGGTCCAAACCTACTCTACAAATATCTAAAGCCGAACGTTTCAGAGTACAAATCTGACATTTTCATCACTCAAACGGGAAAATGATTTTCTTTTGATTCTTTTCGTTTTTCGAGACTTTTGTCCCGACAAAAGTCTCAATATTACAGTTGGTTGATCGGTTGCATTGTTCCAGTATTATTTATTAGACAAACTTTTTCCCTATAGAAATTTTTTTCTCAGGAACTGTTCATTACATGTTGGTCATAGCTTGAACTATATATTTCACATCAGTGTAACAAATTTCAGTTGGATACGATACTAACTTTTGACGATATTGTGAGAAAATATGCCTAATTTCGTGTTTTTTTCTCGAATAACTCAAAAAATACTTATTCAATCATGATGAACCTGGCAGCTAGTTTGTGAACACTGATGGACAACTTTCATGATCATCGTGCCATTAGAACAATTTGAAAAAAATTTTTTTTTCTAAATATTCAATATTCTGTGATCTTGTTATCATAATATCTTCATGAATTTCCGTATGAACCGTCGAACTGCCATTTTTCGATGAAGTGCTGGATTTCAATTCGATCAAATCTGTATATTTGGAAATATTGAGTACATTGAATGTTAATAGGTGTATCTGCGAAATCATTGGGTGGATTTTATCCATTCACGAATTCGGCCTTCGTTATCAAGGTTCGAACCTATTCTATGGAAGTTATGGTATTTACGGTTGGCCTATGGTTTGGGGCTTAATTACGGGGTCGAACTGGTGAATGGGTAGAATCCACCCAATGACTCCGCAGATATACCCATTCAAAATTTATTCTCCCAATATTTCCAAAAATACAGATTCGATCGAATTGAAATCCAGTACTTTATCGAAAAAACCTAGAAAGCACTGTCGTGATGGCAGCAGCTTTTGCGCACATGTTCAAATTCATTGCCAAAGTGGTCATTTATCTATTGAACATGCGCTGCGCGCAAAAGCTACTGCGTTCATGGCCGTGCCTTTCTAGGTTTTTCATAGCTGTTACAATTTCTGTTCTTTTACACTACCTATAAATACTTAAGGATATGATCGATTATGTTCAGGAACCTGAAGACGACCTTAGGAGCCTTGGTCTCACATAGTGAAGATTCAGAACTGGCTTGCCCATATATACTTCATTCACTTTTATATACTATCTCGGTTGGCCATGATTTAGGTCTATCAAGTTTTTTACTTGAATCTGACGCAGGTTGGCATTCGTGAAATATCGGCAATGTCAAAATAATTCTCAGCGACGTTGCCAAATGCCAATGTCAATTTCTACTCTCAATCTGAACATAATCATCCCGCTTGGAAACTAAAAATGCCGAAAGTAGTTTTGAAGAAGCAGAGACAAAGAATCAGGAAGTGCTTTGTAGAATTGAATCTGCTTTTTCTAATAGTACCCCGGGTAATTTGGAATCGATATTTTATCACAAACTATCCAACATTTTCGATGTATGTTAGTAAAAACCCAGTGTATCGTTCAAATAGATTCCCAAGAACTTTGTAAATTGAGTTATAGTTCTTTCAAGGTGACACAGGTTCTGTAGTACCACTACATTTTGATACTGGAGTATTTCAAGTTGTGCAGCAAGGTTGTAAATGTCTTCTAAAGACTTATTTCTTGAGAATTCCATAGGTTTGTCTGTTCATAAAAGTTCCACTGCAGGGTTATTCGAGTACTTTTATTTCTTTTTCGATTGAACTATCACAAAGTATCGGACTACTCTATTCATTATTTTTCAATTAAATTTTCAACACTTATCGATTTATGATTTCCGTAAAAGAAAATAGCATAACTGAATCTTCCAACCATGTTTATATACGTGAAATATACCCAGTGTTAACAGAGAAAAAAGGGTCTTCATCATTCGCCAGGTCTTTGGAATTATAGAATTCACATATTTTCTCAAATTCATTATTTTCCTGAAGTAAATTCACATCTTGAAAAATACGTAATTATGACGACCTCTATGTAGAGAGGACAACGTTGTGTAGTTATCTGACAGGAAAATGACTATAACCTAACATTTTCAAAATATACACGGTGAAATGTGTCAGAATGTTATGGTCAACCGGGATAGTTTATGAAAGTAAATAGAGTATATGTAAAGTTATCGGGCTAACCACTTAGTGTAGTTACTGCTGCTTGGCATCAATAAATTAAAAAAACCCAGACCATGCGCATAATTCTATGTATATTTTCGTTCTTAATTCACGGTGCAAGCATATTCAATATTTAGCCGATGTAATAAACTCATGTTCATAACGAAGCATCCAAGATTTTGATGAAGCTATTTAGTGAGACATCTATAAAAAACGAACATTACTCGCGAAGGTGTAGGCAAAAAAGAAGAGAAAATAAAAACAATCCGTGTACAGAACGTTATCGGTACTTTATTTCAATTATGATTTAAAAGGCATGTGAACCATTTAACAGCACAATATTATAGTAGGACTAATATTTGTATAGAATGTATTCCGTAATGGGACCAATTTAACATCGGTAATGGGTAAAAGATTGACATAAAATGATCACGTCCCATGCAGTAAAATACGTCCAACGGAGAATGGCCGTATAAGTAAATATGGCGTTTGTATCATTAACTGCGGCTCTTTCACATAACATAGGTGAAATAAGACCAATAAAACAGCTTGTGACTGAGTATGCATCCAAATTGAAATGTCAGACGCTAAATTTTATTGGGACATTAAAAACAAATATACTGGAACGATGCATTTCGAGGATAAATTCGGATTTGATGCGTCGGGTTCTTCAGAATTGGATAGAATAAACAATATTGATAGGTTTTTATGTATCGACAACTTTAGAATCGAGAATAATACGGGGAAGCGCAGACGTGAGGGGAGGTGTGTTTTTACGCGCCTCTTCAAATTCTCTAACAAAACGAAATTTCACATATTTTTTCCTAATATTCGTATTTTCGAACACATTTGTCGAGTCAATCGCTGAAATTTGGTCCATTGTTGTTTAAGTCTGATGAATTATTTCCGAAAAAAATCTAGAAAAGTACTGACGCGAAGTCAGCAGCTTTAACGCGCTTGTTCGTATTGCGAAATTTTAATGAAATATAAAAATTTAAAAAAAAACAAATTTTTCCGAATTTTTCTATGGATAATTCTTCTCATTGACACGGTTCATCTTCCAACCAAGTTTCATTTCGATCAAATAAATATTTTTTGAGAGTTATTGAAAAATTAAAATTTCAAATGGCTGTAGCACAAAAACCATTCGGCAGATTTGGCCCATTAACGAACGAGATATTCAGGATCTTAACCAAACCTGAACATTTCAAGACTCTAGGTCTTTTCTTTCGAGAGTTACAGTGCACACGGCTGGACGGAGAGAATCAACTTTGACCTCGGATTCTCCTTCAGTGAGTCCAACCTAGTCGTTTCAGACCAATTTTGGCTCAAAATTCGAAAATATCAGACATCGTGACGAAATGATAACGCGCTGTTCCCCAGAACAAGCGCGTAAAAAGCCATTAACAAACGAAAATTTTCCAAATTTTCTAACGATATAATACTGATGAAATTTTGAACGTCACGCTGAAATTTGCTAAATTGTTGTTAAATATCGATTGCAAGGCCTATGGCAAAATTTTTGTGATGAATATTTCCCGAGAAGAAATATTACTAATAATTTGTGAAATTTTCGTAAACTTTTTTCCGCTCAAAATGTCTTTAATTTTCTAGTATTTTCCTGGAAATGGTCTCAGACTACTAGATTGGACCCACTGTCCGGCCGGTCGAGAACACGATAACTGTTGAACGGATGAATCTAGCTGAATAAAATTTTCAGGAATGGATTATTTCAAAATTCATCGGTTAAGTTCATTATTGGGCGAAAATAATTTCGGTGTTACGGCCATTTGAAATTTTGAGATTGCTTCTATGATATTTCAAATGATACTCATTTCAAAAAAAGATATTACTTAAGCGATTTGATTGAAACTTGGCAGTTAGTTAGAACATAACGACCCTGAAATTATGCATGATCTTATCGAAACCTTTCTGCTGGTTAATCCAAAAAACTTTTTTCTTGGAGTTTTGCCAAAACAATTTTTTTTCCGGAAACCATTCATCATATCCGGAAAAATTTGCTCAGACTTTGAATGTCATAACTCACAGCAATATACCAAATTTTATTTTGATGCAACTATAATTTGTGGAGATATTGACATTCGAACAATTCGAAATAAACTATTTCAACCTTTTTCAAATATCTATTCAATATATTGCGATCTTTTATTCATTCATCATACTATCCTCACGAAATTCAAGCTTCAAGCTGTCATTGTTCAATCAAGTACTGGATTTCAATTCGATTCAATCAGTATTTTTGAAAATATTGGGAAAATAAATTTTGAATGGGTATATCTGCGGAATCATTGGGCTGATTTCACCCATTCACGAATTAAGCCTTCATAATTAAGGTCCAAACCTTCTCTATAGATATCGAGTTTCTAAGTTGTTTCTTTCGGATGGTAAATTGTTTACGATCAGCCGCGTGAGAACCGAATTAAGTCTATCCAGTCCAATCTTATTGCAATGAAAAACAAGCGCGTTTTGCATAATTCTTCAAATCATTAAACTACAACCAAATATTAAAATGCACGGTTAGGGTGTTATTATTGAATGCAGCTCTGAACATACAGAAAAAATCAATCTCTGAGTTGTTTTCTAGGAGTTATTGTGTTTACGGCCAACCTCATGATTATATATATCTCCCCGTTTAAGTGTAATGAAATTGTTGTTTGTTACTGAAAGGCTTCTTTTTCATCAACAAAATTTCTTCTTTCCTTTCGATGCAGGTTGATATCTCGAAATCATACCTGAAAACGAAAGAAAAAACAATATAATAGTAAATGATTCAATAATCATCAAATTAATTTGAAGTTCACGATCCACCTCAAGGAAGAATCAGACATCGAATGAATTGCCTCGAAACCATCGTCAAATTTATATATTGGATAACTATTAACTAAGTGTTCTATTGTTTGCTTTCTTATCCGCAGTCGCACTTTGGACTTTCGACCGAATTCCATTTGAAGAGGAAATCATTACAGCGACCATTACCTGTGCTAAGTCGATTCAAAATGCACCAAATTTTCCTAGGAAGATTGAAACTATGAACTTTTTCTGAAGTATCGCGGATCAAATCTTTGTTCAAAACATTACACAAATTCCATTCCGAATGTCGAATTTCTTATCTCTTTTATAGGAATAAAGAAAATCGTTAATCCATAGAGGCTTACGAGATTTCAATCTTGCAATTTAAGAATTCGGAATATAAGACATCATTGGGAATAAGTTAGGAAAGGAATGATATTTTTGCGCGAATGTTCTAGGGGAACAGCGTGCTATCGTTTTGTCCAAATTTCTGTAATTTTCGATTGAGCCGAAAATGGTCTCAAACGACTAGATTGGACTCACTGATGGCGAATCCGGCTTCAAAATCGATTCTGTCCGTCCCTCGTGGACACGATAACTGTCGAACGAAGCGAGCTAGCGGCTTGAAACTTACAGGGTAGGTCGCGCATTAGAATGCCGCGGTTAAGTTCGTTAATGGGCAAAATCGGTAGAACGGTTTCGGAGATCTAGCCACTTGAAATTTTGAAGTTATGGATTTATTAGTTCAGAAACTACTTGAACGATTGGATCTCAAGTTGGCAGTAAGGTGGAGTATAACGACGCGCAACTTTAAGCTAAATTTCTTAGGGATCATACTGTCAGTAAATTTTATTTTTTTTCGAAAACCGTTTGTCATATTGAAAAAAAATTCCACTCGGACTTTGAGCTTCACATTTCACAGCAGTGTACCAAATTTAAGTTCGATACCATCAAAAGTTTTCGAGTTATCGGGAAAAAATATGTCAAATTTCGAGGTTTTCTTCTCGATATCGTTGTTTTTTGAGGTATAACTCAAGAAATACTAATTCAATCCTAATAAAACATTGCAGCTAGTTTGAAGATGCTAAAAGACAACTTTATGCAGAATTTCGTGATGATCGTGTCATTAGAACAATTTGAAAAAAAATTCTGTTATTTTCTTATCATATCATCCTCATTAAATTCTGTATGAACCTTCAAACTGTAGTTTTTCGATGAAGTACTGGATTTCAATTCGATCTGATCTGTATTTTTGGCAATATTAGGAAAATAAAATTTTGAATAGGTTTACGGTCGGCCTAACGGCAGACTGCGTAAACACAATAACTTCCGGAAGAAACGACTTAGAAACTCGATATTTTTAAAATAGGTTTGAGGCTTAATTACGAAGGTCGAATTCGTGAATGGGTAAAATCCGCCTAATGATTCCGTAAATATACCCGTTCAAAATTTTATTTTTCCAATATTTCCAAAAATACTGATTTGATCGAGTTGAAATCCAATACTTCATCGACATCGAATTACAGTTCGAAGGTTCATACAGAATTTAATGAGGACGATATGATAAGAAAATCACGGAAATTTTAAGTTATTGTGTTTACGCTGTCGGCCGTTAGGCTGACCGTAAACACAAGTACTTCCGGAAGAAACGACTTAGAAACTCGATATTTATAGAGAAAATTTGGTCCTCAATTACGAAGATTGAATTGTGAATGGGTGAAATCCACCCTATGATTCCGCAGATATACCCATTCAAAATTTTATTTTCCCAAAATTTCCAAAAATACAGATTGAAATCCAGTAATTTATCGAAAAAAAATCTAGAAAAGCAAATTCGTGACCGAAGCATCTACATTGAACATGCGCGCAAAAGATGCTACCTTCACGGCAGTGCTTTTCTAGAGTTTTATTCATTAAGAGAAGTACACCAACGGCAGTCTTCTTGAAATGCTATTGATTTCAGCGAAAACTCGGAGGGTATTCATCAAATTCCAGTGGCTCTATCTTTAGTCCGTGTCAAATCTCAATTTTCTAGCGAGACTCATCTAAACAGAAGAAGAGATACCTAAAAGAGGACTACGACGACGCCGATAACCATCGGGTCGAGTCTGCACGTCCACCTTTTTGCCCTCCATCCTGGTCCGTGGACGAATTAATAAAACCCATAGAGACGAGATGTATAAGTAGAGTCAGCTAATCCGTGACTAATTCCGATGTAATTGTATTTATAAAGGGGATTTCTATGGCGAAACCGAGATGATCGTACGTGATTTGTATCTGGCTGGCTTGATGGACGATTGCTTGGCAGGAAACGAATCGACCGAAGAAGGCTTTGAAAAGATTTCTTTCCTCCATCTCTGTTTATCTTGAATGTGGGCTTGACATGATCCAATTATTATCAAAATGTGGGTCTGCACACAAGACTCAAAATTTCAAAAACCACTGCCGTGAAGGAAGCAACTTCTGCGCGCATGTTCAATGTAGATGACCGCTTCAGCAACGAATTTGAACGTGCGCGTAAAAGCTGCTGCCTTCACGGCAGTGCTTTTTGAAATTTTTGACTGATAAATTACTGGATTTCAATTCGATCGAATCTGTATTTTTGGAAATATTGGAAAAATAAAATTTCGAATGGGTATATCTACGGAATCATTGGGCGGATTTTACCCATTCACGAATTCGACCTTCTTAATTAAGCCTCAAACCTACCCTAAAAATATCGAGTTTCTAAGTCGTTTCTTCCGGAAGTTATTCTGCTTACGGTCAGCCTAACGCAGTCGGCCGTAAGGCTGACTGTAAACACAATAACTTCCGAAAGAAACAACTTAGAAACTAGATATTTGTAGAGAAGGTTTGGACCTTAATTACGAAGGCCGAGTTCGTGAATGGGTAAAATCCACCCAATGATTCCGTAGATATACCCAATCAAAATTTTATTTTTCCAATATTTCCAAAAATACAGATCAGATCGAATTGAAATCCAGTACTTCATCGAAAAATAACAGTTCGAAGTTCCATACAGAATTTAATGAGGATGATATGATAAGAAAATCATAAACATTTTTTTTTTCAAATTGTTCTAATGACACGATTATCAAGAAATTTCGCATGAAGTTGTCTTTCAGCATCTCAAAACTAGCTGTGAAGTTTTATCAGGACAGAATCAGTATTTCTCGAGTTATACCGAAAAAATCAACGAGATCGAGAAGAAAACCTCGAAATTTGTTATATTTTTTCCCGATATCTCCAAAACTTATGATTGTATCGAATTGAAATTTGGTACACTGCTGTGAAATTAGAAGGTCAAAGTGTGAGTGGAATTTTTTTTTGGATATAATGAATGGTTTCCGAAAAAAAAATTTTTTGGAAAAAAATTTCGAAAAGAATTTTTTTTAAATTTACTGAAAATATGATCCTGACGAAATTTGGCTCAAAGTTGCGCGAAAAAAAATCCTAGGAAAGCACTGACGTAAAGTCAGCAGCTTTTGCAAGCATGCTTTCTTTTGGTGATATCCTTCGAAAATGCGCGCAAAAGCTGCTGATTTCACATCAATGATTTCCTAGGTTTTTCTCGAAAAACTACTGGATTTCAAACTGATCTCTACTTTTGAATACAGGGTGTAACTAAATAAGTGTAAAACATTTAAGGAAGTGATTCCTCATCGAAAAAAAGATAGGATCTTTCATATAAAGAAACTTCATTGGAGCATCCCTTGTTAACATACAGCCCCTTATAGGGGGTATATAAAATTTGAATGAAAAATTTTTTTCACAAGCACTAAAAACTTACAATATTGAAATTAACCTGACGTTTTCTACTACCAGAAAGACACTTAGCCAGTAATTTATTTGGTTTACCCCATGGTTGTAAGGGGTGGAAAACGCAACCCCTAAAATTTATTTGCAATGTAACTTTTTGTCTTATTATTTGTTTACCGTTTAAAAATTTATTTCCGATAGCCTGTTTTGTCCTAAACGGAAAATGTCTCTTGGGTTTTTCGGCCAAAATAAACCATTTCGCAGCAAAAAATTATTTTACGAACAACTACAGAGATACATCGTCATAAATTCGAACTGGATTTATTGTTATTTTGTAGTTAGTACCTGCATTAAAGGATTAAAGGGTAAAAAAAGTTACATTGCAAATAAATTTTAGTGGTTGCGTTTTCCACCCACTACAACCATGGGGTAAACCAAATAAATTACTGGCCAAGTGTCTTTTTGGTAGTAGAAAACGTGAGGTTAATTTCAATATTGTAACTTTTTAGTGCTTGTGAAAAAAATAGTTATACACATTTTATGTATTGAGGGGCTGTATCTAAACAAGGGATGCTCCAATGAAATTTCTTCATATCAAAGATCCTAAGATACAGATTGAATCGAATTGAATTCTAGTAGTTCAACGAAATGACAGTTCGCAGGGTCATCAGATCAGAAGATAACAGAGTATTCGATGTTCAAATTGTTCTAATGACACGGTCTTTACCAAATTGTACACAAAGTTGCCCAGACTATTGCCAAACTAACTATCAAGTTTCATCATGGTTGAATTATGAGTTAATTTTGAGTTATTCCAGAAAACTCAATGGTATCGAGAACAACCCATATATTTTCTCAATATCTCCAGAAATTATGATCGTATCGAAACGAAGTTTGGTACACAGAGGTGAATCATGATGTCCAAGGTATGAGCAGAAGTTTCTTTCGGATCAAATGAACATTTTCCGAAAAAAAATTTCTTTTCGAAAAAAATATTTTCAATATTTACAGTTGGATCTCGACGAAATTTCATGAAAATTTGTGCGCTGTTGTGCTCCAAACTAATAGCCAAGTTTCAATTCAATCGCTTGAAAAGTTCAAGAAATATCAGGGAATCAATTTCAAAATTTCAAACGGCTATAACTCCGAAACCGTTGTACCTATTCGTACCGTTAACAAACTCAACCCCCACATCCCAATGCGCAGCCTAATCTGAAAATTTCAAGTTGCTAGCTCGTTTCGTTCGACAGTTATTCGTAGCTAGCCGGTCGGACAGAATCGATTTCGACACCGGATTCGTCATCAGTGAGTCCAACCTAGTCGTTTGAGACCATTTTAGGAAAAAATTCCGAAAATTACAGACATTTGGACAAAACGATACCTTGCTATTCCCCAGAACATGCGTGCAAAAAGGGGTTAACCCTTTGTCTAAAGGTTAACCACACTCTAGACCACAAATACTGTCGGCTTGAACTAAGAACTCGTGAAAAAACCTAGAAAAACACTGACGTGAGGTCAGGAGCTTTTTGGTGCTTGTTCAAATTCGTTGCCAAAGCAATCACCTGTTCGTGCATCTGTTTTTCTTGAGATACTGAGGAAATAACGGCACAATTTCATATTGTTTGCCTTATATCCCCGAAAGAAAATATCGGATCGAATTGAAATTTGAACAATTGTTGTTGAATATTAACCCTCAGGTCTGTGACCACTAAAAATTTGAATCCACACTAAATTTTGCATTAAGTTGCGCGTATGAATTCTAGAACTAATTACAGAGTTTCCATTTGATCAAATCAGTACATCATGAGATATCAAGGATTTAACCTCAAAATGTTATATTTATAACTCTAGAACAGCCGATTTTGCACATTAACGAATCCAACCGAGATATTCAGACAACAAACCAAACCTGAAAATTTCAACATTCTACACAATAATCTTTCTCTGGCAATTTGAAATGAAACAAACGTTTTATAGAGTCAGTATCAACTCTCATTCGAATTTTGAAGTAATAAAGATTTTTGAAAGTGTTTTTTACCGCATTCCATTTATTAGAGAAAGAAGACGGTGATGATATCGTTCTATGTACAATTTATCAAGCTTGCCAGAAGTTCTATAATATCTTAGCTCGTTTGTAAAAGAGTGTTCGTGAATAGACACGTGGTAAGATTTTGACATATGATATAGAATAGTTACCCCTGATGATACTGAATCGAAATATAAATGATGAAACACCGTTTCTAGTATTATTTTTGTATTGCATTTTATCATGTTACCACTTTCCTATGTTTTCGACTTCAATCATCATATGCCAGTTGATATAATAGATAAATTTGTCATTCAAGACTTTGTAAGACGAAGACAGTAACAGTTCATCGTTGGATATCAATATCGAAAGATATTATGTAAAGGTATTAGAGAACAATCTATATTTTTAATGAAAGTTTTAATGCTGTTTTCCTCTAGAACAAGCTAAAGAGTCTGAAAAAGAAAACTTTTTGATTCTATGATATATTGAATAAGTTCTGACACAGTTTTGAGATTTACTTTCAATGTTTATTATCCAACAATCAAGATAAGTGTTCCACTATACAGGGTGTTTCATGATAAACTGGTCAAACATATATAGCCGTATAGATGACATTGGAAAAGTCATTTTTGCCTTATGACATATATCCCGTTTTCGAAGCATAAGCGAGATACAGGGTGTTCAATATCAACTTTGAGTAATATTCCGATAACTGTGGTGATTTATGCGTGACCTTTGAAATAACGGTTTTTGTTCACATCTCAGTATTTTTCGGTGGTTTCTTCAGTTGTGGTGTAGAATTCTGGAAAAAATATTTTTCGAATTGGCGGAAAACCTACAAAGTTGGAATTTTTTGTTTTCTATTGCCCAATTGGATAGTATTATTTGAATGTACTCAATTTTCTAAGATTTTCAGTGAAAAAATTTTTCCAAAATTCAAACTCAACTTTTTTTGTGAGAAGTGAGAAAAAAATTCAGCCAAAATTGTTGAAATCTTTCGAGGTCGAACTAAACTTCATTCTGAAACTGGTGTGGAAACAGAATGAGAAAATATCCATTGGTTTCCATTTATAGTCTTACAAACATTCCGTTTGGAGTACACAATTTTTATTTAAGAATGACCTGCATAGCAATATGAATTTATAAAAATAAAAAAAAAATTCAAAAAAACTTTGATGGGAATCGAGCTCGCTCCACTTACGGACAATAGTCCGAGTATAAATTGGATATATTCTGATTATAATGATGTCCAATACCAAGCAACGGTAGTAGAATTTGATCCTATTTTCCGAATGCAGAGAGAGTTCGAATCCCACCGGAGTTTTTAGAAAATATTTTTTGTCTTGATAAATTCATATTTTTATCCAGGTCATTCTGGAGGCCTATTAACATAAATTTTACATCGGTCGGGCCACCAATTTCTTAAATAAAAATTATTGCAGTACTCCGATAGGAACCTTCGGAAGGCTATAAAATGAAAACCAATGAATATTTCTTCATTCTGTTTTCACATCGGTGTTCAGAATGAAGGTCAGTTCGACTTCAAAAGATTTCAACAATTTTGGGAAAATTTTTTTGTTCACTGTAGACATGTAAAAAAAAAGTTGAGTTTGAATTTTGGAAAAATGTTTTCACTGAAAGTCTTAGAAAATTGAGTACATTGAAATAATAATATCCAATTTGGCAATAGAAAACAAAAAATTCCAACTTTGTAGGTTTTCCGCCATTTTGAAATATTTTTTCCAGAATTCTACACCACAACTGAATTGACCACCAAAAAATAAAAGATGTGACAAAAACCATTATTTCAAAGGTCATGTATAATTCACTACAGTTATCAGAATATTTCTCAAAGTTGACATTAAACACCTTTTATCTCGCTTATGCTTCGAAAACGGGGAATGTGTCATAAGGCAAAAATTACTTTCCCAATGACATCTATACGGCTATATATGTTTGACCAGTTTATGATGAAACGCCCTGTATATATATATATATATATTATTTTGAGATTGAGCAATACATTCTTTGGTATATCACACTGTTAGCAGAGGAAATGTATGGTATACAGATAAAATCTCAGCAAAAACTCTGTCTTCCCGTATGAGTGTTGTAATTTGTTTGAAGAACATGGATGGCATCTTTCATTGGAAAATAATTTTTTGTCATCTTGAATTTATTTTGACCAAATATCTTAACATAATATCTGAAACAAATAGAGGGACAGAAAACCAGCAGGAAGCAGTAAATAAAATAACCTTCATTTGCTCTCTGACCGGGAGAGTCTTTCGACCAGGTCCAGTCCTCCAAGCGATGATATTTCAGACCCTCAGATAAACCAACAAAGCTACAGGCCCATTATATTGGGGAATCATCTCCAAAAGATCCATAATTGTATATTTTACACAAGAAATCTAACAAAATATCGGGAATGAATTGAAAAACGTGTAACATATATCATGTCAGGATGACATAGATATATCTGACTGATATAGCATTAATGCTTTTTATGGTTATTTTTATGTAGTTTTTTTGATGGTGAATTAGTGAACCATACTCTACATAGGAGAGCAGTGAGGATCACTGTCACTTGAAAAAATTTGACGATTCGAAAAAAAAACCTTCATAATAAACCTTCATTTACAGCCTGCTACCTGTGTTGATAAGTTCCTCTCGTTAGATCTTTATAAATCGCCCAAAAAACATCGCCACTGTAACAAAAAACCCTGAAATCCTTGAAAGTCATCAACGGAACACTCCTAATGTCCCATGCACGGAAAAAAAATAAAAAGATCGTCTTCTGTTTACGAGTGAGACAAAGATGGTGTGGATGTCGAGAATCTTCTCACCTCCCACAACAAATTACTTATCTAATGATGATACCTTCTCCACCCTGTATTTAATGCACTACGGGCCGGCCGAATAGATACGTTATACCGGATGTCAAAATAAATATCGTCATTAGGGGACTTCATCGTAGACGCCGCAAAAACAAAACACTGTCGGCGGCGCCCGTTGAATTGCAGACCACCCCAAAATATTAAAAATCCCTACGTAATTGGTTTGTTCCGCTGTCATTTGGACGTTTATTAAGTATGAGAGGTGCGGATTTGACCAGGAAAAAATTCTAGAAAAGCAGTGACGTGAGGTTGGGAGCTGGTCCAAATTCGTAGAAATCTGATGGATAGATTCGTTAAAAGACATTAATGCGGTTGATTTTGGTTTATTATTCGATAAATCAAATAATAAATCTTAGTGATCGACAAAAAAATGAAAATGTTATGTTATAGCAATTTTCCTGTCAGATAACTACACAGCGTTGTTCTCTCTACATGGAGGTCGTAGTATTTACGTATTTTTCAAAATGTTTATTTACACAAATTTGAGATTTTCATCCAACGATTTATACTGTAAAAATTTGCGCAGGAAGGTAATTTTGGCTGCAACAACATGTTTTTGTTCACATAAAATCTAACGTACATTTACCCTTTTATAATTGAAACCCATTGATTTTATCATTTTATAAAGTAATGTATGTCCTCCATTATATTCCAAATATTCTTCTGCAAAAATGGGTAGTGTATCAATTGAAAAGTGTTCATTTTTGAAATTATAATTCCAATTTTGTCGTTGCAGAATTTTTTCAGAATAAAGTCTTCAGTCAGTGTCTTCGTGGGTGCGTCAATAGAAGGAAATTTTTTCACTTAAAATCTTCCTTATTATGGTGACGTGCAGCTAAAAAATGAATCTATATTCATATAAAATATAAATCCTAGGTTTTCACTCGCATACGTCGAAAATGTTGGATAGCTTGTGATAAATTATTGATTCCAAATTATCAGGGTTACTATCAGAAAAATCAGATTTCAATTCTACATAGCACTTAATGATTGAGTTGAGATTGGGAGTAGAAATTGGCATTAGTATTTGGCAACGTCTCTGAGAATTATTTTGACATTGCCGATATTTCACGAGTGCCCACCTGCTTCAGTTTTCAGTAAAAAAACTTGATAGATCTAAATCTTGGCCAACCGGGATAGTTTATAAAAGTGAATGGAGCATATGTACAGTGTGTCCACGGATTGGGTGCCGGTAAGGTGTAAATGACGAAAAATTTTCGAGTTAGACTCTGATATTTTGGGAATCGCTCCTGCTTGGTCTCAAATTGAGATGTTGAGAAAATGAGCCAAATCAATTAATATACAGGGTGGTTTAGAACTGATTTGAGGAAAATTGTTAAGAATAAAACACCTTTGTTTCAGAAGATATCGAGAAAGTTTATTGAAAAAAGTTGTTTGGAATCAAAAGACACGGCTAAATCTCGAATTTCAGATAAATCGATTAACTTTGATTTTATAAGTAGGTTATGGAAATATTGGATAATATCCATGGTTACAAATGCCAAACGTGACTTGAAACAAATTTTATTCGTCATGAACGAAAATTTTTCTGTTAAAAACATGCTGACCATAGAACAAAGTGTGTTTATTGTGCAGTGCTACGGCTTAGGTATTCTGGGAATCGCTCCTTCTTGATCTCAAACTAAGAGGTTGAGAAAATGAGCCAAATAAATTTATATACAGGGTGGTTCAGAACTGATTCAATGAAAATTGTTAGGAATAAAGTACCTTTGTTCTAAAAGATATCGAGATAGTTTAATGAGAAAAGTTGTTCGGAATGACGAGCTGCCGCAGGAACTCAAGTTACAGATAAATCAGCCTACATTGACTTAATAAGTTGGCCATGAACATTTTGTATACTTGAGATTTTTGTCATGATCAAAAATTCAAACTTTGAAACTATTTTTTTAGCAGGGTTACGTGGTACCGCAACATTTGGCCAGCGTCAATGGAATTGTCTTATTACTACCTGATACGAAATGTCTGCACCTAAGCAGTAGCACTGCACAATAAAGACACTTTGTTCTATGGTCAGCATGTTTTTAACAGGAAAATTATCGTTTGTGACGAATAAAATTTTAGGTTTCAAGTCACGTCTGGCATTTGTAGCCATGGATATTATCAAATATTTTCATAACCTATTTACAAAATCAAAGTAGATCGATTTATCTGAAATTCGAGATTTAGCCGTGTCTTTTGATTCTAAATAACTTTTCTCAATAAACTTTCTCGATATCTTTTGAAACAAAAGTGTTTTATTCCTAACAATTTTCCTCAAATCAGTTCTAAACCACCCTGGATATTAATTGATTTGGCTCATTTTCTCAACATCTAGTTTGAGACCAAGCAGGAGCGATTCCCAAAATATCAGATCCGTACTCGAAAATTTTTCGTCATTTACACCTTACCGGCACCCAATCCGTGGACACACTGTAGATCTCAGTCGGGTTAGCGATGAGTGTCAACATTAATCGGCAAGACTGTCCATTTCTTCATCATTTTATCAGGTCTAAGCTTTGCTTCTGCTACATTCGTGAATCTTTATGTAGAAAACATATCTTTATAACATTACCAGGAGAAAGTGTCAAACTTTCTTGGTGTACCCATCGACTTCATGAAAGTGAATGCAATATCAGTTCACAAACAGCATCGATGTTTTCCTATATACAACGATCATGATTAAATTCGAAAAACCGGCGAAACACGTTGGTACGAAATGGTGCTCCATCGAACCAAAAATAGAAGCAAGGCACACGACAGTTGGTTTGATTCAGGCCAATTAATTTTCTTCATTGACCAAGACAAGTGTATCAAGTTTCAGTTAATTAAACAATTAGCAATCGTATATGATAAGCTGATTTCATTACTTTGCATCATTAAAATTTTTAAACTTTACCGTGATGATGTCAAATATAACATATTCGGATCGGTGTTGCCATATTTCAAAACTTGGCAAAAATTGAAAATAAAATCCAGTTGCGAAAACTTAGCTGTTCGATCAGCGGGTAAACGTGATAAATTCCTGTGGAAAATTCTCAGTGTAGATATATATTTGAGGTGTTACAGCCATCTGATAATTTTCCCAATGATAAGAGTTTAATGCCAAATTCAAGAAGTGTTGTTTCACTTGGACTTGGAGCAGAATTAATTTTTTCAATTTAAGCTTCATATGTTTATACGAAATTTATGGCGACATTTTTTCGAAATTTTCTGTATATCATGAGACGTGGAGAAATGTATGCAGAAAAGATGAAAATATGTTAGTTTTTTAGGGAAAAGACTAATATTTGATGGGTATTAAGATTTCGTGATAAGATAAATTGTATACAGAAAATGGTCGATTTCAGCGAAAATATGAAAAATTAATATCTGAAAGATTATTTCACGAATAATATGACGTACCGATTAGAGGATATTTTTGGAGAATTTCGCATAATTTCTCCGTTTTTTTCGGTTTTCGCTCACGATATCTGAAAATGGAGCATTTAAATTAAAGTAGTATTGTTATTTTTTGAAACCATTCCTGTGGATTGCGCATCAGTATCTAAAAAAGGAAGATTTGAGAATTAATTGAATATAATTATTTAATTTTTGATAATTTCTTTCTCGAGTCAGAAACTTGACTCCTCTCAATACGTTGAAAATAATATTATCCCGTTGCTGAACCAAAGGGGGAGAATATTGAATTTTTTTTTTTCGTGTGATTTTTAATTTCTGCAGACTCTGATTTAAAATGAAAAAATTAGAGTTATTTTGCTCATTGTTCTGTAGAAATAGATACTTTTTGACTGAATTTACTCGAAAAAGAGAAATAATTAGAAAACTCTCAAATCAAATGAATCTGTGTTGCTCTGTTTTCTCAAAAATGTCCCTTTCACAAGAGTCTCAAACCGAAACGAAAAATCGAAAGAAAATAATTCTTGAAATTTTCTCTATGTCTGATGGAATAGTTAGATTTGTACTCTGAAACGTCATAGTTCGCTTTCTTTATCGTTTGTATTGTTCCTGTATTGTTCATTAGGAAATCTGTTTCCCAAGAAACTGCCCTTGAAAAATAGTTTTATCCTGCAATCCGCATGGGCGTTGTTCATGAATAAACAATTGTATTTAATTTTCAATAGTTCTTTTTCAGATATTGAGAGTGAAAACCCAAAAAAACCTAAAAAATTATATGTACATGTTGTAACGAAAATTTTCATAACAAGCAACAAATTTTATAATGAGTATTTCTGAGTTTTCAACTTCGAAAAGATTAATTCTATAAAATCTTCAAAAATGGCATTTTGCATTCATTTATTTTCTGAAATATCGTCGGAATTGAGAGTGAAAATTTAACTTGAGTAAAAATTTTAGATTCTACAACAATAATTTGGTATGATTTTTTATTGGATTGAGGAATTTTTTGAGCTGAGTTATTTTAGCCTCTTTATGAAAGGTTGGAACACAATGATGAGAAATACGTACTCACCTTACCACCATGTGAAATTCGAGGTGTTTCGAAAGTTTTATTGAAACCTTCTCTCAATCTGAAATTTAATTTTGTATGATCTCCCAGTTCCATCCAATCCTCAAATAACTAACTGCATATACTTAATAATCCTTTTCAAAAAATTAATATCATTTTAATTGGACGCGACAAGAAAGGGCAATTCCATTGTTCTTGCCTAATTATGTATTCAAATATTACTTAGGACGATTACGATCTCCTGTCTTGAAGTAAAACACATGGGAAACAAAATCTTAATTATGCTGGAATATACCTGAGATTTCGTTGATTCTAGCAGTAATATAAATTATTCTAATTGTTCTTAATTTGGAGTAATTTGATTTTTGATGTATTTTCGTCGAGCTTTTGTGATGTTCACAGCACGAATGCTGAATGGTAAATTGTGCATGAACAAAAAACATGATTTCGTTGTTTATTTCATGGTTATCTATGATGATCTCGTCACGATGGGGCAATGAAAGAAATTACCTCAACCGTTAGGCAGAGATCCTATAAGGATGAATCAAAATACCCCAACATGCAATAAAAATCTCAAAATAAGATTTTCGACCAGCTTGTTCTTGAATGAACAGTGGAAACCGTTTTTCTCAATATTGTAATTTCAAGGAGAAAATGATTCTGGACGATAAGAATCATTGATTGAGAATTTGTGGCCAAAATCAGTTTTTTCCGTTATGTTTCACGAAATCTTTCTATTCTGACCAAATGAGAGCTTTATGGTTTTTTCGAAATGTCATGGTAATTTTTAAATTTTGCTTCCGAAATGATCTTGAAAGAATAGGTCTGTTGAAGTGAATATTTTTCAAGGAAGGTTTATAAAAACACTGAATAACTTGCTTGAGATCGATAATAGGCATAATCCACCCAACGGTTCCGGTGGTATAAGTTATAATCCGCTGACTTATTGTTCCCCCAATAATTCGAAAATAAATCATCGAACTAAACTTGGTGATTATTATGTTAAATATCAATGTACGAACCAATGCAAAATTCCGTGATGTTCAAAAAGCTAGGATTATTATTTATAATTATTTTGAACTCAATCGTATTTTGTCAGATATTGTTATAATTTTGAAGTAGTTTAGGTAGGTACCAGGTACAGAAGATTTATGCGAAATTTTGTGAGTATTGCATGTCGAATGGATATTTGGTGTGGTGGGTAATTGAGTGGATTTTTCCCATTAATCAATTCGACCTTCGTAATTGAACCTAAAACTGTTCGGAATTTGAGTCTCCAAGGCCTTTTTTTTGGAAGATATTGTGTTAAAGCTAGGTATCACAAATATCAAAGAGAAAATAATATCGGTATATTTCGAGAATAATTCAGAAGATTTCGAAAATTTGGGCTGTATATACGTAAATGAAATAGAAAAATAGATTATATCTCTAGTGTGTTCGCGGATTGGGTGCCGGTAAGGTGTAAATGACGAAAAATTTTCGAGTTAGACTCTGATATTCTGGAAATCGCTCCTGCTTGGTCTCAAACTAAGATGTTGAGGAAATGAGCCAAGTCGATTAATATACAGGGTGGTTTAGAACTGATTTAATGCAAATTGTTAAGAATAAAGTGCCTTTGTTTTAAAAGATATCGAGAAAGTTTATTGAGAAAAGTTGTTTGGAATGACGAGCTGCTGCAGGAACTCAATTTTCAGATGAATCAGCCTACCTTGACTTCAGAAGTTGGTCATAAACATTTTGTTAATCCGATACGTGAGATATTTTGTCATCATCAAAAATTTAAATTTTGACAATATTTTTTCAACAGGGTCACGTGATACCGCAACATTTGGCCAGCGTTCATGGAATTGTCTTATTACTACCTGAAATGTCTGCACCTAAACCGTAGGACTGCACAATGAACACTCTTTGTTCTATGGTCAACATGTTTTTAACTGGAAAATTTTCGATTATGACGAATAAAATTTACGTTTCAAGTTACGTCTGATATTATTATCAAATATTTTCATAGCCTATTTAAAAAATCAAAGTTGATCGATTCATCTGACAATCGAGATTTAGCCGTGTCTTTTGATACTAAACAACTTTTCTCAATAAACTTTCTCGATATCTTTTAAAACAAAGGCACTTTAATCCTTACAATTTCCATTAAATCAGTTCTAAACCACCCTGTATATTAATTGATTAGGCTCATTTTCTCAACATATTAGTTTGAGACCAAGTAAGAGTCATCCCAAAATATCAGAGTCCAACCCGAAAATTTTTCGTCATTTACACCTTACCGGCACTCAATCCGTGGACACACTGTATATACCAATAACGGAATTGTTCCTTCTGAAATTCACATGGAAATAGTAAACAATACAACATTAATAAATTAGTATGTAGATATGAGGATACTTTGTCCATACTGTTGAGCCTATTATTCGTAGTTATTCTGAAGGTTTGACATCTTTCATTTACTAGTTATGTGTTCAAAGGACTTTACTAGAAAGAACTGCGTTGATTATTGAGGTTGATTCCCATACGAACTTTAGTTGTCAAATTATTATCAAATTGTTATAGAACTTTGGAAAATTAATTTTCCTCAAAACGACGTTGATTTGCTCATTTCGCTAAGAAATTATCATATTTAATTTCAGTAAAATCATAATTCTACATATATTCTTCCTGGAAATGCTCCATCTGAAATTTGAATAGGAATATCTAGATCTAAATAGCAGCTGAGTTTATTTCAATAATTTTTATCTGAAATGAGATAGATCAGAGATATACCAGATTCTATAATAGAGAAAATGATGATTCGATAAAAATTCAACTAGATACATACAGTAAAATAACAATGATAATAAAGTTTATTGATTTTTTTGGACATTTAAGAAATGTATACAAGAAGTCATATAAAATAGCATACCTACCCATTAAAAAATCAGTTTTATCGAATAGAGTCCTTAAGGAACTCTTAAATTCTATAGTACCTAACATCCGTTAATTAATACTCATAGAAACTTCTCCCATGAAAGAAAAAGAAACCATACTTTGTTTCACAGATTTATTTTGCATTATTTTGATTTTTTCGTCGACAAAGAAGTTCGAATTGAACCAAATGTTTAAAGAAACAGTACATGTGGACCAAGTTTGAATAAAGACTACCGCGTAGAAGCTCCTGATTTTAATAAAGAGCATTTGTGGAACGGTGTCATTTACGCTATTCATTTCAATTCTAGGAAACACAGAACCAAAATCAGATCGACAAACTTCAGTGATCTCGATACCATTCACCTCAACTAAATATCATTTACAAATAATTAGCTTCCATATTAGCCTCGTCATAATCGCCAGTTCCCATTATTTTAATCAACTCACCTGTTCCCGCCTCTCGCTCCGATTGGCCTAGCCGGAGTAAAAGGGCGAGTCTCCTACTTCCCATTGGACGGGAGTTTGTCGTTACCAAAGCATTCTACGCTGTTTCCAAGCGAGTGGCAGTTCGTTGAGCGAAGTTCGTTGTTGAGTAAGTGTTTGCGTGGCTACCACTCTGAGTTATTGTGTTACCACCGGTAGTGCCAACTGTTTTTGTTCGTTTGTTTGGTTTTTATTCACTTTGCGGCCCTGGGTGAGTGATCAAAAGTGTTTTTGTAGGATTAGTGAAGGATTGTGATGATGCTTGTTGAGGAATTGAGTTGAGAGCAAGTATCTGTAGAATGTAGATCCGCTTGGCGTGAACGCCGTGTGGCATATGTAGTTTTGATTGGTTTAGTGTGCAAGGAGATTATATATGTATTTTCGTTTGCATATATGTATAACTTTGTAAATAAATGAGAGGTATTTTTCATACTTCGGCATAGGAAACTGAAATTGACTAGCTATATTCCGTTCTAACGTCTGACCGTTAACACAATATCGTCCGAAAGAAACAGACCAGAGACTCAATAATTTAAGTGCAGGTATGTTTGCATGGAACTCAATTACAAAGGACGAATTTGGAATGGGTAAAATTCGCCCAGTGATTCAACAGATATACGCGCATTCGATAATTTACGCTCCCGATGTTTCATGAATATACCTTCTTTCGATCGAATTGGAATCCAGTAGGACCAACTTAGTTGAAATGACTGTTCGTAGGTTCATCCGAATATCAAAGAAAAAATCTGGCTGAGATATCGAATGTTAAGAGAAAAGTTGCTATATGTAATCTATGATTTGAATACTAGAGAATTCGCCATTTTGTGAAACTAGAAACCGTTGAGTTTTGTTATCTCTAAAAAAAATAATAATATGATCCTTCCCACGGGTGAACCATAAATATATCGACTCTCTAGGAAATTTTTCAATGTGATAGATACTTGAATACACAGATTTGTAAAGTGTTCAATCGATACAGAAAATATACCTGGCGATTCATTAAGGATGGCCTCGGGCCGTATCTCAAAAACCGTTCATCCTAAAAATTCTTATGACAAATTCGGCTCCTTCAAAATATTTTGAAGTTCAAAGTTCTCCACTAGAATTTTTTCCGCAAGTTATAGGATGAACGGTTTCAGAGATATGGCTGGTGGCCACCCTTCATAAATCACATAGACTTTTGGCAGTTGTATTGCAGAGTACCTGCTTGATTTCAATATCGATTATACTCCATTAACTTTCATAAACTATCAAGGTTGGCCATGAATTAGGTCTATGAAGTTCTTTCACTTAAAACTGACACAGGTTGACACTCGTGAAATATCGGCATTGTCAAAATAATTCTCAGCGACGTTGTCAAATGCCAATGCCAATTTCTACTCTTAAGCTCAACATAATCATCACGCTTGGAAACTAAAAATGCCGAAGGTAATTTTGAAGAAGTAGAGACAAAGTATCAGCGAGTGCTATGTGGAATTGAAATATGCGTTTTCTGATAGTAATCCGATGATTTGGAATCAATAATTTATCACAAGCTATCCAACATATTCATACTGGAACGGAGTATTTCAAGTTGTGCAAAAAAGTATTCAAATATCTTCTGTAGGCTTATTTCTTGAGAATTTCGAAAAGTGGTGAATTCCATAGCTCCTACTGTTTTAGAAGTTTTACTGCAGGGTTATTCGAGTACTTTAATTTTTTTCGAATGAACTACCTCAAAGTAACGCTACCCTATCCATTATTTTCAGTAAAATTTCAACACTCAAGTCTTGATTTCCATAAAAGAAAAAAGCATAACTGAATCTTCCAACCATGTTGATATACATGACATATTTCTAGTGTTAACAGAGAAAAAATTTTCTTCAACATTCGCCAGGTCTTTGAAATTATTGAATTCACATAATAATTTCTCAAATTCATTATTTTCCTGAAGTGAATTCTCATTTTGAAAAATACGTAATTACTACTACCTCTGGGTAGAGAGGACAACGTTGCGTAGTCATCTGACAGGAAAATGATTATAACCTAACATATTCAAAATGTACACGGTGAAATGTGTCAGAATGTCATGGCCAACCGGGATAGTTTATAAAAGTGAATGGAGTATACTTTTGAACTTGATGATCTGGAAATAACTGGATTCTTGTCAACTAATATCGTTTGAAATTTTCAATTCTGAAAATTCCCCATTGACAGGTGGCACTAGCTGATATCGATATCGATACAATAATATATTATCAAAAAACCTGCACATCTATCTCCAATTTGTCGATATCTTCAGTATTTTACGTGTATAGCATTGAGTTTTCAAGAATTTGGAAACTCAATGGTGTATAGTAAAAAAGAAAATTTGAAATTTTTGCTCTCATCATTTCCTAGTTGCGTCATGATGAAAACAACTGGATATTGCACGAATTTCGAGAGGAAGATTAGTATTTCAATTGTCAAGTGAAGTGAAATATTTCTCTCACAATAATATCGCAAACAACAAATCTCAAGAATTAAGTGAGGAAATGAGTGTTCCAAATCATATTTCTTTGAGTATTCAAGCAATGGAATGATTATTCTGTAATACAAATCGCCGTAAGTGAGATTTGTATTGAACTTGCAAACAAAGTGCAGGAGTGTATTAGCACATTGTAAAATATATAAATGCTTATAAGTTTTTACCAGAGCAGAATATAAAAAAAATTCAGAAAGCACTGCCGTGAAGGCAGCAACTTTTGCGCGCATGTTCAATGTAGATGACCGCTTCAGCAACGAATTTGAACATGCACGCAAAAGCTGCTGCCTTCACGGCAGTGCTTTTTGAAATTTTTCACTGATCAATTACTGGATTTTATTCGATCTAATCTGTATTTTTGGAAATATTGGAAAAATCAAATTCTGAATGGGTTTATCTACGGAATCATTGGGCGGATTTTACCCATTCACGAATTTGACCTTCGTAACTAAGCCCCAAACCTACTCTACAAATATCGAGTTTCTAAGTCGTTTCTTCCGGAAGTTATTATGTTTACGGTCAGCCTAACGGCCGACTGCGTAAACACAATAACTTCCGAAAGAAACAACTTAGAAACTCGATATTTGTAGAGAAGGTTTGGACCTTAATTACGAATTCGTGAATGGGTAAAATCTACGCAATGATTCCGCAGATATACCTAATCAAAATTTCATTTTTCCAATATTTCCAAAATACAGATCAGATCGAATTGAAATCCAGTACTTCATAGAAAAATAACAGTTCGAAGTTTCATACAGAATTTAATGGGAATTTTTTTTTTAAAGTTGTTCTTATGACACGATTATCACGAAATTTCGCATAAAGTTGTCTTTTAGCATCTCAAAACTAGCTGTGAAGTTTTATCAGGACTGAATCAGTATTTCTCGAGTTATACCGAAATAAACAACGATATCGACATATTTTTTCCCGATATCCCCAAAACTTATGATCGTATCGAACTGAAATTTGATACACTGCCGTGAAATTAGAAGCTCAAAGCGTAAGTGGAATTTTTTTTGGGAGTGATGAATGGTTTCCGAGAAAAAAAATTTTCTGATGATATGATCCTGACAAAATTTCGCTCAAAGTTGCGTGGCGCTTAACTTCACCTAACTGCCAAGTTTAGATCCAATCGCTCAAGTAGTTTCTGAAATAAAAAATAAATAACTTCAAAATTTCAAGTGGCTATAACTCCGAAACTGTTCGACCTATTTGGCCCATTAACGAACTTAAACGCGGCATTCTGATGCGCAACCTACCCTGAAAATTTCAAGTTGCTAGCTTGCTTCTGTCGACAGTTATCGTGTCCTAGGCCGGACGGACGGCCGGCCGGCCGGCCGGACAGAATCGATTTTGACAACGGATTCGTCATCAGTGAGTCCAACCTAGTCGATAGAGGAATCTGAGGTCAAAACTAATGTACAACTTAAAGACCCTGTATGAAGGTGTTAGCTATGGAATTGCGGTTCACGCCAATGAGTTCTTCATGAAAATTGACACCTACACCAGTTTTCGTCTGTCTAGTACCATTGAGTACAGAAATAGGACTTCCCCTTCGAAGGTGTCCAATTTGGCCCGCCCTATACCTATACACAAGATTAGTACGGGATAAAGCAGATCTACACCAACCAGTGATCGCACTTTTGTCCAAGAGCTAAATTCAGAAAAATCAGAGGAGCCACAATTCATTCAATAAGAAATCGTATTTTGAAATATGCAACGTTTTGAACAATTGTTTTTTAATTCAGAATAAGTTTCTTGTATAAATTCAATGCTCACATTAAATCGCATATGCATATTCGCAGGACCTTATCAAAATCTGGGGCGGTTCATAAAAACTGCATCCCTGGCGGGGATCGAACCCACGACCTTTGGATTAGAAGTCCAACGCGCTATCCTCTGCGCCACAGGGACGATGACGTTGCTTCAGTCACTTGAATTATAGGGGCATATTCAAAATTCTGCACGCTTTGTATTATCCCTCTAGACTGAATAACCTTGGTCGATTGGCTGTTAATATTTCCTATCAGTAAAAAACTGTCTTTAATATTATCTCTTGTATCAGTTTACCAGTAACGGAATCTCTAAAAGTTGTTCCGTCGATTTCATACTTTGAAAATTGCTCTATCTACCAGGAACTGGTGACAATACAATAATAAATATTTTGTATTTATGTCCTGCTTAAGCTGAAACAATTTCTGTAATAACTAAGTATACAGAATGGCGAATGTGCCAGTGGTATGGTTTGAAATACTAAGAGAGATCCTTTCACCTGATTGAAAAGTATGAAATGATGTCCTCGAACTTTATTTTATACTTTTGGTTCCATATGAATGCGTAATTCTTAAGAGTAGACAGTATCCCGAATATAACGGGGTGACTTTTGGAGGCCAGGATTCGTTTTTTCAAAATATTGTTTGAGTGCTAATGGTTGAAAAAAAAGTAAGAATGCACAATGCTGCAACTTTTTTTATTCAACAATTTTCGGGGAAAAACCTGAAATGGAGTGAAAAATGAAAAAACCATGATGTGCACCAGCTGTGACTTCAACAATACGGCGCGACATGCCACACAGCTCGTGCCACAATTGATTGACTGAAGGCCACAAATGTTGAAAAAAGTGATTGAAAATTGGACCTCCAGATTAGATAACGTCTGAGCCAGCAGAGGCGGTCATATGCCAGAAATTTTATTTAAATTATAATGCAAAGAGATTATCTTTTGAATGAACGCAATTTCATGTCAATTTCAAAAATGCATCCTTGTTTTATACCATTTCAAAATTCTATACTTCCAAAAAATCACTAATACCATATGAATTGTCACACATTAAGTGCGTTTATTTAAGTTGAGCATGAAAATATTTTTACGCTGCTGTTTTTTTTTTATTGTCCATAGTTCGATACTCCACTAATTCCTTAATTGTGTATCGAATAAAGGAATTCATTTCTCAGAAGTCAGACTATAACAACTGTTTTGCGGTCAGAATCGATGGATTTAATTTAAATTTTGTAGAAATCTAACCGTCATTTTTAATCGGAAGTGACCGCAGAAAGCAGGTGGAGATGAAAGAATTCGTCGAGTTCTCTGATTCATCGAATTATATCGTTAGTCACGAACTTAGATTTCCCGATGTTTACTTCGACATAGGTTCGAGGTTTTCAGAATATTACATTATTATTCGATAGAGAGTTGATTTGATTCATTTGATAAATTTGTATGACTATCCTTCAACTGAGTATTTTCATTTTTTAGTTTTTTTATGGGCTTTCACTTTCAATATTTGAAACAGAACTATTTAAAATCAAATAAAAATTGTTTTTTTCATGAAAAACGCCCTTGCGGTTTGCATGATCAAACTATTTGTCAAGGGCAGTTTTTTGCAGAAAAGATTGCCTAATGAACAATACAGCCTAGTCCAACCTAGTCAATTGAGACCATTTTCGGCTCAATCATCCAAAATTACAGACATTTGGACAAACCGATAGCACGCATGCGCGCAAAAAAGACAGGTTTTGGCTAATGAAGAAGAATTAAGGTGGAATATTTGTTGAATTATCGACAGATATTTGCCCTATGTTAGTTTATAATTTTTTATCTTCCGAAATCTACACGCCACTGTTTTCCCGATAATATTTCACCGAAATTCAATCACATCCAAACAAGCTCCAAGTAAACTTTTTTTTTTTGGCAATTATAACGACAATATTCGAGACAATATGAGGTAGTTAATTTGAAGTGAATAACCCTACAGATGATAACTAATTCATATGGCATCAGAAGGTTTAACAATGGAGCCCCTCGAAATTAGGTTCTCGTCATGAATCACAAATAGCAATTTGTCTCCCCATCCGAGGAATTTCTAAATGAGATTTCGATAACTAAAATTATTGACATTGTTGATCCCATAGTAAGCCCAGGAAGATTCAAACACCTTATACATTATTCACCACTAATTCCGCTACTCTGATATGTCAACCAATTAGACGACTCAAGGTTCCGAGAAACTGATTTTCAAGTTGGCAACCCTGAGCTCAACGTTCCCGTTCATCCGAACAAATTAATGGACGATCATGTAATGGCTTAATCATTATTCTGCCGGAGAAAAATGATGCCGAACCATTTCAGGAGACGCATTTTATCAGAGTATTCAATCTGAGGTATTCCGATGCGGTACGTAAGGAAATAAATTAAGTCCGATTATTTATGTCTAATGACTTGTACCAACTATAAATTGGAGAATGTCCCATAAATTTGCTCGTCCAATAAGCCCTGATCGATGGTTGATAGCTGGAACACAGCTAATGGTACTTGAAAATTGTCCGGTGAAATTTGAACAATGTTGCCAACATATGGCGATGCGATTTTTTTCCTGGAGATTGATAAAAATATTTCCCCATCGTTCGGTACTAATGGCATTGTTTTGTTGAGAGGCTGCTCTTCGTCTTCGAAGAATCGAACAAAATCAACTGTTGTACTGCAATTATGCCAACTATAAAAACGTATGAGCACCGAGCATTACGTTGACGATTTTCAGAGAAACATAAAATTTATCTCGCAAGTCCATAATGTCATCATAGAAATAAACGACTGGATTATATCCATAAAAATCAATTAAGCAATTCATCTTAATTCCATTTGAGGACAGATAGTACTCGTATCTTTCTGAAAACAATTTATGGGATTTGTTAACAACAATCAGTGGATAATAACCTTAAGGACAGTTTCAAATTGATTACTTCGCGAGTAACGTCCAATTTTGGCATTCGTTTGGCATCATTCATATATAGAGGGGTTTCTTGAAGCATTCCTCAACTACAATTTGTAATTTCTTGTATCATTTAAGCAGTGGCGTGTCGTGATGTATGAGGTCTGGGGGGCGCAAGCAGTAAAGATTGTAGGTTGAGTAGCGTAGTTAGTAGGAAAGCGCGACGCCGGCGGCGACAAATTTTTCGGTCGTACCACACCCAAAGACTTATTTTTAACATATTTGTATCTGTCAAAAAAAAGTAGGACAGTACAGAACATTTTTCTCAGGAGAAAATTTTAATTTTTGTCATGCTCTGCACTCTGCAGTAAGATCAATTAACTGTTCAAATACTCCTTGATTCTAAGAGCAGTCTTTTTCGTCGTAACCTCTAAGGGCCAGAAGTGTTACAAAATTTAAGTAATAGATGATTTTTTTTGATGAGTCTATTTTTTTTTTACCCTATTTTTATGTGAAATAATGCTGTCACTGTATGCAGAGCTTAACTGGGACATAAATTTACCAAGTAAGGCAAAGGCAGTGCGTGCGACAGTCGATGTGCTCACGAGAAAACTTATGTTTTCTCATTTTTGCGCGCATGTTCTGGGAAACAGAGCGTGCTATCGTTTTGTCCAAATGTCTGTCATTTTTGATGATTGAGCCGAAAATGGTCTCAAACGACTAGGTTGTACTCACTGATGACGAATCCGGTGTCAAAATCAATTCTGTCCGGCCGGCCGTCCGTAGACTCAAATACGGTCGTACGGAGAATACCACCAACCTGAATCTTTCAGGGTAGGTTGCATTTCAAAATGCGACGGTTGAGTTCATTAATGGGCAAAATCGGATGAACGGTTTCGAACCTTTTGAAGTTTTGACGTTATTTTGGCGATAATTCATAAACTATCGGAACGCACGGATCGAAACTTGGCAGTTAGTTGGAGTTCAGCAACGCGCTACTTTTCGCTAAATTTTGTTAGGATCATACCATCAGTAAATTTCGAAAAAAAGTTTGAAAAATTTTTTCCGAAAAAAATTTTTTTTCGCGAACTGTTCATCGCATTCGAAGAAAATTCAGCGCGAACTCTAAGCTCTATATTCCACAGTAGTGTGCCAAATTTCAATTCGATACGGCTATGAGTTTCGGAGATATATTGGGGAAAAATATATGAAATTTCATTTTCTTCCTAATATCGTTTTTTTTTCCGGTATAACTCAAGAAATGCTTATTCAATCATGATGAAACACAACTTTGTGCACAATTTCGTGATGATCGTGTCATTAAAACAATTTGAAGATAATTTTCAAATTATCCTCATTATATTTTGTATAAACCTCCGAACTGTTATTTTTCGATAAAGTACTGGATTCAATTCTATCTAATCTGTATTTTTGGAAATATTGGGAAAATAAAATTTTGAATGGGTATATCTGCGGAATCATTGGGTGGATTTTACCCATTCACGAATTCGGCCTTCGTAATTAAGGTCCAAACCTTCTCTTCAAATATCGAGTTTCTAAGTTGTTTCTTTCGGAAGTTATTGTGTTTATGGTCGGGCCGTTGGGCTGCCGGATGTACGATTACTGGCGTACAGAGACTCTTATTGACTTGAAACTTTCAGGGTAGGTATCATTTCAAAATGCAAAGTTCGTTAACGGCCAAAATCGGCCGAATGGTTTCGGAGTAGGAGCCATTTGAATTTTTGAGGTTATTTCCTAATATTTTAGGAACTACTGAAACCATAAAGTTGAAACTTGTCAGTTAGTTGGAGCATAACGACACGCAACCTTTCGGAAAATTTTGTTGCGTTCGTGCGGTCAGTTAATTAAAAAAAAAAATATTTTTCAAAATTTTTTTGGACATTTTTTTCGAAACCATTCATCGTACTCGAAAAAAAATTCCGCTCACACCTTGAGCTTTACATTTCGCAGCAGTATACCAAATTTCAATTCGATACGGTTATTATTTTTGGAGATATTGGGAAAAAAATTGTAAGATTTCGTGGATTCTTCTCGAAATCGTTGTTTTTTTCTCGATATGATTGTTGTTTTCGAAATAACTCAAAGAGTTACGATTAAATCATGATGGAAGTTGGCCGCTTGTTCGAAAATGCTGATAGACAACTCTGAACGATATTTCGTGATGATGGTGTCATCAGAACAATTTGAAAATAGAATTTCAAATTTGTTTCTCCAAATATTCAATATTCTGTTCATATTATCGTCATGAAATTCTGTATAAACCTTCAAACTGTAATTTTTCGAAAAAGAATTGGATTTTAATCACATCTTATTTGTATTTTTGGAAATATTGGGAAAATAAAATTTTGAATGGGTATATCTACGGAATCATTGGGAGGTTATACTCATTCACGATTTCGACTTCGTAATTAAGCCCCTTAACCTCGTTCGAAACTTTTAGTGCCAGTGACCAGACGGACAGAATTGAGTTTGATATTCATGTCCCTTTTCGGCTGTAAATTCGAGAATTGAAGATATTTGGTCAAAATGATAAAACGCTCAACTCAACGACTCATCCTGTATATAGGTAATTGTTTTGGTGGAACACTTAAGTTCTGCATTTGTTGATATTCAAATGGAAAAACAAAGTTCCTTCAGTTTCCATAGTCAGCAATATCATCGAACACTAGAAACAGGAGGGTGCAAACTAATTACCGCTGACCAGCTGTAGACACGAATTAATTAAAAAAAAATTCACACATAAGAGCCCACATTTGTGCGTACAGCACACAAGCGCTATCTTAATTATGGCGGCCGCATTCCTGGGATTCCCTGCCGATAGAGTCTCTCTATACGCCGATGATCAACGGTTTTTGTGCTTCCCAGTTTAATTAGCATGAGTTATTACAATGTAAGGCCCAATATAATGGCGATAGCGTAATGAGTAAACGTAATTAACAGTTGTTGTTTAAGTAGCTGTAGGTACTTAATAAGTCATTTTATTTCCTCTGATGCGAAATGCTTTATCGGCGTATATAATTCGAATTCCATGCCATCAGAACGGTAATGGATACGTTCCCCGTACTTACCGCCCGTTGAGCGATATACAGGGTGATTCGTCTAAAGAAATATGCCACATATAATAGAAACTGTTTTTGCGCGCATGTTCTAGGGAAACAGCGTGCTATCGTTTTGTCCAAATGTCTGTAATTTTCGACGATGGAGCCGAAAATGGTCTCAAACGACTAGGCTGGACTCACTGATGAGGAATCTGGTGTCAAAATCTATTTTGTCCGGCCGGCCGACGACACGATAACTGTCGAATGGATTAAGCTAGCGACTTGAAACTTGTAGGGTAGTTCGCGTATCGGAATGCCGCGGATGAGTTCATTAATGGGCCGAATCGGCCGAATAGTTTCGGAGTTATAGCCATTTGAAATGTTGAGGTTATTCCCTCATATTTCAGAAATCATTCGAGCGATTGGATTGAAACTTCGCAGTTGGTTGAAGCATAACGACGCGCAACTTTGAGAAAAATTTCGTTGAAATCATATAGTCACTCAATTTGAAAAAAAAATTCCAAAATTTATTTTGGGAAACAATTTTTTCTTAAATTATTTTTCATATTTGGAAATAATTTCAGTTCTAACTTGAACTTCATATTTCACAGCGGGGTGCCTAATTTCAATTCGATACGGCTATTAGTTTTGGAGATATTGGGAAAAAATATGTAGAATTTCGTTGTTTTCTTCTCGATATCGTTTATTTTTGCGCGCATGTTCTAGGGGAACAGCGTGCTATCGTTTTGTCCAAATGTCTGTAATTTTGGATGATTGAGTCGAAAATGGTCTCAATCGACTAGGTTGGACTCACTGATGACGAATCCGGTGTCAAAATCGATTCTGTCCGGCCGGCCGGTTGGCCGGCCGTAGACACGATAACTGTCGAACGAAGTGAGCTAGCGAGTTGAAACTTTCAGGGTAGGTCGCGCATTGGAATGCCGCGGTTAAGTTCGTTGATGGGCCAAATCGATCGAATAGTTTCGGAGTTATAGGCATTTGAAGTTTTGAAGTTATTTATTTTTTATTTCAGAAACTACTCAAGCGATTGGATTCAAACTTGACAGTTTGGTGGAGTATAGCGACGCGCAACTTTGAGCCAAATTTCGTCAAGATCATATTGTCAATAAATAAAAAAAAAAATTTTTTTCGAAATTTTTTTACAAAAAATTTTTTTTTCGGAAACCATTCATCATATCCAAAAAAAATTATACTCACACTTTGACCTTCTAATTTCACAGCAGTGTACTAAATTTCAGCTCGATAAGATCATAAGTTTTGGAGATATCGGGAAAAAATATGTCAAATTTCGAGGTTTTCTTCTCGATATCGTTGATTTTTTTGGTATTACTCGAGAAATACTGATTCAGTCCTGATTAAACTTCACAGCTAGTTTTAAGATGCTGAAAGACAACTTTGTGCAAAATTTCGTGATAATCGGGTTATTAGAACAATTTGAAAAAAAAATTTATATGATTTTTTCATCATATCATCCTCATTAAATTCTGTATGAAACTTCGAACTGTTATTTTCGATGAAGTACTGGATTTCAATTCGATCTGGTCTGTATTTTTGGAAATATTGGAAAAATAAAATTTTGATTGGGTATATCTACGGAATCATTGGGTGGATTTTACCCATTCACGAATTCGGCCTTCGTAATTAAGGTCCAAACCTTCTCTACAAATATCGAGTTTCTAAGTTGTTTCTTTCGGAAGTTATTGTGTTTACGCAGTCGGCCGTTGGGCTGACCGTAAACACAATAACTTCCGGAAGAAACGACTTAGAAACTCGATATTTGTAGAGTAGGTTTGGGGCTTAATTACGAAGGTCGAATTCGTGAATGGGTAAAATCCGCCCAATGATTCCGTAGATATACCCAATCAAAATTTTATTTTTCCAATGTTTCCAAAAATAAAGATCAGATCGAATTGAAATTCAGTACTTCATCGAAAATAACAGTTCGAAGTTTCATACAGAATTTAATGAGGATGATATGATGAGAAAATCATATAAATTTTTTTTTTCAAATTGTTCTAATAACACGATTATCACGAAATTTTGCATAAAGTTGTCTTTTAGCATCTTAAAACTAGCTGTGAAGTTTAATCAGGACTGAATCAGTATTTCTCGAGTAATACCGAAAAAATCAACGATATCGAGAAGAAAACCTCGAAATTTGACATATTTTTTCCCGATATCTCCAGAACTTATGATCGTATCGAACTGAAATTTGGTACGCGCGCACGTTCAAATTCGTTGCTGAAGCGGTCATCTACATTGAACATGCGCGCAAAAGTTGCTGCCTTCACGGCAGTGCTTTTTGAAATTTTTTCGGTATAACTCAAGCAATACTGATTCAATCGTGATGAAACTTCGCAGCTGATTCAAAGATGCTGAAGGACAACATTGTGCAAAATTTTGTGACCATCGTGTCATTACAACAATTTGAAAATAAAGTTCAAACCTGTTTTTCAAATATTCAATATTCTGTGATCTCATCATATTATCCCCCATTAAATTCTGGATGAATTTTCAAAATATTGGGTGAATAAAATTTTGAATGGGAATCATTGGTTGGATTTTACCCATTCACGAATTCAGCTTTCGTAATTAAGGTCCAAACCTTCTCTACAAATATCAAGTTTCTAAGTTGTTTCTTTCGGAAGTTATTGTGATTACGGTCTGGCCGTTAGGCTCTATAGATCTCATGTTGAACGTGTTTTTGCTTTAACAAGTTACTCTCTCTGACAATAAATCCAGAATATATGTATATTCCATTCAATTTTATAAACGATCCCAGTTGGCCATGACATTCTGACACATTTCATCGTGTATATTTTGAAAATGTTAGGTTATAGTCATTTTCCTGTCCGATAACTACACAACGTTGTCCTTTCTACAAAGAGGACGTTGTAATTACGTATTTTTCAAAATGTGAATTTACTTCGGGAAAATACTGAATGTTTGAATTTGACAATTCCAAAGACGTGTATGAACATGGTTAGAAGATTCAGTGATAGGTCATTCGAAAAACAAAAAATAAAACGTACTCGAATAACTTCTTAACGAACAGACAAACCTATGGAATTCCCTACTTTTCGAAATTCTCAAGAAATAAGTCTTCAGAAGACATTTAAATACCTTGTTGCACAACTCTTCGTCGAACATGTTGGATAGTTTTTGATAAATTATTGATTCAAAATTATCAGGGTTACTATCAGAAAAAGCAGATTTCAATTTTAAATAGCACTTCCTGATACTTTTTCTCTGCTTCTTCAGAACTACCTTCGGCATTTTAGTTCCCCAGCGTGATGATTATGATGAGATTGAGGGTAGAAATTTGCATTGGCATTTGGCAACGTCTCTGAGAAATATTTTGACATTGCCGATATTTCACGATGGCCAACCTGCGTCAGTTTCAAGTGAAAAAACTTGATATATCTAAATCATGGCCAACCAGGATAGTTTATAAAAGTGAATGGGGTGTACTGTGCTTTTAAGTATGGAATCCGTACAAATTCCTCACAGTAGTTTTTGAGATTAACTTGCACAGACAAAAAAAGGAGTGACTCCGATGTATGTGAGGGATATAAATTTCAATGATTATACATACCAAGAATCATTAGAAGTAATCTGACATTATCAGTCTATAATCACACACTTACTACTGAGAGACCGGCCAACCAGTTAATATTATCTTTGATCTCACAATTAATTAGCATCTGATTCATTAAGTGAAGAAAAGAATTGAGATATGTGGGAAACATCATGCGGTCGTGACATTGATCCGCGTGATAATTCACAGAGGTCCATAGGAAATTATGATATTGAGAAAAATTCAACCATAAGAATATCGGATAAAATTTCTTCGTTTCTGTTATACTCGATTTTAATATATATGATTACAGTCTCTAATCATTTGCTCTCAAATTATTCACAATACTCCATATACATGAGAATTTATTTATCCAATATTTCCAAAAATTCAGATTGAACAGAATGGGAATCTAGTATTTGATTGAAAAATGACAGCCTCAACGTCCATGCAGAATTTTAGAGGATAATATGACTAAAAGATCGCAGAATATAGAATATTAAAAAAAAAACATTTTGAATTTTTTTTCAAATTATTCATGATATTATTTTGTTTACAAAATCGTGCAAACAGTGGGTTATCAGCATTTTTCAAGTAGTTATCAAATTTCATCATGATTGGATCAGTAGTTTTTGTGTTATTTCGGAAATAAAAACGATAATGAGAAAAATACCAAGAAATTCGTTTTCTTTTTTTCCAATATTCCCGAAACTCAAAATTGGATCGGACTAGAATTTGTTCACTGTTGGGAAATATAGGTCCAAGTCCGTGAAAAATTTTTATGAAATACGATCAACAGTTTCCGATGAAAAATTGTTCGAAAAAATTTCGACGATTTTTTATTCGTTTGATTTTACCGACCATACCTGAGGAAACATATGATGAGAATGTAATTCCCCTATCAAACTACCAACTACAAAACCATACGATCTTGAAACATTAAAACCTAGATAAGCACTGACGTGAAGTCAGAGGCTTGGCGCGCAGGTTCAGAGGAGATGACTGCTTTGACAACGCATTTGAACATTCGCACAGAAGCTGCTTACTTATAACGTCAGGGCTTTTCTAGGTTTTTCGAGTTATTCCGGAAAAAACAACGATACCGAGGAAAAAACCACGAAATTCGACATATTTTTAATCTTCAGAAATTATAATCGCATCGAACAGAAATTTAGTACACTGCTGTAAAATATGAAGCTCAAGGTATAACCGAACATGTTTACGCAGTCGGCCGTTAGGCCGACCGTAAATACAATAACTTCCGGAAGAAACGACTTAGAAACTCGATATTTGTAGAGAAGATTGGGGGCTTAATTACGAAGGTCGAATTCGTGAATGGGTAAAATCCGCCCAATGATTCCGTAGATACCCATTCAAAATTTTATTTTTCCAATATTTCCATAAATACAGATTAGAACGAATTGAAATCCAGTAATTTATAGAAAAAAAACTAGAGAAGCACTTTCGTGAAGGCAGCAGCTTTTGCGTGCATGTTCAAATTCGTTCCCGAAGCGGTCATTGCGCATTCTTACGATTTCTTTCAATCATTTGCACCAAAAATAAATGTTGCAAAAACTAACTCTGGGGGCCGATGCTCGAATCTCGGTCAAGAATTGAATAATATCACGATTGCCATATTTAATGTCCGCGACGATTTTCTAAGATAAATATCAAGAACGAGTAGACATGACCTGCGCACGGAACCGAATGTCACTCGACAATCGAATGTTATATCTCCTATACTCCGTACCACTCGTTGCTAAGTAGAAGTAAACGGCGATAAGGTTATGTTTATATTCGGATTTGAAATTTCTCGATATCTTGCATTCAGTTAATTTCTTGAATATTCGCTTGAAAACATAGTCGAAATGGCGAATAGAAATCTCACAAATTTTGCAGATGCTCGAGAAAACTTGGAAAATCGACATAAACATATGACAATTGTCATACTCTTCAATTCTTGATCGAGATTCAAGAATCGGCCCCCAGATTGTTATCGACGAAAAACTGTGAATGAAATTCTAGAATCGTCAATTCTCGATGCTTCTTTGAAGTCTAAGTTCATATTCCGATTTGAAATTTCTCGATATCTTGAATTCAGTTAATTTCTTGAATATTCGTTCGAAAACATAGTCGAAATGGCGAATAGAAGTCTGACAAATTTTGCAGATGCTCGAGAAAACTCGACATAAACATATGAGATTTGTCATACTCTTCAATTCTTGATCGAGATTCAAGAATCGGCCCCCAGATTATTATCGACGAAAAACTGTGAATGAAATTCTAGAATCGTCTATTCTCGATGCTTCTTTGAAGTCTAAGTTCATATTCCGATTTGAAATTTCTCGATATCTTGAATTCAGTTAATTTCTTGAATATTCGTTTGAAAACATAGTCGAAATGGCGAATAGAACTCTCACAAATTTTGCAGATGCTCGAGAAAACTCGACATAAACATATGACAGTTGTCATACTCTTCAATTCTTGATCGAGATTCAAGAATCGGCGCCCTGGTCTACAGAAGTCACCCAGTTATATTCGAGGTATTGTTAGTTCTGAAGTCCACCGAGAGTTTTTTGTCTTAACTACAACAGACTCTCAGGAGGTAGAAAGAGACCGTCCCCTACACTCTCTACATGACGAGATCAACCTCCTTCAGCTATAGTTTTTCACCAATAACGAATAACTCGGCAGTATCATCAGCCGAAAATATGCAGCAAGCAGCATATTAGTCGACATTAAGTCGAGTAAATAAACTAATTGTCGAATGCTTCGGCAACTAATGTTACAAAGGCAGCGCCAAGTTCTTGCGACGCATACTGGACATATTTCCATGTAATGGCTTCTTCTCTCATCGTAATTTGTTCCATTATATGTGTGGAGGAATAGCTGCTCGATGTTGAAAATAATTGAATTACGAAGAAGATATCATTTGGCGTTCGTACTGCCCGACGTGTAATTGAAAGTTTGTTGATTTTAATCGTCGGGAGAATTCTTTGACCGAGTTAGACGCGCATGCCACCGAGCCGTACAAGGAGGAATTGATTTTCACCTCTTTGATTATTTAATTGCTATCGGCCGATGGGGAATTTTCTATGCTTAGATGGCTATGGAGAAAGAGGTGTAAAAAGGACTCCACGTGTTGATATAGATAGTGTTTTATGAAGAATTCTCGTTGAAAGGAAGGAGGTGAGATTCTATGATCGCGAGGTGATATCTGTCAGGAAGATGTTACCAGTTGACTGTTATTTTGTGCTGTGCAATAGGTTTGGTTTGGTTCCAAAATTCAGAACTATCCTAGGACAGTTCAAGAACTGCGTAGAATAGACGCGCTGTTGAAGCCAGATTCTGAACTATCCAAGAACAGTTCTAAAAGCGATGAAACCAAAACACGAATTAAGTTCGGGTTCTCATCGGATCGTAGCGGAAGAAAATCTTTTGTATGAGTTGGCTGAAAAGAGGAATGAATGTTTATCATGTCTTATATATTGTGTGTGGTTTAATTAAAAAAATTTCAAAAAGCACTGCCGTGAAGGCAGCAACTTTTGCGCGCATGTTCAATGTAGATGACCGCTTCAGCAACGAATTTGAACGTGCGCGCGTACCAAATTTCAGTTCGATACGATCATAAGTTCTGGAGATATCGGGAAAAAATATGTCAAATTTCGATGTTTTCTTCTCGATATCGTTGATTTTTTCGGTATTACTCGAGAAATACTGATTCAGTCCTGATTAAACTTCACAGCTAGTTTTGAGATGCTGAAAGACAACTTCATGCGAAATTTCGTAACAATCGTGTTATTAGAACAATTTGAAAAAAAAAATTTATATGATTTTCTCATCATATCATCCTCATTAAATTCTGTATGAAACTTCGAACTGTTATTTTCGATGAAGTACTGGATTTCAATTCGATCTGATCTCTATATTTGAAAATATTGTAAAAATAAAATTTTGAATGGGTATATCTACGGAATCATTGGGCGGATTTTACCCATTCACGAATTCGACCTTCGTAATTAAGCCCCAAACCTACTCTACAAATATCGAGTTTCTAAGTCGTTTCTTCCGGAAGTTATTGTGTTTACGGTCAGCCTAACGGCCGACTGCGTAAACACAATAACTTCCGAAAGAAACAACTTAGAAACTCGATATTTGTAGAGAAGGTTTGGACCTTAATTACGAAGGCCGAATTCGTGAATGGGTAAAATCCACCCAATGATTTCGTAGATATACCCAATCAAAATTTTATTTTTCCAATATTTCCAAAAATACAGATCAGATCGAATTGAAATCCAGTACTTCATCGAAAATAACAGTTCGAAGTTTCATACAGAATTTAATGAGGATGATATGATGAGAAAATCATATAAATTTTTTTTTCAAGTTGTTCTAATTACCCGATTATTACGAAATTTTGCATAGAGTTGTCTTTCAGCGTCTTAAAACTAGCTGTGAAGTTTAATCAGGCTTGAATCAGTATTTCTCGAGTTATACCGAAAAAATCAACGATATCGAGAAGAAAACCTCGAAATTTGACATATTTTTTCCCGATATCTCCAAAACTTATGATCGTATCGAACTGAAATTTAGTGCATTGCTGTGAAATTAGAAGGTCAAAGCGTGAGTATAATTTTTCTTGGATATGATAAATGGTTTCCAAAAAAAAAATTTTTTTGGAAAAAAATTTCGAAAAAAATTTTTTTTAAAAATAACCAACAATAAACTCCTGACGAAATTTGGCTCAAAGTTGCGCGTCGTTGTACTCCACCTAACCGCCAAGTTTGAATCCAATCGCTCAGGTAGTTTCTGAAATAAAAAATAAATAACTTCAAAACTTCAAATGCCTATAACTCCGAAACTATTCGATCGATTTGGCCCATTAACGAACTTAACCGCGGCATTCCAATGCGCGACCTACCCTGAAAGTTTCAAGTTGCTAGCTCACTTCGTTCGACAGTTATCGTGTCTACGGCCGGCCGGCCGGCCGGACAGAATCGATTTTGACACCGGATTCGTCATCAGTGAGTCCAACCTAGTCGATTGAGACCATTTTAGGCTCAATCATCCAAAATTACAGACATTTGATCAAAACGATAGCACGCTGTTCCCCTAGAACATGCGCGCAAAAAGTCCTTGTCGCACGATGTAATATATGAATATTTTTAGGTTTACTTGCATCCACATAATTTTTTCTTGTTGTAAAAATAGTTTTTCTGAATTTTCCTCATGTTCCAAAATGAACCAACAACTTATTGATTGATATAATAATGAATTTAATGATGAACGTATCTCATATATATTTTTGGGGATACTTGCGTCCACTTAATTTTTTTTTTTGTAAAAATCATTTTCATTAATTTTCTTCAGTACTTTATATTTTGGAATGAAACAACAAATCATTGAAAGATATGAGAATTAATTCAATGATGAACGTATTTCAGATATGTGCTTTACAGAGAAAAATTCTTTAGAAACATTATTATTCAATAGGGGAAGAGGACTCTTGCATTCATAGATTTATTTAAGAAGTATACATCCCAGGTGTGAACAATGAAAATAAAATCCATTATATTATCCTGGGAGGTCGTAGCGGAAGTGATTATTGGCAATAACAAAAGTTCAAATTGAACAGTCAACCATTTCCTCGACAAGTACAACAATCGAAAACCAAATCAACCCGACGTCGAAAAAGTCAGGTTAACCTGTTAAATCGTTTACAGCCACTCTACGTTTGTGCGAACTGCCCAATTCTGAAGCAGTTCGGACTCCTTTCACAGTTCTGGAACAGTTTGGAATCAATTCTGAAAATAACCAAAACAGGATTTCTCAAATCCTGAAACGGTTCGGAAATGATTTAATAATTTAAGAAATCCTGTTATTATCACAACTCGAAAATTATTCCTGCACGCTTTTATTGAGGAACGGTGTGCTATAGTTTTGTCCAAAGGTCTATAATTTTCGAGTTTTTCCTGAAAATGGTCTCAAACGACGTCCGAAGATACGATAACTCACGTAATAAACAGGCTAGCGGCTTGAAAACTTTAGGTCAGGGTAGGCCGCTTCTCAGAATTCGCGCTCAAGAGCAAACACTACCACGAGTTGGTAAATTACGGCTAGGCAACACAGCCGCATGCAAGCTTCATTAAACTTCGTTAATATATCAAGGTCACACATCTACTCGCTGTCTGCCTGATTTAACGCTGCCAGTAACGGCGAGAAATATTGGAAATTCGAGAAATTTAGGAGAAACCGGAGTGTCGTTGTCCAGGCTTCAGTGATTATTTTTTGAAATTTTCTTTTTGGGATGATAATAAGCAATTTAAGTCATTTTTTCATTTTCACTACATTTCAATTTTTATTTTGCCGAAAATTCTTGAATATAAAGTGGCAACATTGTGAATTTTTACAATTTTTTTCAACTATTTGCACTCAAAAAATTTTCGAAATAAACGAACTCTGGCCTCCAAAAGTGACCCTGTTTCATTCGAGGTATTGTCTGCTCTTAAATTCGTTAATCGGCAAAAGATTTTGGATTTATAGTCGCCCTTGAACTTGAGTATTTACTTGATATCTGAATAACTATTTTAGCGATCATTTCGGTTTTTAGTTAATTGCAAATTCTGTTGAGATCGTATCGTGAGATTATTTTATAAAAAATTTTCTTGAAAATTAGTTTTTTCGGAAAATATTCATAAGATTCGACAAACGTTTGCACACAACTCAAGCTCTGTTTATTCTGAAAGTGTACCAAATTTCATTTCGATACTAATTTATTTCTCGGAGATATTAGTATTTTTTCTCAGTATCGTTGGTATTCCTGGAATAACTGAAAAATACTAACTAATCACGATAAAATTTTGGCTAGTTGGAAAAAACTGATGCACAACTTTATGCAAAATTTCTTGGTGATCATTGCTGTAGAACAATTTTGAAAAAAAAAATTTTTTCGACATTTTTTTTTACTTTTTTTTCGGGGGTTTTTCATCAGATTTTGAAGAAAATCTGCACTAACTTGGAAGCTTGTATTCTTTAAATTCCAGTTCGATCCGATCTGACGCTTTAGGGTTATTGGAAAAAAATATGTCAATTTTCTGTTTGTTTCTTCATCTTTGTTGTTACTTCCGTAATAGTTCAAGAAATATTACTCCAATCATGATGCACCTGGGTAAAATGGCATAGTAATAGCTCATGTTTTTGCCAAATTTCGTGATGATTTAGTCATAACACTTAAAAAAAAATCAAAAATTTTGAGATTACAAAAGACAACAATGGTTCAAATTTCATTTTCATTCGACTTTAATTTTTGGAGATATCGGAAAATAATATGTAAAATTTTGTGGTTTCTTCCAGGTGCCGTTTTTATATCCTGAATAACTCAAAAAATAGTGATCTAAGCATGATGACAATTCGTACCTGATTGAAAAATGGTGATTTCGTGATATTCGTTTCATTCAAATTCGATACCAAAGCGATAACTTTTGCGCCTTCAGCTCCTGATAAAATAATAATAATAATAATAATTGTGTCTTTATTTGAATGCTTTCTTTTCTACATTCATAACAGCAGGGCGAAGTCTAGCATTGAAGCTACTCCACTTAACCCTTAAAAAAATATGTACTAATTCTAACAAAATTTTTCACGAAAATGAAACATCAAACTTATTTATAGACTCTGCCTCAATAATAAATGTCTCCTCAAGCTAACCCTTCTTTTAATATGGTTCAAATGAAATTCTGCATGAATCTTCGAGCTGTCACTTTTCAGTCAAGTACTGGATTTGAATTATATCCAATTTGTATCGGAAAATTAAAATTTCGAAAGTGTATATCGTCAGAATCATGAGTTTGATTTTGCCCTTTAGAATTTGGTCTTGCTGATAAGGGTTTAAGCCTGCTTCACTAAATATTTCAGTATCTCCGTTGTTGCTTTCTGAACTTATTGTGTTTACCATCGAATGTTAGACCTCGAGGTGATTTTATTCTGATAAAAATACAATATTTAAACTAATTTCTCATTGAGCGTTTCTGTACCTGCTTCTACTCGCATACTTGAAATAAATTTTCTTCATTTTCCCTTTATATTTTGTGATAAATAGTTAAGATGCTTATATAGGTTGATTTAAATGAATAAATAAATAATGTTTTATCACTTCTACTGAATAAAATTTCCACCAAATTCCAAGAAAACCCCATACAGACTCCCGCATTCCGATCAATTGGAATTCAAAATCTCCAGATGCCCGATCGAACATTACAAGAATTCAGAAATAAAATGTTTTGTAATTAAAGAAAGGCAGATAAAGCAGGCACAGCGGACATAATATTGGGGAGTCAGGTTGAAAATAGGCTTTTGTCCCGAAGCAAGGCGGGAAGATAAAGACTCCATTAGTCAAGAAGAAGTTAGATATGCTAAGTGCACATATCGAACAAGCTCGAAAACAATATAACATCGCGACACTACGTCTCTAGATCGCTTTTAGTTTTACTGCCTTATAATCGCACGGCCTCCAAAGTGCTCCCACATTTGGTATAATATAGATAAAACCTGATCCATTTTCCAGGAAAAATATATCAATGTCGGTCCATCATCTACCACCAGAGGGGTCAACCATTTGGGACACTATTAAATTCGGATTGGAATTAATTCTGGTGTTATGATATCTTGACATGTGGAGCTGATTTGAACTGGCTTTACAATGGGGGGTTTTCCTGAATTTGGGTTATTACTGCAAATGCAAATTTGAACATAATTTTTATGGGTTTGATTCATCATTTTCCCAAATTACCTTCAGAAAGTATTCAAAATCAGGTTTCAAAATTGGGGTTTGGGATTTGCCAGGCATGCACGAAGTGACAACGGTGCTTAGTACAATAACTTTTTCTGCTTTATAATAATGAAATATTTATTCCTATTCTGTGGTACACACTTGTTCTTTGTCAATATAACCAAACAATTTCCGTTTGCGATTTGTCATTAATATGACAGTATGACAGTCTGTGCTCTTCTTTTTCTATTCCTTGGTCGTTGTCTTCCACTCTAACCAGATCGAAGTATAGCTATCTCTGTATTCCCAAGCAAAGTAACACATTTGACGTCCTTTTCTTTCCGAGAAAGCTGAATTCGACGTTGCCATATCGTGCACTCGAGACAAATCCCTTTAAATGCAAATAACCATTTTAATTTTGAAAATATTATTATTATTTTTGCGCGCATGTTCTAGGGGAACAGCGTGCTATCGTTTTGTCCAAATGTCTGTAATTTTCGATGATTGAGCCGAAAATGGTCTTAAACGACTAGGTTGAACTCACTGATGACGAATCCGGTGTCAAAATTGATTCTGTCCGGCCGGCCGGACGTCACCACGTTTACGGGCGTACGGAGGATTCTCTCAATTTGAAAATTTTAGGAAGGGTTTCATTTCAAAATACGAAGGTTGAGTTCGTTAATGGGCCAACTTGCCAACTAGTTTCGGAGTTATAGCCATTTGAAATTTTGAGGTTAATGTTCTCATATTTCAGAAACTACTGCAGCGATTGGATTGAAACTTGACAGTTAGTTGGAGCATAACGACGCGCCATTTTCAGCAGAATTTCGTTGAAATCGTATGCCTACTGAAATCAAAAAAATTTTTTTTCACATTTTTTTCGAAAATTTTTTTTTCTTCAAACTATTGTTCATATTCGAGAAAAATTCCAGTTATACCTTGAAATTCATATTTCCCAGCAGTGCACCAAATTTCAATTCGATACGGTTACTAGTTTCGGAGATATTGGGAAAAAATATGTAGAATTTCCTGATTTCTTCTCGATATCGTGGGTTTTTTCGGTATATCTCAAAAAATAATGTCTCAATCGTGATGAAACTTCACAGCTGGTTCAAAAATATTGAGAGACAACATTGTGCAAAATTTCGTGATGATCATATTATCAGAACAATTTGAAGAAAAATTTCAAATTTGTTTTTTCAAATATTTAATATTCTGTAAACTTCCCGTCATATTATCCTCATTAAATTCTGTATGAACCTTCAAACTGTCATTTTCATTACTGGATTTCAATTCGATCTTATCTGTATTCTTGGAAATATTGGGAAAATAAAATTTTGCACGGGTATATCTGCGGAATCATTGGGTGGATTTTACCCATTCACAAATTCGGCCTTCGTAATTAAGGTCCAAACTTTCCTTACAAATATCGAGTTTCTAAGTTGTTTCTTTCGGAAGTTATTGTGTTTGCGGTCCCGGAAGTTAGGTTTCATGAAACTTGAATGTGGCTGAGTTGTCGAAATCGAGTTAGCCGTAATTTACCAGCCCGCATTACTGTTTGTTCTCAATTTTTTTTGTGTATAGGAAAGAGTATTTCGTTTCCAAAGCAGTTTTTTTTTGAGTTATTGAGGAAATATCGACAGTGTTTTTTTTCCGATATTTCGAAACTTGACATATTAACGTCAAGGTTTGTGCAGAATTCAAGGATATCTGAAGGATAATATGGCACTGACGTGAGGTGAAAAGCTTTTACGTGCTCGTTCAAATTCTAGCTATTAGATCAACACGAAATTTTGCACCTAGTTGCGTGTTGGTAATCTCTACCTGATTACGGAGTTTCAATCTGATTGCATTTGTACTTCTTGAGGTATTGCGGAAATAACGTTAAAATTCCAAATGACAACGAAATTTTGACATTTTTTTTCCTTATATCTCCGAAAGTACTTATCGGATCCAATTGAGATTTGGAACATTGTTGTTGAATACTGACTCCAAGATTGGTGCCAAATTTCATTGGAATCTAATCAATAATTTCAGAGAAAACAAAATTTTTCATACAAAATTTCTAAAAGTTTCGAATAAATTATTTTTTTAATTTTCGAAAAACTGGATCCACACGAATGCTCTAAGTTGCGCGTATTCCAAAACTGTTCACGAAGTTTCAATTCGATCGAGTCAATACTTCATGCGATATCGAGGAACTAACCTCAAAATTTCAAATGCGCCTAACTCAACGAACTCAAACGAGATATTTAGACTCCAAACCTAATCTGACAATTTCAAGTCGATAAGTCTGTTCCTTCGAAAGTTATAGCGCATAGGGACGGACAAATCAAATTTGACCACGGATTCTTCTTCAGGCCATTTGCGGCTCAAAATTCGAAAATTACAGACATCATGACGAGACAATAACGCGCTGTTCCATCGAACAAGCGTGCAAAAATGGTCTAAAAGAATTCTTAAAATTTTAAAAGATTCCATTTTCAAGTTAGTGGCCGAGATATTTCAGTTTCGAACCTATCCTGAAAATTCTTTCTATTCACTCAAAATAAACTTGGGTATAAGTCATGAAGTAATGACACGAAAAGTTATGCCAAATTCCGGAAGGATTCGTTTTTGTAAAGCTCAGAGAATTTTGTGTGATAAACTTGGTGTTTCGGAAATGATCAGATTCTTGAAATCTTGCCATAACCTTCAAGCCGACTGCCATCAACAGTTTTCTGAATTATTTTTAGAGATATTTGGCAACCATCCACTGGACCGACCATGAACACAATCTCTTCTGAAAGAAATATCATATCATCGACCTTTGTTAAAAAACTTGAGATTTGATTAAGAAGGTTGAATTCGATAATGGGCTTAATCCGCCTTACTATTCCGTGAATATAGGATTCACACCAAATATTGCTTTTTTGGATGTCAGTTCTCAACCGAGACCTAGATTTCAATTGGGTCGGATTTGAATTTTGAAATATAACTTCTTTGTTTTGTTTAATTGTATACCCACTTGGACTAAGAAATAGCATGCTTGAACCAACATCTCTTCGCCAAAGCTAGATTTTTGGTCAAGCTGAAACTCTGAATAAAGAACATAAGGAAGGAGCATAATGCCTCACAAAGTGGGTCCGGGATGGATGTTGCATATGGCCGATTTTCCTTTCACTTTGAAGAGAAAACACCTTGTTCCGAGACTTCTTTGTCCGAAGAAACTAACTAACATGATTTATACTTGGAGGTTCAATATGGGCGCCTATGTCCCACTTTTATACGAAGTAGAAAAGCGTTCCTTCCTGTTGTTCTTTATTCAAAGAGCTGAACCGACTGACACCAGATGTAAGATCAGTCATTTTCAACCGAATAAAAGTTGAGAATCAACGAAAGAACGAAATGTTCACGGAATAAGCGTTGAATGCAACAAGGACGAGACCGCGCTGCTATAATTCAAGGCGAACATTATTATATTTATTATTATAATAATCGCATCATTCTGCTTACTCAGGAACGGATTTTTATTATTGTGATACTCGTATCAATTATAAGAAATCCGTGGGTAGAATGAGAAGTTGTACCAGTATCGAATTAAAGTAGCCTCTTCATAAGGTTGATTTTTTTGCGCGCTCGTACTTTTTCGAAAAATATTTTTTTTCAGAAACTATTCATATCTCAAGCTTCATATTTCAAAGCAGTGTGCCAAATTTCAATTGAATACGAATAATGTTTCCGGAGATATGGGAAAAAATTTACTTTTTCTCGATCTCTTTGTTTTTTTCGGTATAACCCAAGAAATACTGATTCATTCATGATCAAACTTGGCAGCTAGTTTGAAGATGTTGAAGGGCAACTTTGTGCAAAATTTCGTGATGATCGTGTCTTTGGAACAATTTGAAAAAAAATTGAAACTTTTTTTACAAATATTCAATATTCTGAGAACTTCTGATAATATTATCGGCATTAAATTCAGTGCGAACCTTTGAACTGTCATAATTAGATGAAGTACTGGATTTAAATTCGATCTAATCTGTATTCTTGGAAATATTGGGAAAACAAAATTTTTAATGGGTATATCTGCGGAATCATTGGGTGGGTTTTACCCATTCACGAATTCTGCCCTAGTAATTAAGGTCGAAACCTACTCTACAAATATCGAGTTTTCCAATTGTTTCCTTCGAAGGATATTGTGTTTACGGTCGGCCGTTAGGAATCGATTTTGACAACGGATTCGTCATCAGTGAGTCCAACCTAGTCGTTTGAGAACTTTTTTGGCTCAAAATTCGAAAATTTTTTCCCTGAACATGCACGCAAAAATATGGATTTAATCGAATTTGAAAAACTTAACTCAATTTTGATTGTTGTATTTGTTGAGGAAATGGTTGACTGTTCAATTTAAACTTATATTTGTTATTGAACATGATTACTTCGCTATGACCTCCCAGGATAATCTAATGGATTTTATTTCCATTGTTCACACCTGGGATATATGATTCTTAAATAAATCTATGAATGCAAGAGTTCTCTTTCTCTATTGAATAATTATGTTTCGAATGAATTTTTCTCTGTAAAGCACATATCTGCAATACGTTCATCATTGAATTCATTATTATATCAATCAATAATTTGTTGGTTCATTTTGGAACATGAGGAAAATTCAGAAAAACGATTTTTGCAACAAGAAAAAATTATGTGTATGCAAGTAAACCCAAAAATATTTGAATATTACATCGTGCGACAAGGACTTCCGCATATTTCTTTAAATTAAACCACAGACAATGTTTAAGACATGATAAACATTCCTCTTTTTCACCAACTCAAACGGAAGTTTTTCTTCCTCTACGGTACCGATGAGAATCCGAACTTAATTCGTGTTTTGGTTTCATCACTTTAAGAACTGTTCTAGAATAGTTCTGGCTTTAACAGCGCATCGATTCTACGCAGATTTAAAACCAAAACAAACCCAGTGTCGAAAAGAATTCCAATAATTCTTTCAAACGGGCTTCGATCAATTCTCGTAAGTATACATTTCGTTCTAAATCAGTAGGCCTATCGTCGTGCGATCGTGTAAGCCGGTAGGCACGACCAAGAAGCACTCAAAGAAACACCAAAGAATCCACTGAACAGCCCATAATTCACCAATAGCATCAGGCCCAGTCACCGGCAGGGAATGCGTCCAAGCACTTCCGCGTTATCGGAATTGACTGGTCGTCGCCTCGCTGACGTCATTCTATCGATTGAAGAAAAAAGAATAACTAATTAACTAGTCATAGACTTCTGCTAACGATCACAACATCAATGATTCAACCTTGGTAGCGGTTCGGCTATATGTCAGCGGTTTTTCTGCACCTTTCGGATGACACGGACAATCATTATTCAATGCTTATGAGCTGATTATCAGGATTTGGTTGGAGTTTTTAACAGATAATCCACTAATTAAATTCGTAATCACGGGAGTTTCTAATGGAATTAATCGTCGACATGCCTATTTTTAACCGGGATATATCCAGATAATTTTAAATATCCCAGTTTTTCTTCTTCTTCCTATAATAGGTCTTGGGACTGGTCTTTGCCGATCTGTCTACCTTCTTTTTCAGTTTTGCAGGCGCAGTTGTGACGTGTTTTTTTCTTCAATTGCATATTTATTACAAAACGGTCACTCATCCGTTAAGTGACCTTACTGGATATCTAAAATCCGTCCAATGATTCCGTAGATGGTATTTTCTCATAATTCACAAAACAACAATTGGTTGTGAAAAATTTAGGTAAATTGGTAGTTAAACATGTGAAATTTTCGTGAAATATAGTGTCTGTATCACTGATTTTTTACGTATTTTTTCGCGTTTCTTCTGGAGAACAGCATGCTATCATTTTGTCCAAATATCTGTAATTTTCGACTCTTTTTCCGCAAATGGTCTCAAAGGACTAGGTTGGACTGAGTGATGACGAATCCAGTGTCAAAATCGATTATGTCCACCCGATCATCAGTCGGCCGTCCGTCTGTAGGTTCGATTACGAGCGAACGGTTTCACATTTGTAGCCATTTGAAATGTTAAGGTGTTTAACATGCTGTTTCGAGAACTACTGAAGCGATAGGATTGAAACTCAGAAATTATTTTGAGCATAAAGACGTGAAACTTTTTGCGAAGTTTTGTCGAGATCGGTGATACAGAAATTTTCAAAATTTTTTGACGTTTATAATGACAAAATATTTTCTCAATTCCTCTGCTGATAGTGCGGATGAACTTGCCTTTCTCTTGGTTGGATTTATTTGTAGCTTCCGACGCCTAGCATTTTGAGCAGCTCTTGCGTTGGCAAATTCTATGTCAGAGATTGGATTAAGTTTGCGATTATACCGTTCGAAAAAATATTCCTGTAACTGTAGAGTTCCGTAGATAACACTCTCCTTGTAGTCTTCGGAGTTCTTTTTTCGCATGTTGAAGGCATACTCTTCAAGAATAAGCACCAGTTCTTCCACAGGTATTTCCGCTTTGTCGAAATCATACGCTTTTTCTGCGCAAAAGTTTATAAACTGCTTCAATAGCTTCGATTTCCTAGTATTCGCGGGTGTCAACTGCTTAATATTCTGGCGAATATATTTTCTTTACTTTCTTGACCAAAGCTAGACATTTTTCTGCGTCGTGCTGTTTTCGACAAATTCAAAACAGAATCAATTGTTTTGCAAATACTTGATGAAAACGAAAATTGATGTTGTTGGAAATAAACAAATTTGGTGTGTTATTTTCTTACCGAATCCCACACGAGGTCAAATTATATCCGGAAATATTTTGACCTCTAGTGGTATTACTAGTGAAAATTATGAATATATATCATGAAAATAGTATACCATTTTTTCAACATTTTGTGCGCATGTTCTAGGGGAATCGAAAAGGTTGGACTTACTGATGACGAATCCGGTGTCAAAATCGATTCTGTCCGGCGGCCCGTCACCAAGATAACGGGCGTACGGAGTGAGCTATCAACTTGAAACTTTCAGGGTAGGTCGCGCATTGGAATGCCGCGGTTGAGTTCGTTAATGGGCCAAATCGGTCGAACAGTTTCGGAGTTATAGCCACTTGAAATTTTGAAGTTTTTAATTTTTTATTTCAGAAACTACTAGAGCGATTGGTTTTAAACTTGGCAATAAGGTGAAGTATAAAGACGCGCAACTTCGAGCGAAATTTTGTCAGGATCATATTGTCAGTAAATAAAAAAAAAATTTTTTTCAAAATTTTTTCCCAAAAAATTTTTTTTTCCGGAAACCATTAATCATTCCAAAAAAAAGGTCCACTCACACTTTGAGCTTCATATTTCACAGCAGTGTACCAAATTTCAGTTTGATACGATCATAAGTTTTGGAGATATCGGGAAAAAATATGTCAAACTTCGAGGTTTTCTTCTCGGTATCGTTGTTTTTTTCAGTATAACTCGAAAAATACTAATTTAATCCTGACAAACTTCGCAGCTAGTTTTAAGATGCTGAGAGACAACTTTATGCAAAATTTCGTGATGATCGTGTCATTAGAACAATTTGAAAAAAAAAAAATTCTGTGATTTTCTTATCATATCATCCTCATTTAATTCCGTATGAACCTTCGAACTGCAATTTTTCGATGAAGTACTGGATTTCAATTCGATGTGATCTGTATTTTTGGAAATATTGGGATAATAAAATTTTGAATAGGTATATCTGCAGAATCATTGGGTGGATTTTACCCATTCACGAATTCGGCCAACCTAATTAAGGTCCAAACCTTCTCTACAAATATCGAGATTCAAAGTTGTTTATTTCGGAAGTAATTGTGTTTACGCAGTCGGCCGTTAGTCCGACCGTAAACACAATAACTTCCGGAAGAAAGGACTTAATTACGAGGGCCGAATTCGTGAATGGGTAAAATCCGCCCAATGATTCCATAGATATACTCATTCAAAATTTTATTTTTCCAATATTTCCAAAAATACAAGTTAGATGTAATTGAAATCCAGTAATTCATCAAAAAAAAAATTTGCCTTCACGGCAGTGCTTTTCTAAATTTTTTTTCGAATAACCTTGTGAAGTAGAAGAAAACTCAGACCGGAATGTTTTTCCACCTGTCTACGATATCAAAAGAACTCTCTGAAATCTTGAAATATTTCCTGTGTGCAGCAAGCCAAGAAGTATTCCTCATAGAATTCCTTCATAAACCGCGAATTTAAGAAATACGCGATACCTAAATACCGATGAAAATACACCGCATATCGCCGATAAAACTGGCAACAGAGCAACCGAAACACGAAAGGCTCGTTGGCAAAATTCGCACGCCGCTATTTCTCGAAATCAAGAAAAGCCGCCTTATATTAAGCGATCATTAAAAAATATTTTAATCACCCGACAACTCGATGTCGAGCTGAAACCGTCACTTTGGAACGTCAGTCGACTCGAAGTTCTCGCTGAAAATAATAAAATTAAATGTCCCTAACCGATGCCGAAGTGGAGCACGAACAATACGCACCGAAAAAACTAAATACTGACTTATCCGAAGAATGAAAATGACAATTTGATTCTTTGTAACCGGCCGGACAAAAAGGCATTCTGCAAGGAAACAAGTTGGGTCTATTATCTTTTTCCTTTTAATTAAAACATAAAATAACCATAAGACTACGTAGGTCGAATTTTTCGCACACGTCGGATGCTTTGCTCGGCTCTAATTCAATAAGTATGTTATCGCTAATTTATCGAGCCTTTCTGCTGTTGTTTCGTTTAGTTCTTTAGGTGCTGTTGAGGCCACCGACGATCTTTTGGAGAAGGCATTCTTTCGGATACATTTTGAGAATTTGAAGAAAATTTCTATTTTGGATATTCAGCTCCATTCTATTTGCGTATTGCTATGAACCTTGCTATTCTAGTCATATTGCTTTCTTTCTAATTTATAGCAATATGGTCATGTTAGTACGTATTCTGTTGCGAGTGTTATAGCAATGTTTGTTATGAATTTCGTTATAGCAATATTGCTATCATGGACTTCCATCATCGATGATTTCAGAGCTGACAACACTGTATTTTGTGATTTAAGAGCTACAAGGAAGAAGAAAATGACCCTATTTCGTGAGTTTTTTTAAGATTTCGCATACATAACCTCTATATACGGCTATCTACATTGACATAAAAAATGTAAGGAAACAAAGAGTCAAATTGACCAATAACCAATTTCCTGGACACCAATAGAATATTGCTTACCAGAAATCAAATGCAGCAATTTTATTCAGGCGTTAATAATTCGAAATTCGATAAACTTTTTTGTTGGCACCTCTGAGGGATTGCTGTTATTGAGATGATTAGAATTATCATCTCAGCTGTTGTCTGCTATTCCTGTAATTTAATTTTGAGATTTTTCCTTGAAATTAAATATTCTAGAGAACTTCGAATACATTTCCATTACCAATTAGCATATACTTTTTTATTCATGTAAACATCGACTTATTCAAAAATGTTACGAAACATAAAAACCAATTAAAGTCAAATTGACCAATTTCCTGGGTAGGAATATAATATTGGTTCCCAGAAATCAAATGCAGCAATTTTATGCAGGCGTTAATGATTCGAAATTCGATGAACTTTTCTGTTGGCAATACAAAGGATGGCTGTTCTTAGAATAATCACCTCAGCTGTTGCTTACTATGCCGGTATTTTAGTCAAAGAATTTTCCTTAAAATTAAATATTCTAGAGAAAGTTGAACAAATTTCTATTAGCACATACTTCCATATCTTCAATATTTTTTCGAATTCTTGGAAATAATTGTACTGAAACAAATGAATCTCTGATGCAAGATTCCCTTTCTAACCTATCTTGTTATCAAGCGTAGCAAGTACTATTTTGAGGTTGCTAAGATAGCAATATTGATAGCAAGGTTTTTGTTAAAATGACAGATCATATTGTTCAAAATCGTTGATCAGAATACCAATAATTCCAATCTTGTTATGATAGCAATATCTTTTTCCTGGTTTGCTAATTGCAAACAGAATCGACCTGATTATGTCTGTATAAAAAAACTCTTCGTAACGCACTAGTGTGTTTGCGAGTTCAATTGATGGAATTTATAGACAAAGCGGTCAACCATTCAGCTATTAAGGTGACCAAAGCTGCTTGACTTTCAGATAACACTATGAATTTCCCCTCAATCTGAAAGATGTTTTTAGAAATATCGAAAAAATTAAACCTTCGAAAGGATATTGATCATAGACGAATTCAACCTTTTAATGTTCAAATATTGAAGTATTTTGCATTATTTTCCAGGTGTCTTCTAGGTTTTCACGGCCAGTCTCTCATTAAATGTTGAATGAAATTGTAATTTATAGAAAATGCCCTTGCAGATTTCGGGATCCAATCTATTAGTCAGGTTCTAGAAAAAATTTAAACTTTAACGGTCACGTTAGACATATGTTCTCTTTATTGTCTGATGACGGAGATAAATATAGACTTTGAAGCGTAATAGTTCACTTCGATGATCGTTTGCATTATTCTAATATTTTTCAATATTTTTTCAGAAAGTACCATTAACGAATAGTTTAAATCGCGCAAGGGTATTTTCCTTAAACAACAATGTTATCAAGTTTTAAATATTTTTTTTCACAGATATTGGAAGTGTAAACTTAGAAAACACGTGAAAAATAATTTTGCTGAGCAATACCATTTTGACAAATTGACTGTAATTTCAAAATATTGGACCATGAACGATATTAATTGAGTAACTGCTTTACATAGAGACATTTGTAGAGTAACTTGGGGTTTGATTACGAAGGTGGAATTCGAAAATAATTAGAATATGAAATCTTGAACATCTATCAAACTGCGGAATTATAAGGTGTATTTCACCATTTTTCGAACTCGCAATGAGCAATTACTCTCCGAATCCGCAGAATAATTCATTGATGATATTTTCAACACGAAATATGATTAATCTACTAAAATATATGCTGGAAGTAAAGATAACTATGTTACAAAATAAAAATAGAAAATAATTATCAACAACAATAGTGTTTACGTTAGAACAGAACTAGGAACTAGGGGGAGGGTTAGGAAACCGAATTTTCAATCTGTTCCGTTCTCATGAGCGCTTTCCTGGACCATCTAGTTTGGTAAAACCTGTATGTAATATTCTTACACAATAAATTTCCACCGAGTGTTCACAGAATTGAAATAAACATAACTCTGTTCATAAGAAAACTTGTTACCTACACGCCTATTCATCTGCCTGGAACATTGAGGCTATTTAAACCCCAAATTTAGACATTTGATTTTGATCCATCCATTATAATCGATATCGATCATTCCTCCAATACGAAAAAATTGTCAGATTATCTCGAGGACTTCGTTAATCCAGTGGACATAAGAACCAAATAAATCCCTTTTTGATGCCACTCGATGTAAATCTTATGAAAGGATTAGTGTCCCGACTTACCTTAATGTCTTGTATTTTTTCGTTGTCGTTATATATTTTTATAGCACTCTAAATTGACAGAAAAACAAGAATCCCGCGGTGGGTATTATTTAGCCAGCGCGTATGCGTGATTCTAGATTCTAGAAGGCAGGTGTCGGCCGTAAGGGTCATTTCGCACCAAGCCAGTCCAGTTTAGTCGCATCCAGTCAAGTCTTGTCAAGTCAAGTCACGTCAAAATTTCTTTTCGCACTGGTCGCATCACGTCGCGTCAAGCGTCAGTGTTCTACAGAATTTGTATCACCATGGATGCACTACTTCGGGCGATAATTTTACGGCGGTTACATAGAAGAAGGATTACGAAGAAACGACATTTGTATTGGGTTCATCCAATATACACAAAAAGACCAGTGTTCGGTTCTTTTCATCATCTATTGCCGGACTTACTGAATAATCCAAAAAAATTTTATAATTACTTTCGTATGAGCCTGGAATTGTTTGTTCAACTAAGAAATTTGATTGCTGAGAGGATCCGAAAAGAGAATACCAACTATAGAGCTGCCATTTCACCAGAAGAACGACTAGCCGTTTTCCTCAGGTGAGATAATTATTTCAAATAAAACTTGCTAATGTTTATGAAAAGTATAATGTTACAAGAAAAAATAAAATGAGATTCTAAACAATAATCATAATTAAACTATAGGTAACTATCTACAAGTTCTGAAGTACATAAGATTCCACAGAATCATCCTCATTAGCCTGTCCTACCGAATATTCATTACCAATGGAATAATGAGGCAAAGTAAAAACGGCATTTAGTGGTGTATTTGAATTAGAACTTAACTTTTTTTGAAGTAAATTTATCAATTCGCCTTTAAACTGTAAATTTTGGAGAGGGTTCAATTGTTTGATCGATGGGAGTAAACTGCGGAGAAACAATAAATCAGGGTCTTTGTCATCGTTCGCTTTATCGGCAATTGCACTTAGGTGCTTAAGGTATTCTTTATCTATTTCATTTTCGATGTCAGCTCTTTTATTTCGTTTTTTCCCTCGAAGTAGCAAGTCATCAGAACGTGTAGAACAACTTGGCGAAAGAATATCTTGATACCCCTCCTGATGGTCCCTTTGAGGCTCACGTTGAGAATCTTGCATTTTATTTTCAACTCCCTTTGACTCAATGTTTCTTTGCTGATGAGAGTCCTCTTCTTCTTGAGGCGACTCTTGGCTTTCTTCTTGAAGCTCATAATCAAATTCAGTGTTACCCTCAGCATTTTCGTTAGTGTTGACAATGGCGGATTCTGGAACGTTTCCTGAAGTTGCTTTATGTTTTAATGTTGGATCGAGAAACCACAGTAACTTAAAGTACGGCCATGTAATTTTCGTACTTTTTGCATCGGCCCCAGAAGGAACATTTTTCAGCTTTCGCTTTTCCCTCATGTAATTGCTTCTTAAATTTTGCCATTTTGCCTTGACTTCTGCTTCTGAAACAATAATCAGGAATACGATTGTTAATTTTAACAGACAATTAATTTAAAATATCGTTATCTATTTTATTTAAACAGCAATTAATTGAATGAATGACGTCGATTTCTTTTTCAGATATCTAGCAACAGGAGAATCATTTACATCCCTCAGCTACACTTTTCGGATGGGAATCAGTACTATTCATTATATAGTGAAAGAACTGGCTGAAGTAGTTTGGACTATTTTGCAACCACTATATATGCCTGTGCCTACAGCAGAAAAATGGAAAGACATTAGTCAATCATTTCGTACAATTTGCCAAATGCCGAACTGCATCGGGAGCATCGACGGTAAACACTGCCGAATAAAATGTCCGCCAAACGCTGGTTCTCAGTTTTACAATTACAAACATTTTCATTCTGTAGTTTTAATGGCTGTCGCCAATGCAAACAGCAATTTCATTTTAATCGACGTAGGAGCCTATGGTAGAGACAACGATAGCACAGTTTTCTCAGAATCTACAATGGGAAGAGCATTTAAGGCAAACGCACTGAATATACCTAGCTCCGAAAACATTTTTAATACAGACATTAATATACCTTTCTATTTTGTAGGCGATGAGGCTTTTCCTTTGAGTGAAAACCTAATGCGCCCTTATGCTCGTCGCCACTTAAATTTTGCCAATAGAATATTTAATTATCGTTTATCCAGAGCACGAAGAACGGTGGAGTGTGCTTTTGGCATATTAACTAAGAAATTCGCTATGTTTCAAAAAGCTATAGAAACGGATGTGCAATTAACAGAAAACTTAATCAAAAGTGCTTGCATATTACACAATTTTATACGCCAAGCTCAAAACGAAAGTGACAAGATTCTGGAAACAGAGTTTTTGGAACAAAACTCAATTAATCTTGAACTTCAGTCCTTGAGACCTACAAATATACACAGGGCAAATACAAAAGCGATGCAGGTCCGAGAAAAATTAACAGAATATTTTATTTCTCCAGGAGGTTCGGTACCATGGCAAAACGAGAAATGTCGAGATGTTATATAGACTTTTAAGTTACATATATCTTTCATAACAACATATATTAATAAATACCAATTTACTTACCAGTTGTGTTCAATTTTCTGGCTATGCCTCTCCATATAGCAGCAATAAAATCCCGATCTCTGTGCTTTGGGTGTTTAGGATTGTATATTGGCTCGTTTCCTTGCACTAACACAATTAATGCCTCCACATCCATTGTACACGCGACTGTCACGACTGGCATACAAATTTTCGACCGGCTGAGTCGCCATCAGTCTTAACAAGTCTTGACGCGATTGGACTTGACGCGACGCGCCTAGTGTGAAACTAGATTTCACATTGCATTTGTTTTTAACGATAAGTTAATAATTCCAATCCTGAAGCGTCCGACTTGACTTGACTCGACTGGACTGGACTGGCTTGGTGCGAAACGGGGCTAACTGGTTCCCCGACCTGATCGATTCTATGTAGATGAGTTTGTATAGTTTTGGGAATATGTATTCAAGAAGAGCACTAAGCTATAACCAGGTATCGATTAAAGCTTACATTGGGAGAATTTTGCATCATTTTGTAGGTTTTTTCTGGGTTCACATTCCCAATATCTGAAACAGAACTGTTCGTTTCCCATGAATCCGGTGTCAGAATCGATTCTATCCAGTCGTCTGGCTGGACGTCTGTATGCATGATTACAGGCTTACGGAGGACTTTATCTAATTGAAACTTTTAAGTTAGCTAGGATGCAAGTTGGAGTGCGGTTGATTTCGTTAATGGGCAAAATCGGCCGAATGGTTTCGGAGTTGAAGGCATTTGAAATTTTTTAATATTTTCGGAGATATTTCGTGAAAAAGCGGGCAAATTTCCGTGTAATCGACCAAAAAAAATCACCCGCCCGAAAATATCACAGTTTACATGTGGAAGCCTAACGGCCGGACCGTAAACACAACAGCTTCCGAAAGGAAAGACTTAGAAACTCGGTATTTGTAGAGAAAGTTTGGACCTTGATTACGAAGGCCGAATTCGTGAATTTCCAAAAATACAGATTAGATCGAACTGAAATCCAGTACTTAAAATGAAAGTTTGAAGGTTCATACAGGATTTATTGAGGATAATATCATGAGAAGATCACAGAACATTGAATATTTGAAAAAAAAATTGAAATTTTTTTCAAATTGTTCTAATGACACGATCATCACGAAATTATGCACAATGTTGTCCTTCAACATCTTCGAACTAGCTGCGAAGTTTCATCACGATTGAATCAGTATTTTTTGAGTTACACCGAAAAAACAATGATATCGAGAAGAAAACTACATATTTTTTCCCAATATCTTCAAAACTAATTGCTATATCGGATTGGTACACTTCTGTCGAATATGAACAATAGTTTCAGAAAAAAAAAATTATTTTTGGATTGAGTACCCATACGATTTCAACGAAATTTTGCTTACAGTTTCGCGTCCTTATGTTCCAACTATATGCTAAGTTTCAATATCATCGCAACAGTAGTTTCTGAAATATGAGGAAATTAACCTCAAAATTTCAAATGGCTATAACTCCGAAACTATTTGGCCGATTCGGGCCATTAACAAACTCAACCTTCGTACTTTGAAATGCAACCGTTCCTGAAATTTTCAACTTGATAGAATTCTCCGTACGCCCGTAATTGTGCTGATGGCCGGCTGGCCGGTCGGCCGGACAGAATCGATTTTGACCGAATTAGTCATCAGTGAGTACAACCTAGTCGTTTAAGACCATTTTCGACTCAAAATGAGAAAATTACAGACATTTGGACCAAACGATAGTACGCTGTTCCCCTAGAACATGCGCGCAAAAAGCCGTCCGTCCACTGTCCGTTTGTCCGGGGCTTTTCTCTGCTAGTACTGAATTGAAATCAGTCAGAATAATTCTTCGAAATAACATGAAATACTTATTTCCAATTAGTAGGACGAGACATTCTTTCAATTCCATCACGAACTTCGAATTATCTGAGAATTTAGTGGAATTAATCGATTGAATCAAATCTTTCCGTGAAATTTTTATGAGCAACCCAACGTGCGGGATGAAAAATCAACTGATTTCAATGGAGAATTTTCTGCTCTTTTCAAATATTTTAATCCAATTTTGAATTTCCAATTAACAGGATGTTTAATTTCAACTTGAGGAAAGTCCAATATTTTTCTAATACGTACCTGTAATTTTTGACCAATATGAATCGACTAACATGACATGAGTTTGTCATATGTTTTAAATATCAACGAAATATACTGGGTAGTTCAAAAATTAAGAAAATATTGGTGAATACAAGAAACACCCTGAATCTTGGTATGAAAATCATAAGATATACCATAAATAGGTTTTGGTTTATTATTTGATAAAATCAAATAATAAACCTTAGTGATCGATCAAAAAAAAAAAATTTTAACCCCTCCTGAAAATTTCACAGTTTAGGTTTTGAAGGATGTAGATTTGAATGAAAGAATAAAAAAAAATCCGTCCGTCAACCGTCCGTTGTCCGGGGCTTTTCTCTGGAAGTACTGAAGGAAAAATTGTGTGTCACTCCGGGTTGATCCTCCAAGGTTTTCAGCAGGATCGGTGTACCCTAAGGGGTCTAAATGGGGGGTTGGGGAAGAAAAAAAATTATTTCTCGAAAACTTACCACCGAATTTTCATGAAACTCTGAACGTTGATAACTGTTGCATTACTTAACCTAAAAAATTTCACCCGGATGCTTTCCGATCATTGGTTTCTGAAATATAAAGAAAAACACTACAAATTTCCAATAATATCGAAAATGAATCATCGCATTCGGTTCTAAGTTGTTTAAGATATCAACGGTATATTGGGTTACTTAACTAAGAAAATAATGAACCCTTGTGTAAAATTTGCAGTGTTTTGGATTTCGTTTAGGGTAGCTCTACCTCAGGTTACCGTATGTTCATTCATCAATGAAACACCCTGTAGAATATCTGCTCATCAATATCCAGTCTTCGTACGGGTGAATTTAAAAAATTCCTACCTGCCGCTTTTCAGAAATTGGACATTTTCGAAATGAACGTCTCTAATTGGCACGTCCGACATGAACAATCATTTAATTTGAAATGAATGGAAGATTTCCTGTCCGTTTTTATCATCAATAATGCAGTTGTGTCGCGTATGATCGCGTTTAGATTGTTACGTCTATAAATTATTTATATGCGAATCAATAAGATTGATTTTGAAGCCTGGCAGGACTTCTTGTTATTTTATGAAAGGTTCTCATATAACGAGGCTTCATTCATTGTATTTATTCGGGGCCGAGAATCATTCAACATTCGGTATTAGTTGGCGGGAAAGGCGCCGATGGAACCCAAATATACATGGTGTAGCCAGAAATTCGAACTTGGAGGATTCCGATTTAGGTCAGACATTTTGACAGATAACCAGTAGTTAAGGGGTGGACGTAGTACCCCTTAGGTTCGATGGGGGTTTTTCCTTTAAACGAAAATGCAGTTATTTTCATGAAAAACCTATAGGACATCACATTTCAAACATATAATTTCAATATCATATTTTTAAAAAAATGTTTGATCACCTAAAACTGAAAAATAAAAATGGGGATTTGCATTGAAAGGGATTTGTCATGATTGCACGATATGGCAACGTCGAATTCAGCTTTCTCGGAAAGAAAAGGACGTGAAATGTGTTACTTTGCTTAGGAAAACAGAGATAGCTATTATTCGATCTGGTTAGAGTAGAAGACAACGACCAAGGAATAGAATGAGAAGAGCACAGACTGTCATATTACTGACAAATTGCAAACGGAATTTGTTTTGTTATATTGACAAGGAACACGTGTGTACCACAGAATAGGAATAAATATTTCATTATTCTATAGTAGAAAAAGCTATTCTACTGAACACCGTTGTCACTTCGTGCATGCCTGTCAAATCCCAAACCACAATTTTGAAATCTGATTTTGAATATTTTCTGAAGGTTATTTGGGAAAATGATGAATCAAACCCATAATAATTATGTTCAAATTTGCATCTGCAATAATAACCCAAATTCAGGGATACCCCCTATTACTGTTGATTTTTTCCGTTCTCCTAATACTGGCCCTACAGAGTAAACAGTAACGCGCCATTAAGTTGGTCGAATTTCTGTATGTTTCTTCAGAAATGGGCTGGTGAATTCGTGGATTTCGGCAACACTGCCACATTCAGGATTCATGAAACCTCGTTGACATCTCAAGGTCAGGCACCCTGACTACGGTCTGCATGCTGCAACGATGCCAATAGCAGCGAGAGATAGCGCAATGCATGGAATTTTATATAGTAGTTTAGTACACAGAGAAGAAGGTTCTCTCAAATCAATTTGTAACCGCATTCGTTCAACTGAATGGCATTCTTGAGTAGGTCCAACCAAATATTAGTTTGATTTTTAGACAAAATACTCTTGACCCATGTGAACTATGATACTCTTGATTCAAGCGGAATCATGTTTGGTCCAAATGAGAAATCTCACAACAAATACTGGATATGTTTGCTATATATGTTTCATTTTTTCATTCGGAAATACTATGGCTTACATACGAATGTAAGATTTCTCATTTTTGTATTTGAAATATGTTTCTAGAAGATTTCAATTTCTTTTACCAAGAGAATATAATAAGTTTGCTGCAATTAGCGGCTCTCAAGTACTAAAAATGTATGATATCTTAAGAAGCCTTTCATAATAATTTTTGAAGATATCAATCATGAATAAGGTGCAAATGGAGGATCGCCTTCTTACAAGAAAGTTTTTCGGGAACAGGGTTTCGAAGATCAAAGAGCAGAAGTCTTTTGAAACAATTTGCTTGGTTACTATGTTTACTGTCGACCTCCAATCTAAAATTAAATTTTGTTGTCTGGAGTTCACGAATGTAGGTATACATGTGACAATGTTTGTACATAACACACATGCATGTAACCACGTATTTCAATTCAAACTTTGTTCTCGAGTAATCAAACTTATTTTTAAAACTAATCTTTTCTTCTTGACTTCCCGAAAAACATCCTTGATGTTGATAAGTAGTTCTCCATTTACACCAAATTCATAATGCACCATCAAAAACACAAACGCACTTGTTTACTACTCACTATGGAGGCCATGTCGCTGTTTCCTATCTAAAATCCATATGTTGTGCGATTCTATATTCCATACAAGTCTTCAGCGCTAATACTGCTTATAGGTCGAGGGGGTCACGTGTACATGCTTTCGACATCAGAACACATTGAATAAGAAATGATATTCTTGATCCAAGAGAACTATGATTAGCTGAAATTGTTTTCTAAAGTAAAGAGAACGTACGTTTTGGTTCAACTAAATTCGATTCAAGAAAATTCATGTGAACAGGCAAATAACGGTATGAGTTGAGAATAGAAATATATTGTTCAAGTTGAAATTATTATTCTTGGGGGAAGATTATTCACCTCAAGAATATTTTTATATTTGATTTAAGAGATTCTTTTTCTCTGTGTAGTTATGTTTCAGGGTGGAAGAGAAAACCCAAACATATTAAATTTGAACTACTTACGATTATGAAATTAGAAATTTCATGATATATGTAGAAAATTTGGTAAACAATCTTTTCTTCTACTTTTAGATATATGATTCTGGATGAAAAGTAAACCGATTATTCCACTGAATTCCAATCTTAGAACTGAATGCGATGATTCATTTTCGGGATTTCTGGAAATTTGCGGCGTTTTTCTATAACTCAGGGCCCCACTGGTCAGAAATCATCCGTGTGAAAATTTTCAGGTTGAGTTTTGCAACAGTAATCAACGTTGAGAGTTTCATGAAAATTCGGTGGTAAGTTTTCGAGAAATCATTTTTTTCTCCCTCCTACCCCAGTTTTGAGCCCTTAGGGTACACCGATCCTGCTGAAAAGCTTGGAGGATCAATCTCGAGCGACACACGATTTTTCTACCAAGTTTCACGGATTTTAGTTCAGTACTTTCAGAGGAAAGCCCCGGACTACGGACGGCGGACGGATTGATTTTTTTTTATTAGTTCATTCAAATCTACATACTTCAAACTGTAATCTGTGAAATGTTCAGGGGGGAGGGGTAATTTTTCTGGTCTATCACTAAGGTTTATTATTTGATTTTATCAAATAATAAACCAAAAGGGGTAGCTTTGCAGGTTTCAGTGATTATTCTTTGGAAATATTTTTTGGAATATCCCCTGTGTGCCAAATTGGACACTTTCCAAGGGGAAGTCCCATTTTTGATCTAGATAGACGAAAACTGATATCAGTTCCTGTGGGTCAATTTTCATGAAAAACTCATTGGCGAAAGCCGAAATTCCATAACTTACATCGTAACATCGTAACATCGTAACCTGGTATTTTTCGAAAATGTTCATATTAGAAATATTGAAATATTGTTGTACCTTTCCTTCTGTAAAATTATTTTCGCAGCAACTCCCTGCGTAGAATTCAATAACTTTAATTGAATTTTCAGCAAACTGATATTTCATGAGATCTCGCTGTAAAAATATTGTTTTCGAGTGGGAATACAGATTTAGAAGCAGTTGAAATCAACCCTAGAACATCAACTCTTGTAACAATTAGAAGCCTACTTATGCAAGAGATAAAATTTGAAAATTCAAAATCTCGCACATGGGAAAAATATCGACTTTGCAAAATTTTTGTAATGGCAATTTCAAGCTCTATACAATTAGGTAAAAATATACGGAGTGTTCCATTAGGAAACATTGATTTCATAGTTTAAGTCATTGAATTCTAAGTGAGAAGTTTCTACGAGAAAGTTTTTACAGAAATACAAATTTTCAGAGAAGAGGGAAAGGTAGCGACTTTCAAAAATGTCCATTATCTCTTAAACGGTGTGAATTTCACCTGAAAATTTCTCGATATTCTGAGTGATCGTGACCTAGTCTATCACCAATTCAAATATTGTTTAAACTTCACCGAACACCTGTATATCCATTCCAACGCCTTCCGACAGTCTTCATAAAAGTCGATTGAGCATGCTTATACTTCCATATTGCACAAACACGCATAACAATAGGAAATTAGGGAAATGACTTCCGAAAGGCGGTTGTGACCGTGAAAAATCACATTTGGTTAATGATTTAATTGAACAAACGTATACACGTCTATCTGCCGGTTGTCAAAAGCTCCACTACCCGTTAAATTAACTTTTAATTACTTGAGAAAATAAATTTCAGTCATTTGTTGTTTAATTCGGAACAAGAGTGTAGAGATAAGGATCTCTGTCTGTCGGTTGCCTGGCAATGACACGATGCTCGAGCGCGGAGCCATTTCTTGATCGGACGATCAGATAATGACAGAAATTATGTTTCTTCTGTTGCCTTTGCGGGGGAATCGGTTCTACCGGAATTGAATAAGGAGCCGAAAATCATTCAGATGAATCAGGAGGGAACACATAATTTGTATGTAAAATTAGAAAAAAACATTGTAGTGAAATCAGTTGTTTCATGCTCTTCTTTACGTTCGAAGATGTAACGATCGCCTATGCAGGTACAGGCCTCGTAAGACTCTGCTTGACTCCAAAATAAAAGCAATTTTACGATAGTTTACCCAATAGCTTGAAGAAACTGAAAACCTACTCTACTATGTCGATTCTTCCTGAAGTTAATGTGTTTACTGCCGGCCTAACCACTGATAGTCAACAAAATAACTTTCGGAAGAATCTACTCAGTAGCTTGATAATTGTAGAGTAAGTTTAGAGTTTAATTACGAATGCCGAATTGGCGAATTAGTAAAAGCTATCGAATGATTCCGCAGATATACCCTTTCAAAATTTCAAAAACATATACTCCATTCACTTTTATAATGTAGCCCGGTTGGCCATGACATCGTGACAGATTTCACCGTGTATATTTTGAAAATGTTAGGTTATAGTCATTTTCCTGTCAGATAACTATGCAACGTTGTCCTCTCTACATAGAGGTCGTAGTAATTACTTATTTTTCAAATGTCAATCTACATTGATAAAGTAATGAATTTGAGAAAATTTTATTTGAATTCGATAATTCCAAAGACCTGGCGAATGTTGAAAAACTTTTGACTCTGTTAATACTGGAAATATTTTACGTATATAAACACGGTTAGAAGATTCAGTTATGCTTTTTTCTCGTACGGAAATCAAGAATCGAGTTTTTCAAAATAAAGTCTGTAATCAGTGTCATTTTGGGTGCTCCAATAGAAGGATATTCTTTGTCGTCTCTTTCACTTAAAATCTTCCTTATTGTGTTGATGTGCAGCTAAAAAATAAAGATCTATTCATATAAAATATAATTCCTTGGTTTTCACTCACATACGTCGAAAATGTTGGATAGCTTGTGTTGAATTATTGATTCCGAATTATCAGGGTTACTATCAGAAAAAGCCGATTTCAATTCTACATAGCACTTCCTAATACTTTGCCTCTGCTTCTTCAAAACTACCTTCGGCATTTTTATTAGTTTGCAAGCGTTATTATGCTGAGATTTAGAAATCTAGAATCGATTGATATTGATAATAGTAGAAATTGAAATTTGGCAACGTCTTTTGACATTGCCGATATTTCATGAGTGCCATCCTGCGTCAGTTTTAAGGGAAAAAACTTGATAAACCTAAATCATGGCCAACCGGGCTACATTATAAAAGTGAATGGAGTATAGATCGAATCGCCCATCAATGAAGAGTGCCACAATGAAGTTTCAGCCAAAAAGGGACTACAGAGCAATGAGCAAAAAAAAATTAAAGAATCCTTCAGCATTTTGTTAAATGGAGAGAATTATTTAGCTCATTGTTTTGTAGACCCTATTTGGCTGGAACTTCAAGGTGGCATTTTTCATTGAAGGGCGATTCGATCTATGTTTTTGGAAATATCGGGAAACTGAAATTTTGAAAGGGTAAATCTGCAGAATCATTTGATAGTTTTTACTAATTCGTCAATCCGGCATTCGTAACTTAACTCCAAACTTAACAATTATAAAGCTACTAAGTAGATTCTTCCGGAAGTTATGTTGTTCACTATCAGTGGTTACGCCGGCCGTAAACATATTGACTTTAGGAAGAATCGACAAGGGGAATATATTTTTAGAGTAAGGTTTTAGTTTAATTGGGAAGTTCGAATGCTTAAGTGGGTTGAATTAGCCAATTATTACTAAGATAGATGTACCCATTCAAAATTTTGGATGGAATTGCAATCTAGTACTTGATCGAAAATTATAGCTTGAGGTTCATGCAGAATTTCGTGAGGACCATGTGAACGAAAATCTGCGTTTGGCAGGATCAATACTTGTATAGATGACCGCTCTGGCAACGGAACCAGCGCGTGTAAGCTCCTGACCTCACGTCATTGCTTTTCTAGGTTTTTTTTACATTCAATTGGTTAGTTATCATAACAATATTGGTAACAAATTATTTACGAAGCGTACAGCCAAGGTGCAGCTGTTACCCTCATATTTCTCACCTCCCACGGTACCGGAAGTTGATAGTTTCCTGTTGATAGCTCAGAGATCGAATGGGCATTGCTGTTTGTCATTTGATACACGACAGGAAAATGCTTATTAATTTTCAATTAGACAGAGAATTCAGACGCCGTATATTTTATGTTAATAGGATGGTTTATCGATGAGAGGAAACATCAATTTGAGGTTTATAATTTAATTTGTTTATATAATGAAGTTGTTCGATCTTTTCGCTAATTTTTGTCTCTGATCATTCACTGTAAATGTTCGCAGTTAATGTGATGAATAGGACTAGGTCTACTTCATTTCTTAATGGACTTCTATGGATTACCGCGGGTTTTTTAATTTAAAAACGGAATGTATTGACCCCGGGCAACGTTTCTTGACTTCCAAATGAAAACAATTCCACTATTAATCATAGAATCCTCAAGTCAATCGGAAAAGATGCGTTTTTTCGAAAATAATGTAGAATTAAAGGTTTTAACGAGGAAATAGTCTCTTAAAAATTATGCCTCATCCCTGGTGGGGATCGAACCCACGACCTTTGGATTAGAAGTCCAACGCGCTATCCTCTGCGCCACAGGGACTTTGCTATTATAGCAAAAAATCAAATTTCATACATCTGAGTGTTAACACAAGTTACAGTCGTTAGAATCTCTTTGTAATCTGTGTTATGAACAACTTTGAACAGAAATGGACAAGGCGTAGCCCACAACGCGTTGAAATAGGGTCCGTTTTAAAGTAGGATTGGACCGTCTCGAAAATTGGAATTTACCATGGATTTCTGGCCATCCATGAGAAGCATTGACCCAGAAAAGACTCAATCTTCTGAAGGATGTGACCCTCAATTGTCAACTTCGCAAAGGTTATAAATCTTTGGGAAAAATATAGTAAGAATTGTAACGCACGGAAGCTGTGATTGGTCACAGCGCGAAAAGGCTTACAGCTCAAGGACCAAAACTAACAATACATTATCTCTAAATGAAATAAAAATAAGATATTCGCCTTTTTAAGAGCATGTTCTTGGGCAACAGCGTGCTATCCATTTGTCCAAATGTCTGTAATATTCGATTTCTTTCCCGAAAATGGTCTCAAACGACTAGGTCGGACTCATTGATGGCGAATCTAGTGTCTAAATCGATTCTGTCCGGCCGGCTCGTCGCACGCACGATTACGGGCCTACGAAGTATTCTATCGACTCGAATATTTCAGGGTTGGTTGCATTTCAAAATGCGAAGGCTAGGTTCGTTAATGGGCAAAATCGGTCAAACAGTTTAGAAGTAATAGCCATTTGAAGTTTTATGGTTATTTCCTGATATTTCGAGAACTACTGATTGGATTGGAACTTGGCAATTAGGTAGGGCATAAGAATTTGGAACTTTTTGCGAAATTTTGTCGCAATTGTGCTGTCAGTGGATTTTGAAAAAAAATTTTAAAGATTTGTTTCGAAAAATTTTTTTTTAAACTATTCAATTCAAAGATATGCATTGGTCTAATGGAAAAGAAAGAGCTCCAGAAATAATAAATTGACATAATCACAACGACGAATATATCTGTCGACAAATCAAACACGAATATTTGTTGATTAATCGACAGATATTCGTCCTTGTGATTATTTTTATTTATTAACTATTCAATTCATTCGGAAGAAATTATCGTCATTCTTTGAGCTTTATATTTCACAGCAGTACCAAATTTCAGTAAGATACGATAATAAGTTTCGGAGATATTGTAAATAAATATGTCAAAGTTGGTGGTTTTTTCCTTTTTATCGAAGTTTCTCATAAAATAACTCAACAAGAACCCGAAAAAGCACTGTCGTGAAGGCAGCAGCTTTCGCACACATGTTCAAATTCTTTGCTGAAGCGGTCATTCCCATTGAACATACGCGCAAACGCTGCTTTTTGAGGTTTTTCTTTCAAGTTCAATTATGTCCGGCTTATCCGTATGTGCTCTAACTTTCGATCGAACATAACTATAGAGCCTCAAAATTTCCAGGGTAGGTTTGGAGTAGGAATATCTCCACACACTTCTTTTATGTGATTTTATAATTAGTTGAAAAATACGTACGCATACATTTGTGAAAAAATTCGGGGGGGCTCTTGTATTGAAAATTGAAAAAAAAAGTTTTCAATCATTTTATGGATTTTTTCTGGAAAAATTTTATTCTCGAAAACTATCTATCAGATTTTTATGAAATTCTGCATAGGTCTTGATATGAAAATTTAACTGAACTTAACCGAATTTCAAATCGATCCGATTTCCATTTTAGTAAATAATGAAAAAAAAAATCGGTCGAATTTTCATCTCTCAACGAAATTGAACAAGCGTGAAAAAGCTCCTTACCTTTTATCAGTATTTTTCTAGAATTTTTTGATTGAAGTGTGCACACCATGGGCCTCGTCCCATATTGGTGGAGTTTTTATCAGAACGTAAAATATTGTATCCCGTATCAAAAATTTAAAAAAATATTCCTCATGAAGACTTAATTTAAATTTTATGTTTTTTCATTTCCAGAATCAGCTGAACCAAAAGAGACCCCAGACGCCATGGGAATAAAAGAAGAAATATCGCCTAGCGCGGGAATCGAACCACGAACGATGCCGGTGGCCGATCAGAGCGACGGAAGCGAAGCGGAAACGGACGAATTCGCACCCAAGCGGAAGCAGAGGAGATATCGAACGACTTTCACCAGCTACCAGTTGGAGGAATTAGAAAAGGCCTTCTCTAGGACGCATTACCCGGATGTTTTCACAAGGTAGGCACACAATATTTATATAATACAATTTTTATACATATACATTCCACTCTCCGAACTATTTTTCTTCTATTGCCGAAATAGAATTTTCAGTTTCTCAGCGAGGATATGAAATCAGGTCGATGATTAATCACTGATTGAATTGTCTTAAGAGCACTACCATATGCAGTTAAATTACGGCTTCGCCCAATTCGCCAACACAGCCACAGTAAAGTTTTATTGTACCTTGTTAATATCTCAAGGTCAGGCACCTTCCAACGGTCTGCATGCTTAAACGTTGTCAGGAGCCGCATGAAATACTAGAATTCGGGAAAAATTTCGACGTTAAGAGTTCTGCAGGCTTCATCAGTGATTATTTTTTGTAATTTTTTTAGGGATGTCCTTAATTATAATCTGCCATTATAATCGAGATATTAATCGCTCTTAAGTTAGAGGCCAAAATTCTATCTATGTTGAAAGTATAAGATATGATTCGTACAGAATTTCTTGAGAATAATATGTTTAGATAACCACCTTATTTCTCCATCCGATCCTAAACACCAATACTTCCAAAAGAAATAACTTAGAAAGTCAATATTTGTAGGTTCCGTGAATGGGTGGAATCCACCCAATGATTCCGCAGATATACCCATTCGATATTCCCGAAAATACAGATAAGATCGCATTGAAATCCAGTGCTTGATTGAAAAATGATAGTGCGAAGGTTCATAGAGAATTTCATGAGGATAATATAATCAGAAGATCACAGAATATTGAATATCTAAAAAAAAATGACATGATCATGACGAAATTTTGCACGAAGTTGTTCGTCAGCATTTTCAAACTAGTTGCCAAGTTTCATCATAATTGAATCAGTTTTTTCTGAGTTATTCAGAATGAACGACGATATCGAGAAGAAATCCACGAAATTCTACATTTTTTTCCAATATTTCCGAAAGTATTAATCGTATCGGATTAAAATTTGGTTCACTGCTGTGAAATATTGAGCTCAAGGTGTTAGTAAATTTGTTGAGTATGATGAATATTCGTTAGGCTTATCATTAGGCCGGCTGTAAACACAATAATTTATGAAAGAAACGACTTAGAAACTCGATATTTGTAGAGTAGGTTTGGGGCTTGATTACGAATTTCGAATTCGCGAATGGGTAAAATCCACCCAATGACTCCGTAGTTATGCCTCTTCAAAACTTTATTTTCCTAATATTACCAAAGATATAGATTAGATCGAATTGAAATCCAGTAATTTATCGAGAAAAACCTATAAAAGCACTGCTTTGGAGGCAGCAGCTTTTGCGAGCATGTTCAAATTCATTGCCGAAACGCTCATCTACATGGAACATGCGCGCAAAAGCTACTGCCTTCACGGAAATGCTTTTCTAGGTTTTTTGGTTTTTGTTTCTCGTTAATTGGTTTAGTCTTTGGATCTCAAATCATCTTTTGATTTGAAATCCGTTCTTATATTGAATTTAGCACCAATTCAATTTTTCTGAAAGTCCTAAAGAATAGAGATATACGAAAATCCCAAATAGCAAAAACAATGTATGTTTCGACCTTTAGGAATCACATGATAGATTGGGACAGTACAAAAATACTGATGTCGGAATCAGATGATTCGAAAAGAAAAATTTAATAGTCCTCTTGCATTCTGTTAAATGGAGAGAGTGAATATTTACTCATAGTTCTTCAGAAATGGACCCTATTTAGCCGAATTAACTCAAAAAAGAGGTGGAATCAAGAAAACTTTCAAACCAAGTGAATCTGTGTTGCTGTGATTTCTCAAAAATGTCAATTTGACAAAAGTCTCAAAACGAAAAATCGAGACAAAATAATTCGGTAAATCTTCTCGTTTGTCTGATGAAAGAGTCAAATTGGTAGTTTCAAACGTCACAGTTCACTTTGTTTATCGTTTATATTGTTTCGGTATTTTTCATTAGGCAATCTGTTTTCCAAGAAACTGCCCTCTACAAATATTTCAATCCTGCAATCCGGCGTTTTCCATTTAAAGTTTTTACGTAATTTTAAGGTACTGTTTCATATATTGGGATTGAAAATTCAGAAAAAACCTAAAAATAAAACAAACTGAAGATTTCACTTCTTGCGACGAAAACTTCCGAAAGAGGTACAAAAATATTCAAAATAATAAAACAAGACCCCTAAGGCGAACGTTCGTTCGTCCATACATCAATTTAGTTGAATATATTATCGCCACGGCTACCGAAATTTACGTGTCGGTACACGTAATAATCTACACTTGATCAAATGAAGACGAATGAGCCAAGAAACAATGTATATCTTTATGAAGATCATGATATGGTATTAGCTGGTATATTGCGGGCTCCGACTGCACGCAATTCTCTCTATAATGTAGCTTTCGGTGTTTCCCGCTAATAACAAGCACAGACCAATGGGCGCTTATTTCCAGACAGGAAACAATCTTTTACATACTATTACCGACGGCTGAGGCGCAATTAAAACACGAGAGTTAAGTGAAATAATATAATTCCGCGGGTGCTCATTAGAAGCGGAAATAAGAAAAATAACCGGCCACGTTCCTTCTTCAGAGCATTTTGCTTATTGGCATGTTGGAAAACGTGTTAGTTCTTTTTAGCGCGAATTCAAAAACGCGCATATTATAATCTCGAAATGGAGAGATTGTCATCAACGATTTGTATTTTTGCGCGCAAATTCGAAGAAATAGCGGGCTACAGTCCTATTGCGGAGCATCTACTAATTAACATGTTGGCAAACGTGTTTGCTCTCTTTTCTACGAATTCAAAAACACGCATATTCGAGTCTTGAAATGGGGAGATTTGTATTTTTGCGCGCAAATTCAAAGAAATAGCGGGCCACGTTCCTATTTCAGAGCATTTTGCTTATTGGCATGTTTGAAAACGTGTTAGTTCTTTTTACGATGAACTTTAAAGCTCACTTTTTATAATCTCGAAATAGGGAGATTCTCATCAACAATTTGTATTTTTGCGCGCACATTCTGAGAATTAGCGGGCTACGATCCTATTGCGGAGCATCTACTCATTAACATATTGGCAAACGTGTTTCCTCTTTTTTCTACGAATTCGAAAACACGCATACTTGAGTCTTGAAATGGGGAGTTTCTCATCAAGGGTTTGTATTTTTTGCGCGCATGTTCTGGGAAACAGTCCTATTGTGGAGCATTCTAGTTGTTGGCAAACGTGTTAGTTTTTTCTATTAGCTTATCAATAATTCTTCCAGCCATAGATCAGTGGTTAGAGAGTAGGATTCATGATCGAAAGCTTCGGGTTCGATCCCGAAGTAGGAAAGAAATGTTCGATATCGGTACCATTCACTGTTGGGTTGAAAATCAACCGTGCTATGCCTAGGGTGGCGTGAGGATACAGTTACAAACTCTACACAGAAATTCGAAGAACTGTGTTAGAATATTGACTTCTCATATCCAAATATGTAAAGAAGATAAATATCGGGCATCAACCGAGCGTAAACACCATAACTTCCTAAAGAAACAACTCAGAAACTCGATATTTGTAGGGAAGGTTTGGTCCTTGATTACGAAAGCTGAATTCGCGAATGGCTAAAATTCATCCAACGATTCCGCAGATTTACCATTCAAAATTTTATTTTCCCAATATATCCAAAAATACAGATAAGATAGAATTGAAATCCAATACTTTATCGGAAAATGACAGTTCGAAGGTTCATACAGAATTTTATGAGGATGATATGATAAGAAGAAGAATTGAATATTTGAAAAAAAAATTTGAATTTTTATTCAAATTGTTCTGATGATACGAGCATCACGAAATTTTGCACAAAGTTGTCTTTCAGCATCTTCAGACTAGCTGCAAAGATTCATCATGATTGAATTAGTCATACTGAAAAAACAATGATATCGAGAAGAAAACCACTAAATCGTACATATTTTTCCTAATATCTTCAAATCTTATGGTCGTATCGAATTGAAATTTGGTACACTGCTGTGAAATACATAGCTCAAAGTATGCGCTGAATTTCTTTCAAATATGATGAACAAATCACGAAAAAAAATTTTTTTCAAAAGGAATTTTGAAAAAAAATTTCTTCGAAATTTACTGATAGTATGATCTCAACGAAATTTCGCAACGCGCGTTGCTATACTCCAACTAACTGTCAAGTTTCGATCCAATCGTTTCAGTAGTTTTCAAATTATCGCCATAATAACGTCAAAACTTCGAAAGGCGCTAACTTCGAAACCATTCGGTCGATTTTGCGCATTGAGAAACCGTTCTCATTTCGAAATGCAACCTACCCTGAAAGTTTCAGGTCGATAGGTTTCTCCGTTTGACGGTTATCGTGCCAAAGGACAGGAGGTGGCCGGACAGAAAGGATTTTGACACTGGATTCGTCAGCAGTGAGTCAAACCTAGTCGTTTGAGACCATTTTCGGCTCAAAATTGGAAACAGACATTTGGATAAAACGATAGTACGCCGTTCCCCAGAGCATGCGCGCAAAAATGTGAAATCCGTGCATCAGTGTTTTCATTGGATTCATCATTGGATTGGAATTTGACCCATTCACAAAATCGACCTCTACAACGAGCCACCAATCTGACATAAGCCATTTTTACTTAGTACTGATTAAATTTCATTCATGAGATTCGCTGAACTGAGAAGTCTATCCGTAATCTTCAGGCAGGCTTTACAAATGAAGTTTTCAATACTCAGAAGGAGTGACAACGTACAAATCTTCCATTTCAATTAAGGTTACTGTAGGATTACAGAGAAATATCGATGTAGAAACCTTGTGAAACTCTTGAAAACAGGTATATATGTTGGTATAATAAGAATCGAAGTAATTGATATTAATACATTAGCACCTAATGAGTGATTACTTCACTCGAAATGACTGATGAATTGTCAGAATCGACGATTAGAAACGTGTTTTCCTAACTATCTCTAGATAATTATGAAAACTCAATTAACTGGAAGGTATAATACGTTATTATTAGTTATTCAATGGAGAATTAAGTAACATAACATGACTTAGTAAAATTCCAGTGTGTTATTTTCATATTTGGTAGGCAAATGTGAATCTAAAGGAATAAATAGAATTCGTACCGAAAATTGAATTTGATGCATATAAGGCTAGCGACTTGGAACTTTCAGCTCAAGTTACATATGAAAATGTATAGTATAGTTCTTTAATGGGTCCAAATCAGCCAAATAGTTTCGGAGCTATAGCCATTTGAAATTTTGGGGTTATTTTCCTCATATTTCAGAAACTACTGAAGCGATTAGATTGAAACTTGTCAGTTAGTTGGATCATAACGACGCGCTACTTTGAGCAAAAGTGTCGTTGAAATCCTATGGTCACTCAATTCGAGAAAAATTGTTTTTCAAAATTTTTCCGAAAATAATTTTTTTTTTCTGGAACCATTGTTCAAATGCGTGAAAAATTCCAGTTATACCTTGAGGTTCATATTTCACAGCACTGTACCAAATTTCAATTCGATACGGCTATTTGTTTTGGAGATATTGGGAAAAAATATGTAAAATTTCGTGATTTCTTCTCGATATCGTTTTTTTTCGATATAACTCAAGAAAAAGTGATGCTATCGTGATGAAATTTCGCAGCTAGTTTGAAGATGTTGGGGGACAACATTGTGCAAACTTTCGTGATGATCGTGTAATTAGAACAATCTAAAAAAATATTAAAATTTTTTTTAAATATTTAATATTCTGTGATCTTCTCATCATGTTTTCCTCATTGAATCTATGAACCTTCAAACCGTCATTTTTCGATAAAGTACTAGATTTCAATTCGATCTGATCTGCATTTTTGGAAATATTGGCAAAATGAAATTTTGAATGAGTATATCTACGGAATCAATGGGAGGATTTTACCCATTCACGAATTCGACCTTCGTAATTGAGGGCCACACCTTCTCTACAAATATCGAGTTTATAAGTCGATTCTTCCGGAAGTTATTGTGTTTACGGTCCGGCCGTTAGGCCTTTATTATATATAAGTCATTGAACCCCTAAATTTGACAGTCTCCTTCCAAATTGTATGGATTTCATCATCAACAATTTTCTGTCAGAAACCCACTCACAACTCAATTTTTGTCATCCGTGATTCCATAATCATTAACTGGAGACGCCTGAAGGAATGCGATCTTTCCACCCAAAAAGATTTGACGTGTCCCATGCCGGATGTCTGGCTCGACCAGAAAATCAAATAAATTCGTTTCCATCGGCTGACGATAATTAGAAGACCCTCTTACAGATGTAGCAGACAAATTGCGGACAACCCAGAAATGCATCAGCAGTGTGCGTATTAAGGAATTTGTATCTACCCAAATCGGTCATCTCAATTTTCGATCAATTGAAGCAGAAATACGAAGACACTAGGTTTGTTTTGGTTTCGAGTTCAGAACTGTTCTGGAACAGTTCCGTATGCACGATTGCGATTTTGTGTTTTGGTTCATTTCAGAACCGGTTCAGGATTTGAGTAATCCTGTTTTGGTTATTTCCAGAATCGATTCCGAACTGTAGTCTGGAGTTCACGAATGTAGGTTTATACGCGTGACAATGCTTGTGCATAATACACATGCATGTAGGCATGTACCCACATATTTCAATTCAAACTTTGTTCTCGAAGTAAGTAAATTTATTCATGCTGAGATACCAAGGTATATACATTCGTCAATTTAAACATATAAAACAGAAATATAAATATTCATAAAAAGACATTTAAACCACTGTTCAAAAATTCAAATTTGTCATACATAACCATGTTGCATGAGATCTGCCTCATTTTCAACTTAAAAAGTGGCAGCGACAAATTTCTGAAATTAAAAGGCAACATGTTGTAAAATTTTGGTGATAGAAAGTCAGGTGAACTCTGTGACTTCTTCAACCTACAAAACGGAACACAATAGGAGTCCTTATTCCTAGTGTTGTATGAATGAACATCTCCATTCACACTCCACGATTCAGATTTTTTATGAGCATAAATAAGCAGCTCATAAACAAATAGAGATGGAAGGGTGAGGATCTGAAGTGATCTGAATGCATCTCTACAACAATCCCTATATCCGAGGCTGGCAATCACGCGTACAGCTTTTCTTTGTAACCTAAATACCTTATCAAAATCACAGCAATTACCCCAAACGAGTATTCCGTACCTAAGGTGCGACTCACACAAAGCAAAGTATGCTGTCTTGAGCACTCGAGGCGAAACCGCGGAGGATAAGCTTCGAGTAATCAACTTATTCTTAAAACCAACCTTTTCTTCTTGACTTTCGAAACTCTGTTCCCGAAAACTTTCCTTGATGTTTATAAATAGTTCTCCATTAGCACGAAATTCATAATTCACCATCAAAAATACAAACGCACTCGTTCACTACTCACTATGGCGGCTATGGCGTTGTTACCTATCTAAATATCCATATGTTCTGCGATTCTACATTCCATACGCGTCTTCAGCGCTAATACAGATTACTGGTCGAGGGGGTCACGTGTACGTGCATTCGACATCAGAACACATTAAATAAAAAATGATATTCTTGATCCAAGAGAACTATGATTAGCTGAAATGGTTTTCTAAAGCAAAGAGAACGTATGTTTTGGTTCAACTAAATTCGATTCAAGAAAATTCATGTAAACAAGCAAAAACGGAATGAGTTGAGAATAGAAGTATATTGCTCAATTTTAAATTATTATTCTCGGGAAAAGATTATTTAATTCAAGAATATGATTCTATTTGATTCAACTGATACACACGGACTACAAACCTAATCTGACATTTTAAAGTCGCTATAAGTCTTTTCCTTCGAGAGTTAGATCACATACGGACAGGCGGACGCACAGAATTGAATTTGACCACGAGTTCTTCTTCAGATTATTGAACCTAATCTTTTAAGACTATTTTTGGTTCGAAATTCTAAAATTACAGACATTTTCACGAAACGATAACTCGAGTAATAACCCAAATTTGCAGACATTTGGGCTGTAACCAACATCCACAAGCCTTAATAATTGCAGTAAAGCTACTGGTTTTCCAAAAAATATTCCGTAGCATAACAATCCGAAGCTTGTTCTCATGTGATTTATTTGAAAATACGCATCCTGGTGAGCGATCACCGTATCTCCCAAATTTGAACTCGGACATGATATACTCATTTAACCCACGGACTACTTCGATGTAATGGGTGGTTACCTGCCTGCCGAAAGCCTTCCCTATCTTACGCTCGCTTTTATATTTAATTACTGCTATCTCTTATACGTTCTTCCCTTTCGAAGAAATCATTTCAACCCTGCTGACCTTGGTTCGAAGAACGTTAAGTTGTACGGACTGCATAGGTGCATTGGTTATATTTTGGTATACTCGGATAATATATCGTTTTATGGATCCATTTAATAACTTAATAATCCGATTCCTCCTCGAGTGCTTCAAAACTGGCATTATTCCGAATAATCAATCATAATTTTCGATTTTCAATATGTTCTGTTAGGGGGCTTTCACATATTGTTTTTGACTTTATTATGATTAATTTTTATGCGCTTATAGTTCTGGGAACTGCATTTGGCCCGAATGTCTGTAATTTTCGAATTTTGACAATGTTCTCAAACGACTAGGCTGCAGTCGCTGAAAGAGCTAACTTCTCGAAAACTTCATGTTAAGTTGCGCACCAAAATTTGACAGCTAATTTCGATACCGGGCCAAATAGGTCAGAAGATTTCCGATTCATAATCATACCATTGTATAAAGATCTTTATACAATGATCATACTCATTTGAATTCTTGAAGTTAACTCTTTGAGATCTCAGGAACTACTGATGATATAGAATTGAAACAAAGTATGGTTGTTTTGTACAGGATCGTACTATAAGAAATAAAATAATATAAATTTCGAATTTACTTCCAGAAAAACCAAGAAAAACACTGGACTGAAGTATGAAGATTTTGCGCGCATTTTCTCCTTTGGTGATATCCTTCGAACATGCGCGCAAATGCTGCTGACTTCACTTCGGTGTTTTTCTAGGTTTTTTTCGATAAACTACTGGATTTATTTCAATCTAATCTGTATTTTTTGAGATATTGGAAAACAAAAATTTTACCCATTCACGAATTCGACCTTCTTAATTGAGCCCAAACCTACTCTTCGAAAATTGAGTTTCTAAGTCGTTTTTAACGGCGGACCGTAAACACGATAACTTCCCGAAAAAACATTTTAAAAACTCAATATTTGTAGAGTAGGTTTGAAAAAAAAATTTGACATTTCTTTTCAAATTGTTCTTATGACACAATCATCCCGAAATTTTTTGCTCAGAGATGCCCATCAGCATGTTCAAACTAGTTGCCAAGTTTCATCATGATTGAAACAGTAGTTTTTGAGTTATTATGAAAAAAACATCGAAATCGAGACAAAAACCACGACATTTTACATATTTTTCCCCCATATCTCCGAAAATAATAACCGAATCGAATTGAAACTTCGTAGATTGCTGTGAAATATAGAGTTCAAGGTGTGAGTGAATTGTTTTCCGAATATGATGGATAGGTTACGAATAAATATTTTTTTTCGAAAATTTTTAAAAATAATTTTTTAAGATATACTGACCGCACGATCACAACAAAATTTGCCAAGTTTTAATCCAATTACTGTGGTAGTTCCTGAAATATCTGAAAATAACCTTAAAATTTCAAATGGCTATAACTCTGAAACCTTTCAGCAGATTTTGCAGGTTAACGAACTCAATCTTCGCATTCTGAGATGCTACCTACCCTGAGTGTTTCAAGTCGATAGTATTTTCCGTACGCTCGTAATCGTGCATACCGCCGGACAGGATCGATTGTCATTTGAGACCATTTTCGGCTCAATCATCGAAAATTACAGACATTTGGACAAAACGCTAGCACGCTGTTCGCCTAGAAAATGAGCGAAAAAATCAGAATTCAATGGAATTTGACACAAGCCTAAATGTTGATATGTTTCGACAGTGTGCCAAAATTTACTTAGATCCAATGATATGTCAAATTTCATTGATATTTACGCATTATCAATATTTGATATGTACCGTATATGCCCGATAGTAACCGCTCGGGTTGGCTAGATTTTCAGGTCTGGTTATTGGTTACCAGCTTATTTTCAGGACACGTTTTCTACCATTCATTAGTCACAGTCACTTGTCATTCGTCCACTTTGTCAGTTTTGTTTGTAAGGTTATGACTTGTGCTGTGAGCTTTGAATAAAGAACAACATGCTTCACAATTTTTTTCAAAGTTTCAAACAGCAAACGTTTATATTTACTTCAACCCACAGAATACAAACTTCAACCATAACATAACTATTAGAATCTTGTCTATGATCTTAAGATTACCGCTATAACCGATACAAATCGTCGGTTGTTCTGGTGACAGATTTCAGTTAACCAGCTTTCAGGATTGTTGTCCCGTAAACATGTAATTCTGTAAATCTGACATTTACGGGACAGGATTTCAGTAACCGGGTTAACCATGGTGATTTACGGTACATATGGATTATTTCGTAAAATACCCAAGAAATACCGTCTTCGCAACCAATTTCAACCAGCAGGACTAATATGCTGGGACCTCACGTCAGTGCTTTTCTAGAATTTTTATCGATTTTATTTCAAATCATCTCAGAATGATATCATATCTTCTATATAGCGTCTATATCTCCTTTTAATTGCATTTTTCTTCCAGGGAAGAACTCGCTATGAAGATTGGACTGACAGAAGCAAGAATACAAGTGAGTTTGTAAATATTGATTTTATCACATAAAATAGTTTGTTGTTAAATCTGCTCAATTGTTGATGATACTTCAACATTATCGAATAAAATGTTTTGAATAACTTTGTACGAAGGCGTAGAAGGGCCACTCTTTGTCAAAAAAAATTTTTCCACCTAATTCCGACTTTAATCTCGGAATTATACTAATTCCGACTTTGAACTCGGAATTATAGACTAATTCCGACTTCAAACTCGGAATTATACATAATTCCGACTTTGAACTCGGAATTATACTAATTCCGAGTTTGAAGTCGGAATTATAGACTAATTCCGACTTTAAACTCGGAATTATAGACTAATTCCGACTTTGAACTCGGAATTATAGACTATGATTCCGAGTTTAAAGTCGGAATTAGTCTATAATTCCGAGTTCAAAGTCGGAATTAGTCTATAATTCCGAGTTTAAAGTCGGAATTAGCCTATAATTCCGAGTTCAAAGTCAGAATTAGTATAATTCCGAGATTAAAGTCGGAATTAGGTGGAAAAATTTTTGTCGACAAAGAGTGGCCCGTCTACGCCTTCGTAACTTTGTGAGCATTTGAAATGAATATACTACTTCGGTAACCTAGGGGATTGAGAGATTGTCTAGGAAACTGAAGGTACTGGGTACGAATCCCGGCGAGGTCATGGATGGTGTGTGAAGCTTATGGTGTAGGTTTATATCTGAGTGTCTGGAAAATGAAAATCTAGAAAAGCACTGCCGTGAAGGCAGCAGCTTTTGCGCGCATGGTCAATGTAGATGACCGCTTCGGAATTTGACCTTGCGCGCGAAAGCAACTGCCTTTACGGCAGTGCTTTTCTACCTTTTTTTTTCGATAAATTATTGGATTTCAATTCGATCTAACGGCCTAACGGCCGACTGCGTAAACACAATAACTTCCGAAAGAAACAACCTAGAAACTCTATATTTGTAGAGAAGGTTTAGACCTTTATTACGAAGGACGAATTCGTGAATGGGTAAAATCCACCCAATGATTCCGCAGATATACAAATTCAAAATTTTATTTCCCCAATATTTCCAAAAATACAGATCAGATCGAATTGAAATCCAGTACTTCATCGAAAAATTACAGTTCGAAGGTTCATAAAGAATTCAATGAGTATGATATGATAAGAAATTAAGAAATTGTTTTTCACATTGTTCTAATGACACGATCATCACGAAATTTTGCATAAAGTTGTCTTTCAGCATCTTCAAACTAGCTGCAAAGTTTTATCAGGATTGAATCAGTTTTTCTCGAGTTATACCGAAAAAAGCAACGATATCGAGAAAAAAACCTCGAAATTTGACATATTTTTTCCCGATATCTCCAAATTTTTGATCGTATCAAACTGAAATTTGGTACACTGCTGTGAAATATGAAGCTCAAAGGCCGAGTCTGGATGTAATAAACGGTTTCCGAAAAAAAAAATAATTTGGACAAAAATTTTGAAAAAATTTTTTTAAATTTACTTACAGTATGATCCTGACAAAGAAGAATCGGTGGTCAAATTTAATAATGCTCGTCCATCCGTATGTGCTCCTACTTTTGAAGCAAAGAAACTAGTGACTCAAAATTGTCGAATTAGGTTTGGAGTCCAAATATTTCGGTTGGTTGATGATTGAAATCAGTCGAATAGTTTCGGAATAAGGACCATTTGAAATCTGTGAACAGTTTTGGAATACCAGTGCGCAACTAAGAGCAAAATTTTGTGTGGATGCAATCGTGAGAACATTTTGGAAAAATGTTTATTCGAATATTTTCCAACATTTTGATGAAAACGTTTTTTTCCGAAAAAAATTACTAGATTTCAACGAAGTTTGGCAAAAACCTTAGAATCAGTATCAAACAACAACGTCTTTAATTTCAATTCGATTCGATATGAACTTTCGGAGATATATAGAAGGACAAAAATATGTCAAATTTCATTGTTATTTCGAATTTCAATGTTATTTCCGCAATATCTCAAGAAATATGGATGCAATCAGATTGAAACCTCGTCATTAGGTAAAGACTATCAACGTGCAACTAGGTACAAAATTTCGTGTTGATCCAATATTAAGAATTTGAACAAGCACTTAAAAGCTCCTGACCTGACGTCAGCTTTTCTAGATTTTTTTGAGTCGAAGGGTTGAGTTTTAAAAGAAATAGAAGATACTTTTAATTTTAAAAACTTCCTTCCTGGTTTTGCCATATTTTGCATGAACCTCTAGTTTCAGATTTAAATTCGAGTGGATCTATAATTTGGGTAAATATTCATGAAACTTGACTTGACAACTCATGTATTCAATCATAAGTAGAATATGTGATTCTTTCAGACATCACTGTATTTACGATCGGCACCTGAGAGATACGACGTTGAAAGAGAATGTTTGGGACTTTATTGCGAAGGTTTAATTTGTAAATAGATGAAACCAGCCAAATGAATGCATTTAAAATTCTTTTGAACTAATATTTCTGGGGGTTTTTCTTGAATTTGGGTTATTACTGCAAATGCAAATTTGAACATAATTATTATAGGGTTGAATGATCATTTTCCCAAATTACCTTCAGAAAGTATTTAAAATCAGATTTCAAAATTGGGGTTTTGGATTTGCCAGGCATGCACGAAATGACAACGGTGTTTAGTGGAATAGCTTTTTCTGCTATATAAAAATGAAATATTTATTTCTTTCTGTGGTACACACGTGTTCGTTGTCAATATAATCAAACAATTTCCGTTTGCGATTTGTCTGTAATATGACAGTCTGTGCTCTTCTTTTTCTATTCCTTGGTCGTTGTCTTCTACTCCAACCAGATCGAAGTATAGCTATCTCTGTTTTCCTAAACACAGTCCTTTTCTTTCCGAGAAAGCTGAATTGGGCGTTGCCATATCGTGCACTCAAGACAAATCCCTTTAAATGTCCCCATTTTTATTTTTCAGTTTTAGGTGATCAAACGTTTTTTTGAGATATAATATTGAAATTATATGTTTGAAATGCGATGTTCTTGAGGATTTTCATGAAAATTACTGCATTTTCGTTTAAAGGAAAAACCCCCATTCTGGTCGAGCTCAATTCTGGTACCTGGTTGAAAAATATTTTCTTCAAGTTTCATGCGGAATTTTAAATTAGAAAATTGCAAAATTGACAAAAGGGTCCGCAGATCTCACACTACTGCTTTTCCTGAATTTCTCTTCAACTATATCTACTGTTGATTAATTACAACTCGGTATAAAAGCTGGAGAAACACATATTTTTTTCGACATATTCAGTCAGTCGTACTAGTGAAATGATATGCGTGCTATTAAGCGTCCATTTCTTGTCGCTGTAGATTTATTAATTAGTGCCATTCGGTTGTACCTACTTGTTTATTCAATTTCGCATTTGCATCGAGGTAATTACATGTGTATTGGTGAATTGGTTCTGTAATTGAATAAATACCACCACTTCCCTAATTATGATTAGTTGCATTTAATTTATTAGCTTTCATTGGTGTAGCGGTTAGAGGGAACAAGTTTATATTTACTGTTTTTTAGTTTTAGTTTATTTCTCGTTGAATATTCAAATAATCAATACTCGCTCATTATATCGAAGTTTATGTCATATGAGAGCTTATATTGCAGGAAAACTATTCTGAATGTTACAAAAACTTCCAGAAGAATATTCTATTGATTTTCTCTCGAGTGGTTTTTTGTAAGGAACTCTGTGAATCAGGAACAGGATATGAGGATACATTGAATTCAAAAGCCTTTCAGATATCCAGACAATGCTTGGAATATTTTTGCTCCCTTGTTCCTTGAAAACGGAGCATTATCATTCGTTTCAAATGCGTGTAATTATGGAATATTGAGCCGAAAATTTTCTTGAACGCCTATAAGTTTGACTCATTGGGAAGAATAGCAGATACAATTCAGTTTTTCGCTTTAATACTTCGAAAACTGCTAAATCAGTCGAATTGAAAATTTCTATCCCATTTTAGGAATTTTAGGTTTTCACTGCCAATATCTGAAACAGAACTATTAAAAATTAGATAGAAATTGTTTTTTATGGAAAATGCAGGATAGAACTATTTGTCAAGGGCAGTTTTTGGAAAAAGATTGGCTTATGAACAATACAGGAATAATATAATCGATGAATAAAGCGAACAGTGTTGCTTCAGAGTACAAATCTGACTTTGAAACGAAAAAATTTTTAGAATTTTTTCTTTCGATTTTTTGTTTTGAGATTTTTGTCAAATTAATATTTTCATGAAACCATAGCAGCACAGATTCAATTGATTTTAGATTTTTTTAATTCAACCTATTTTTCAAGTGAATTCAGCCCAAGAGGGTCTATTTCTACAGAACAATGACCAAAATTACTTTCTCTGTTCTACAAAATGCAAGGGAATTTTTTTTCTCTTCAAATTTTCTGATTCTGATATCAGTATTCTTGTATTATCTCAATTTATCATGTGATTTTCAATGGTCGAACATACATGGTTTTTCATTTGGGATTTTTGTATGTCCCTATTCCCTAGGTTGTTTTTGTGCTCTCTTTTTCTGATATCTTACGGTCCAGATGTTTCCCCTGTATATGTCTTTGCACAGATACAGGGTATACTATGAACACAATTTTCGATTTCTGTTTCTGGTTAATTAGTTAGTATGGATATAAAACCATTTTTTGATTTGAAAACCGTTCTTATATTGGATTTAGCACCAATTTATCAGATTTTTCTGAAAGTCCATGTACATAAGGATTCACATTCAATGAATTGGGTTGTTCAATTAGATTTATAATCGATACTTGAAACTTCGTGATTAGTTGGGTAGTATAGATAAGAAAAATAGTACCAATTTTCATTCAGATATAAGAGAAGGCTCTTTCAATATAAGCTGAAATTATGAATTACAATGGGGGTGTTTTTCTGAATTTGGGTTATTACTGCAAATGCAAATTTGAACTTAATTATTATGGGTTTGATTCATCATTTCCCAAGTTACCTTCAGAAAGTATTCAAAATCAGGTTTCAAAATTGGGGTTTGGGATTTGCCAGGCATGCACGAAGTGACAACGGTGTTTAGTAGAATAGCTTTTTCTGCTATAGAATAATGAAATATTTATTCCTACTCTGTGGTACACACGTGTTCTTTCTCAATATAACCAAACAATTTCCGTTTGCGATTTGTCAGTAATATGACGGTATGACAGTCTGTGCTCTTCTTTTTCTATTCTTTGGTCGTTGTCTTCTACTCTAACCAGATCGAAGTATAGCTATCTCTGTTTTCCTGAGCAAAGTAACACATTTGAAGTCCTTTTCATTCCGAGAAAGCTGAATTCGACGTTGCCATATCGTGCACCCAAGACAAATCCCTTTAAATGCAAATCCCCATTTTTATTCTTCAGTTCTAGGTGATCAAACATTTTTTTAAAAATATAATTTTGAAATTATATGTTTTGAAATGTGATGTTCCAAAGGTTTTTCGTGAAAATTACTGCATTTTCGTTTGAAGGAAAAATCCCCATTCAGTTCGTTGTTTTTCCAAAGAGTATAATAATTTGAACTTAATCGGACCCGTATTATTGTGCAATTATGATGACAATGAAATTTAAAATATTAGTTTTGGATGAAGAATTATCGCAATTACTGTTAATTTTCAACCAAGTAGGATAGTTCCTTTCCAAAATAACATAGTCATTTCTTGAGATATTCAGCTGAAACTTGATCAAGATATTAAATACACATTGCGGTGCGAATAATTTGAGGGGTAACTTGTTTGTTTTCCTTATATCTCCGAAAGTATCGGCTCGAATTGAAATTTGAACCATTGTTGTAAAATATTGACTCTAAGGTTTGTGCCAAATTCCATTGAAATCCAATCAATAATTTCAGGGAAAAAAATTTTCCATTAATTTTAAAAATTTTCGAATAAAATTGTTTTAAGATTTTTTAGCAACTGGATCCACGAAATTCCGTTCTTAGTTGCGCGGTGGAATTCGAAAACTGTCCACGAAGTTTCAATTTGATGGGCCTTACTCCGAAACTGGCCAACCGATTCCACCCATCAGCCAACTTCACCGAGACATTCCGACTCAAAATCTAATCTGACAATTTCATGTCCCTAAGTCTTTTCCTTCAAAAGTGCACATACGGACGGACGGACAGAATTGAATTTGACCACGGATTCTTCTTCAGAGAGTTCAACCCAATCGTTTAAGACCATTTTCAGCTCAAAATTCGAAAATTACAGACATCTTGACGAAATGACAACCCCTAGAACAAGCGCGTAAAAAGAGACTTCTACGATGGGTCAGGCGAGTAACTTCATATTACACTGTTTTTTCTCATGAGCTAGTGTTCAGTGACATCCCATTTATCCGCAAGACAATGAATAACCTAATCCGTGAAGTTCTTCAAGTTTTCATGGCTCACCCGTTCAATTGCCACAATAATACGGCATCCATTTCGGTAGATGCCGAGGTAAGGCTTATCTACCTGATGTCTGGCCAATTTGCCACCCGAGGTATAATCTGATCATCTCCGCCGCTGTTAATGTTCCCATTGTTATTCGTAATCAATTTGAATTCAAGAATAAATTCATGCAAATTGATTCGTGATGCCTAATTGAGAATCGTTTCACGGGTAATAACAGACGCAATAATTAATCCTAATTTTTTAATGTCTTGTTTCGATTGCGCAATAATTCGAATCGATGAAAAATTGCCTTTATATCTTGGGAATATGGTATCATTATTGGATAATGAAAAATACAGTATTGTGTTGGGAATAATATGGTTTGGAACTATTGAAAACTAGTTGAACGGAAAAGAACAAATTATAAACTAAATTATTTCCTGTTTAGGTTATAATAGTCCTACTTATAGTATAGAAGCACAGACCTGTGATTGCAATTGTTCTATATGGAACATCAAAAGCATCATTATGAATCTGCCTTAGTGTCTGTTATTTATACTGTTTCGGAGTTGAAACAATCTTTTCTTCAAAGATAATCGAAAAATAACACTCTTAATATATTTGATGTTGATGGCATAATATATGGTTAAAATTGTAAATAACCTACACTAAGGACTAGGTATACAGTGCCCGTCAAAATTATGGAACAAATGCATTTTCTCAGAAGAAAAATATTTGGCAACAAAATCACGAAACAGGTTAATTTTTTTTCACTTTTACCAAATTTATATGCATTGTTGAAGGATTTTTGTCGCACCCTGAGCCATTCCCATCAACCCTATAAATCTCTTGAATAGGTACAGTAGGTTATGTGGTACTTTCTTGGCAAGGACTTTGTATCTTATTTGCAGGCGTGTAGACATTTTCCAGAAAAACATTTTTGTTTTGAAAAATTAGTTAGTTCGAAGAGGTTATCAGTATGTGCACTTTGTCATGACTCATTTACTTTGAGACGATGGTACCTGATGAAATTTGACACCGAATGGAAGTCGACCATTACGGTTTTGTTCATGCACAACTTTCAACCCCTACGAATTCTTGAATGGAGAAAAATAATTTTCACATGAGGGGGTTGTAAGGGGTTGAAAGTTGTGCATGAACAAAACTGTAATGGTCAACTTTTATTCGTTGTAAAATTTCATCAGGTACCATAGTATCAAAGAAAAAAAATGAGTCATGACAAAGTGCAGATACTAGAAACCTCTTTGAACTACCTAATTTTTGAAAAATAAAATTGCTTCAAAATTTCTGCACGCCGGTAAATAAGATATAAAGACCTTGCCAAAAAAGTACCACATCATATTTACAGCAGTGTACCAAATTTCAGATTGATACGATTATAATTTTTGGAGATATTGGAAAAAAGTATGTCAATTTTAGTGTTTTTGCGCGCATATTCAATGGAGATGACCGCTTTGGCAATGAATTTGAACATGCGCGCAAAAGCTGCTGCCATCACGGCAGTGCTTTTTCAGGTTTTTATATCGAAAACTCTATCTTTCAGAATGGCCAAGATTTGTAGACAAACCTAAAAACTAAAACTCTAAACGGTATGACTTGATAAGCTCAATGTAATATTTCCAACTAAATGATGGTGTAAAATTTTGAAAATCGATATTTATTCCTATAATATTGGAAATGGACCTATTATATCAAACTTATACATCTGATTTTAGTTCATGCCGCCTGGTCGGCCGGCCGTATATGCACGATTACGGGCGAACGGAGAATCCTACCGACTTTTAACATTCAGGGAATATTGCGTTTAGAAATGCGACAGTTAAGTTCGTTGATGGGCAAAATCGGCATCACGTTTTTGGAGTTACAGCCTTTTGAAATTTCGAGCATTATTTCCGTTATAATTAGAAAACCAGTAGAACGATTGCATTGAAACTAGGCAGTTAGTTGAAGTATAAGTACGCGCAATTTCTTGCAAAATTTCATTGAGTCGATACAATCAGTAAATACGAAAAAAAATATTTTCAATATTTTTCTCGAACAAATTTTGTCCTCGAAAATTGTTTATCATATTCAAGAATAAGTTCTGCTCTGACTTCGAGCTTTATATTTCACTGCGGTGTACCAAATTTCAGTTCGATATGATAATAAATGTTGGAGATATTGGGAAATCGTTGTTTTTTTCTGGAATACCTCAAAAAACCTGAAGAAACAGTGGTGAAGTCAGCAGCTTTTCGCGCATGCGCGCGAAAGCTGCTGACTTCACTGCAGTGGTTTTCAACGTTTTTTTTTATTTGAATTTGTAAATTCGATGAAATCTTCTAAAAGACATCTGAGTGATATTGTAGAGCTGAAAGTTACTCAAGAAGAATGAGGAAGAATTAATAAGAATCTGGCTTGCTCAATTTTACCATACCATTTTCTCTGCAAAATCAGATTCTTGTTCAGTTAATCAAAGCGTTCAAAGATTTTATGGCCGTTTCAAACGCCAGTTCGATTATACGGTCAATGGCACATCATCAACCTTTTATGGCTCTATAAAATTAACCGAATATCGAATAAGTCTCGATATTTTTACTGGTGCGTTCCACATGGAGAACGTTTCATGCAGTTTGGATTCATTAGATAGACATTTATTCGAATATCTCTTTAATCTGCAATGGCATTCTTAAGTTGACTCGAGTTTGGCATTTTTCGTTACGTAGTTTATTGCGGTTTTAACGATCCATCGGTGCATGTATTCAATTTTTTTAATTATCGATTTTGGGACTTTTTGGCCGAAGTTGCCTGAAATTATGACCGATAATGTATCCCAGTTAGTAGATTGAGAGAATGTCATTTCTGCGCGCATGTTCTGGGGAACAGCGTGATATCGTTTCGTCCAAATGCCTGTAATGTTCAAATATTGAGTCTAAAATGGTCTCAAAAGACTAGGTTGAACTGACTGAAGACGAAGCCGGTGCCAAAATCGATTCTGTCCGGCCGGCAGACGATACGATAACTGTCGAACAGAGCAAGCTAGCAACCTGAAACTGTTATATCAATTCAAATGCAACGGTTAAGTTCATTTATGGTACAAATCGGCCGAATGGTTTCGGAGTTATAGTCATTTGAAATGTCGAGATTAATTCCCTGATATTTCAGGAACTACTCGAGCGATTGGATTTAAACTTGACAGACAATTGGAACATAACAAGGGCAAACTTCTCACGGAGTTTTCTTGATATTTTACGGTTACTAAATTGCGAAAACAAATTTTTTCGTCGAAAAAATTTTTGATTTTGGAAACCAATCATCATATTCGAAGGAATTTCAGCTCATACTTTGAGATCCATATTTCACAACAGTGTACCAATTTAATCCCGATACGACCATATTCTGGAGATATTGGGAAAAAATTTGTGAAATTTCGTGGTTTTTTTCTTGTTATCGTTGTTTTCTACGGAATAACTCAAAAAATATTAATTCAATCTAACTGACATTTGGAAGCTTTTTCGGAAATGCGGATGGACAACTTTGTGCAGATTTTGTCATTAAAACTATTTGAAAAAAAATTCAAATTTTTCAGTTCAAATATTCAATATTCTGCGATTTTCTGATCAGGTTTTCCTATGAAATTCTGTATGCACCTTTAAGCTGTCATTTATCGATAAAGTACTGTATTTAAATTCGCAATAATTAATTAATTTTTGAAAATATTGAGAAGATAAAATTTTGAATGGGCATATCTATGGAATCATTGGGTGGATTTCACCCATTCCTGAATTCAACCTTCGCAATTAAGCCCCAAATCTTCTCTACAAATATCGAGTTTCTGAGTCTTTCTTCCGAAAGAAAACTTACAAACTCGATATTTGTAGAGTGAGTTTAGACCTTAATCATGAAGGCCGAATTCGTGAACTGGTGAAATCCACCCAATGATTCCTCAGATATCCATTCAAATTTTCATTTTTCAAATATTTCCAAATTACAGATTAGATCGAATTGGAATCCTATAGTCGAAATCAAAATCGAAAAAACCTAGAAAAGACCTGACGTAAAGTTAACTTTAGAAAAAAAACTATAAACATAAGGGGAAACAATACCACGTGGTAGTAAATTACAGCTAATAAACACACCCACATTCGAATGTCAAACCTTGCTTATCTCTCAAGGTCAGGCCGCTGGACCCGGTCTACCTGCTTGAAGGTAGTCTATAGGCGCGAGAAATATTAGAATTCGGAGAAATGTTGACGTTTATAGGAGAAAATGAGGTCGTCCTGCAGGCTTCAGTGAAATTTTTTGAGAATTTTTCTTGGGATATACTGATTCTTTGGCGAGAATGCGCAATGTTAGCTATTTTGCCGTTTTACACTCCATTTCAGTTTCATTTTCCAGAAAATTCTTGAATATAAAAAATTTCAAAAAGCACTGCCGTGAAGGCAGCAACTTTTGCGCGCATGTTCAATGTAGATGACCGCTTCAGCGGATTTCAATTTGATCAAATCTGTATTTTTGGAAATATTGGAAAAATAAAATTTTGAATGGGTATATCTACGGAATCATTGGGCGGATTTTACCCATTCACGAATTCGACCTTCGTTATTAAGCCCCAAACCTACTCTACAAATATCGAGTTTCTAAGTCGTTTCTTCCGGAAGTTATTGTGTTTACGGTCAGCCTAACGGCCGACTGCGTAAACACAATAACTTCCGAAAAAAACAACTTAGAAACTCGATATTTGTAGAGAAGGTTTGGACCTTAATTACGAAGGCCGAATTCGTGAATGGGTAAAATCCACCCAATGATTCCGTAGATATACCCGATCAAAATTTTATTTTTCCAATATTTTCAAAAATACAGATCAGATCGAATGAAATCCAGTAGTTCATCGAAAAATATCAGTTCGAAGTTTCTTACAGAATTTAATGAGGATGATATGATAAGAAAATCATAGAAATTTTTTTTTCAAATTGTTCTAATGACACGATTATCACGAAATTTCGGAAAAAGTTGTCTTTCAGCATCTCAAACCTAGCTGTGAAGTTTTATCAGGACAGGATCAGTATTCTACTACTACTGTAAAATATAAATCTCAAAGTATGAGTGGAATATTTTTTTTGGTATGATGAATGGTTTCCGAAAAAAATAATATTTTTCGAAAAAAATTTAGAAAAAAATTTTTTTTTTAATTTACTGACAATATGATCCTGACCAAATTTGGCTCAAAGTTGCGCGTCGATATACTCTACCTAATTGCCAAGTTTGAATCCAATCGCTCAAGTAGTTTCTGAAATAAAAAATAAATAACTTCAAAATTTCGAGTGCCTATAACTCTGAAACTATTCGACCGATTTGGCCCATTAACGAACTCAACCGCGGCATTCTGATACGCAACCTATCCTGAAAGTTTCAAGTTGCTAGCTTCCTTCTGTCGACAGTTATCGTGTCTACGGACGGCCGGCCGGCCGGCCGGCCGGACAGAATCAATTTTGACACCGGATTCGTTATCAGTGAATCCAACCTAGTCGATTGAGACCATATTCGGCTCAATCATCGAAAATTACAGACATTTGGACAAAACGATAGCATGCTGTTTCCCTAGAACTTGCGCGCAAAAAGTGGCAACATTGCGCATTTCCTCCAGAAACCACTCCGTTATATTCGATATTTTTTTTGCTCTTAGGTGTTTTTTATGCATAAAGTGAATGGGGATGAACATTTACGTGAAAAGCCTTGAAAGTATCAAAATGAAAATGAGTTGGTAACAATTGAAATATCCTCATTCTATATTATACTCATTGAATAAGGTGACGCTGGGTCAAAAAGGTCGTCCCACATATCAGCGATCTCCTTCGTAGCAGTTAGAGTAAGGAAAAAGCGGTAAATTCACATAGGTAGATGAAATATCACCCTACTTTCCATTGAAAAAAACGATATCTCAATCGAATTGCTAATAGTTTTGAAAAAATCCAAAATATGGTGAACATTTCAACACAAATTCAGATATATTCGACCAATCGGATAACTGCATTTTATGGGCGGGGTCTGAGATACGACAAAACGTCATGGTCAGTACTGTCATTTGTCAAATAAGAAATAATGTCACTTTTACAGTTGCAAATTCAAGATTTCATTAGACGAATTTATGTTAGTTGTGAAAATATGCATCGAAATATGTTTTAAATAAGTTAATCGTAAGTTTTGGTAAATGTCTAGGAAATCGCATAACGCTCTAAATTTCATGAAAAAATCAGTACTTACTAATTTTGGTATGAAAATAACAAATTTGAAGTCAAAAGATGTCGCTCGCTTCTAGTGAATATCTATGAATAATTTATTCATTGATATCTTTTTGGTCCAATTCGCAAGCTCAACCATATCGAAATCGTTTCTCCACGCCCGAAGCCGTGATTAAACTAAGACTGAAAACGAACAAAACCTCCATTGCCGTCGACTTTTTGCGACCACAAATCTAATAAAGAGACACAAAAGCGACGCGGTACCTCCTGAATAACGCCAATTCATCAGGTCTATCAAAAGTGGTATCATGCGTTCCCGCTCTACGTGATTCTGCACATTTTTTCCCGCTTTAACTCGTCTTAATCGAATCCGGATACCGGCATCGATACGGTTAATTGGCCTGCGAGATACGCAGATCTCATTGTGATTGATCGATTGAAAGTTCTGACCGCGCGTCTTTATCACATAATCATAATCTTATTTAGAGCATGATTCGGGAATTTCGGACCTTTTTTCCTCGTTGTTTCAAAGTATAATGGACTTTTAATACAAGGTAATTATAGGCCGACGATTCCGTCGATTTTGATTGGCTGTCATACCTTAATGGGTCCGGTAGTCGGATGAGATGTTGATGATAGTCTTCTGGATCGGTTAATCTAGATCAGATATTGGTCAGATTATTTAATTCGATAATCGGATACGGTCAATGTTGACCCAATATAAAGGAGGTGAACATTTCAAGTAAAGCCAAACGACAATCTGTAAACACAATATCTTTCGAAAAGAACAACTTTGGTGTTTCACAATGAGTTTGTCAATGTGATAGAAAAATACGTTCCACCCGAGATGCATAAAATATATTAGGGTCGCTATTCTTGACTGTGATGTTAAGAAGTTCTCTATCAGGGACCCTATTCTTGAATGTGATGGCATGAATGCTCCCTATCGTTCCATCAAAAATGCACCGCGTTTCCTTGACAACAGCGTAGACACGCCCATTTTCTCCCATCCCCGATAAAAGAATAGGTACCCTGGTTTCGTCACTTTCCTTCTACAGGGTGTTTTTGCGCGCATGTTCTAGGGGAAACGCGTGCTATCGTTCTGTCCAAATGTCTGTAATTTTCGATGATTGAGCCGAAAATAGTTTCAAACGAATAGGTTGACTCGCTGATTACGAATCCGGCATCAAAATCGATTATGTCCGGCCGGCCGGCCGGCCGTATGCACGATTACGGTCGTACGGGGAATCCTATCGACCTGAAACTTCCATCAGGGTAGCTTGCGCATCCAAATGCCACGGTTAATTTCGTTAATGGGCTGAATAGGCCGAATAGTTTCGGAGTTATAATAATATTAATAATAATAATAATATTTTATTGGTCATTTAAGACAACATATCTAATGTGTAAAGGACAAGTCAGTAAAACAAATAATTCAAATCTCACAATCAACCAAACAATCACAGTAAAAATCTTTAACAGAATAATAACATTTTCTCAACAATAAACTCTTGATTTTTTTCTTATACGGTAATATATCTAGTGATTTCACATATTTGGGTAGAGAGTTGTACATCTTTATGGCTTGAAACATTGGAGAACATTTGAACTTATGTGTTTTATGTCTAGGTATGAGTAAAATATGCGAGTTCCTAGTTTCATGATTATGACTACCTGATAGTTTAGACCAACTATGCTAATTTTTTTTGGCATATAGCAAGCATTCTAATAGCAATTTGAAATTTTGAGGTTATTTCCCTCATATTTCAGAAACTACTGAAGCGATTCGATTTAAACTTGACAGTTAGTTGGAGCAGAACGACGCACAACTTTGAGCATAAATTCGTTGAAATCTTATGCTCACTCAATTAAAAAAAATTTTTTTTCAAAAATTTTTTTTCCAAATAATTTTTTTTTAAACTATTTTTCATATTCGAGCACAATTCCAGTTATACCTTGAGCCTCATATTTCACAGCAGTGTACCAAATTTCAGTTCGATACAGCTATTAGTTTCGGAGATATTGGGAAAAAATATGTAGAATTTCGTGGTTTTCTACTGGATATCGTTGTTTTTTTTCGGTATAACTCGGGAAATATTGATTCAATCGTGATGAAACTTTGTAACTAGTTCAAAGATGCTGAAGGACAATATTGTACAAAATTTGGTGATGATCGTGTCATCAAAACGATTTGAAAAGAAAATTAGAATTTTTTGTTTTAAATATTCAATATGCTGTGATCTTCTCATCATATTATCCTCATTGAATTCTGTATGGACCTTCAAACTGTCATTTTTAGATAAAGTACTGCATTTAAATTCGATCTTATCTGTATTTTTCGAAATATGGGGAAAACAACATTTTGAATCGGCATATCTGCGGAATCTTTGGGTGGATTTTACACATTCATGAATTCGGCCTTTGTAATTAAGGTCCAAACCTTCTCTACAAATATCGAGTTTCTAAGTTGTTTTTTCGGAAGTTATTGTGTTTACGGTTCAGCCGTTAGGCGTAGACAAGCGAATTTACATATTCCCACAGAAAATAGTCTGGCGGCGTAAAATCGCACGATCTTGAAGGCCAATTCAGTGGCCCTGAACGTGAAATCATGCGGTTATTGAACGTTTCTTCAGTGGATCAATTGTGGCACGAACTGTGTGACATGTTGCGCCGTCTTGTTGAAACAACAGCTGCTGCGCATAATGGTTGTTCATTTGAGGAACGAAAAAGTAAGTAATCATGGCTCGATAACTATGCACGGATAGAACTTCCACTACGCTACGCTCTACAGCAGAAATGGCTCCTTCTTTTCTCACTAAACGACGTCTCTATGGATGCGTATTATCAGTTAGAGTAAACATGGTGCGAAAACGGTCCATAGTTAGTCGAATTAACTGCTCTGATGGACGATTATGTTGGCCGTAAAATGGACGTATAATGCGTATATCGGACAGAACCATTATTTTCAAATTGAATTTGCACAATTTGGAAGCGTTCAGGCATCAGCCTATTGATGTTGAAATACCAGACCAAACTTTACACAAATCACTTGACAGATGACATAATGGCCGCCAGTTAAAACAATATTGCCAACTTAGGGTTCTATACCTAGAAAAAACACCCTTTCTTACCCACTTAAATTTTGGTTTCAAAACGCGATCCTAGAATTGTCAAATATTGTCCTATTTCTCTCTGTAAATGATGATGGCGCTAAGGTCGCTGTTTCACTTCCATACAATTAACTCCGCTGAAAAAAAATTAATTGAGCTATAATCTGATGAAACTATTTCCCAAAATATGGATTGGATATTTGAAATGATTCTTACTAATAAATTAGAAGTGTATACCAAATGTGAAACAACAACCGAATCATTATAATAAATATGTATAAGGGAACAAGGAGCAGTATTAGGATTATTGTTTGAAGACATTCATGGATATACAAGAAGTTACTTCGAAGCCAAAACAATTGTAAAAACGGAACGGGAGACTGATATTACACATTGGATTTTTCATGGAAGGAATACAACCTTCCATGAAAAATTTGGTTTTTAAAATTCGTATATACCTAAAAAAAAGATTTAATTCAAAAGTCATAAATTTGTTACATAATAAAACAAAGCGAACTGTGGCGTTTCAGAAATCTGACTCTTTCATCAGACAGAGGAGAAAATTTCAAGCATTATTATCTTTTGATTATCGTTTCGATCCGAGACTTTTGTCAAATTTATATTGAAAAAAAATAAGCTTTCATCGATAGAGTTCACTTTGTTGATCGTTCATATTATTCCTGTATTTGTTCATTAGGCAATCTGTTTTTCAAGAAACTGCCCTTGAAAAATAATTTAATTCTGCAATCCGCAAAAGCGTTTTTCACGAAAAAAAAACAATTCTTATTTAATTATTAATAGCTTTGTTTCAGATAGTGGGAGTGAAAAACTAGAAAAAAATATAAATGATGAATTATCTCAATATTCAAATACTGAGTATTCAATGTGAGCCATAAATTAGATTGTTTTCTGCTATTTGCAGAAGAAAATAATTTTCCTAAAAACCTGATTTTACCGTCTGCTAAAATATCAGTAGCAAGAAGTCCAAACCGATTTAAATTCAGCCATGAATTCGTTACCATTAAAAAATGAGTTGTCGTTTGGAAGCATTTCGACAAAACCTTCACAACATCGAACATGATGATTGACAAGAGATAAGAATATTTTTAAAGACATAAATATGGGAGATCATCCAAAATTTATGAAGTGGACAAGATGATCTTGATGAAAGATAATAACATAATGTTAAAATAAATTGGGATCATTCGAACAGATTGGACGTGTTGAATAATAATTTAACTTTATTCAACATAATTTAACTCTTGTTTGTGTGTTATCGTGAAGGCTAGCCATCAAAAGAAACTATAGGTCCATGTTAAATCTTTTCTCTTTGACTAAAAAATTCTGATCCAGTCGAATTGAATCTTAGTAAAAAGCCGACGTGCAAACTCGTTCGAAATTTCGTGAGAATCGTTCAACTAAAAATCTAGAAAAGCATTGACGTGAGGTTAGGAGCTGTCACGCGCTTGTTTCGTTGCCAAAGCGGTCCCCGCCAAATGCAGATCTTCTTTTCATATGGTCCTCGCGAAATTATGCATGAACCTCAAGCTATAATTTTCGATCAAGTACTAGATTGCAATTCGATCAAAAATTTTGAATGGGTATAACTATCTAAAGAAAAATTGGCGAATTCGACCCATTTAAGTATTCGACCTTCGCAATCAAACTGAAAACCTACTCTACTAAAGTTATTGTATTAACGGCCGTCCTAACCGCTGACAGTGAACAAAATAATTTCCGGAAGAATCTGCTCAGTAGCTTGATAATTGTATAGAGTAAGTTTGGAGATTGAATACAAAGGCCGAATAGGCGAATTTGTTAAAACCATCCGATGATTCCGCAAATGTACCCATTCAAAATTTCATTTTCGTGATATTTCCAAAAACATAGATCGACTCCTATTAAAATCCAGCCCTTCAATGAAAAATGACAACTTGAAGTAGCATGCGGAATCTCGTGAGCAATATATAATTAGTAGATCGCTAAATATCAAATATACTTGAAAACAAAATTTTAAATTTTTTATATTTAATGAAACGGCCATCAAAAAATTTACTCATCAATATTTTCAAAACACTATCTGATCGCGTTGATTATTTTTGAGATATTGAAAAAACAAGTTCAAAATTTCGAGTAACTAAGAAATTTGGTTTTATTCTTTTCCAACATATTCTGAGATGAACATCGGGTCAAACTGAAATTTGGAATAATTTCATTGGAATCTGATTGATAGTTTCCAAAAAAACATTTTTTTCTGGAAAATCTGATCGGGCTAATACGAATACTCGGTTATAATTGGCGTCTTGAAGATTTCAGTGATATTTGATTGAAATATGAAATTTTTCGAAATACTTTGATTCAAAATTTCTTCATTTATATCATTATTCTTCTTATTGATAGTGTTCATCTTCCATCCAAGTTTAATATTGATCATGTGAATATTTTCCGAGTTATTGAAAAATCGAAATTTCAAATGGCTATAACACAAAAACTATTCGGCAGATTTGACCCCTTAACAAATTCGACCCAGATATTGGGAATCTAAACCTAAACTGAAAATAATAAGACTTTAGGTTGTTTCTTTCGAAAGTTAGAGCGAACACTGCCGGACGTCCGGTCGACGGCCGGGCAGACAGGATGAAATTTGACCACAGGTTCTTCATCAATTTCGACTCAAAATTCGAAAATTGCTGACATGGTGATGAAACGATAACGCACGATTTTTATACATAACACGCAGTATTATTTCCTGTTCCGAAACTAGAATTAATTATTGCTAATATACAAATATGACCTGATGGCAATAAACGACAATGTATGAAACCATTACTATATTAATTATGATTTTATGACGACGTTCTTTACGATCACTTAAAATTCAACAGTTTTACATTTTTCCGTACATAAGAAGTGCATCATTGAACAAATTTAATTATCGACATACTCTCGGTGAAAATGATTTAATTGATTCAATATTTGTTCAATTTTAAATACATGTTTTCTTATTACTCATAAACTGTGAAAACTTAAATTCAATACTATTGAACATTCAGAATGTTCGTGGCGATACTTTGTTGCAACTGTCAACTGAGTTATCGACGGAATCAAATTTCATTCGAAAATTATAAGAAAAATTTACGGAAATGTGAAAGACAGTTTCTGGTGTTAAAACTTGCTAATCTAGGAAAACATTTTTTTTCTGTCCGTATAACCCTTGTTCTCTGTGTGAATCTTGACCGAATGAAATAGAATCGTGCAGTATGAAAAACGAATTAAAGATGGCATTCGTCAGTTGAGATGAGACTCGATTAACGTACAGGGTGGGCAAAATTCGTTGTCTACTGGAGGGATCTCGAGTTCTTTTTTCCCGACTAATCCGAATCTGAGAACAGATCCAGCTTATCGTTCATAGAACTAGAGTTATGAGCGAAAATTGAGAAATTGTCATTTTCAATAAGGCTGACCAACACGCTTGTTTGAACTCGTATTGGAAATCTGTTGATACATTCTACAGGCACATTTTTAGGATTAATTCAAATATAATATGACTGAATTTTTTAATCCAGCCATTTTCGAGAAATGAGAAAGATTTTGGATTTTTCAAATGTAAACTATAGTCGAAAGATCTCTTATCTTGCTACAAAATTTTTGCTGATTTCAAAAATGTATCATATGTCGCTATTTACATGAATATTACATGAGAAAATTGTGAATACTTTTTTCCTGCTCTTCTATTCACTGTTGAATTATGAGTAGGCTGACGTTATCATAGCGACGATTCAATATACATTGAATACTATGTATGAACTTGCGCTTCTATGATTGGAATCAGCATTTGCTGAAAAAATATTTCTATGGTTAATTTGTCATAGTTCTTAAGATTAGCAATAGAAAATCTGTTTATTATCCCCAATGATCCGAAATATTGCTGATCTCAAGAACTATGACAAATTAACCATAGAAATATTTATTCAGCCATCGCTGATTCCAATCATAGATGCACAAGTTCACACAAAGTTAATGCATATTGAATCGTCGCTATGGTAACGTCAGCCTACTCATAATTCAACAGTGAATAGAAAAGCAGGAAAAAAGTAATGAATATTTTCTCATGTAATATTCATGTAAATAGCGACATATGATACATTTTTTAAATCAGCAAAAATTTTATAGCAAGATAAGGGATCTTTCCACTATAGTTTACATTTGAAAAATCCAAAATCTTTCTCATTTCTCGAAAATGGCTGGATTAAAAAATTCAGTCATATTATATTTGAATTAATCCTAAAAATGTGCCTGTAGAATGTATCAACAGATTTCCAATACGAGTTCAAACAAGCGAGTTATTCAGCATTATTGAAAATGACAATTTCTCAATTTTCGCTCATAACTCGAGTTCTATGAACGATAAGCTGGATCTGTTTTCAGATTCAGATTAGTCAGGAAAAAAGAGCTGGAGAATATGTTATCAGTTTTCTTCTAGCTGCTATAGTTCTCGAGATCCCTTCAGTAGACAAGGAATTTTGCCCACCCTGTACATGTATTCATTTGTGGAGAATTTTCCGGGAGCTTCGCATGAATGCTTATTTTAGTTCCAACTAGATTATATGCTTTAAGGATCCATTAAATACATGGCACGGACACTCTTTATCATATTTTGGGTCCGAAATGAGGTTCAAGTGTTGTCAAAATACCGCTTTGTTGTCCTACTTCAGCTTTCGCCGATAGATGCCGGCATAGGAAAATCTGCTATATAAAATATGAAAGATTCACGGAAGTTACCGACCTGTCATATCAAAACTAGTCAAATCAGAACACCTTTCTGATCACAGAGAAAAAGGATCTCTTAAATCTAATATAAACATATTCTTGAATTAAATAATCTACCCCCAAGAATAATAATTTAATATTGCACAATATACTATTCTCAACTCATCCAGTTGTTTGCCTGTACATGAATTTTCTTGAACATACGTTCTCTTTACTTTAGAAAATAATTTCAGCTGATCATAGTTATCTTGGATCGAGAATATCATTTCTCATTTAATGTGTTCTGATGTCGAAAGCACGTACACGTGACCCCTTCGACCAATAAGCGGTATTAACGCTGAAGACGCGTATGGAATGTAGAATCGCAGAACATATAGATATTCAGATGGGAAACAACGCCATGACCGCCATAGTGAATAGTGAACAAGTGCATTTGTGTTTATGATGGTGCATTATGAATTTCGTGTGAATAGAGAACTACTTATCAACATCAAGGGAATTTTTCGGAAACAGAGTTTCGAAAGTTAAGAAGGAAAGGTTGGCTTTGAGAACAAGTTTGATTACTCGAGAACAAAGTTTGAATTGAAATATGAAGTTACATTCCTACATGCATGTGTGTTATGCACAAACATTGTCACATGTATACCTACATTCGTGAACTCCAGACTTCACAATTTTATTTTAGATTGGAGGTCGAGAGTAAACATAGTAATCCAGTAAATTGTTTCAGAAGACTTCTGCTCTTTGATCTTCGAAACCCTGTTCCCGAAAAACGTTCTTGTAAGGAGGTAATCCTCTATTCGCGCCTTATTTATGATTGATATCTTCAAAAATGATTATGAAAGACTTCTTAAGATACCATACATTTTAGTATTTGAGAACCGCTAATTGCAGCGAACATATTATATTCTCTTGGTGAAAGAAATTGAAATCTTCTAGCAAAAATATTTCAAACACAAAAATGAGAAATCTTACAATCGTATCAATCCCATAGTGTTTCCTAATGAAAATATGAAACATATATAGCAAACATATCCAGTAATTGTTGTTAGATTTCTCATTTGGACCAAATGTGATTCCGCTTCAATCAAGAGTATCATAGTTCACATGGGTATTTCATCGAAAAATCAAACTAATATTTGGTTGGACCTATTCAAGAATACAATTCTCTTGAACGAATGCGGTTACATTAGTAGTGTTCTTTCGTACTGATTGAACTGATGGAACTTATGTGATTTAAGTGAAAGTAATTTTGCAATCAGAATACATTCAATCACTGAATGTCCGAAATAATGCGCTCAGTTTGATCCATAGACTTTGCCATCATTTTCATTCATGTGTACAACTGAACTGGTAATAAACTCTGGTTTGCCATCTCCAGTTACAATTTATGTTTTCGACTGGATTATTAATTCATCTATCTCTGTAAATGTCAGCGTGTATAAAATTCTAATAGACATATGTCTATGAAAATTCTGCAACTTCTAACTTCAAATTTTGAGGTTAACTTTCCAATCTGAATTCAAATGATATAAGGAATTCCGCGATTAGAATAATCACTTGCAATCACTTTAGAGTTGTGGAAGGGGCAACTGATTGAAAACGAAAGAACGATCGCTTCAACTGATCTTTCTGATTGAAGTTATATAAATCACTTCGTTCAGTACGAAAGAACATCACTATTGATTTCAATTGATTTAAGAGAACCTTTTTCTCTAAACAATAATAAGCCTTATACTGCTCCTTATTCCCATATACATATTTCATATTATAAAGGTTTATTCTCACCATACGCCCCGCAACCTTCCAGTATCCCTTCCGTATGATTTACGTCAAAATTTAGTAGGCAAAAATGTCATGTTGATGGAACGTAAACGAGACGTATAGTTAAAATCAACCTTTAATGAGTAGCTCTTCAACATTTGCGTTGAACTTCCCTTCCATATTAGTAAGAATCCATAATTTCAAATATCTGATTCATTTTTTGGGAAATAGTTTCATCAGATCAATCAGATTATGGCTCAATTAATTTTCATTCATGGGAATTAATTGTAAGAACTTGGTGAAGCGACTTTAGCATTGGACAATATTTGCAATACTGCGTTTTGGACCCAAAATTTTAGTGGGTTATAGTAGGAAAATGTCGACACCTGATAAATTCTATGCATCTTGGTTATATGCATCTCGCGTGACAAGGAATTTTTAATGCGTATATAGTACAACGAGCAAAATAAAATATCGAACCACATACAGTGGGTGTGTCTTACATTGATCCGAATAAGGCGTTGGTTTTTTCGGCTGTCATTCTGGTTTGATTTGCAATTTTCGTCTCATAAGCCTGATTGGCTGTTGTTTCACATACCTATAGCCAACTCGACTGGCTCTGTGTCTCATACAAAAGATATGATCTTCGTATAATTTTCCACTTGATAAATAATAGGGAGCGTAAAAACCATAGTTGTATTTTACTTGACGAGAATTATAATTATTGCACTTCTATGGTTGGCAATTTATATTCTCGGAGTTTACGTATACATTTTTCGGAATAATTTTTGCTGCTCTTTGAGTAATGAGTGGACACTGGCTCGAGCTACTGTTGCTATAAAAAGAAAGATTCAAACATAATCGAAGCAAGAAATGAGATTGATACGGATAGTAATGAATCACTAAGAATATACAGGTGTCCCAGAATTAATCGGTAATCAACCATCGTATTCTACGACGAAAAATATTGAGGAAGGTTCGAACAGTTTTTGATTGTTTTTCGACGGGGTAACGACTTGGGATGGATCTGAATTATTTTCTTGGGGTCTTAGGTACTAATGTAGCAAGAATAATGAAATTCAATATGGCTCCTTCAATCTAAGAACTCGAACCAATAATGTGGAAAATATATGAAAACAACAATCAGGTACGTTTTGAAGTTAGGCTTCAAGAGTTCTCAACTAAGTTTTATTTATACTCCATTTACTTGTATAAACTATCCCGGTTGGCCGTGATTCAGGTCTATCAAGTTTTCTACTTAAAACTGATGCAGGTTGGCACTGATGAAATAACGGCAATGTCAAAATGATTCTCAGAGACGTTGCCAAATGTCAATTCCTACTCTCAATCTCAACATAATTATCACGCTTGGAAACTCAAAATGCCAAAAGAAGTTTTGAAGAAGCAGAGACAAAGTATCACGAAGTGCTATGTAAAATTGAAATCTGCTTTTTCTGATAGTAATCCTGATAATTTGGAATCAATAATTTATCACAAGCTATCCAACATTTTCGACGTATGTGAGTGAAGACCCAATTCAGTGTATCGTTCACATAGATTCCCAAGAACTTTGTAAATTGAGTTATAGTTCTTTCGAGGTGACACATGTTTTGTTGTACTACTACAATTTCATACTGAAGTATTTCAAGTTGTGCAACAAGGTATTTGAATGTCTTCAGCAGACTTAGAAAAGTAGGGGATTCCATAGGTTTGTCTGTTCGTTTAAAAGTTTTACTGCAGGGTTATTCAAATACTTATATTTTTTTTCGAATGAACTATCACAAAGTAACGGACTACTCTATCCATTATTTTCAGTGAATTTTCAACACTCAATTCCTGATTTCCGTACAAGAAGAAAGCATAACTGAATCTTCCAACCATGTTTATATACGTGAAATATATCCAATGTTAACAGAGAAAAAAGTTTCTTCAACTTTCGCCAGGTCTTTGGAATTATTGAATTCACATAATATTTTCTCAAATTCATTATTTTCCAAAAGTAAATTCACATTTTGAAAAATATGTAATTGCTACGATCTCTATGTAGAGAGGACAACGTTGCGTAGTTATCTGGCAGGAAAATAATTATAACCTAACATTTTCAGAATATACACTGTGAAATGTGTCAGAATGTCATGGCCAACCGGGATAGTTTATAGAAGTGAATGGAGTGTAGTAATATCTGACAATCAATTTCAATACTGGGTTATGTTGACGAGATTTCAAGCGGTTTTTTTCTGAAAACGGTGCTTTTGATAAAAAAAAAAGAAAAAATGAGTTTTCCCAGTGAAAAACAGTGTGTTTTCGGTATATTCTTGAGAAAAAGAATAAACTTGGGCTACGAAAAAGCTGACAATAAGACATTAACCATTGAAGCCGTAGTTTGAAAGGCATCTCATTGGAACTATCGTAATATGTTCACAGTAGTTGTTTGAGCTCATTTATTCTAAAAATCACACCAACTCAAATGATTTTTGATGAGAAAAATAACGGAGAAATAACATAAAATCTATCATAATAGTTTGCTCTTTTAAACATCTTTCGAAAAAAAAATTATTTGAAGTTCCCCCAATATATCATATATTACTGTAGTGATTTATTGATTATTAATTCTGATACACCCTGTATATAAAGTCATGAATATAAGGAAATAGGAAGAAGATTCAAAGGTTTTTTCAAAACAAGCCTTATATATTATTGAACATAAGGGGAACCTTAATTTTTCCTATTCGTCAATAAACCTTCTATAAAATACTTGAGGTCACTGTGTATAGAAAACCTATTACAAAACAGAGCCTTCCGCTTCTTACTCATGTTTCGTAAACCACATTTCCTTCGTCAAGACACCCTATGCAGTGATCTCAACTTCGATATGACTTCACCTGACTCAACACTCAACATTTTCCGACACAGCTTTAAATCGTTGGAATATGTTTAAATATTCCTTGGAACCTTTCGGATATTAATTAAACATAAATCTCAACATTAGAATTCTGTGATAATTATAATACCTAGTCAATTACTGCTAAACTTATCGCATTCCGACATGAACGTTGAATTTGGATGGAAATTGAGATTTATTTTCCACGCTTAATAAACCCAATGAGTTCTTTTACAAGCTAGGACATTTCTAGGACTATTAAGTAGGCATAATTGGACCGATCGACGTAACAAGGAATTTTCTCAATCAATTTTTAATGCCGGTATTAACATAAATGCTAGTTCTACTCTTCAACAATGTCGGAAACAGTTCGCCAACAGAAAATTAAATCTAATTAAATAAATGCGTTTAAACTGCGATAAGAAGGCTCATGTCAATTCTCTTACGGAAATTTTTGATTTATTAATCACCTCTGATTGATCCATTCTGGAGGCAATTTCCGGCCTAGAGGAAATTGACGGCAATCAGGTTTTACCGCAACGATTATTGTTGTATTTTCATGATCAATTATTCGAATTAGTCATTTAATTAGAAATACTTTTAATGAATCTTTCACGATGATACATGTTCGCGTTGAAATCAGCAATTATAGCGGGGATAATTAGGGACTCGTCATGAAAATGATATTTTTCGCGATCTAGCTACATTAATTGCTTCTGTTTTGAACAAGATATTGAGCGGACCCCAGATAATGTATAAAGAATTGTAGGGCGACCGACAAGTTTAAAAATTATTAGTTGGGATTTTTGCGCGCATTTCCTAGGGGGACAGCGTGCTATGGTTTGTCCAAACGTCTGTAATTTTCAAATTTTGAGCCGAAATTGGTCTGAAACGACTATGTTGGACTCACTAATGAAGAATGCGATTGGATTGAAACTTGGCAATTAGTTGGAGCATAACGACACGCAAGTTTGAGCATAATTTAATTGAGATCATATCTGTAGATGCAGGGATAGTATTGTTTGTCAGAAGAAAATAATTAGACTCGTATTTGGTATTAAACCTCGTGATTCTTGTCGTTCATTTTTCCATAAGTATAAAACTTTGTCCTTTCCATGTATTTTTATTTTGAATTGTCTATTATATATCTATCGAAATAAGTCCACTTTGAAAAAATGTTCTGATTTCCAAATGTTATTTGTATCCCTAGACACCACACTACAAAATATGAATCCACACCATCTTTTATAGGGACTGAACTTTATAATCATTTGCCAAACATATTTAAGTCAATGAAAGATATTCAATTCAAGATTAATGTTAAGGCCCTGTTGGTAGACAAGTGTTACTATAGTATTGAGGAATACCTCTCTGATAGTTTTATTTAATTCAAAATTATGTTTCACTTGATTTTTTTATCTCAATTCTTTTCAAATGTTTCATTTCTACCTCACATATGACATACCCTTTACATTGTTGAATGTCCGAAAGGATCAATTAAATAATAATTATTAATATTTTATTATCATCACTTGATCGAAACAAAAATTTTTGGTTTTATTCAGAATCTATTCTTCTCATTTCTTGAACTTCATAGTCCAGAGCAGTGTACCAAATTTCAATTCGATATGGCTATACATTTCGGAGATATTCGGAAAAAATATGTTTTCTTCTCGATATCGTTGTTTTTCTCGGTATAACTCAAGAGATACTGATTCAATCATGATGAAACTTTACAGCTACTTTGAAGATGCTAAAAGACAACATTGTGCGAAATTTCGTGCCATCAGAACAATCTGAAAATTATTTTTTTCGTATATTCAATATTCTGTGATCTCTATGATAATAATAATAGTGCCTTCATTTGAATCCTTTCTATGATACATTTATAACAGCAGGTCGAAGTCTAACATTAAAGCCACTCCACTGAACACATTAAATTCTGTATGAATCTTCGAACTATAATTTTTCGATAAAGTACTGAATTTCAATCCAATAAAATCTTTATTTTGGGGAATATTGCGAAAATAAAATTTTGAATGGGTATACAGGGTGATTCCGGAGGAGACCGTCAGATTTTGGGATAAGTTTACACTAGTCAAGACAGTCTCGGAACACTGTTTGGTTTATGATTGGGGGTCTATATTGAGAATATACAGGGTGATTAGTCCGATTTTACTTTTATTGATAACTTTGGTATGGCTCATTCGATTTCAATGAAATTTTCAGCGAAGTACAATATTGATGAGCACATTCATTAATTCATATTTTTTTTCAAACTAAGTGGTTGTTATTGTTACAATTCCAGATAAATTGTGCAGGTTGAAAAATACCCTGTACATCGCATTTCCAAAACTACGCCATCTGTTTACGATTCTGCTATAATAAGTCATTATTTGCGAGTTTCTAATTTTTTTGGCACACTTCTAGTTTTCTGAGAAAATTACATCAAAAAAAGACAATGTCGAAATTTCGCTCCAATCGATTCTACTTTCATTGATAACTTTGGTATGGCTCATTCAATTTTGATGAAATTTGCAGTATAGAACAATCTGAACGAGTACATTTAATAATCGCAAAAGTCTCTCAAAATACAGTGTTGTAATTGTGATAATTTTAGAATTTCAGATTAATTGTGCAGTTGAAAAAAAAAACCCTGTACATTGCTTTTCCAAAAGTTTCTTAATCGTTTCAGATTCTACAATGATATGTTATCACCCAGAGATTTTTGATTTCTTTGGCACACCTCCGGTTTTCCTAGAAAACATTTTTGAAGAAGAGCATTTTTTTTTTCAACTGCACAACTAATCTGAAATTCTAAAATTATCACAATTACAACACTGGGTTTTGAGAGACTTCTGCGATTATTGAATGTACTCGTTCAGATTGTTCTATACTGCAAATTTCATCCAAATTGAATGAGCCATACCAAAGTTATCAATGAAAGTAGAATCGATTGGAGCGAAATTTCGACAGTTTCTTTTTTTGATAGAATTTTCTCAGAAAACTAGAAGTGTGCCAAAAACATTAGAAACTCTCAAATAATGACTTAATATAGTACAATCGTAAACAGATAGCGTAGTTTAGGAAACGCTATGTACAGGGTATTTTTTCAACCTGCACAATTAATCTGGATTGATCACAATAACAACCGCTTATTTTGAAAAAAACTTTGAAATTAATGAATGTCCTCATCAATATTGTACTTCGCCGAAAATTTCTCTAAAATTGAATGAGCCATACCAAAGTTATCAATAAAAGTAAAATCGGACTAATCACCCTGTATATTCTCAACAGAGACCCCCAACCATAAACCAAACAGTGTTCCGAGACTGTCTTGACTAGTGTAAACCCAAAATCTGACGGTCTCCTCCGGAATCACTGTATATCTGCGCAATTATTGGGTGGATTTTACCACGAATTCGACCTTCGTAATTAAGCCCCAAACCTACTCTACAAATATCGAGTTTCTAAGTTGTTTTTTTCGGAATTAATTAGAATTCTCCTTACGCCCGTAATCGTGGTGACGGCCGGACTGAATCGATTTTGACAACGGATTCGTCACCAGTGAGTCCAACCTAGCCGTTTGAGACAATTTTCGGCCCAAAATTCGGAATTTATAGACATTTGGACGAAACGATAGCACTCTGTTTCCCTAGAATATGCGCGCAAGAAAAAACTTTGCGTCCCTAATTTACTTTGAGACGATGGTACCTGATGAAATTTGTCACTGAATGAAAGTCGACCATTACAGTTTTGTTCATGCACAACTTTCAAACCCTTTCAACCCCCTCACGTGAAATATTTTTTCTCCATTAAAGGGTTGGTAGGGGTTGAAAGTTGTGCATGAACAAAACTGTACAAGTCGACTTTTATGCGGGGACAAATTTCATCAGGTACCATCGTCTCAAAGTGACTGAGCCATCACAAAGTGCACATACTGATAACTTCTTTGAATTAACTAATTTTTCAAAAAAAAAATTTTTTCTTGAAAATTTCTGCCTACCTGTGAAGAAGATACAAAAAACTTGCTAAAAAAGTACCACATGACCTACTTTCTCCATTCAAAAAATATAGGGGGTTGATGGGGATGGCACAGGGTGCAACAAAAATCCTTCAAAAATGCATATAAATTTGGTAAAAGTAAAACAAAAATTGACCTGTTTCAGGATTTCGTTGCCACATATTTTTCTTCTGAGAAAATGAATCTGTTCCATAACTTTGTCGCGCACTTTATATTCCTTTTCATTTAACGCGAAAACTACTTCACAATACATGAAGTTATCCAGCTAACCTCCGTCCTTGTCGCTTGTTCAGTTCGAAATTAATCTTGATATCGGAAGGAGGTGAAATAACTACATCGAGTTTATCATCATTCAATCTGACCTGTCGTTTGAGACCGTTTACGGTGAAAAATTACAGTCAAAATGTAAACATATGTCCAATATCTCCAATATTTAATTCAAACGAATTCCTTCTCGACTGCCTCAACAGTTTCTTTTGGACCCTATCGTCCACCATCTGATTCCTTAGTGTAAATAAGATAAATACCATACCGTTCCCGATAGAGAACATCAGTGCATGGTCCAGAACCGGTTCCAGCAACGCAACCTGCTGCGTCTGAAATTGGTTCAAAGCTGTCCCACTGAGCGAAACCACAGAAACTACATTATAACAAACTAGCATATTGTTTCAGAACAGAGCGGCGTCTTTTTGATACCGCTAACGAAACGTCTGTTGTGATGCCGTTAATTTAATTACGTTTTGGATTTTTTAAATCTTTACATTGCGTAGAAACACGCGAAGGTGCTATTAGAAAATCGATAGAATGCTAATACGATGACATTTTTCCAGGTTCAACAAATGTGAAATTATTTTCATACGATTGATTTTATTCGGCGGCAATTTTTCTAGGGATATCCGTCGGATATATCGAGTTGACCAACAACAAAGTTCCCTCAAAACTTTGAATGACATAATTTTTTATTCGAGTTCAAATTCGAAGTATATTTATATATATTCTTTTGAGAATGTGAATTAAATTTTTTATACCAAACAATATCTGTTATCACAGTATTAGCAGAAGAAATGTAAACGGGAAACCATACATTTTTACATATTATACTAGTACGCGCCCAGATCTACCTAGCGATAGATCAATCTTTACTGTAGATCTACTTAAACGATACCTACGTAGGAAGCGCCCAGATCTTCCAAGCGGGTAGATTTGCCTTTTTGAGTAGATTAATTGAATAGTTGACTGAATTATCAAAAACGAAGCACACTGTTTATAAATTTACAAAAAATCAGTAGCTAATGTAAAATTCGATCACAGTTATCGTCTATCCTCGAACTGAATTTTGACCAAATCGTGTATGTATTTTTGTGAATATTGAAATGATGATATTTCAAATACGTTCATCTACTGAACTGTTTGGCGGATTTTGTTCATTCGGAACTTAACTTTCGAATTCAAACTTTAAACCTACCCGGAAAATTTCGACTGTCTAAGTAATTCCTTTGCAATTCCATTTCCATTCGTTACCAACTTTATTTTCGTCAATTTCAATGTAGCTTCCACATAGGATGCTATTTTGACGGCAAATTAGAATTGATGTTGATGACAACTGACATAAACATAACGCCGGTTCGGCTTGAAAATATTGACGGAAGTACCCGATCTTTGCCGACGGTCAAAGCCTACGATGCTTAAGTTTTCCGCGAAATCGACAGAAATTCGAAGTTCGACGTTGCCATATATTCACTGTCGCAAGAAATTCTACCTCCAAAGCGAGCCCGAAGGCGGCGGAGATAGCCGATCTCGGCCGAGTCCACAGAAGAATATGAAATGGAAAATTTTTATCGGATTTTCCTAGAAATGTCACTTTTTTTCATCATTCCTGCAAGAATACGAAAGTGAGAATCAAAAAAAGGGGTCCGTCACGCCACAATTTCGTCTTTCGTCTTTTTGTTCGTACCAAAAAACTTCACCTAGCTTGAACCCAGCGACCAAATCCTTTCCTGTGGTTTTGCACCTTTGGGAAATATCGATATTTTCGTTATTTTTCGGGAATTTTTCAAAAGTATCTCTCGATTTTTCCGCGATGAAAGATCAACAGGACGGGAAAATTCAAAACTTCCTCTTTCTAATCACGTTCAGATATCACGCCAAGACTCCCCGGAAATATCAGAAAAACTCTCACGAACATAACCCTTTCTTAGCAAAAGTTTTTCTTGATCTCCTGCAGTGGTTTCGGCGGTGTTGCCTGTAACGCGTTTAGTATTATAGACAAGAGCACATATGAAAACCTCAGGAAAAATTCTGTCTCCCCGTATAAGGGTAGTGAAATTATTGTTTGTTATTGAAGGGCTTTGTTTTCATGAACGAAACAAAATTTCTTCTTTCCTTTCGATGCGGGTTGATATCTCGGAATAACACCTGGAAAAAAAGACAAAAAACCAATATGAATTAGTAAATGTTTTATCATTCATTCAATTGACTTGAAGTTCACGATCCATCTCAAAAAAGAATCAGACACCGAATGAATTGACTCTAAACCATCGTCAAATTTATATATTGGACATCTATTAACGAAATGTTCCATTGTTTCTTTTTCTTCTCCGCATTCGGACGTTGGACTTGCGACCGAATTCCTTTTGAAGAGGAAACTATTACAGTGACCATGACCGGTTCTAAGTCGATTCAACGTGCACCAAATTTTCCTAGGAAGATTAAAATCAGGAACTTTTCTGAAGGATCTCTGATCAAACCTTCGTTGAAAACATTACACAGTTCCATTCCGAACGGCAAACTTCTGTGTCACTTTTATTGGAATGAAGGAAACCGTTAATCCATAAAGTTTTACGAGATTTCAATCTAGCAATTTTAGAATCCGGAATATAAGGTACGATGGGGAATAAATTCGGCAAATAAATGCACAGTTTCGTGAGGAAAATATGATCAGAAAAAAGATCGTAGAATATATTATTCGAAATGAGACATATTTAAGCGGATCAATGATTTAGGAATAATATATAAGTTTTATTCAAGATATCAATAGTATTAGGTTGTACTAACGGGTTTTCCAATAAGAGGTGTTATTTTGATATTCGAAGAAAAATGCCATTTTTCAATATATATGATCGGATGTTTATTTCATTATAAAGAAGAAGCTATGCCTTTACTAGTGGAAAATAACATCAGGCAAATGACCACCATGACCGAGCTTACAGGACCATATCCTTTTAATAAAATTTTCCATAACCAAATCGCAAAGTGGCTGCCCTATGTCTTCGATAGCCTCATGAATTCCATCTTAGAGGTCTTGAATCAACGCTGGGCTATTGACGTAGACCTTCTCTTTCACGTGGCCCCAAAGGAAGAAGTCGCAAGGTGTTAAATCACAAGATCTCGGTGGCCAATTGTGATCACCTCTTCGAGAGATAACACGGTCTGGAAACTTTTCCAGCAAAAGATCGATGGTTTCGTTGCTTGTGTGGCACGTAGCGCCGTCTTGTTTAAAGTAAGCGTTGTCCAGATCAATACCATCCAATGCTGGCCATAAAAAACCATTAATCATCTCTCGATAGCGCAATCCATTCACCGTAACTGTTGCTCCAGCCTCATTTTCGAAAAAGTAAGGTCCAATGACTCCGACGGACCACAAACCGCACCAAACAGGTCGAGGAAAGAGAAGCTTCTCAACAATAACTCTTCGGTTTTTCGAGCCCCAGATGCGACAAATTTGCTTGTTGACGAAGCCACCGAGGTGGAAATGGGCCTCATCACTCAAGATGATTGTTCGATGGAATTCCAGATCATTTTCATGCATTTCAACGACCCAATCAGCAAAGACACGACGTTGTTGATGATCGGCCGGCTTGAGTTCTTGTGTAAACTGAACTTTATAAGCATTAAGACCCAAATCTTCATGCAAAATACGGTGTAATGACGTTTGTGGAATGCCTAATTCCAAAGAATGACGAGGAATGGACAAACCTGGGTTTTCTTCAACACATTCGGCTAGTGCAGCAATGTTCTCGGCTGTTCTTGAGCGACGTGCACAAGTTTTATTCTTCACATCACTAACTTGTCCCAACAGCTCGAATTTTTCCACCAATTTCTTTATTGCGGTCCGACAAGGTGCTTCACGACGACCCAAAAATGTTTGAGTTTTACGAACCGTCTCTGCCAAATTTTCACCATTTTCATAGTGAATTTTAATAATTTCAATGCGTTGTTGAAGCATGTATCGTTCCATCTTTTTTAATGGCGTAGTTTCTACTTGTCAAATGTCAAAAAATGACAGCTTCAAAAGTGACATCTACCGAAATAGCGGGCTATTCAAAATAACACCTCTTATTGGAAAACCCTTTATAAATAATAAACCCTTGTGTAAAATCTGCAGCGTTTTTGTCACCATCGTATGCGACACGAAATCGCATCTCTACACCGGTAAAACAACGTCAACGAAGAACACCAAGAAACCACAATTCTCGTGAAATGGAGATGTGTAATTTACTCAATTAACCTAATCGCCCCAGTCCGTGACTGCCGTACGGCCAGTTTCGAAAAAATCGTCACAAAATGACCCGCTTCCTTTTACGCTATGTCATTTCCACACACAACAGGTGCCTTTTCGTCCGATATTTTGTCTTCGGCCTTTTGTGAACGGGAACTGCTGAGTGGTTGTCGCCTACAAACCCGCGTACTTAATCTGTTTTTAAGTGTGTGTGATGCATCGGAACTGACCTGACCCATACCTGAAGATTGTGTGGATAATTTGGTGTAATTTGCGGGATTATTAACTTATAAAATGGTATTTTTTGGTTGGGATATTGAATTAATATTTTTTCGTGTGAACTGATGATTTGGTGCTGACTACCAGACATACGAGATTGTACTGATATCTGGTTGACCTTTTTAACTACTTTTTCGGATAAATCTGGCCCTATATGCTTCAAGAGTTGCTGGTTTTGCCTCATGGAAGTAATCGAGAGGCGTTAAATTACACGAACATGGAGGCCAATTAAAAAAGCCACTTTTAGGAATAATGTTGTCACCAAAGTGTTTTGCAATACATAGGGGGCTAAGCACGCTGTATGGCAAGTTATGCCGTCCTGTTGGAACCAAATGTTGGCGTAATGATTCATAACACCCGCTTAAAATGTCCTAGAGAGTTATGAGTGTTTCTGAGGTAAAATGAAGAGATAAAATAAAAGTGAAAAATAAAATTATTTTGGCAAATATATTTCATGGAATTCGGAAGTTTCAGGCAACTACTGACGATAACAAGAGCTTAAATACCGATTGAAGCTTGTTTTTGTAAGATTTCGCATAATTTTTCAGGTTTTTTTCTGTGCTTTCACTCCCAACATTTGGAACAGAACTACTGAAATTCAAATAAAATTGTTTTTTCATGAAGAACTCAGGAAAAACCTAAAAAAGAGCTCAAATATCTCGTAAACTATTAATTTTCAGTTACCAATAAACAATTTTCAAAAAGCAGCTAATGAGTCATGTTAACACCTTATTCAAAGTTAAAATCTAATTTGAAACCTGTATATTAGACCCCACAATTTTATATATTCGAAAACTCCACACCTGTAATTTTTAACCAATCAGAACGTGTATTTCTGACAGTTCACCATCGCAACGGATGAATGAACTTTGATAACACCCTTCTTGTAGGCTTCGAAGTTTTTTTTTCGCATGTTGAAGGCATAATTTTCAAGAATAAGCGCCAGTTCTTTCACAGGTATTTCCACTCTGTCGAAATCATACGCTTTTCCTGCGCAAAGGTTTTTAAACTGCTTCCGTACACTTGCCTTCGATTTCCTAGTATTCGCGGTTGTCAACTGGTTAATATTCAAAAACAGAAATAATTTCTAGCGTAGAGTTTCACTGAGTTGCCATGACAACTAAATAATCAAGTCGATAAAACCATCTGTGTTTTCCAAGTCGTTGATGAGGACGAAAATTGATATTGTTGGAAATAAACACATTTGGTGTGGTTTTTTCTTACCGAATACCACACGAGGTCAAATTAAATGCGGAAATTTTTTCGCGCTCATAAATATTTTCAGAAAATTATCCATCGTCTTCGACTTGGGATAATTTTCAAAATATTTATGAGCTCGAAAACATTTCCGGAAATAATTTGACCTCTAGTGGTATTTATTACTAGCGAAAACACACCTAAATCTTAAACGGCTTATCGTTTAACTAATTACCAAGTTTAAGATCGATCTAAGTAAAATTTTTAGAAAAGTCAAAATTTCATATGGTACATCTCCGAAACCGTTCTGCGGATTCCGCCTATCACGACAAGTCTCAACTGCATTGGTCAGTCCGTTCGCCATTACCACTGGACATGAATTGGAAAAAATCAGTGACTCCTTATATTAAAACTAGTTTGTAAAAGCCATGCGAATTAGTAAATAATTTATTGCATTAATTAATGAATAAACCTAATTAACGAAACTTGTTAATCTTGACCAATATGGGAAAATAATTGAATATTAAATTTCCGTCAAGTAAATTGATATATCTCTATATTACATATCAAATCGAAAAGATAATATTTTCATGATACGGATCGAAAAAAGTCTTTTCACCTTATAAGATATATCATTAAATTTCAGCCGTGTCATAAAACATAAATTAGCAGCTCCTAACTTAATAATTAATAATTCTCGATGATGAAGTAATTACTGCAGAACCTCTAATACAAGTCGTACATGTCAATAACGGTAATTCTTTACTAATTATCGATAATGAGTTAGATTATTCGATAAATATTTCAGCATTTTTGTATGACAAAATGCGTTAATTCATATTGTGTCGTATGAATAGTGTGGAGAAATACCGAAATTGGGAAATTAACTACATAAAATTTCACTTAAGAGCAAATAATACCTCGAATGCAACGGAGTTACTTTTGGAGGCCAGAGTTCATTTTTTTTCGAAAAATTTTCTGAGTGTAAATGATTGAAAAAACCCTAGAAAAACACTGATGTGAAGAAAGCAGCTTTTGAGCGCATGTTCAATGGAGATGACCGCTTTGTCAACGAATTTGAACATGCGCGCAAAAGCTGCTGCCTTTACGGCAGTGCTTTTGTAGTTTTTTTTCGTAGTGGATTTCAATTCGATATAATCTGAATTTTCGGAAATATTGAGGAAATTGAATTTTAAATGGGTATATCTACGGAACCATTGGGCGGATTTTACCTATTCACGAATTTGACCTTCGTTATTAAGCCCCAAACCTACTATACAAATATTGAGTTTTTTAGTCGTTTCTTTCGGAACTTATTATGTTTACGGTCGGCCTAACGACGTTTTTAATGTTCTTGTAGAATTTCCTGAGATATGATTTCTTGCCGCATGTTCCAGTCTGTAAGTTCTTTACATTTGATTTAAATTTTAGATTTATTCAGAATTTCATAAAAAAAATCTCACACCTTAGAAAAAATGGCGATTCTGGACTCATTATCGTTTATATCATATATCAGATTCTGTGGTGACATATCCTGATTGACAGTGAGTTGAGGAAATTCAATATTATTTCATCAGATTAGTTAGATAATTTCCTTCAGAGTCGGCTGAATAGCGATAGAAGTTGAAGTAATTATATATATTAATATTATGAAATGAATATTCATATTTTAAAATATCATATCATGAATATTCTTCGCGACAAAACTTCTAGTGTTGGAAACTACCTGTACAATAAATCATTCAATTTCTGCATATAATGTCTTTATTATTAGTTATTAGTTATTATAAGTTTGTTTCATTGTTTTTTCCATGTGAATATTCGATATATACATAACTTTGCGCAAAAGACATATATCCTTTTTACCCGCATTATTCATGAATATTAATTCATTCCTTTTCTTGAATATCGTTCTGTGGGTAATATGTTGGAGACTCATTTATCAATAGGGCAGATGTTCAGGTTTTTTGTTCGCACTTGCAATGCAAAATTTCAAAGATAATAAGACTTTCATAAAACGCATGTATTGTTCGGTTCTCAGAAATGATAACATTGAATCTTCGGAATCTATAGGGTGATCCTTAATTCGATGTATAAACGAGAATGGACGATACTTATATGATATTTGAAATAATGTCTCTCGCCTAGTTTTCGAGATAAATGATGTTTGAGATTCCTTATGTCTTTTTTCATACTTTCCGCATTTCTCAAGATATTCTACTGAATTTGGCAGATATAATATATATTTCAAGGGTTACATGATATGACATGTAAATTGACAGTAAAAATGAAGGGGGATTTTTTTTACTGATGTCTTTTTCGCTTTTTTCAATGTGTTTTTATGACATAATCATCAACATTAATCGAATAGTCACCAAGCTCAATCATGATTGAAGAAGTATTTTCTGAAATATGCCGAAAAAACAACGATACCTAGGAAAAACTACGATATTTGACATATTCTGTCCCAATTTCTATTGAGATTGATATTGGATCAGAGTGAACATCCGTACACTGTTGTGAAATTTGAGGTTCGCTGTCTGTGCAAAATTTCTTCGAACTTTGATAAATAGTTTAAGAAAAAATTTTTTTGCAGAAAAATTTCGAAAAATTTTTTTCAGTTTCTCCAATAACACTTTCATTGAATTTTTGGCATAAATTTAATCGAGGTTAACGTTTTTTCACTGGATACCAGGATTCATCATGATTGGATCAGCGTTTCTGGAGTAATGCTGTAAAAAAATCTAGAAAAGCACTGAAATCACCAGCTTTTGCGCGCATGTTCACTTTTTCAGGTTTTTTTGATGAACTACTGGATTTAAATTCGATCTTATTAGTATTTTTGGAAAAATATTGAAAAAATGAAATTTTGAATGGGTGTACCTACGGAATCAATGGACGGATTTTACCCATTCACGAATTCGACTTTCGTAATCAAGGTCCAAGCCTTTCGTAAGTCGATCGTGACATTCGATGTGCATTCTTCCCTGAAAAAGTCGCTAGCTCATTCCTCTCGATAGTTGTAGTGTTCTCGGGCAGAATCGAATTTGACAACGAATTGGTCAACAGTGATTCCAACCTAGTCGTATGAGGCCCTTTTCCGCTCGAAAAAAAACACTCCTCTATATAATTCTTCGGGAATATTAAAATCCTGTTCTCCCCACAATTGGGTAAATGTACAAAATCATTGTCAAAAGAAGTTTTTTAACAAATAGATTCCAACGGTGAATAGAGGGATCTGTTCAGATGTCGTTATTTTTAAAACATTTGGAGCCCCCCTAAAAAAACACACATTTCTCCCATGAAAATTCTGAACCTCATATATCACCCCGTAAACATGCAACTATGACCTCAGCGTTTTCCTCTCCAACCAGCGATATTTTACGTATCATGAAAGTGCATTTATTCGTGTGCCGCATAGCTAAAGGGTGTATTAAAGTTCCTTATTATTTATTTTTATTGGAGTCGCCAGTGTTATAAAACAGCAGGTAGGACAGTTTCACTCACGCAGATACACTGAATTTCTACAAATTATTCGTCGTGTTCTCGAACCTTTTTTTATTCCAGCCTTTGTTGTTCTTTATCTGATTGGCGCGGCTCCAACCGTTTTGATATCTTACTGATGCCTATAAATTTGAAGCCAGTTCGACTTTATATATTCTTTTCTGTAACGATTATATTAGAGTCTTTTCGTTTTGAAATTATATGTAGAATTTAATGTTTTTAATCTGAATATAGCTCCATTTCACTTTAGAATGGTTGAAGTTTCTTATTTTAAGGAACAACATATGCTGGTGTTTTAAACAGGGTGCTTCTAAATAGCAGAAGGGAGATTCCTAGTATAAATTTGAGGAAAAAAATCTAGAAAAGCACTGCCGTGAAGGCAGCAGCTTTTCCGCGCATGTTCAATGTAGATGACCGCTTCGGCAACGAATTTGAACATTCCAAAAAATGCTGCCGCCTTCACGGCAGTGCTTTTCTGGATTTTTTTTCGATAAATTACTGGATTTCAATTCGATCTAACCTGTATTTTTGGAAATATTGGAAAAATAAAATTTTGAATGGGTATATCTACGAAATTATTGGGCGGATTCTACCCATTCACGAATTCGACCTTCGTAATCAAGCCCCAAACCTACTCTACAAATATCGAATTTCCGAGTCGTTTCTTCTGGAAGTTATTGTGTTTAAGATCCGGCCGTTAGGCCGACCGTTGTTTCCGAAAGAAACAACTCAGAAACTCGATATTTATAAAGAAGGTTTGGACCTTAAATACGAAGGCCGAATTCGTGAATGGGTAAAATCCACTCAATGATCCCGCAGATATACCCATTCAAAATTTATATTCCCAATATTTCCAAAAATACAGATTTGATCGAATTGAACTTCAGTACTTTATAGAACAATCACAATTTGAAGGTTTATACAGAATTTAAAGAGGATAATAAGATGAGAAGATCACAGAATAATGAATATTTGAAAAAAAATTTGAAATTTTTTTTCTTCGAATTGTTCTTATGACATGATCATCACGAAATTTTGCACAATGTTATCCTTCAGCATCTTCGCACTAGCTGCAAAGTTTCATCACGATTGAGTCAGTATTTCTTGAGTTATACCGAAAAAACAACGATATCGAGAAGAAAATCCTGAAATTCTATATATTTTCTTCCAATATCCCCAAAACTTATAGCCGTATCGAATTTAAATTTGATACATTGCTGTGAAATATGGAGGTACGACTGGAATTCTTCTCGAAATGAATAATGGTTCCAGAAAAAAAAACTTTTGGAAAAAATTTTGCAAAAAACTTTTTTTAAATTCATTGACCACAAGATTTCAACGAAACTTTGCTCAAAGTTGCGCGTCGTTATGCTCCAATTAACCGCCAAGTTTCAATCTAATCGCTTCAGTAGTTTCCGAAATATGTGGAAATTAACCTCAAAATTTCAAATTGCTGTAACTTCGAAACCATCTGGCCGATTTGTCCCATTAACGAACTTAACCTTCGTATTTTGAAATGAAACCCTTTCTGAAATTTTCAAGTTGATAGAATCCTCCGTACGCTCGTTATCGCCAGCCGGCCGGACAGAATCGATTTTGACACTAGATTCGTCATCAGTGAGTCCAACCTAGTCGTTTAAGACCATTTTCGGCTCAATCATCGAAAATTACAGACATTCGGACAAAACGCTGTTCCCCTAGAACATGCGCCCAAAAAGACAACATGGCATCGCAAACGTTTCGTTTTCGATATACAGGGTGTTAAAGTTTGAATTTTCTTCCAGTTTTTTTCCTCCTAGTATCTGCACTTTACAAGATGATCTTACGAGTATCTAGAATCTTTATGAATGATTGCTGCAGATCAGAAAATATCCTTCTTACTTACTGGATTTTTTTCCTCAAAATCAGTATTAGATACAACATTATACCAAGAGGACATAAAATTCAATACAAGAACAGAGCTTCTTTCTGAAATTTTTCGAACTGATGGTGGCCCAAAAAAAAAAGTTCTGGAGTATAACAGGACACAGTGTTCCTGAAAAAAAACACCCTGTGAATTGGCAATCGAAATTGTCAAGTCACATTGTGTGAACTGTTGAATATCTTGTGAAATGAAAATGCCGTGAGAAAAAACTAAAAAAATTCAAACTTTGACACCCTGTATCTCGAAAACGAAACATCTGCGGTACCTTGTTTATGGGACGTTTTTCCCTTAAATTACGCAAGTAATCTCCCTTCTTCGTTTGTACCTCTAATTTAGTAATACCCTGTATATGTGCTGAAAATTCTGAGAACCGACGTTGAAACGACCTTTCTAAGCGAAAACAGAAGCCGTCTCCAATAAAATTTTCATCACTTGCACAAGGCATCAATCGGGGAGAATTAAATCGGACCTAATAACCGTTCGTGTGAGTTAAAAGCGGCCCAAACCGTAAGATTATGAAAAACACCGTTTCATCGCATAAGTCCGTCGGTTTTATGAAAGAAACAGTAGGTTGAATGAGAAATTACCAACGAAATGATGAACGACGGCCTCTCGATGCATATGATTTCCTTCTAATCAACCCTCGCGTATGCGCCTCAATTAAAAAAGGGTAACCTACCTGCCAATCAATTTGAATTTCGTAATGAAAGAGGAAACAAACGGTCCCTCGGTTCCAGGTGGAGCATAAAGTGTTATGCGGGCAAGCTAACATGTTATTACTCATTATTAAATTATACCTACGCGAAATGTTCATTCACAAAGGCGAACGCATTAAACCGTTTGTAACAGTCGAGGAAATTTTTATAAAAGTTCATTATGAGGCCACACCCTCTTCGAGATATTGTGGGTATTTTTTAACTACATTTCTTTTAGTCTTTGCTTTATGATTTCGTAACATATGTTTGGACTGTTTGTTCGATAGAATGATTCTTGGAATATGCTTTCATGACCATATTGAAAGATTGAGAATTTTTCTAGGTTTAATATGCGGAGAGAATACTCGCGAAGAACTTCAAGAAAATTTTATAAATTACTGGAATTATTTATATGGAAAAACAAGAATATATATTTGATAATATACATATACTCCATTCACTTCTATAAACTACCCCGGTTGGCCATGTTATTCTGACACATTTCACCGTGTATATTTTGAAAATGTTAGGTTATAGTCATTTTCCTGTCAGACAACTACACAACGTTGTCATCTCTTCATAGAGGTCGTAGTAACTACGCATTTTCCAAAATATGAATTCACTGTGAGAAAATAATGAATTTTGGAAAATATTATGTGAATTCAATAATTTCAAAAACTTGGCGAATGTCGAAGAAACTTTTTCCTCTGTTAACACAAATATTTCACTTATATAAACTTGATTGGAAGATTCAGTTATGCTATTTTCTTGTACGGAAATCAAGAATTTAATTTGTGATAGTTCTTTCGAAAAAAAATAAAAGTACTTAAATAACCCTGCAGTAAAACTTCTAAACGAACAGATGGACCCCTGGAATTCTTCGTCTTATCGAAATTTTCAAGAAATAAGCCTACAGAAGACATTTAAATCCTTTTTTGCACAAATTGTAATACTCCAGTATGAAATTGTTGGATAGCTTGTGATAAATTATTGATTCCAAATTATCACGGTTACTATCAGAAAAAGCAGATTTCAATTCTACATAGCACCTCCTGATACTTTTTCTCTGCTTCTTCAAAACTACCTTCAACATTTTTAGTTTCCAAGCTTGATGATTATATTAAATTCAAAAAAGTCTACTTGTTGAAGGCTATTGAAACAACAAATAAATATAGATTTTTCTGTATTACCTTTACATAATATCTTTCGATATTGATTTGATATCTTACGATATACTTTTATGTCTTCGACGTACTACGTCTTCAATGACAAAATTATTATATCAACTGGCATATAATGATCAAAGTAAACTGTGTCTAGTATTGTTTTAGGTTGTATTTCATTTTTTAACACTTTTCTCAAGTTGTTTACTTTGATCATTATATGCCAGTTAATATAATAATTTTGTAATTTTGTCATGGAAGATGTAGTACGTCGAAGACATAAAAGTATATAGTAAGATATCAAAACAATGTCGAAAGATATTATGTAAAGGTTATACAGAAAAATCTGTATTTAATTATTGTTCTTGATGATTATGTTGAGATTGAGAGTAGAAGTTGGCATTGGCATTAGGCAACGCCTCTGAAAATTATTTCGACATTGCCGATATTTCACGAGTGTCAACCTGCGTCAGTTTCAAGTAAAAAAAGCTTGATATACCTACATCATAGTTTATAAAGTTTATGAAAGTGAATGAAGTATATATTTTTATTTGAAAGAAATTACATGGGTACTTGATATTTTCAACAGAAGACAACCATGCAAGAATCATCCATCGCCTAATGTGGAAAAAACCTCTTCATACAACATTCTCTCTTATATTTTATTATTAAGCTTGGAGAATGTTTTCTGATTGGTGATAAATAAAATAATATAGAAAAAATCATATTTCTGAAGTAATTTGCTTAGCATTCAAGACAATGCTTCAGACAAATCGGTATCAACAGAGCGTTACAAACCTGACTTCATGAACGATAGTCATGTTAGCTACCTCCGATAAATATCGAAAAATTATTGAAAAAAAATTCAAATGATTTCTAATATTATGTTATCAACGGATAGAAAAGCTCGGACAGCAGATCAGTCAGAGAGTCCAAAGACACTAATTAACAAAACCACTTTATGCAAAAAGATAGATAAGAATAAGCTTATCTCAATTTCAATAATTAACGTTAAAAAGATTAATTATTTCGTGATAAGCATGGTAACTAGATTTATTACATCGATTCCAATTAGCAATTTTCCTATATATTTTATGATGGAGTTTAGATATGAACTCGACTCTCCTCTGGTTCAGTATTCAGTCCTTCTTGACGAACCAATGAGAAGCTACAATGTATCCAATGATACGATGAGCATAAATAATTTTGATTATGATCTCCTTAGTTTATTAAGGAAGCAATTGAACATCTTTAATACTCATGGAAGGTATGGTTGAGGTTATACCATCACATATATAGTATGTTCAAATTAAATCCAGGATCAATTATAAATGCATAGCCCTGGGCTTGAATATTGATTAGTTATATTTATCGCAGGCAAGTTATATAACCTGCTGAAATAATCTGCTAGATTTTCGCAGACTCCATAAGAAACTAATATATTCTTTATTTAATTCGTATGTTAAGCAAGTTAAAAGGACAATTATTGATAGATAGTTGCTCGACCATGTTTTGCAGGTTTCATTTATATTAATCGGAATATGAGAATGATATATAGAGAGATTACTGAAGCACATCTAACAAACTAAATCAGCGATATCATTTTTTAGTTTTTTTCTTGGTTTTTATACCCAATATTGTTTCGGTTTTATTCATTAGGTTATCTGTTTTCCGAGAAATTGTCCATGACAAATAGTTTGATCCTGCAATTCGCAAGGGTGTTTATCTTGAAAAAACAGTTTTTATTTAATTTTTGATAGTTCTGTTTCAGATATTGGGAGTAAAAACCCAGAAAAAAACTGAAAAATGATATACAAAATACTCCCAAAATAAGCTTTAAAAGATACATCAGCAATATATAATCAATTGCATAAAATATCTGCATGATCTCGATAGTCGATAATATTTCAATTAATATTATTATTTTAATTAATTATATTTTTTTCTATGGTGATTGAGACCTTTGAATATGTACAGGAAATGCATCTTGTAACCCCTATACAATTCAAAATTAAATAACGCGCTGTTCCCCAGAACAAGCGCGTAAAAATTAGAATAGATATCTCATGAACGTTATCTCCCACTAACTACGTAAATGATGTGTTGGGTTATCATTTTCCAGCAAAATGAAAGCTCTTCCGACATGCTCGATGTGGCTGATTTATTTTATTTTCTGGTCTCAATAATCCGTAAATTCAAATATTCATAAGAGCATCAAACATGATTTTTCTGTGATATCTTTACATGATATCTAATTGATATTGAAATTGATATCTTACAATATAAAAGGTATTACAAATTGGGCGTTTTTTTTAATTAATAAAACACATAATTTGCATTCATTTTCAGAAACTTTTTGTTGGTAATTGAAGTATCAGTTATGACATTTATATAAAGAAATAATATCTGTCAAATGGCCTCCTCTTGCAGCTCTACAGACGTCCACTCTTTTGTTGAAATTTTCAATGACATTTTAGTCAGGAATTAATTGTGAATAATTCTTATAGACCTGGCTTTTCACACAACCTCAAAGAAAATAGTCCATCGGTGTCAAATCCCATGATCTTGGTGGCCAGTTGACATCACCGTTTCTGGAGATTATTCGTCCAGGAAATGTTTTTGTAAATAACGTTTTTAATGATCTTATGGCTCTAGTTCCTGTGTTATTTGAACCTTACATGCCTTCAGAGCTAAATCATTGTGTAAAATACGCCAAGTTGTAGACCCACTAAGTCCAACTTGTTGTGAACGTCGTCTAACGGATATTCCAGAATCTTCAGCAACACTTTCACGAACCAAATCAATATTTTCTTGTGAACGACCGCTACGACTGTTTTTTTTTCACTTTTTGCGCGCATGTTCTAGGGGAACAGCGTGCTATCAGTTTGTCCAAATGTCTGTTATTTTGGATGATTGAGCCGAAAATGGTCTCAATCGACTAGGTTGGACTCACTGATGACGAATCCGGTGTCAAAATCGATTCTTTCCGGCCGGCTGGCCGTAGACACGCTAACTGTCGACAGAATGCCGCGGTTAAGTTCGTTAATGGGCAAAATCGGTCGAATAGTTTCGGAGTTATAGGCACTTGAAGTTTTGAAGTTATTTATTTTTATTTCGGAAACTACCTGAGCGATTGGATTCAAACTTGGCAGTTGGGTGGAGTATAACGACGCGCAACTTTGAGCCAAATTTTGTTAGGATCATATTGTCAGTAAATTGAAAAAAAATATTTTTTTCGAAATTTTTTCCAAAAAATTTTTTTTTCGGAAATCATTCATCATATACAAAGAAAAATTCCACTCATACTTTGAGCTTCATATTTCACAGCAGTGTACCAAATTTCAGTTCGATACGATCATAAGTTTTGGAGATATCGGGAAAAAATATGTCAAATTTCGAGGTTTTCTTCTCGATATCGTTGATTTTTTTCGGTATAACTCGAGAAATACTGATTCAGTCTTGATAAAACTTCACAGCTAGTTTTGAGATGCTGAAAGACAACTTTATGCGGAATTTCGTGATAATCGTGTCATTAGAACAACTTGAAAAAAAAAATTTCCATGATTTTCTTATCATATCATCCTCATTAAATTCTGTATGAAACTTCGAACTGTTATTTTTCGATGAAGTACTTGATTTCTATTCGATCTGATCTGTATTTTGGAAGTATTGGAAAAATAAAATTTTCATTGGGTATATCTACGGAATCATTGGGTGGATATATATATATATATTCTTTTGAGAACGAGCATTACATTCTAAGATATCTCACAGTGTTAGCAGAGGAAATGTGAACGGGGTACCATACTTATTTGCGTATGATACAAGAGCACAGATAAAAACCTCAGGAAAAATTCTGTCTCCCCGTATAAGTGTAGTAATTTGTTTATAGAAGATGGATGGCATCTTTTTCATTGGAAAATAACTTTTTCGTCATCTTGAATTCATTTCGACAAAATATCTTGACATAATATCTGAAACAGAAAGAGGGACAGAAAACCAGAAGGAAGCAGTAAATAATATCACCTACATTTGCTCATGACCGAGAGGGTCTTTCGACCAGGTTCAGTCCTCCAAGCGATGATTTTCAGATCTTCAGATAAACGAAGAACGCTACAGGCCCCTTTATTGGGAAATCATCTCCCATAGATCCATAATTGTTCATTTCGAACTAGAAATCTAATAAAATATCGGGAATAAAGTGAAAAATTTGTTGTGACATGTATTATGTCAGGATGTGGATTTTACCCATTCACGAATTCGGCCTTCGTAATTAAGGTCCAAACCTTCTCTACAAATATCGATTTTCTAAGTTGTTTCTTTCGGAAGTTATTGTGTTTACGCAGTCGGCCGTTAGTGTATGCAGCCATTTTATTAATGTCATACATCACACTTCTTAGATGTCGAAATACCCAGATGAATTCAGTGCGCCATCTTTATTTTATTTATCCTCAAAGAAACCGCTCAATTTGAAACACCCTTTACTTTTATTATCTTCGACATACCACGTATGGATAACAAATTTCAATATTATATCAACATTGATATAATATTGATATAATTGAAGTGAAAAACTTTAGAAACTGGTAACAAAATAAAATACACTACAAAAAAATACCAGACATTTCATCTTTTATCTTGTGGTTTAAAATCCTCAGCAGCATCTATTCTATATAATATGTCAAAATCTTAATACTTGTCTTCACCAACACTTACAAACGGACTCAGCTGTCAAGCTTGTCAAATACAAGTACTTACGTATAGAAAAATATTGCCACAAGTTCCATACGATCCTCTTCTTTTGATAAATGAAATGCAGTAGAGAACATTTTCAATGACAGTTGATAATGGATATGTAAAATGTATCACAGAAAAATCTGTAGTTTATTGATTGTATTATTGTATGCCGAGTAGACTCGTTCAAATTTGAAATTTGAAATAAAACATGATTTTCTCATTTCAGGTTTGGTTCCAAAACAGAAGAGCCAAATGGAGGAAACAAGAGAAGGTTGGACCCACCGGGCACCCTTACAACCCCTACCTTACTACAGGTGGTGGAACTCCATCCCAATCAGTGGTAGCTTCCAGCCTTCCAAACCCTTTCAACCTACCATTCGGCTTAAGAAAACCCTTCGACGCTCTTTCGTTCCGATATCCACCACACGTGCTTCCTGGTTATTTACCCTCACCACCACCATACCACAGAGGAGCACCACCGCATCTCTTACCTCCTTCCGTTGGTCTCTACCCATCAGCAAGCTCCTTTCAGACGCTTCTGGCTAATATATCGGCAGCTCAACGTCCAAAACTTCCTTCACCTCAGGAGTTTGCTGCATCTCCGCCACTGTCTCCAGAGACTTCTAGTGCTGTAACACCCCCAGATGTGGACCGAAGGACGTCAAGCATAGCTACGTTAAGACTTAAGGCTAGGGAACACGAGTTAAGATTGGAGATGCTCAGACAGAACGGAGATTTGATAAGTTAGTGAGTGTCCAGGATTTATGTGTTTTACCAGACGAGTTGAGAAAGTTTTAAAAATTTGTCATTGTGAACTACTACCTTGAGAAAATGCTTGGATGCATTACTCCCTGGAGAGAAGCTGAAATAGTGAAATGTTAATGAATTGGAACGAACAACCATGCAACAAATCAATTCCCTAGGCAAAACTTACAAATTCCAAACAAGAATATGCTTTTTTATTTCCAGTGTAGGAACCCAAAACCTACCTGTGAATATTGAGTCTCAGGGTATTAAAATAGACCATATTTCAATCTTGCTTCACTAAGAGACAATCAATTCCATTTTAAGATATAAAGGATGCTTCAAAATTAGTATCTCCAGTTTCTGGATTTCTCTGTTTATAAGTGTTGTTTCTAGATTGAAGATAAAATGAAAAAGAAAATAGGTTCTCCTTGGATGATGTAAAAAATAATATAATTCTGAACATGAGTTAGCCGGTGCATCTTTCAAGGCATGTAATATGACACTTTGAAGTAAATTCTTTCTTGCAAATTTAGCTGAATTTCATTCGGAATACAGATGCATTGCAAAAAATACCCTGCATCTCAAAATGTAGATATTATCCAAATAATCACCTCTCTTCATTTTTACCTTCCAGTAATTTACAACTATATATACGAGTTAACAAATGATATTTCAGTTTTTCTCCACAAGTTGCTGTTTAAAATTATATTGTTTCATTTCACGAAATATTATTATAGTTTATTTCATCTACAATGAGATGTGAAAGACGAAAGAGGTTTATAAGAAGGCTGTTTGCGAAAGTAAGACTTATTCAAACAATTCAATCTGATATATTCCCTATTCAGCTTTACTTTCGACAACATTAAGTATGTTTTTCGTAGGAACGAAAGAAATTTTATAATTATACATAAGAATATGTTTATCTTTCAGTGATGTTCAAATGTACCCGTCCCACAGAATTATGTAGCTATCGTTTTATATTAAAGTTAGTGTTTCTATTTTTTGTACAGTTAATTTGTTAATGTAATTATATTAGTATTAAGTGAAACGAATATTGTTAAAGGTTTAGATTCAACAAAATCATATGTATATTACACAATAATCAGATAACGAATCCGTCCTATGAAGTATTTGAACAATAAAAAATTTTCATGAAAGTTTTGTTTCACTCTAAAGTATCTCTGAATTATTCCTAACGTATTGTTTGGCGAAAGAAAACCACTAGTTGTGATTTAGAGATCGATTATTTCTATTTCAACAGCAGAATTGAAATAATTGAAAACTGAACCCTAACATTTCAGGCCTTCGAAATTTTCAACAAACTTGGTTAAATGAAAAAGAACTGTCTTTATTGCATCCAAAGCTATTTGGTTTATAATCATTGTTGAATTGTTCGAAATTCTCATCTTATCTAAAACTGTTTATGTGTTTGTGCTTAATTCATTTTTTTAATGATCGAGAGAATTCAAATAGAATTATATAGTGCCTCTAAAGGAGAGCCCAATAATAAATATAAAAATAGTATCTTTAAAATATCTCCTTCATTTATCATATTGTGAAGGGTTTTAAAATTCAAATAAAATCGAAATTATAAAAATATAAAAGACGAATAGTTGCAAAGGAATGCCAGTTTTATCTGTTAAGAATTGACATACCTACTACATTTATTTTGAACCAAACTCTGAAGAGTAACGAACTAAGAGATTCAAACTAAGAGTAATATGAGTAATAATATTCTTTTGAGCATGTAAATGTTTTTTACGCGCTTGTTCTGGGGAACAGCGCGTTATCATTTCGTCACGATGTCTGTGATTTTCGAATTTTGAGCCGAAATTGGTCTCAAACGATTGGGTTGGACTCTCTGATGAAGAATCCGTGGTAAAAATTGATTCTGTCCGTCCGATCGTGTGCGCTGTAACTCTCGAAAGAAAAGACCCAGAGTCTTGAAATTTTCAGGTTAGGTTAAGATCCTAAATATATCGGTTGAGTCCGTTAATGGGCCAAATCTGCCGAATGGTTTTTGTGCTACAGCAATTTGAAAATTGGATTTTTCAATATTTATCTGATCGACCATTTCGCAATGTGAACAAGCGCGTAATAGCGGCTGACTAAGTGCTTTTCTAGATTTTTTCTTACTGCATTTATGTTTTTCATTATATTCAGCGCAAATTTGGGAGAGAGATTGATTGAACTCTAAGTTGGATACCATTGAGAATTCATCGGAGAGGCTACGGGGGGATATTTTCTCTTGAACAATGCTTTGTTTTTTCCTTTTGAACTTTTTTGTTTTGGGAAAATATCATTATGTAAATTGTCACGTTGAACATATTATGAACCTCAAGGCTGAAAGTGTTATATTTGTACTGAATAACTCGCGAAATGCAGAGACTATAAAGGAAAAATGCTAACTGTGACCCATTGTATTTTTTTTCAGGAAATATCAGGGTGAAGTTTGATAAACAAGGTATTTCGTTGAATTCAGATTGTACAGTATGGCCCAAAATGAACTAATATCGAACATAAAATGATCGGTATTAAGTTTTCGTTAGATACAAAGTTTTTTTATGAGCTTTAAGACCTAGTTATTCACTTCACATAAGCCTTCAGTTCAACTCGGTATTATGTCATTGAAAGGCTATAACTATAATGAACAATTCAAGCCAAGAATCAACTATTCAATCAAATGGCAAAGAAAGTCAAATGTCTTGGAAGAAATGAAAATGTCTTGTTCTCCTAGGAATTAAAGACGTCAATATTGAGTTCACACAAAATACACGAATTCTCTTGTTGAAGTCAACAAATTCTGAAAACAGCCGAAAAAATAATAAAATAAAGCACCTTACTTGAAACTATAGTTAGTCATATGCGAGGTCATATGCGTATGGTTTAGCAATAAAATAATACAAATAATTTGGATATTGACATTTCTAACTCTTCAGTTAGGCTAATTTTTTTTTGAAGCTACATCAGAAGAATATAATTTGAAAAATATCAACATAATTATAAGCCGCAACAAGTTTAACCTAGAATAAATCGACCCTATCAGTAATTCCGCGCAGGCCGTCCGAATAACTTATCGACTGGTATAACACATTATCATTACACCACCATGCTATTATATAAATTTGAGATAAAAATAATTAAAATCTTAAATGCTTGTAATCATAGCCTGGCTCCAGTTTGTTAAATCCCTAATATCGATCTCCATTTGATAAGGATTAAATTAATCGAGTACATTACTTCGGTAGAGAAGACGCCCACAACCAGCTAACAAGAAAATATTTTTTTTAAACTCGTTCCAAGCGTTCTTACAGCGTAATAATGTTGACTTGTACTGGCTACTAACTTATGTGCCACTATTATTAAATTATAATTTATTGATTAATATGACATCGACTTGTTATTTCATGCATTTTTTATGGTTGTCCTTTGGAAGTTTCGATTTCATCATCGGTAATCGATCTCATTTATCTCAGGTTCTTAATGTGTTACGGTAAATAAGGCAAAAGTTGTTTATTGAGATGCTAGGGATTCATTTGTTTCAGGATATTACCTTATCGTTTGAATCCAGTCTCAAATTTAATAACCTAATGGTCAAATGAGCGGTACAGTTGCCAGTGTCGGTCTAAAAGGAAGTCTTATTTACCTTAGTATATTATCTCAGTTTCATATCGCAAAGCTGTAATAAACAGTTCATTACAGGCTGATTCTTGAATACAATCAGTTTGTAAATATCTGTAGGATTTTCAATAAGAACACATATTTATAATGAATTTAGTATATTAGAAAGTATATTTAAAATGGGTTGGTAAAATCCGAAAATGGCACAAGTGTTTCAGAAGCTTCAGCTTAATCTTTCAAAACCCCATATGTGAAACAATTTTTACGCGCATGTTTTAGGGAAACAGCGTGCTGTCGTTTTGTCCAAATGTTTGTAAATTTCGACGATTGAGCCGAAAATGGTCTCAAACGACTACGTTGGACTCACTGATGACGAATCCGGTGTCAAAATCGATTCTGTCCGGCCGGCCGGCCGTGGACACGATAACTGTCGAACGGAGCCAGCTAGCGACTTGAAACTTGTGGGGTAGTTCGCACATCCAAATGCCGCGTTTAAGTTCGTTAATGGGCCAAATCGGCCGAATAATTTCGGAGTAACAGACATTTGGAATTTTGAGGTTATTTCCCTCATATTTCAGGAACTACTGGGGTGATTGGATTAAAACTCAGCAGTCAGTTGAAATGTAACGACACGCAATTTTGAGCGAAATTTCGTTGGAATCTTATGGTCACTGAATTTAAAAAAAATTTTTTTTCGAAATTTTTTCGAAGAAAATTTTTTTCCGAAACCATTATTCGTATTCAAGAACCATTCCAGTCATACTTTGAGCTCCATATTTCACAGCAGTGCACGAAATTTCAGTTCGATACGGCCATTAGCTTTGGAGATATTGGAAAAAAATATGTAAAATTTCGTGGTTTTCTTCTCGTCCGTCGGCCGTAAGGCCGACCGTTAACACAATAACTTCCAGAAGAAACGACTTGGAAACTCGATATTTATAGAGTAGGATTGGGGCTTGATTACGAAGGTCGAATTCGTGAATGGGTAAAATCCGCCTAATGATTCCGTAGATAAACCCATTCAAAATTTTATTTTTCCAATATTTCCAAAAATACAGATTAGATCGAATTGAAATCCAGTAATTCATCGAAAAAAAATCTAGAAAAGCACTGCCATGAAGGCAGCTGCTTTTTTGGAATGTTCAAATTCGTTGCCGAAGCGATCATCTACATTGAACATGCGTGCAAAAGCTGCTGCCTTCACGGCAGTGCTTTTCTAGATTTTGAAGCTGAATTTAGTGGAGAAATCGTGGAACCTATAAAATTCTGAATGAAATTTCAACCATATGATATAAAATTGTACAAGGATATCCAGATAGAACAACTGCTAGATTTCAATTCGATCAAAGTTCAACGTCACACCTCAATAAATCTCGCAACTCAATCAAAATCCCTCAAAATTGGAATTAAGGAGTCCACCCATCCGTTTTACCTGCTCTGCACAGGAACGGTTTTGAAGATTTTTATATAGAAGGATCGTCCTAGTTTACAGGCATCTATCTTATGCCTTCATATTTTCATTATTTCATTCATTTTCAAAATATTGCGATATTTCATGAAGATCATTTCATTCGAATATCGCAAAGTATTTTCACGCACTTGTAATTAGGAAGAAGTACTATCGTTCTGCCTAAATGTCTGTTATTTTAGAATTTGTAGCCAAAAATTGTCATGAATCAGCCGATCGTATGTATGTGCTCTAATTTTGGAAGGAAATAATCGATAGTCTAGAAACTTTCAGGTTAGGTCTGAAGCTCTCTGAAACCTAAACTGACTTCATTAATTGATGAAATCGGAATCTTTTCCGCGTATGATCTGGGGCTATAGTTTTGTCCAAGTGTCTGTAATTTTCGAAGTTTTTACCGAAATGAAACAACCCAGCGACTTAAAACTTTCAGGGTAGGTTTAAAGCTGAATCAGTCCTCAAATCAGTCCTACATCAACCTTCAATATTTTTTGCGCGCATGTTTTAGGGGAACAATGTGCTATCGTTCCGTCCAAATGTCTGTAATTTTCGATGATCAAGCCGAAAATGGTCTCAAACGACTAGATTGGACTGACGAATCCGGTGTCAAAATCGATTCTGTCTGGCCGGCCGGCCGTGGACACTATAACTGTCGAACGAAGCCAGCTAGCGACTCGAAACTTGCAGGGTAATTCATGCATCGGAATGCCGCGGTTGAGTTCGTTAATGAGCCAAATCGACCTAATAGTTTTGGAGTTATTTGAAATTTTGAGGTTATTTCCCTCATATTTCAGAAACTACTGAAGCGATTGGATTGAAACTTGGCAGTGAATTGGAGCATAACGACGCGCAACTCTGAGCGAAATTCGAAATCTTATGGTCACTCAATTTTGAAAAAATTTTTTTTTCAAAATTTTTTCCGAAAAAATTTTTTTTTTTAGTAAAAAATATGTAGAATGTTGTGGTTTTCTTTTCGATATCGTTGTTTTTTTCGGTATAACTCAAGAAATACTGATTCAATCAAGATGAAACTTCGCAGCTCGGAGATGCTAAAGAATAAATAACATTGTACAGAATTTCGTGATGATTGTGTTATTAGAACGATTTGAAAAAAATTCAAATTTTTGTTTTCAAATATTAAATATTCTGTGATCTGCTCATCATATTATCCTCATTAAATTCTGTATAAACCTTCAAACTATCATTTTTCGATACAGTACTGGATTCCAATTCGATCTAATCTGTATTTTTGGAAATATTGGGAAAATTTTGAATGGGTATATCTGCAGAATCATAGGGTGAATTTTACCCATTCACGAATTCGGCCTTCGTGATTAAGGTCCAAACCTTCCCGATAAATATCGAGTTTCTAAGTTGTTTCTCTCAGAAGTTATTTTGTTCAAGGTCCGGCTGTCAGGATTTTCTTACATAATCACAGATTAGATCGAATTGAAATCCAGTAATTTATCGAAAAAAATCTAGAAAAGCACTGCCGTGAAGGTAGCAGCTTTTGCGCGCAGTGCTATTCTAGATTTTTTTTTCAATCAAGTGCAAAAGGGAAATTCGATCCAATCCATATGTTTGGAAATTTTAGGGAAATACTAAATTTTTAATAGTTATATCTACGAAATCTTTGAGTGGATTCCACCCATATTTTTGAGTGGATTTCACCAATTCGAATTTGGGGAAATATTGAGTTTCTAAGTTGTTTTTCCCAGAAGTTATTATGTTTATGATCCGCCCTTAGGTTTTCGCGAGAACCATAACTTCTTCAGACAGTGAGGTCAATTTTTAGGAACCGCTCTTGCGTTCCGACAATTGTTTTCAGAAATGTTGAAGAAAAATATGTCAAATGTCGTGAAACCACCTGACCTCACGTCAGTGCTCTTCTAAAATGTTTTTGAGGAGTAAATCTGCTGTGGAAAGAGCCAATACCTGGATGGGTGGTCTCTCTGGCTTCGAATTAGAACAAGCGTTCTTCGAGAATCAGATTTTTCAAAATTTCAAAGAAACTCTGAGATATGATTGATTTTTTAAAGAACCGTCCCTGGGTAAAGTGGGGAACCTCTTCGACGTTCCCAGGTGCCACAGCCCCAATATGCAGAAGTTAATCAAAAGAATCTGTTATAACACGTTCATAGCGTAAGATGACGTGAGTTAGTCTATCTAGAGAAGGCTGTAATTAGTCTGTCATTAGACTCCTCCCATTACGACCCTGGTGAAATTAAATTACATGCATGCTATAATTATCTCTACGTAGGACCTTCTGTCCTCTCTGATCCTTGCCCGAGACGAAGCCAGGACAAGGATGAAGAGATATTGGGTGTACTGGCAGAGCCGAAATGAGAATTATTAAAACGCAATTTGTAGTTAGAGTTATGTCTCGCTACCGTCCAAGTTCGTATTACTGAACCCGCCACTTTGAGATCATAGATCGTAATTAGATTATTTATATTATGCCTGGAAGCGATGGACTGGACAAAGCTGAGATTGGTTTTCAGGTGGAATTAATTTTTGAAGTGGTATTGTGAGGGATTTCGTATTGGGTTGTTTATCGTTCTGTTACGGCGTTTACCAATTTGAAGCGAGTTAATGTAGTAAACAATTTGGATCTCACGTTTGAAATCGAACTCATTCTTTCAATTCCTTGTTGGCATTTGAATTCAAGATTGCAGCGCCACGGTGGCCAGTTTAGGAACCTTAGCTAGAGGGATTGGCGAATGAAGATAAGAGCTACTCCCTCTGGTGGCTATCCAAGTAACCCGAGGTACAGAGATTATCATTGACAAGTTAAAAGAAAATGTTAAGAAAATGAGAAAGTTTATGCATTTTTCTTGGCGTTTGTGTGATTTTGCAGGTGCTTCTACTGAGGAAAAGCAAAGTCAAATGTCCCTTCCCGTAGATTTCTACAGCCCGGTAAAAAATTTGGAGTAAGGGTGAAAGATAATTCCTTTAAGAAGTCGGGTCTGAAAGTGTTGAAGAATCGATAAAAACCAACAAACAAGATTTATGAGAGTCTGTTACCTGCATTTTACCGATGATGATCATTTTTATAGAGGTAAGCACGAATGGCTCATGAAATATTAGATCACATTCATGAAGACAATTTTTTTCCAGGCCCATAATGCAAGCAGAGAAATTTAGTCCTTCCCCATAAAAATAGTAAAGTTATGGGTATTTGTCTATATGTTTTTCAACTTTCAAGACAGCCTAAGAAATCCACCAAAGTCAATCTTGCCATTTGGACTTGAAAATAAATAATATTAAAATACTGTCTAACCTTGGAGACATCCCCGTAATTTTAGAGTTGCTACACTCAATTAGATTGAAGGATGTTACATACCAACTTTATAAGAATGGAATATGTACTCCCAGTAATACTCTATAAAAGTCAAAAATTTTCAAACCAAACACTAACAAACAGTACAAAGTCGACTATCAAAACAAAATCTATGTCTGTATGTAAGGTTCTGAAACTAGCCACCGTGGCGCTGCAATGTTAAATTCAGACGCCAAAAGGAGCTAGGTTTTCAAGTTTTTGATTGTATATTTGATTGCAATTCTATGTTACAATTTGTTCAAAGATATAGATTAGATCGAATCAAAATCCAGTTATTTATAGAGAAATAACAGTTCGAAGGTTCATACAGGATTTAATGAGGATAATATGATCAGAAGATCACAGAATATTGAACATTCGTGGGTAAAATCATAAGGGCATCTAATTTTTCTGGAAAAATCGAAAAAACACGTTGCTAAGCAATATTTCAACAAGAAGCATGAATGCTGGTGGCAACAAAATCCGAGGATTTCTGCACCTGCACGAATGCTTTTTGTAAAAACATATAACTTTGGAATGTGTTTTTTCGATTTTTTTCACAGGAAAAATTAGATGCCCGAATGGTATATGACAAGACTACTTCATGAGTAACAGATTATTCTGCATGCATTATGTATAGGTTTTCAAAGGTATTGTAATTTTTGGTGACAACAACGGTCAAGTTTTGCCGCGGGTAAACTCGAATAAACTACTGACAGCTCCTGCCAAACAGTATTTCCACCTAGAAACCATTTGTAATTCAAAATTGCGCGTTTCTGATTGGTGGAAATTACGACGAGGGATATAGTCGAAACAGAAAAGTTGAATTTTTTTTCAAATCGTTCTAATGACACGATCATCAAGAAATTTCGCACAAGGTTGTACATCATGGTTTTCAAGCAAGTAACCGAGTTTCATTATGATTGAATCAGTATTTTTTGAGTTATTGAGAAAAACACAACGATATCGAGAAAAAACCACGAAATTTTACATATATGCGCGAAATCTTTTTCAAATGAAATGAATATTTTTTGAGAAAAAAAATTTTTCGGAATAAAGTTGAAAAAAACTTTTCTAAAATTTCTGTTTTGTTGTTCTCAACAACATTTCGCCAAAAGTTGCTAGTCTTTATGTTCCAACCAACTGTCAATTCAATCGCTTCAGTAGTTCTAGAAATATCAGGGAAATAATATCAAAATTTCAAATAGCTCTAACTCCGAAATCATTCAACCTTTTTCGCCCACAAACGAACTTGACCTTCCCATTTCAAAATGCAACCAACCCTAAAAGTTTCAGATCGATGGGATTCTCTATACGCCACTAAGCGTGCATACGGACGGCGGACGGCCAGCCAGACAGAATCGATTTTAACACTGAATTCGTCATTAGTGAGTCCAACATAGTCGTTTGAGATCATTTTCGGCTCAAAACTTGACAATTGCAAACGTTTGGACAAACGGAAATTATTCGACTCAAATAACTTGGGATTTTCATTGATTCGAATAGTTTGGTAATCAAGCGGACTTTGACAATAAAAGGACACTTTGGAAAATATTATTACAAATATATTTCACAGTAAATGGCAGGTTTTTCTCATTTGAAATAGAGCCAATCCTATAATTATATATTAATATAGCCTAGCGTATACATTCAAATTTATTCTTAAGAGCAAATAATACCTCGAATGAAAAGGGGTGACCTCTGGAGGCTAGAGTTCGTTTTTTCAAAATTTTTTTTGGTGCGAATGATTGAAAAAAATCGTAGGAATGCGCAATGTTGCCAATTTTTCGAATTCGAGAATTTTCGGGAAAATAAGAACTGAAATGGAGTGAAAATGGAAAAATAACTAGCATTGCGCATTGTCGCTAAAGGATTGAGTACACTCTATAAAGAAATTTCAAAAAGTACTCAATGAAGTGTTCAGAACGACACCCGATTTTCCCCTATAAACGTCGAAATTTCTCCGAATTCTTACAGTTCACGCGCCTATTGGCGAATGAAGATAAGCGCTACTCCCTCTGGTGGCTATCCGAGTAACACGAGGTACAGACATTATCATTGACAAGTTAAAAGAAATGTTAAGAAAATGAAAAATTTTATGCATTTTTCTTGGCGTTTGTGTGATTTGACAAGTGCTTCTACTGAGGAAAAGCAAACTCAAATGTCCCTTTCCATAGATTTCAACTGCCCGGTAGAAAATTTGGAATTAGGGTGAAAAAAACTTCCTTTTATAAGTCGGGCCTGAAAGTGTTGAAGAATCGATAAAAACTAACAAACATGATTTATGAGAGTCTGTTACCTGCATTTTACCGATGATGATCATTTCTATGAAGGTAAGCACGAATTGCTCATGAAATATCAGATCACATTCATGAAGACACTTTTTTCCAGACCCATAATCCAAGCAGAGAAATTTACTTAAGAGAAATGCTATGCCTTCCAGACATCTGCCTGTTGAACTGATCATTGAGAAACAACGTAAATGTTCTAGGGATAGAATTGACTACTGAAAAAAAGAGTCTCAACAAGGAAATATCTGGTGATGAATACTCTTTGCTCAAAATGCTTCTGCCGATGAAAGCAATGTTGTACAAGGCTTATTTATCACAGCTTTTTCAAGAACAATCATATGAGAGTTGAAAAATTTATTTGTCAATCCATAATGAATAAGACTTACGTACAAGTAGCATTAGATTCATGTGAATGTAATCATTTTATTCACAATTTATTGAGTATTTAGTCCTTCTCTATAGAAATAGTAAAGTTATGTGTATTTGTCTATAATTACAAAAAGTATGTTTTACAATACTATCTGTTTTTCAGGTCAGCCAAAGAAATCCACCAAAGTCAATCCTACCATTTGGATCTGAATATTGGATATTAAAATACTGTCTAACCTCAGAGATATCCCCGTGATTTTAGATTTGCTACACTCAATAAGATTGAAGGATGATACATACCTACTTTATAAGAATGGAATATGTACTCCCAGTCATACTCTCGTCAACCATAAAAGTCCAAATAGTCTTTTAATAAAAATAAATCGTGAAATCAAAAATTATCTAACCAAACAGTACAAAATAGACTATCAAAACAAAATCTATGTCTGTATGTAAGGTTCTAAAACTGGCCACCGTGGCGCTGCAATCTTAAATTCAGACGCCAATAGGAAACTTTCAAGCAAGTAGACTGGGTCCAGCAGCCTGACCTTGAGATATAAGCGAGGTTTGATGACATTTGGCACCTCCCTATCAAACAGCATTTCAAAGCATAAGTTATCAGGAGATATTCACAATTATGTTATCTTTTTCTTGTTGATTAGTGTTTACGTGTAGAAACATTGTAAAGCTCATTAAAAAACAACTCGATATCTTGAGAATTATTCATAGCATAGGTTTAGTTCGTCTTTTAATATCATGTTAGCAGCACTATTCTGTTTTTTACTTCACCTATAAAGGTGACACCGCTGCTGGCATTTCAGATCTTTCTTCAGAAGAACCATCTCAAAAATGTATATATGGCACTATGAAGCTTGTCATTCGAACCACGCACACTCTTCAGACTCTTCAGAGTGTGATAATATGTTATAGAAATGAATAGTGATGTGGAATTTGATCATTATACTGGGCAAATACTGAACCATTGTGTAAGATATGCAGTGTTTTTTAATTATAATAATTAAGTTCTAGTTTTTGACTGAGGATGTATCGACGCTGTATTCTTCCTCTTGATAATTAGCGGATACCATTTATGGGGTGTACCCCGTTCGGATCCGAATGTTACAGAAGAAATAAATAAGTGAATAAATAAATGACGAAACCCCGTCAAAAATGATTAATGTCCGCACACATTCCACTAATCTAACTAATTTAAGGCAAATTTGTGAGTCAAATAACCGAAAATAGAGTGCGACGATCAGCATTTAGATGAGATCCTGAGCCACAGCCATCTACTATATTTCACCGTAGCTGTCAGAGCAGGCCGTGTACCTGGCCGCCCGGGATCGCCTTTGAGCAATTATCTAATTAAAATTAATACCCTTTTAAAACTCGAACTCATCAGAGAGGGCCTGGGTACTGAATTAATCATGGAATAATCGAGTTGCCGGTGATGGATATTTTTAATTTAATAAATAATGAGAAATATATTAAAGTCTAGTTAGCAGGTGTATAAAAAAGGCTGGTCGGACTTTGGTTGTGAGAGTGGTCTGTTAATTCCTGGTGTTGTTCTATGTAATGAAGGGGTAATGATATGACGAAGGTACACTTAAAAATGTGTTCGGCTTCTGAATTGATATTTTTTGACGTTGTGCAATAGTTTGAGGTCCAATTCGGTGTGTGTGGAAGTCTGCTTTGAAGATAATTATGACTACCATCAATCCATCCTCAAAATCAGAGGACAACACATCTAGGCAGGGCTGGGCAGTATTTCAATTACTTGTAATTGAAATACGTATTTGAAATACAAATACGTAATTTGTATTTGTATTTCAATTACTTCTTGAAAATGTATTTTGTAATTGCTATTTCAGATACCTGACGCTGATGTATTTTATATTTTGTATTTCGATACTTTTGTCTTCGAAATACTTTCGAACAAATACATTTAGCGCTGAGCGCTCTACAGAAAATAGTCCCTGAATCTCCCTCCAGATGGCGCGACGTTCATCTGCTTCATCTAGTTCTTTTGCTTGAGTTAGAGTTAGTCAACTTTTAAATAAGAGATAAGAGCAAAGAGCTTACCATCCTTGAACATCATCCTTACATAAAAAATGTGTTCATAGAATATAACACAATTTGTGCCCATCAGGACCTGTAGAAAGATTGTTTTCTTCAGCAGGTTTTATTCATTCCCCAACAGGAGGCTGTTTGTCTGATGCTACATTCAAAAATCTTATGTTTCTGAGAGGAAATTCTTCATTAAGCGATAAAATAACTGAGTTGAATCAGTTGTACTCTTTCCACATTTTACGTAATACCTGAATGTATTTTGTAATTTGTATTTCAAATACAAATAGTTAAAATACTGTATTTTGTATTTTATATTTCGAATACCCGACTTGAAAGTATTTTGTATTTTGTATTTCAATTAAGCCAAGCATGTATTTTGCCCAGCCCTGTCTAGGAGTAGAGGCTTCAACAACTTTGGATGGAAAAGTTGAAGGCTTTTGAATGTGATAACCAATAATTACAGGAACCGTATATTTTGTGTGGATGTTTAAGAGGAAAAACTCTGCTATCGTAATTTTCGAGAGGTTGGATTCACTGTTGACAAATCCGATGTCAATATCGCTTCTGTCCGCCACCTGCCGTCCGTCAGTAGATACGATTACAGGCGTACGGAGAATCACACTCTAGCCAGAAAGGAAGCACAAACGCTACCTACTGGCCCAGAACCTTTCTGTGGTATAGGCAAATGAACCTATAAGAAAGAGTTTTTCGAGAAGGAAGAAAATGAAAGAGGGGCACTCTGGAGGAATTCTCCAGGAATGGAACACTCTAAAAAGTTTGAAATTGCTAAAATCATTTGGATCTCAGTAAAAACAAATTACGCCTCTTCACTAGTTTCCTTACAGGACACTGTCGCCTGAGGAAGCACATGATGAGAATGGGCTTATCAGAAACTGACGAGTGCAGATTTTGTGGGGAAGAGGAGCAAACTCCTGTTCACCTGATCACAGAATGCCTCGCCATTGTGAGCCTGCGCAAGAAATATCTTGGACAGGAGCATTATAGGAGGAATGAGAACTTAGCCTCCGTGAAGCCCTCACAGATATTAGAATTCATCAGAGCTCTAGAGCTGGAGGGCGAGCTGTAGGTCCGCATGCGAAAACAGCTCCGACGAGGGGGCACAATGGACCTTAAGGTCGCAGTGGAATATAACCCCTTACCAACTATTAACTATTAACTATTAAAGGTTTCAACAACTTTGGATGGACAAGTTGAACGCCTTTAAACGTGATAACCAATAATTACAGGAACCGTAATTTTTGTATGGATGTTCAAGAGGAAACTCTGCTATCATAATTTTCGATAGGTTGGATTCACTGTTGACAAATCCGATGTCAAAATCGCTTCTGTCCGCCACCTGCCATAATTCTTGGAGATATAGAAAATATTGGCAAAATTTGTGGTTCCTCGTTTTAGTTGTTTTTCCAGGAATAACTAAGAAATTACCGATTCAATCATGATTTAACTTGTTACCTAGTTCGAACATGCTAATAAACAACTTTGTGCTGGTCTCATCATTGGAGCAATTCGAACAAATCAAAGTTTTTCAGATATTCAACAGGTATTCGGCGATATTCTGATCATATGCTCATGAAATTTTGTATGAACTTTGAGCTGTCATTTTTGCGTGCATCTTCTGGGAGAACAGCGTGCTATCGTTTTGTCCAAATGTCTGTAATTTTCGAATTTCTTCCTGCAAATGGTCTCAAACGACTAGGTTGGACTCACTGATGACGAATCCGGTGTCAAAGTCGATTCTGTCCGGCCGGCAGTGGACACGATAACTGTAGAACGGAGTAACCTGGCAACTTGAAACTTTCAGGGAAGGTCGCGCATTGGAATGCCGCGGTTGAGTTCGTTAATGGATCAAATCAGTCGGATAGTTTCGGAGTTATAGCCACTTGAAGTTTTGAAGTTATTTATTTTTTATTTCAGAAACTACTCGAGCGATTGGATTCAAACTTAGCAATTAGGTGGAGTATAACAACGCGCAACTTTGAGCCAAATTTTGTCAGTGGACCTAAAAAAAAATTTTTTTTCAAAATTTTTTTTTCGTAAACCGTTCATCATATCCAGAAAAAATTTCCATTCAGACTTTGAGCTTCATATTTCACAGCAGTGTACCAAATTTCAGATTATAAGTTTTGGAGTTACCGGGAAAAAATACGTCAAATTTCGAGGTTTTTTTCGCCATATCGTTGCTTTTTTCGGTATAACTCAAAAAATTCTGATTCAATCCTGATAAAACTTCGCAGTTGGTTTGAAGATGCTGGAAGCCAACATTGTGCCAAATTTCGTGATGATCGTGTCATTAGAACAATCCGAAAAAAAAAATCTGTGATTTTCTAATCATATCATCCTCATTAAATTCTGTATGAAACTTCGAACTCTAATTTTTCGATGAAGTAATGGATTTCAATTCGATCTGATCTTCAAGTTTAAATTCGTTGCCGAAGCGGTCATCTACATTGAACATGCGCGCAAAAGCTGCTGCCTTCACGGCAGTGCTTTTCTAGATTTTTCAATCAAGTACTGTAATTCAATTCGATCTTATCTGTATTTTTAGGAATATTGTGAATAATTGGTATATCTGCGGAATCAGGGGGCGGATTTTACCTATTCACGAATTCGACCGTTCAAACCACTCCAAACCTACTCTTCGAATATCTAGTCTTTTACGGAAGTAATTAATTATAAAGATACGATTTTTTTGCAGAAACAATTAATTTTTTTCGAGAAGGTTTTTATTTTTGTGCGATATTCAAGGAATTCTGTACAAATCAATATTTCCTCTTTCGACTTCAAAAACCTAGGAATTCTTCATTAATTTTCTTTTTTTTTCAGGATTTTATTCCCAACATCGGTAGAATAAACTATTTAAAATTAAACAAGGGCATTTTTTCTATATAAAAGTTTTATTCAATTTTTAATATTTCTCTTCTTAATTTTGGGAGACAATACAAATTCAAAAAACCTGAAAATCAATGCAAAATATAACGAAAATATATATTCTTCAACCTAAATTACCTAATCCACTTTTCATATATCGGAGTGAAGTCCGTCTCACAATGAATAAAAACTAAGCCGAAATAACCGAAACATTCATAACACATTGAATATGTAAAGTTTAATAATGTGATAATACCTACTATAATTATTTTGATATATTACTAATGGAACATCATATTCGAAAGCTAATCAACATCAGATCCAAATCATCTCATTTAGGACGTTGATTATAAGAGAGCTACCAAAACATGCATATCATTAGGTGATTGGCTTAAATGGATTATAAATGATGGACCGGCAAATTATACGGTGGCTGGTGGACTGAATTTTTGGGCCGACATGTATTTCTCATCCTTGACGCACTGGCCATGACGATGTTGAAAGTTATTACTTAACAGATGTTGGATCGAAATTGGAAAAATCTCATGGTTTTTCCATCGTTAACACCTTACCGTTAAGCCACTTTTTCGTATGAAACAATAGGTATTTTCGATATTTTTTGCTCGGGTTTCTATCGTAAGTTCCGATAAAAACAACTCAGAATCTCGATATTTGTAAAGAAGGTTTGGACCTTGATTACGAAGGCAAAATCTACCCAATTATTCCGCAGATATACCAATTCAAAATTGAATTTTTCTTATATTTCCAAAAATGCAAATTAGATTGTTTTGAATCCCAGTAACTCTTCGAAATATGACAGTTGGGAGGTTCATATAGAATTTAAGGAGGATGATATGATCAGAAGATCACAGAGTATTGCGCATTCTTGCTAAAAAATTAGGTAAATCCAAAAAAAAAATTTCAAAACATACCCACCTGAAGCCTGCAGAACGACAACTCGTTTTCTTCTATAGACGTCGAAATTTCTCCGAATTCTAATATTTTACGCACCTATAGGCAGCGTTTAAGCATATAGACCAGGTCCAGAGGCCTAACCTTGAGATATAAGCGAGGTTTGATGACATTTAAATGTGGCTGTGTTGCCTAGCTGTAGTTTACTAACACGTGGTATTCTTTCCTCTTAACCATCTCATTTCAAAATGCACCCTACCCTAAAAGTTTCAGGTCGATAGGATTCTCTGTACGCCCGTGAGCATGCATAGGGACGGTCGAACGGACAGAATGGATTTTGACATCGGATTCGTCCTCAGTGAGTTCAACGTAGTCGTTTCAGACTATTTTCGGCTAAAAAGTCGAAATTTACAGACATTCGGACAAAACCGCTTTGGCAACGAATTTAAACTTGCGCCCACATGCTACTGACTTCACACGTGAGTGCTTTTTGCGCGCATGTTCTAGGGGAACAGCATGCTATCGTTTTGTCCAAATGTCTATAATTTTCGATGATTGAGCCGAAAATGGTCTCAAATGACTAGATTGGACTCACTGATGACGAATTCGGTGTCAAAATCGAACTGTCCGACCGGCGGTGGACACGATAACTGTCGAACGAAGAGAGCTATCGACTTGAAACTTTCAGGGTAATTTTTTCCAAAAAATTTTTTTATCGGAAACCGCTCTTCATATCTGAAAAAATTTCACTCGGACTTTGAGCTTCATATCTCAGAGCAGCGTACCAAATTTCAGTTCGATACGATCATAAGTTTTGGAGATATTGAGAAAAAATATGTAAAATTTCGAGGTTTCCTTCTCGATATCCTTGTTTTTTGCGGTATAACTCAAGAAATACTGCTTCAATCCTTATGAAATTTCGCAGCTAGTTTGAAGATGCTGGAAGACAACTTATTGCAAAATTTCGTGATGATCGTGTCATTAGAACAATGAAAAAAAAGTTTCTGTGGTTTTATTATCATATCATCCTCATTAAATTCTGTATGAACCTTCGAACTGTAATTTTTCGATGAAGTACTGGATTTCAATTCGATCTTATCTGTATTTTTGGAAATATTGGAAAAATAAAATTTTGAATGGGTATATCTGCGGTCTAACGGCCGACTGCGTAAACACAATACCTTCCGAAAGAAACTCGATATTTGTAGGGAAGGTTTGGACCTCAATCACAAAAGTCGAATTCGTGAATGGGTAAAATCCGCCCAATGATTCCGTAGATAGACCCATTCAAAATTTTATTTTTCCAATATTTCCAAAAATACAGATTAGATCGAATTGAAATCCAGCAATTTATCGAAAAAAAATCTAGAAAAGCACTGCCGTGAAGGCAGCAGCGTTTGCGCGCATGTTCAATGTAGATGATCGCTTCAGCAACGAATTTGAACATGCGCGCAAAAGCTGCTGTCTTCACGGCAGTGCTTTTCTAGATTTTCTAGATTTTTTTTTCAGTGTTGACCTAGTTTATTTCGGAAACATTAAATTGTTTCTAATGTTCGATTAGAAATCCTCGTTGAATTTCACGGACCACCTTGACGAAGTGAAATATAGTAAAACATTTTTGAGACGTCATTCCCTTAGCGTGTTTTCGATCAGACGCAACGAACAATGGCTCACATACGGGTCATTCTGTGACTTCATTGTTGATTTATAACATATTATTATATCATTCATTAATTTTATGCCGAACATCGGAAGCTAACAGTAGTTTGGTTCATTAGGTACAATGAATTTCCAATCTCGGTGTGTTGTTCATCTCGGCCTGATTTGAATTCCTTTCAGAACAACTATCAATCTAACAAGCAACGCTAATGAATACAAGCAAGAAATGAATGTATGTGTTATACATACTATTAGACAAACTGTGAGTCTGATACTCATTTGTATATCAAAGGGTGACCGTTAACTGGCAGAGCTGCCTTTGGAATAATGCCTTCTATGCCTACAATTTTATCTTCTGATTTGAAAATCTCTTTTTGCGCTAGTATTAGACTGCTACTTCAAAAGAACCTCGAAAAGCATTGACGTGAAGTCAGCAGCTTTTACGCGCTTGTTTACATCGCGAAATGGCTATTTGGAAATTTCAATGAAATTTAAATGAAATATGGAAATTTTAATTTTTTTCCAATTTTTGCAAGGATAATTCCTCTTATTGATACTGTCCATCTTTCAACCAAGTTTCATCTCGATCCGATAAATATTTTTCGAGTTATTGAGAAATCAAAATTTCAAATGGCTGTAGCACAAAAACCGTTCGGCAGATTTGGCCCATTAACGAACTCAACCGAGATATTTAGGATCAAAAGCTAACCTGAAAATTTCGAGACTCTAAGTCTCTTCTTTCGGAAGATACAGCACACACAGCTGGACGAACAGAATTAAATTTGACCACGGATTAAGATTTAAGACCATTTTCGGCTGCAAATCCGTAAATTACTGACATCGTGACGAATTAATTACGCGCTGTTCCCTAGAACAAGCGTGTAAAAACAAACTTTATATGAACGTATGAAACAGGGTGGTAAACTTTTGCAGAAGTTTTTTTTCAATTACCAGAAATGAAATTTGGTACACGTTTTCATGGCATCGGGATACATTTTCTGATGTAAGGCCGATTTTATTATTTTCACCAGTGGTGTTTGCATGAGTTACGCATTGAATTTTCTTGAAGAGAAAAATCATGTGTTAAAATTGTTTTCGAAATTCCTATCCATTTCTGAGCAATTTAGATCCTTTTGTTATACTTTCTCCGGCGCCTATTTTTCACTGAAGTACTAAAATCATTCTATTTCTTAATGCTAAAAATTTGATGGTTTGAAGTTAAAGTAAATATATTTTTGCGCGCATGTCCTAGGGAAACAGCGTGCTATAGTTTTGTCAACATGTCTGTAATTCTCGAATTTTTTCCCGAAAATTTTCTGGGCTGGACTCACTGATGACGAATCCGGTGTCAAAATCGATTCTGTCCGTCCGGTTTTGGAAACGATAACTGAAGAATGGAACAAGCTGGCGATTTGAAACCTTCAGAGTAGGTCGCGTATAAGAATTCCGCAGTTAGATTCGTTATAAGGCAAAATCGGCCAAACGGTTTCGGAGTTATAGAAATTTTCTTCAAATTTTTTTCGAAAAAAATTTTTTTTCTGAAACATATTCGAGAAATATTTTGCTCATATCTTGAGCTCCATATTTCAAATAGTGTACCAAATTCAGTTCGATACGGTCCTTATATTTTCGGGGATATTGGAAAAAAAATCTGTCAAATTCGTTGTACATTCCTTAGTATAACTCAACAAATATCTAGTTTATTGTGTTTACGATCGTCCGTTAGTCCCCAATCTCACTCTATAAATGTGGAGCTTCATTTCATTTATTTCGAAAGTTAATATGTTTACGGTAGTAGAATATAGAATATTTGAAATATAAGATTTGAAATTTTATTTTTAATGGCCCAATTGAATATCATTATCTCAATAGGTACATGATTTTCTAAGGTTTCCGTGAAAACATTTTTCTTGAATTCTCATTTCACATGTCCACAGTGAAAAAACTCCCCAAAACTGTTGAGATCTTTCAAGGTTGAACTCTCCTCCAGTCTTAACATTGGTGTGAAAACAGAATAAAAAAATATCCATTGGTTTTCATTTTGTAGCCTTCCAAAGATTCGACTCGGACTACTGAAATAATTTTAATTTAGAAAACCGGTCGTCTTACGCGAGCCAACATTGTTCTCTCAGCAGAATGACCTGGAAAGAAATATGAATTTATCTACAAAATAAAAATTTCTCAAAAAAAGTTTTTGGGAATCGAACTTTCTCCACATTCGGACATTAGGGTCAAATGCGATGAACTGCCGTTGCCTGGACATTTATGATCAGAATAAATCCAATTCATACTCGAGAGTTAGCGTGTTCGTACTGTCCGAAAGCGGAGCGAGTTCGATTCCGACCAAAGTTATTTGAGATTTTTTTTCTCGATGAATTCATATTCCTATCCAGGTTCCAATTTTAGGAAACCTCAGAAAACCAAGTACATTGAAATAATGCTATCCAATTTGGCAATCGAAAATAAAACATTCCAACTTTGCAGTTCACGCATAATTCATTACAGTTATCAGAATATTGCTCAAAGTTGACATTGAACACCCTATATCTCGCTTATGCTTATGCTTCGAAAACGGGGTACATGTCATAAGGCAAAAATGACTCCCCCAATGTCATCTACCCGGCTGTATTCGTTTGTCCAGAATATGGTGAAACATCCTGTATATAAGTTTACGCGGGTCATATTCAGTTTTGGTAACCTTAACACTCAAATTCTCTCTTGTTGATCAATCAAGTAAAAAATTAACATATTTGTAGTGTGTAAACCAGCAGGTAGTAACTAGTTTCTTCTTAACGACGTATTTAATAATCACCGAGTAAATTTAAAGTATAGTGTGCCATGATTTACATTGTCACTATTCCCGTTCGGGCTTTTTCGATGCAAATATGTCAGTTTATCGTGTTTTCCTATTTTACCCTGAGCCCATTCAAGATTATGGCATCAAAATTGAATTAATCGTAAATATTAGTCACAGTTGTTCGGTCTGAGACAAAGAAAGAACTCGTGCTGCGTACCTCGGGGATTTTAATTTTGTTTATACTCCAATATCCGTGAAATGTGAGACTTTTTGACATTTACAGCCGTTATATTATATTGTTTATTATTTGGGGAGATTGTACGTAAATTTTTACGATGAAAATATCGATTTGGGAAAATTAAATTAGAAAATGTGTTCGTGGCAGTTGTGGAATATTTTTATCGGGTCTATTTGATATAGTCAGTAGATGTTGAAATAATACAATACAGGGTGACCACGATAAACATTCACATTTTGGATGGTACTGTACTCAGATGTGGTGGGAGGAGCGTTCATTCACAGACCAGGTCTGTGGTCCGTGGTTCATTCGCTGTCCAAAGAACGGCCATTTTTGTTTCTGAGTCACAATGGAGAAGTGGTCGGTAGAGCAACGCGTGTTTTCATACGATCTGTATGTTGGAAACGGTGACTCCAGTGTTAGCACCTCAACGAGCATTTCGAGTTCATTTCAGCATTTTATTTGTGGGGACATTTGAAAGAGCCACTTTATCGACATAAACCCCGTACTTTAGATGACTTGAAAGCAGCGATCTCTACTGAGGTGGTCATGATCACTGAGGATACACTGGAAGGATTATGGAGGAGCTTTCTGAATATAATAGGAAATTGCCTCTAAGGAGAAGGGCGTAACCTTCCTGGGTTCCTATTCTTGAATCAGGGATGGGATAAAATAGGCGTGTCGATGATGTTGTCAAGGAAACGGAGTGCATTTCTGATGGAGCGATAGAGGACGTTCATACCATCACATTCAAGAATAGGGTCCCTGACATCATTTTCTCTACGTGAAGTAAATGGCGTACACCCACAACTATGTAACTTAGAATGAATAAATAGTATCTTGGTAAAGTTAATATTGTTTTTTTTTCATTTCTAAAATGTAAATTTTTCTCGTGGTCACCCTGTATTATGGAGTTAGTGAAGTTACTCTTGATTTTCTTTAGCGGTGTAACCTGTATATTCTTTAAAACATCGGCATATTTTATACCAACCTACCTACTAATTTTCAATAGCAAATATCACATTGCAGGTTGAATTTAACATATCTAAATGACCCGTATTCTCATTACATGGATATACTATTTTATTGTATTCACAATGAATTATTGGTTTCGCAGGTGTAAGTTGATTCCGACACCAATAACAACTATGGATCATTAAATAATGACATTTGCTTACCATTCCATTAGCAATAAATTGTTTCATATTTTTTATTATTGATGATGCTATTCCGTGGATCATTCAAACAACTTGGAAAGATGGATCTATTAAGGACCTTCAGATGGGATAACCTCCGACAAAGTGTTAGAATGAAGCATGTGAATGAAAATAATTATTTGAGTCACATATTTGTGTGCTTAAAAAGAATGATTTTTCTCGAAAATAGCTATGGATGGCTGATCACTTGGTTAACTCAACTTTCATGAGTTGAGTACTTAGTTTTGCTTGGAAATTATTTGGAAGGATAAAAACAACTGAGTTTACTTGGTGAACAATTTTTGTGATATCCTGATTCAGGTTGGATTCAAGACTATAGCTAGGAACATATACAGTACTCGTCAAAATTATGGAACAAATTCATTTTCTCAGGAGAAAAATATTTGGCAACAAAACCCTGAAACAGGTCAATTCTTGTTTCACTTTTACCAAATTTATATGCATTTCTGAAGGATTTTTTTTGTACCCTTCTGATTTTTTACGTGAGGGGGTTGAAAGGGGTTGAAAGTTGTGCATGAACAAAACTGTACTGGTCGACTTTCAGTCGGTGACAAATTTCATCAGGTACCATCGTCTCAAAGTAAATGAGCCATGACAAAAAAACAAAAAAAATTCTGCACGCCTGTAAAGAAAGTTCAGAGACCTTGCCAAAAAAGTACCACATGACCTACTTTCCCCATTCAAAAAATTTAGGGGGTTGATGGGGATGGCACAAGGCGCAACAAAAATCCTTCAAAAATGCATGAAAATTTGGTAAAAGTAAAACAAAAATTGACCTGTTTCAGGATTTTGTTGCCAAATATTTCTCTTCTGAGAAAATGAATTTGTTCCATAATTTTGACACGCACTGTATTATACTTTGTACTCTATAGCAGAATAGGATATCATGAATATCTCATATTTCGTACAACAACCTGTGATTTGACACCGATGGACTTTTTTCTTTGGGGTTATGTGAAAAGCCAGGTCTATAAGAATAATCGGTAAAGTAGACAGGATTCGCCGTAGGCCTGTTATCGTGTCTACGGTCAGAATGGATTTTTATACCGGATTCGTCATCAGTGAGTCCAACCTAGTCGTTTGAGACCATTTACGACTCGAAATTCGGAAATTACATACAATTAGATAGAACGGTAGCTCACTGTTTCCCTAGAACATGCGCGCAAAAATAATTCCCAGAAAAAAATTTTGTTTTCGCAAAAATTTTTTTTAACTTTTACTGACTGTACGATCTAGAATTTCGCGAAAAGTTGTGCGTCAATATTTTCACACTAATTGTCCAGTTTCAATCCAATTGCCTCAGTTCTTTCTGAAATATAAGGAAAATTACCCCAAAAATTCAAGTGACTTCAACTTCAAAACAGTTATTTTTGAAAATTATGGGAAAAATAAATTATGTATGGTCCATTTCAGGATTTATTCGACCTTTTCACGGATTTGGCAGTCAGGACACCGCTAAAATGATCATAATATAATACTGAAACAATTAGTGAATAAAGACCGAAAGATTTGGAAATAATGACCGTTCATGTAAAATCCGCCACGTTTTTAATCAGGCATAATTCTCACGCAAACATGATGCAAGACAATGTTGCAGCAGAAAGCCTGAGGTCTTAGTAGATCGTTAGTAAATCGGCCCAATCTAGACCTAAGAACAATATGTTGCAATAAAAATATAACAAAGTTAACTCTAGACATACCATAATTCATTTAAAACCAATAAAAACGCCAAATAAAGTAAACAAAGCCGCCAACGTATGATTTAGTGGCGGGTCAAGTTTTTATTTATCACTGCGTTATAAATTGTCGGTTAGTTATATTCGCTTTGAAAAAATTATAGGCTTTAATTGGTTATCGGGCTAATTGGAAATCGACCTAGCGAACCGACAGATACACCCACGTTTCTACTGATTCATTCGATTCTGTGCCTCGGAAATTAATATCTGACTTCGTTATCTAATTTATTCTATTATGTAGGTACTGGTGGAGAAATATGAAATTGAATAGGAAGTTCGTTAGTAAAGCACAAGTTGAAATCGAGAATGACCCACACATTGCCAAATTAGAAGAGATCATTACTTCGGTAGAAAAAGGTTAGGGAAGTGGGTTTATTGGTTCATATTCATTATATCATATGTAAAGGGTGTTTTAAACTGCGTTCTTTTTTAAGAACGAATAAAACACAAAATTTGCATTCATTTTCGAAAACTTTTATTAGTAATTGAAGTATCAGTTTGACATTTATATACGAAAAATAATATCTGTCAAATGGCTTCCTCTTGTAGCTCTACGGACGTCCATTCTTTTGTTAAAATTTTCAATGACATTTTGACATAATTGAGGCTCTATCTCACTAATGACATGAATAATTTTTTCCTTAAGTTCCGGAATCGGTTGTGGATTATTCCCCTGATATTTCGAGAAACGCTAGAGCGATTGAATTGAAACTTGGCAGTCAGTCGAAAAAGAAGGACTCGCAACTTCTCACTAAGTTTTGTTTAGATCTTGCTGTGAGTAAATTGAGAAAAAAAAATTGTTTCGAAATTTTTTTTTCAAAAAATTTTTTTTTTCAGAAACTATCAATTCTATTCGGATAAAACTTTGTTCATACTTTAAAGTTCATATTCCGCAGTAGTGTACCAAATTTCAGTTCTATGCGATAATAATTTTTGGAGATATTCTGAAAAAATTATGTCAAATTTCGTGTTTTTTTCTCGATATCATTGTTTTTTCGGAATAACTCAAAAAATACTGATTCAATCATGATGAAACTTAGGAACTAGTTTGAAAATGCTGATGGACAACTTTATGCAAAATTTCGTGATCAAAACATTGTGAAAAAAAATTCATTTCTTTTTCAAATATTCAACATCTGTGATATTCTGATCAATTATTCTGATTTAATCCTTTAAGAACATTCGAACTGTCATTTCTCGAGAAATTACTGGATTTTTATTCCATTTAGTCTGTAGTTTTGGAAATATTGGGAAAATAAAAGTTTGAATGGGTATATCTGCGGAAGCATTGGGTGGAATTTACCCATTCACGAATTCGACCTTCGTTAATTATTATTATTATTATTATAATTATTATATTTGTAGAGTAGGTTTGGGGTTTAATTAAGAAGGTCGAATTCGTGAATGGATAAAATCTACCTAATGATTAACCCGTTCAAAATTTTATTTTTTCAATATTTTCAAAAGTACAGATCGGTTCGAAATGAAATCCAATACTTGATTTTAAAATGGCAGCTCGAAGGTTCATGAAGAATTTTGGGAGGATAATATGGCCAGAACATCACCAAATCATTACATTAGGAGGTAAAAGTGCGTAAACGAATGACTAACCGCTTTGGTAACGAATTTGAACATGCGCGCAAAATCTGCTGACATCGCATCAGTGGTTTTTTCGAATTTCGGTCATATTTCATTTTCCGAGTTAAATAATCCAATGATCAAATCACAAAAAAATTTAACTGTCATATTCAGAAGGAAAATAACTTTTCAACAACAAATCTTATGATCCCCATTCAAGTTTGAGGGTTCTGAGCGATTTTCCAGGATCTTGACTTTTTTCCTATAGAAACCTCTGTTTCCCCAAAACCCTATAACACCTGTATAGTAACAAAAATATTTTTCCCTGCATGTCTGTCTATAAATAAATTCCTACACCTTTTGCATCGAAAGTACAAATTTTATTCAATATAAAATTTTTCATCAAGAAAATTATCCATCACATATCAATTTACTCAATTTGCAAAAATTCCATAATGTGAGGACACTTACACGCAAAATAACACTCCCATTGATCGCATCTCCGATAATCTAATATAATGATAATCGTGATTGCAATTTAGAAAATAAGCAGAGGCGCTACCGACACATGTAGTACCTACCTGTGCAAACTTGCCCATCCAGAAGAGCCGACCGTACCGGGACATTACACATGCTCGCAAAATTGGCCCATTCGCCTAATTATGAGTCCAATACTCATTATGCCTCACCGACACCGTCATTACATCATTAAGGCCACTTATATCTGTCAATTTCCCGACTTAATTTCAGCCGAGTGATTGCGCCAATGTTCTTCGTTATTAAAAGTCATAAATGCCAAATAAGCGCGCCATTAGGGCTGCATTTTTCCGCAAATTGTGGTTGGCGATAATTATTTTCACTTGCCATATACGACGAGGGTTTCATTGTAGCAGGTTCGTGATCTTTACGGAGAAATCATGGGTGGCGGGCAGGAGGCACAGAATACGTGGAATGGAAGAAAAATAATCGAACTGGCAACACTGAGAAACATCTGGCAACACCGTGTTGTTCTACTTGTTTATACAGGTGCGTTGATCCCTTCCAAATGCTTTATCCGAGTTCCAGAACCTTAAGGCAATTTTGAAAGCGCATCAATCAGTCTTTGTGGTATATGATACAAGAATAAGAAGAATATAGAGCACCTATCAAGTGTTTAATAAGTTTAAAGAGGCCTGAGGGGAACATTCCTTGTCAACGATGAAATTTTTTTTTCAGGCTCAAACAGTAGGACGTGTTCAGATTCTCTTTGACATCAAAATGAGCCGATTAAGATGACCGATCAGTTATATTTAAACATTGGCTCCATGAAAGTTCCATGAAGTTTCAACATGACAATGGCTCATGTAATACTGACATTTTCAACTTCGGATATTACACGACTTAAACCATTGTTGTTAATCCTCAGCCTCTCTATACACCACATTGAAAGCTCTAACATACAGTGTGCGTCAAAATTATGGAATAAATTCATTTTCTCAGAAGATAAATATTTGGCGACGAAATCCCGACACAGGTCAATTTTTGTTTCACTTTTACCAAATTTTATGCATTTTTGAAGGATTTTGGTTGCACCCTGAACGATTCCCATCAACCCCCTAAATTTTTGAATAGGGAAAGGGTCATGTGGTACTTTTTTGGCAAGGTCTTTGTATCTTCTTTACAGGCGTGCAGAAATTTTCAAGAAGAATTTTTTTTTCGAAAAATTAGTTAGTTCAACTCAAGATCATAACTGAAGCGCAGTGTTCCACACATTCTAATTTTTCACGTGAGGGGATTGAAAGGGGTTGAATGTTGTGCATGAACAAAACTGTAATGGTCGACTTTCATTCGGTGACAAATTTTATCAGGTATCATCGTCTCAAAGTAAATGAGCCATGACAAAGTGCACATAATGAAAAGCTCTTTGAGCAAACAAATTTTTCAAAAAAAAATTTCTTTTTGGAAAATTTCTGCACGCCTGTAAAGAAGATTCAAAGACCTTGCCAAAAAAGTACCACATGACACATTTTCCCTATTCAAAAAATTTAGAGGGTTGATGGGGAGGGAAGGCACAGGGTGCAACAAAAATCTTTCAAAAATGCATAAAATTTGGTAAAAGTGAAACAAAAATTGACCTGTTGCCAAATATTTTTCCTTTGAGAAAATGAATTTGTTCCATAATTTTGAAGCGCATTGTAGTTGAAACCATTCAACGCTCCTGCTGTTATCGAGATGGAAACAATGATTATTTGAATGGAAAATATTTATGAAGGAAAATATTTTAAATAAAACTCATAAAACATTATCAAGGCTATAGATATCGGCCATAAGCCAACAGCAGGCCGGCTGAAAATTACACAAAAATAAACTCAAATATTTTCTTCTCTGTTATTCATTTCCGACTTTGTTACTCATTGTCATAGAACGCTATATTAGTACAAAGTAGTAGTATAGAGTTCTGTGGCCCTTGTTATAATAATTGTTAGGTTAGAAATGTGCTTGTACTCGCCGTCAGCGATAAAACCAATTGAATGTTTTTATGGAGTGTTTGTTTTTCAATTACTCTGCACTGTTGCTAAAAGAATAAAACTGTGGCGGATAAAAGATTTGCCTAATTTCTTTTCTTTCACGCCTCGTATACATCATGGATTTGGATACGGTTGATTCACAGGTTATTGTGTTTACAGTTCGCATAACGCTTGGATCAAACTGGAATCAATTATTTGGTTGAAAAATTACTTTTTATGATTGTTCTGATGACAGGATCATCACGAAATTTTCCACACATGTGGTAGTTGGAAGTTATTGTCAACTAATTACTATGTTTCATCTAGATCGGATCAGTAGTTTTGTAGGTAATGGGGAAATATCGACGATACAGAAAATAAACAATGAATCGAGCTAGAAAGACGCACACTTTTGTTGAATATTTCCTTCAGGATGTGTGAAATTCCATTGAAATCTGATTAATGGTTTCGGAAAAATATTATTAACACTTTTTGAGAAATTTTTTGGATTTTCAAACAATTCTTCAACTAATAAGTAAGTTCAAATCGGATAGCATCAGTACTTCTTGAGATATCGAGGAAGCATTCCGAAAAGTTAAAATGCGTATAACCCCAAAACTTGGAGCGGATTTGTCCATTAATAACCTCAACCTTCGCCTTTTGATATGCAACTTACTCTGAAAGTTTCAAGTCGCTGACCCGAACATAAAAATTCACGAAAACGCAAGGCATCAGAATCGATTTCTAAAATTATTGCAGCTTCCCCAGCCCGTCCATTTTTCAAAGGGCAATTGTTTCATCATAAATGAGGCCATATACTATATTAAGTTTATAAAAGTTATTATTGTATCGATAAAAGGCCTGAGCGCGCGGTCCACCATCCCGACACCGCGGGAGACCACGGGCTGCAATTAACTTCGATACAAGCAATTAACGAACAGGTATTTCTTCTGTGGTTCGCCGGCGCCGCGCGTCTCTCTTCTTCTTCTTGCCCGCTGGACGATTGTGCGCTAAATTACCCAGATCTCGGCGCGAACAACGGCCGATTCTTCATTTGAAATAATGTTTTGATTCTGCATCTCCAGGTGTGTACGGATTGTTCTTGCGTATTGCTTTGTCTTCTCTGGCTATTGTCCGTGACTGTACTGTGCCCCTGGGTGAATTTTGTTGATGATTGTAAGGGAGCAATCTTCGATTTGATTTGATGTATATGGATTCACGTTAATCTTAGTTTTCACGCATGTGTTCTGATGAACAAGAGTGATACAAATTTTATCAAATATCTTCGATATTCGAAATTCGTAAGAAAAACTTTGGGAGAATTTTCTTAGCAAGTTTTGAAACTTATTTCGGAAATTGTTCGTCAATCCTAAAGGGTGTTTTTTTTTGAGGGGGAATAGAACTTCGAAATAGAATGAAACAAGGATGAATTTTCAGAATTGACATAAAACTGACTTAATTCAAGAGGTAATCTTTTGGCTTTGAATATAATTTCTGGCATATGACCACCACGGTTGCCTCGGACGTAATCTAATCTGGAGGTCCACTTTTCAATCACTTTTTCCAACATTCGTTGACAGATATCGGAAATAATGCGGCGAATGTTGTCCTTCAAGTGTTAGATCGTTTCGGGCTTATCACCGTAGACTAGCGACTTCACATATCCCCACAGAAAATAGTCTAGCGACGTTAAATCGCACGTTCTTGGAGGTCAATTCACGGACTCGAAACGTGAAAAGATGCGTTTTCTTCAGTAAATCAATCGTGGCACGAGCTGTGTGACATTTTGCGCCGTCTTGTTAAAACCACAGATGCTGCACATCATGGTTGTTCAACTGAAGGACGAAAAAGTCAGTAATCATGGCTCTATAGCGGTCACCATTGACTGTAACGTTCTGGCCAGCATCGTCTTTAAAGAAGTACGGACCAATGGTTCCACTAGCCCATAAAGCACACCAAACGACGTTTCTGTGGATGCGTATTATCAGTTCGAGGAAATATGGTGCGAAAACGGTCCATAGTTAGTCGAATTAATTGCTCTGATAGACGATTCTGTTGACCGTAAAATGGACGTAGAGCGCCATATACAGGGTGATTCCGGAGAAGACCGTCAGATTTTGGGATAAGTTTACACTAGTCAGAACAGTCTCGGAACACTGTTTGGTTTATGGTTGGGTGTCTCTGTTGAGAATATACAGGGTGATTTGTCTGATTCGACCGATTTTACTTTTATGATAACTTTGGTATGGCTTATTCGATTTCAATGAAATTTTCAGCGTAGTACAATAGTGTTGAACACATTCATTGATTTCAATTTTTTTTTACAAAATAAGCGGTTGTTATTGTGATAAATCCAGATTAATTGTGCAGGTTGAAAAAACATCCTGTACATAGCGTTTCCTAAACTACGCTATCTGTTTACAATTGTACCATAATAAGTCATTATTTAAGAGTTTCTAATTTTTTTGGCACACTTCTAGTTTTCCGAGAAAATTTTTTCAAAAAATGATAATGTCGAAATTTCGCTCCAATCGATTCTACTTTTATTGATAACTTTGGTATGGCTCATCCAACTTTGATGAAATTTGCAGTGTAGAACAATCTGAATGAGTACATTAAATAATCACAACAATCTCTCAAAATACAGTGTTGTAATTGTGATAATTTCAGAGTTTCAGATTAATTGTGCAGTTGAAAAAAAACACCCTGTACATTTCTTTTCCAAAATTTTCTTATTCGTTGCAGATTCTACAATAATATGTCATCATCCAGAGGTTTTACATTTCTATGGCACACCTCCAGTTTTCCTAGAAAACATTTTTGAAGAAGAGCATTATCGAAATTTGGCTCACAGGAAGTGAGAGTATTCCGCACTAGGTAGGAAAGCTGTATCGTCCAAGGATGCAAAGTTGTTCGTCACTTCTAAAATATTCTTTTCAAATTCGAAATAAATTCTGAATTGAATGATTTCATACAAAATATTAGCAATTAGATATGAATTTGGAATTTGAAAAGAATATTTTAGGACTTAAGAACTGCTTTGCATCCTTGGACAATACAGCTTTCCTGCCTAATGCGGAATACTCTCACTGCTTGTGAGCCAAATTTCGATCATGCTCTTCTTCAAAAATGTTTTCTAGGAAAACCGGAGGTGTGCCAAAGAAATTGAAAACCCCTGAATAATGACATATTATTGTAGAATCTGAAACGAATGAGAAAGTTTTGGAAAAGCAATGTACAGGGTATTTTTTTTCAACTGCACAATTAATCTGAAATTCTAAAATTATCACAATTACGACCCTGTATTTTGGGAGACTTTTGCGATTATTGAATATACTTATTCAGATCGTTCTACACTGCAAATTTCATCAAAAGTGAATGAGCCATACCAAAATTATCAGTGAAAGTAGAATCGATTAGTGCGAAATTTCGACATTACCTTTTTTTGATGGAATTTTCTCAGAAAACTAGAAGTGTGCCAAAAAAATTAGAAACTCTCAAATAATGACTTATTATAGTAGAATCGTAAACATATAGCGTAGTTTCGGAAATGCGATGTACAGGGTGTTTTTTCAACCTGCACAATTGACCTGGAATTATCACAATAACAACCGCTTATTTTGAAAAAACCTTTGAAATAAATGAATGTCCTCATCAATGTTGAAATTCGCTGAAAATTTTTCTAAAATCGAATAAGCCATACCAAAGTTATCAATAAAAGTAAAATCGGTCGAATCGGACAAATCACCCTGTATATTCTCAATAGAGCCCCCAACCACAAACCAAACATTGTTCCGAGACTGTCTTGACTAGTGTTAACTTATCCTAAAATCTGACAGTCTCCTCCGGAATCACCCTGTATATTTCGAGCAGAACCATTATTTTCAAAATAAATTTGCACAACTTGGAAGCGTCAGTCTATTCATGTTGAAATGTCAGACCAAACTAAACGAAAATCACTTGACAGCCAGTTAAAACAGTGTTGCCAACATAAAATTCCATACCTCTACCCTACTTGTTAGAATCTTAAAGGTGTGAACGATATTTCAGCTTCATCCGATATGTATTTTCGAAAATATTGAGAAAATAATATGTCGATTCGTGGAATTTTTTGGTGGATTTCATCTTACGGACTTTCAAGGCAAGTTGCATTTCGAAATGCGATGAATAGGTGATGTTATTGGGCCAAATCAGCGAAATAATTCTGGAGTTATAGCCATTTGAAATTTTGACGTGATTTCCCTGATATTCCAGGATTTACAAGCGAGATTAGATTAAAATCTCGCTAGTTTAAAAATCATAGACATTGTGACGAAACGATAACGTGCTGTTTGTTGGTTTTTCAGTCCCCGCTGAATGTTCAAAAATTAAGTCGCATTAAATCAAAGTTGTTAGGTTTACTTGTGGTCCATTCCCAGCTAATAAATTCTTAGATAACGAATTGATATAGTCGACTCGAAGCAGAAATGCCCATTCAGAATGTTTACATTATATAAGTGTATAGACGCAGGGATCCTGAAGAAATGCTTACATTTTGTATTATTGGGAATGAGAGAATTTCTGTAGATTATTCAAGTTAGTTCTTATCTTATAAATCCTTCCTTGGCTAAAGATAGCTTTTGGTGCATTTATATTCGAAATAAACTGCATTAGAGTGCCGAATCTTTTCTTATTTAAAATAGCCTTCCAATACTGTTAGCCAGAACAAGCGCGGAAAATGTATAAAATGATGAATCAGTGTTGCCGTCACTTCTCCAAATTATCAGATTTTATTTTTCCATTGATGGAATTTTGTTAGCGAAATTTCACACAAGAAGCTTCTGTTACTACCTTGACTGAAATATCGGCTGACTAACTCGCCGACAGCTCGTAAATCAACTTAATGTGCTCTTTAGAAGACGCCTTTAACGAACATTTTTGTTTTCAGTTGCCATTAATTATACGTGTTTCGTTCATGGTTTGGGTAATAAGATGCTATTATCCACTAATACGTATCGCTATTATACTCCTTTGAAATGATTCCCAATTGAAATTAAAGAATATTCTCAAATGAAATCATAAATTCCCATTATAATGCTTCCAGTTGAACTTTCTGATTGCTGCGATGATACAGAGGATGAATATCGATCCGAAAATAGTATGATTTCATTAGAGTAACCAATTGATGTAGAATTTTGCTCGATAATTACCTTCATCGCATGTCACGATTCTTCAATTTATGCAAAATTCAACTCTTTGTAACCTGAGTAAGTCATCCAAAAGCGCCCATCTACCTAAGTTTCAAGTCGATAGGATTTTTCGATCACATGTTATCGTGCCTACAACCGGTTAGTCGGCCGAACAGAATCGATTTTAACTCCGGATACGTTCGCTAGTTCATTCCGTTCATGGAAAATATCAGTATTAAGTTGTTTGTTTTTTATACCGGCATGAAAACGTTATGTGTGCAATAACGCCACTGACTTCCACCTGACAGATGAGGGTACTCATAGTTAATAATAGATGAATGGTTGTAGTCAGGAAGTTCAATCTGTTCTATGATTCTGGGCAAATCCGAGATGATTGAATTCTTTGCTTCTTTCGTTTTCGCAAAAAAAAACGGTTATCCAACAATTTTTGCGCAAGTGGTTTAGGGGAACAGGGTGCTATCGTTCTGTATCTGTAATTTTCAAATTTTGAGCTTAAAATGGGCTCAAACGACTAGGTTGGTCTCACTAATGAATCCGATGTTAAAATCGATTCTTTCCGGCTGGCCGTCCGTATGTACCATTAGGAGCGTACGGAGAATCCTATCGATTTGAAACAGCCGAAAGGTTTCGGAGTTATACTGTAAGTAAATTGAAAAAAAAAATTTCAAAATTTTTTTCGAAAAATTTTTTCTCTTCGGAAACTGTTCATTATATTGGAAAAAACAATTTACTCAGGTTTTTAGTTTCATATTTCGCAGTAATGTATATAAATTTCGAAATTGATTCCTCACATAACCCTTGATGAAACATGATAAATCGATAGAATAGAAAAAACACACTTGACAAAGTTTCACAATTTATTAAAATTTGTTGACACGCGTGTTTCGGGTTTTATCCCATTTTCAAAACTGAACACATATGAAAACAGAAAGAATACATTCATTATGATTATCAAATAACACATGCTAAAATCGGGGACAGGCGGAAATCTAACTGGTCGTTTACAATTGGGAGATTTTGTTTTTGGGCTGATGATATTTCTAGTATCTCTAAAAGGTCTAAACGTTTACTTTTATCACCCTTATGTAGAATTTTTATATTATTAAAGTCAATGAAGTGGTTGAGAGTAATACAGTGAGTGGAGAAACCTGTTGTTGATTTATTTTGTAATATGGATCTTTTATGTTCATCAACTCTAACCCCGAGAGAACGACCAGTCTGGCCTACGTAAAATGCAGGACACTCATCACATGACAGCATATATACACCACTCAACTATGAATTATTCAGTCGATCCTTCCCATTAAAAAATATAGATCTCAAATTCTTTTTATTGGTACATATAACATCAATTTCATTTTTTCTGATTCTTCTGCAAAGTTGTTCACTGAGAGATGGGATGTAATTGATGTACACAAATTTCTTAATTTCATCATTAACTTGAGGTGGGTAAATTAAAGATAACAATTTTGTTTGTTGTTTTTTGAAAATTAATTTGTCTATTATGTTAGGAGAGTAGCCGTTGTTTTTGGCAAGTAATTTAAGAACTCTAACTTCATTTTCAAAATTATTTTTAGACAATGGGATCGAAGTTAACCTATGTACTAGGGCATGGAATGCCGACATTTTGATTTTATAAGGGTGTGAACTACTGTTGTGAATAAGAATATCTGAGAAAGTGGGTTTTCTGTATATATCGAATTCGAGGTGTTCATTTACTCTTTTTATTTGAATATCTAAGAAATTTAAACACTTGTTGTCATTTTCCACCTCCAGAGTGAACTGAATGGAACTATAAAAGGAGTTCAAAAATTCTAAAAATGATTCAAGTTGTGAACTTGAGCCAGTCCATATACAAAAAACATCATCTACATATCGTTTCCAGTACAATACAGTTACAGTCAGACTAACATTTACAGGAGAAAATATTTTCTTTTCTAAGGCGATCATAAATATTTCACTGAAAAAATTTGATGAGGGAGAACCCATTGGTAAACCATCAAGTTGTTGATAAATATTATCATTGAATTTGAAATAACTTTGACCTAGACATATCTTAAGTAGTCTCATTGCCTCTTCCTTCACAGCCATGGTGACTGAAGGGTTTTCATTAAGTTGTTGGCTAACTAAATACTCGACTTCCGTAGTTGGAGGTGGAAAATGACAACAAGTGTTTAAATTTCTTAGATATTCAAATAAAAAGAGTAAATGAACACCTCGAATTCGATATATACAGAAAACCCACTTTCTCAGATATTCTTATTCACAACAGTAGTTCACACCCTTATAAAATCAAAATGTCGGCATTCCATGCCCTAGTACATAGGTTAACTTCGATCCCATTGTCTAAAAATAATTTTGAAAATGAAGTTAGAGTTCTTAAATTACTTGCCAAAAACAACGGCTACTCTCCTAACATAATAGACAAATTAATTTTCAAAAAACAACAAACAAAATTGTTATCTTTAATTTACCCACCTCAAGTTAATGATGAAATTAAGAAATTTGTGTACATCAATTACATCCCATCTCTCAGTGAACAACTTTGCAGAAGAATCAGAAAAAATGAAATTGATGTTATATGTACCAATAAAAAGAATTTGAGATCTATATTTTTTAATGGGAAGGATCGACTGAATAATTCATAGTTGAGTGGTGTATATATGCTGTCATGTGATGAGTGTCCTGCATTTTACGTAGGCCAGACTGGTCGTTCTCTCGGGGTTAGAGTTGATGAACATAAAAGATCCATATTACAAAATAAATCAACAACAGGTTTCTCCACTCACTGTATTACTCTCAACCACTTCATTGACTTTAATAATATAAAAATTCTACATAAGGGTGATAAAAGTAAACGTTTAGACCTTTTAGAGATACTAGAAATATCATCAGCCCAAAAACAAAATCTCCCAATTGTAAACGACCAGTTAGATTTCCGCCTGTCCCCGATTTTAGCATGTGTTATTTGATAATCATAATGAATGTATTCTTTCTGTTTTCATATGTGTTCAGTTTTGAAAATGGGATAAAACCCGAAACACGCGTGTCAACAAATTTTAATAAATTGTGAAACTTTGTCAAGTGTGTTTTTTCTATTCTATCGTATATAAATTTAGTCTGATCCGAAAATAGGTCTCGGAGATATTTTTTCAAAGTGTGTCAAATTTCGTGTTTTTTCCTGGATTTCGTTGTGTTTTGCCGCATGTCGAGCGAAGCAAGTTAGCGACTTGAAATATGTAGAGTAATTCGTGCATTGAAATGCCGCGGTTGAGTTCGTTAATCGGCCAAATCGGCCGAATAGTTTCAGAATTATAGTCATTTGAAATTTTGAGATTATTTTCCTCATATTTCAGAAACTGCTTGAGCGATTGGATTGAAACTTGGCAGTTAGTTGTAGCATAATGATGCGCAACTTTGAGCAGAATTTCGTTGAAATAGTATGGTCACTCAATTTTGAAAAAAAATTTTTTCAAAATTTTTTTTGGGAGAAATTTTTTTCTTTGGAACTATTGTTCATATTCGAAAACAATCTCAGTTATCTTTTGAACTTCATATTTCACATTAGTTTACCAAATTAAAATTTGATACGGCTCTCAGTTTTTGAGATATTAGGGAAAAATATGTAGAATTTCGTGGTTTTCTTCCCGATATCGTTCTTTTTTTCGGTATAACTCGAGAAATACTGATTCAATCGAATTGAAATTTCGCAACTAGTTCAAAAATGTTGGGGGACAAAATTGTGCTAAATTTCGTGATGATCGTGTAATTAGTACAATTTCAAAAAATAAAGTTTTTTTTTCAAATATTAAATATTCTGTGATCTTCTCATCACATTATCCTCATTAAATTCTGTATGAACCTTCGAACTGCCACTTTTTGATCAAGTACTGGATTTCAATTCGATCAAATCCGTATTCTTCGTAATATTGGGAAAATAAAATTTTGAATGGCTACCTATATCTGCGGAATCATTGGGTGGATTTTACCCATTCACGAATTCGGCCTTCGTAATTAAGGTGCAAACCTTCTCTACGAATCTCGAGTATCTTAGTTGTTCCTTTCGGAAGTTTTTGTGTTCACGGTCGGCCCCAATGATTTTTCACTGAAGTACTGGACAATTGAAATGGTCTAATCTTAAACGCAATAACAAACGACATAGCACCTCGATATTCGCAGAGGAGGTTTGGGGCTCAATTACGAAGGTCGAATTCGTGGATTTGCCCAATAATTCTGTAGATATATATACCCCCTCAAAATTTTATTTTCCCAATATTTCCAAAAATACAGATCAGATCGAATTGAAATCCAGTACTTCATCGGTAAATTACAGTTCGAAGGTTCATACAGAATTTAATGAGAATGATATGATAAGAAAATTACAGAAATTTTTTTTTCAAGTTGTTCTAATGACACGATCATCACGAAGTTTTGCATAAAGTTGTCTTTCAGCATTTTCAAACTAGCTGCGGAGTTTTATCAGGATTGAATCAGAACCTCTCGAGTTATTCCGAAAAAAACAACGATATCGAGAAGAAAACCTCGAAATTTGACATTTTTTTTTCCGATTTCTTATGATTGTATCGAACTGAAATTTGGTATATTGCTGTGAAATATAAAGCTCAAAGTGTGAGTGGAACTTTTTTTTTTGGATATGATGAATGGTTTCCGAAAAAACAAATTTTTTGGAAAAAATTTCGAAAAATTTTTTTTTTTAAATTTACTGACGATATGATCCTGACAAAATTTGGCTCAAAGTTGCGCATCGTTACACTCCACCTAATTGACAAGTTTGAATCCAATCGCTCAAATAGTTTCTGAAATAAAAAATAAATAACTTCAAAATTTCAAGTGGCTATAACTCCGAAACTATTCGACCAGTTTCCAATTCCAATGCGCGACCTACCCTGAAAGTATCAAGTTGCTAGCTCACTCGTTCGACAGTTATCGTGTCCACGGCTGGCCGGCCGGCCGGACAGAATCGATCATCAGTGAGTCCAATCTAGGCGTTTGAGACCATTTTCGACTCAATCATCCAAAATTACAGACATTTGGACAAAACGATAGCACGCTGTTCCCCTAGAACATGCGCGCAAAAACGAACTGTGGCCTCCAAATATTTCCTTGTTATATGCGAGATATTGCATGCGCTTAAACGTCCCAAGCACCATCGGTAATCATTAGTGTAATCAAAGCTTCTTATAAAAATATGCGCTCCGGCCATTTCGTAGAGAACAACAACAACAATCGACTGTAACAAATCACTAAATCGAATCAATAGACCACTAACTGAACATCGGTTAGTTAGCTTCCTTTATTCATGCCATGACTTATAAATATGGCATTTTGAATTAGTGAGATTGTTTAGCTTCGAATACCTTTTTTACTGACGCCTGTAATGCATCTCATCGATGAAAATGATTATCGAATTTGATTTCAGCGATAGTAGCCATGTATTTCTGAAGACAGTTGTTTAATGCGTTTGTTCTAGGTTGTACTGTCTGATGAAAGATCCGATGTCAAGTTTAAATATGTTCGGGTACCTGTCCGGTAGTCCTTCCCCATAACTTTCGAAGAAAAGGAACTATATCCTTGTGTAGGTAGGTTCAGAGAATAAATATCTGGACTAAATTCGTAAATGCCGTAAATCGGCCTAACGGTATTTAGAATTTTCAAGTTATTTCCTCGATATTTCAAAAAGAACAGATACGACTAGATTCAAACTCCGCAGGAACCGTTTCGTTAGAAATTAAAAATAAATAATCAAAAAACTTTGAAATCTTTCCTGAAAAGCTTTTTTTCTCGACTATCCATATATCGGAGATGCCAAATTTTGTTGTTATTTGGAATTTTAACGTTATTTTCGCAATATCTCAAGGAGAACAAATGCAATGAAAATGAAACTTCTCAAGTGCAGATTACCAACACGCAACTAGGTGCAAAATTTCGTGTTGATCTAATAGTTAGAATTTGAACAAGCGCGTAAAACTCCTGACCTCACGTCAGTGCTTTTCAAGAGTTTTTAAAGGTTTTTCTGGGATTTCACTGCAAATATCTGGAACAGAACTATTAAAAATTAAATAAAATTTTTCTAATGGAGAACTTCCTTGCGGATTGCAAAATAGAACTATCCGTCAAGGGTAGTTTCTTGGAAAACAGATTGCCCGATGAACAATATGGGAAATAATATTAAGGATAAACAAAGCCAACTGTGACGTTTCGGAGTACAAATCTGACTCTTTCATCAGGCAAACAAGAAAATTTTCAGAATATTTTCTTTAGATTTTTCGTTTCAAAAGTTTCGTCAAATAGGCATTTTTATAAAACCACAACAACACAGATTCACTTTGTTTCAAAGTTTTTGATTCTTACTTCTTTTCAGCCAAATAAGGTCCATTTCTACAGAACAATGGGCTCTTTAATTTTTTTTCCGAATTATCTGATTCCGACATAAGTATTTTTGTATTGTTCCAATCTATTATCTGATTCCCAATTGTCGAACATACATGGTTCGCTATTTAGAATTTTTGTATGTCTCTATTCCTTAGGTTGTTTTTGTGATCTCGTTTTCTGAAATCTAACTGTCGATATACAGGGTCTTTCACGAGGAACCTCGCCCATATTTTTACGGGAAACTACTGAACGTATTTTCATGAAATTCAGCACTTATGAGTATTTCACGATGCTGATGAAATCTAAAATATTTTCGAAATCGCGATTCATGATACAGGGGGTGAAAAAATCGCTTTCAAAGTTAGGGATGACAAAATCGTGAAAAATCAATTTTTTCAAATTAGAACCCCATTTTTTTATGACAGATATTGAATCTACGTTAAAAAATAATGTGAGTGTATACATCACACCCTTGCCCTAAAATGGATATTTTCTGAGTTATTCACAAAAAACTGTTTTTCGTCTTGAATTTTCAGCTATTTCTTTTCCCTTCACGCCAAAAAGATGAAATTTTTAGGAACTGTTATTTGAACCATGCTGTAGATTTTTCACCCCTTCTTGAAACCGACTTCAAGTTACTATTAGGAGAACCATGGCAAACTCTCGCAGTTATAACTAGAGAAGATGCTCAAAGTTTTGACCGTTAATTTCTAGACATTTATTTATACGTCTCAGGATTGCTTCGTGCGTTGCTCTTCTTATTTCATCGGGAGGAAGAGATCTGCAAAAGTGTTTAAAAACCAAATTGAGTTTCAAAACTATGAATCTAAAAATCTAAACAAACCTGAACGCATTTCTGACTCGTTCTATGCAGTCCTCTTTATCAGTCAGGGGAGTTGAGTAGACAATATTTTTTATCCTACCCCAAACATAATAGTCTAAAGAAGTTAAATCGGGAGAACGTGGTGGCCAAAGATGTGGACCATTGTTCGCCAACCATCGATCTTCAAATAGCCTGTAGAGGATATTTGACACATTGAGTGAATTGTGTGGAGGCGCGCCATCTTGTTGATACCATAAGTCATTATGGTTCTGTACTAGCGGCTCAATTATTTGAGTCAATATGTCAGAATATCTATATCCTAAGGGAGAACATTCTTTAAATAATGCAAACATGTGTAGTGTTCTATCTTACCAGTTAAAGTCCCATCATAAATGTGAACATCGAGAATTGCATTATTTTTGATGGCGCAAAAAACATTGAAACTCCAGGTCTCTTGAAAGTTCCATTGTCTGAAGTGGTGGTTGTTCTCTTCATCCCGATAATGACTGTTATGCCTATGGAAAGAACCATTCTTTGTGAATTCAGATTCATCTGTCCAAATTATACAGTCCAAAAAGTTTTCATTCTCTTGAAATCGAATCATCATAGCTTCGCAAAACTCTGTTCTCCTGACGAAATCAGTTTCCTTCAAAGGCTTTACCCTATTGAATTTATATGGGTGCATTTTATGTTTTTTAATATTCTCCAAACACTCGATTGAGATAATCCCAGATCAATCTCGGCATCTTTGAGAGAATTTTGAGGATTCACACGAAAATATGCAAAAACTGTAATTTCGTTGTTCTCATCTTCTACTACACTTTTTTCTCTGTGTGTAGTTTTCTTAACGAAAGATCCGACATTTCTCAAGTTTGTCATGGTTCTGTTAATGGTATCTCTCGTTGGTCTGGGTCGGTCAGGAAACCTCTCAATGAACAGTCGAATCGTTCTATCTACAACTTTATTACATTCTCCATGAAGTAGAATGAGATTTAAATAATCTTCATTGGTAAAATTAGGCATAGTGATCGATTTTATAACTTAATACGAATTATCACCAAATTAATAGTAAACACAAAATGCTACTGAATAAAGAGGAATTTGGCAGATGTAATTAATGATATCTATCATTAAAAAAAAATAATGTAAAACATGGTAAGTTTTTGCATATGGTTCATAAGGAATTATTTATTTATCACTGGAGAGAAAACCGATGGCCGATTAGTTGAAATAAAGAGGTTTCCGATACAAATTCGAATCCAAATTCGCCATCTATTTAGGAACAACCTGTACCTTTTTCCTCTTGCATATTAGGGTAGTAAAATCTAAAACATGGTTTAAAAAACAGTTCCTGAAAATGTCATCTTTTTGGCGTGAAGGGAAAAGAAATAGCTGAAAATTCAAGACGAAAAACAGTTTTTTGTGAATAACTCAGAAAATATCCACTTTAGGGCAAGGGTGTGATGCATACACTCACATTATTTTTTAACGTAGATTCAATATCTGCCATGAAAAAATGGGGTTCTAATTTGAAAAAATTGATTTTTCACGATTTCGTCATCCCTAACTTTGAAAGCGATTTTTTTACCCCCTGTATCATGAATCGCGATTTCGATTTTCAAAGTGGATACATCAATCTTACATCTTGAAAAATCCCAAAAATGAAAATTTTCCATCCAAAAACCTCGAAGTTATTCTTGTTTCAACGGAGCTCTATTTTCGATATTTTTTTCGAATTTTCCCGCTCAGAGAGAATTTTCCAACCAAAACTGAAAAATGTTACATCAAAATAAATTGAAATTTTCTAAGGAATCTATTTCTGCAATAAAAAAATGGTGTTCTAATTTGAAAAACGGAAGTTGACGTCATTTCCGGAAAAACCGGAGGTGCTCATGCCTTGAAAATATTTTAGATTTCATCAGCATCGTGAAATACTCATAAGTGCTGAATTTCATGAAAATACGTTCAGTAGTTTCCCGTATAAATATGGGTGAGGTTCCTCGTGAAAGACCCTGTATGTCTCTCCACAAATACAGGGAATACTATCAACACAATTTTTTGATTTATGTTTCTCGTTTTGGGTTTTTTGGTTTGGTTTCAGTTAATATGGAAGTCATATCATTTTTGAACCGTTCCTATGTTGAGTTAAGTCCCATTTCTTCTGATTTCTTCTTAAAGTCCATGTACAATAGGAATCACATTCAATAAATAGGGTTGAACAACCAAGTGATAGATTTACATGCAATACACATTCTTGTGAATATTAGTGAAAAAAAAATTTGAATCGGAAGGAAGTTGCGCGATATAATTAACAAGTAAACAAGGATAAAGTAGTATTTCGACAACTCGTCTATTCTTTAGAAATTCTCAAAATCGATACAGCAAGATATGCATTTCGGCACCTGCGTCATTTTGCAACACTAGAAAGTCTTTTATTTTAATACGATTTTTGTACTAACGACAACTCAAAGGATCGATCCAAAATATATATCTTTCACTAGAATGAATTGTAAGCATCCAATAGTATATTTATTTCAAAATAAAAGAATGAAGTTAGGTATACTCCCTTTACTTATATAAACTATCCCGGTTGGCCATGACATTCTAACACATTTCACCGTGTATACTTTGGAAATGTCAAGTTATAGCAATTTTCCTCAGATAACTACACAACGTTGCCCTCTCTATATAAAGGTCGTGGTAAATACGTTTCTTTCAAAATGTGAATTGACTTTTGGAAAATATTGAATTTGAGAAAATATGAATTCAATAATTGCAAAGACCTGGCGAATATTGAAGAAACTTTTTTCTCTGTTAACACTGAAAATCTTTGACGTATAGGAACTTAGTTGGAAGATTCAGTTACGCTATTTTCTTGTAAGGAAATCAAGAATCGAGTACCCTGCAGTAAAACTTTTAAACAAACCTATTAAATACCCTACTTTTCGAAATTCCCAAGAAATAAGCCAACAGAAGATATTAAAATACCTTGTTGCACAACTTGAAATACTCCAGTATGAAAATGTAGTAGTTCTACGAAACCAGTGTCACCATGAAAGAACTAACCCAATTTACAAAGTTCTTGGTAATCTATGTGAACGATACACTGGGTTTTCACTCACATACGTCGAAAATGTTGGATGGCTTATGATGAATTATTGATGCCCAATTTTCAGGGTTACTATCAGAAAAAGCAGATTTCAATTCTACATAGCACTTCGTGATATTTTGTCTCTGCTTCTTCAAAACTACCTTCGGCATTTTTAGTTTCCAAGCGTGATGATCATGTTGAGATTGAGAGTAGAAACTGGCATTGGCATTTGGCAACGTCTCTGAGAATTATTTTGACATTGCCGATATTTCACGAGTGCCAACCTGCGTCAGTTTTAAGTAAAAAGAACTTAATAGATCTAAATCATGGCCATACGGGATAGTTTTGAAAGCGAATGGAGTATACATATTTTTGCGAATTCGACAAATGATTCACAGATCCAACTCTTATTGGATAGCTCATTCCTACACAGGAACATATTCAATTACTGTAAGAGCCAGAAGCCAGGAAGATATCCAGCTCAACGCAGATTGGCTTTTATCAAACGGCCTGTTTAAGGTTAATAATATGCATCCTTTCATTATTGTGATTGGCACATTCAATTAATATTAACATAAGAGGTCAGATCTAGTCAGACCTCCGCCACAGAATTTATTCAATTACTCATTTTGATACTGGTGGTGAAACTCATTACGGTCTTTTTGTTTTATTTGCGTATTTTGAATAACTGACAGGTAAGAAGGATGGAAATTATGGGAGATTTACAGGGTGTTTCTTGTAATGACACGCTGAATTCGTCCAAATGGATAGTTTTCGGATTTTTGAGTATCCAGGGTAGGTTGAATTGCGAAATGCGATGAAGTAAAATCAGTAGCTTTTACGCACCAGTTCACATTGCGAAATGGCGACTTGCAAATTTCAATGAAATTTAAATGAAATCTGAAAATTTTCAGAAAAAAATTTTTTTCTCAGAATTTTTCATCGATAATTCTTCTCATTGATACTGTCCATCTTCCAACCAAGTTTCATTCCGAACAAATAAATATTATTCGAGTTATTGAAAAATTAAAAATTCGAATGGCTGTAACACAAAAACCATTCGGCAGATTTGGCCCATTAACGAGCTGAACTGAGATATTCAGAATCAAAACCTTACCTGAAAATAACAAGACTCTAGGCCTTTTCTTCGAAAGTTTCAGCGCACACGGCCGGACGACGGCCGGACGGAATGAATTGAATTTGACCCTGGATTCTTCTTCAGGGATTTCAATCCAATCGTTTAAGACGATTTAAGACTCAAAATTCGAGAATTACAGACATCTTGACGAAATGATAGCGCACTGTTCCCTAGAACAAGCGGGTAAAAACATTAATTTCGCGAAAGTTTTCCCAATTTTTCTGTAAACATTTTTTTTTGGAAACCATTGTTGAAAAGCCTCCATATCCTCAACGTGTTTGGTGCGGTTTATGGTCCAGCGGATTCATTGGACCTTACTTTTTCGAAAATGAGGCTGGGGCAACAGTTACGGTGAATGCATTGCACTACCGAGAGATGATTAATGATTTTTTTATGGCCGGAATTGGATGGTATTGATCTGGACAACGTTTACTTTCAACAAGACGGCGCTACGTGCCACACAAGCATCGAAACCATTTATCTTTTGCAGGAAAAGTTTCTGGGCCGTGTTATCTCTCGAAGAGGTGATCACAATTGGCCACCGAGATCTTGTGATTTAACACCTTGCGTCTTCTTCCTTTAGGGCCACGTGAAAGAGAAGTTCTACGCCAATAGCCCAGCGTCGATTCAAGACCTCAAAGATATAATTCGTGAGGCTATCGAGAACATAGGGCAGCCACTTTGCGATTTGGTTATGGAAAATTTCATTAAAAGGATATGGTCCTGGAAGCGTGGTCGTGGTGTTCATTTGCCTTATGTTATTTTCCACTATTAACGGCATAGCTTATTCTTCATAATTAAATAAACATCCGATTATTTAGATTGAAACATGGCAATGTTTCTTTGAATATCAAAATAACACCTCTTTTTGGAAAACCCTTTAGTTTAACACTATCTTTGGTAAAATGCAAAAGCTTCCATTGAAACAGTAACTTCATTTTAAGACCTTACTGACATCTTTTGTATTCAGGATATACTTCAGTTTATATACTCCATTCACTTTTATAAACTATCCCGGTTTGACATGACATTCTGATACATTACACCGTGTTTATTTTGAAAATGTTGGGTTATAGTCATTTTCCTGTCAGATAACTACGCAACGTTGTCCTTTCTATTGTATAAAGGTCGTAGTAATTACGTTTTTATTAAAATGTTTATTTACACAAATCTGAGATTTTCATCCAACGATTTATACTGTAAAAATTTGCGCAAGAAGGTAATTTGGGCTGCAACAACATGTTTTTGTTCACATAAAATTTTGCGTTCATTTGCCCTTTCATATTTGTAACCCATTGATTTTATAATTTCAAAAAGTGATTTCCGTCCTCCGTTATATTCCAAATGTTTCTTTGCAAAAATGAGTAGTGTATAAATCAAAAAGTGTTCATTTTTCCAAATTTGTCGTTGCAGAGCTTATTCAAAAGAAAGTCTTCAGTCAGTTTTTTTTCGGGTGCACCAATAGAAGGAAATTCTTCATTGTCTCTTTCACTTAAAATCTTTCTTATTGTGTTGATGTGCAGCTGAAAAATTAATATCCATTCATATAAAATATAAGTTCTTGGTTTTCACTCACATACGTCGAAAATGTTGGATAGCTTATGATAAATTATCAGGGTTACTACAGAAAAAGCAGATTTCGGTTCAACATAGCACTTCCTGATTTTTAGTCTCTGTTTCTTCAAAACTCCCTTAAGCATTTTAGTTTCCAAGCGTGATGATTATGTTGAGATTGAGAGTAGAAATTGGCATTGGCATTTGGCAACGTCGCTGAGAATTATTTTGACATTACCGATATTTCACGTCAGTTTTAAGTGAAAAAATTCCAAAAAGCACTGCCGTGAACGCAGCAACTTTTGCGCGCATGTTCAATGTAGATGACCGCTTCAGCAACGAATTTGAACATGCACGCAAAAGCTTCTGCCTTCACGGCAGTGCCTTTTGAAAATTTCTACTGATAAATTACTGGATTTCAATTCGATCGAATCTGTATTTTTGGAAATATTGGAAAAATAAAATTTTGAATGGGTATATCTACGGAATCATTGGGCGAATTTCACCCATTCACGAATTCGACCTTCGTAATTAAGCCCCAAACCTACTCTACAAATATCGAGGTTCTAAGTCGTTTCTTCCGGAAGTTATTGTGTTTACGGTCAGCCTAACGGCCGACTGCGTAAACACAATAACTTCCGAAAGAAACAACTTAGAAACTAAATATTTGTAGAGAACGTTTGGACCTTAATTACGAAGGTCTAATTCGTGAATGGGTATAATCCATCCAATGATTCCGTAGATATACCCAATAAAAATTTTATTTTTCCAATATTTCCAAAAATACAGATCAGATCGAATTGAAACCCAGTACTTCTTCGGAAAATAACAGTTCGAAGTTTCATACAGAATTCAATGAGGATGATATGATAAGAAAATCATAGAAATTTTTTTTTTCAAATTGTTCTAATGACACGATTATCACGAAATTTCGCATAAAATTGTCTTTTGGCATCTCAGAACTAGCTGTGAAGTTTTATCAGGACTGAATCAGTATTTCTCGAGTTATACCGAAAAAATCAACGATATCGAGAAGAAAACCTGGAAATTTGACATATTTTTTCCCGATATCTCCAAAACTTATGATCGTATCGAACTGAAATTTGGTACACTGCTGTGAAATATGAAGCTCAAAGTGTGGAAGGAATTTTTTTTTGTATATGATGAATGGTTTCCGAAAAAAAAAATTTTTTGGGAAAAAATTTTTTTTTTAATTTACTGACAATATGATCCTGACAAAATTTGGCTCAAAGTTGCGCGTCGTTATTCTCCACCCAACTGCCAAGTTTAAATCCAATCGCTCAAGTAGTTTCCGAAATAAAAAATAAACAACTTCAAAACTTCAGGTGCCTATAACTCCGAAACTATTCGACCGATTTGGCCCATTAACGAATTTAACCGCGGCATTCTGATGCGCAACCTATCCTGGAAGTTTCAAGTTGCTAGCTTGATTCTGTCGACAGTTATTATGTCTACGGCCAGACAGAATCGATTTTGGCACTGGATTCGTCATCAGTGAGTCCAACCTAGTCGATTGAGACCATTTTCGGCTCAATCATCCAAAATTACAGACAAAACGATAGCACGCTGTTCCCCTAGAACATGCGCGCAAAAACATGATAGACCTAAATCATGGCCAACCCGGATAGTTTTTAAAAGTGAATGGAGTACCCCTACTCTCATCTAGGGTTGAAGGGATTTCAGTTTAAACAGTTGGCTAGCATGAAAAGTATGTATGTAATTATCTGTCAGAGCTCATTCCGATAGAACAGAAGAATGAAAAATCCCTTCAATTGAAACGATGTGTCACATATTCCTGAAATATAAAGTTAAAATATGACCGCGAACTTACACAGGTTGGAAAGTACCAGAAAGAACAGCATGATACATCCTGAACTCCGCATGGCGTTTAACACCTTAGCAATAATAAAATCGCTTTCAATAAAACCTTCACAATAACGATATAATACGGCAATTCCACCTATATCAACGTTTCCTGCTGCAAATACACAGACTGATGAGAAAATTTATAGTTATGGCCAATGGAATCTTGCACAACTATGTTTGTACCACCCGCCGGTATCAAAGCACCCGCTGAGAATTTTTGTACAAGACATATTTTCTCATATTGGTGAGTGCCTTCGATATTTTAGGAATATACGAATATCATAACATCTAAACATAGTATATGGTATTTTGAGAAAACTGCATGAGGATGAAGAGGTCATTGGTGGATATAACAATCAAAATGGAAAATATGGCATGAGGTATTTCAGAGCGTATATCAGACGTATTAAGGACAAAAGAGTTTTTGCGAATATATTTATTTTCCAGACAACATACTTACCTATCAGTTGAAGAAATATTTTCCTTTGTGTGCCGATTTATTTATTTTTCGTTCCGGTATATTCATTCTCGATCGAATACAAGGTTCTCAGGAGTTGCGAGTTTCAAATAAATACCAACCTATTATATTATGTCATCCTGACATAATACATGTCACAAGTTTTTCACTTTATTCCCGATATTTTATTAGATTTCTAGTTCGAAATGAACAATTATGGATCTATGGGAGATGATTCCCCAATTAAGGGGCCTGTAGCGTTTTTCGTTCATCTGAGGATCTGAAAAGCATCGCTTGGAGGACTGAATCTGGTCGAAAGACCCTCTCGGTCATGAGCAAATGTAGGTGATATTATTTACTGCTTCCTTCTGGTTTTCTGTCCCTCTTTCTGTTTCAGATATTATGTCAAGATATTTTGTCGAAATGAATTCAAGATGACGAAAAAATTATTTTCCAATGAAAAAGATGCCATCCATCTTCTATAAACAAATTACTACTTATGCGGGGGGACAGAATTTTTCCTGAGGTTTTTATCTGTGCTCTTGTATCATACGCAAATAAGTATGGTACCTCGTTTAGATTTCCTCTGCTAACACTGTGATATATCTTAGAATGTAATGCTCGTTCTCAAAAGAATATATATATATATATATACCAACCTAGAAAAGCACTGACTTGAAGTCAGCAGCTTTTACGGCCAATCGTTAACAAAAAAGCTTCCGAAAGAAACAACTTAGAAACTCCATATTTGTAGACTAGGTTGGGACCTTTATTACGTAGGCTGAATTCGTGAATGGGTAAAATCCACCCAATTATGATTCCGCAGATATACCCATTCAAAATTTTATTTTCGTGATATTTCCGAAAATACAGATGAGATCGAATTAAAATTCAGTCATTTATCGAAAAATGAGAGTGCGAAGGTTCATATAGAATGTCATGAGGATAATATTATCAGAAGATCACAGAATATTGAATATACGAAAAAAAAAATTGAATTTTTTTTAAAATTGTTCTAATGATACGATCATCACAAAATTTTGCACAAAGTTGTCCATCGGTATGTTCAATTCAGCTGCGAAGTTTCATCATGATTGAATCAGTATTTTTTGAGTTATCCCAAAAAAAACAGATGAGTATCGATGAAAACCACGAAATTTCACATATTTTTACGCGCTCTATAATTTCGTCACGATGTCTGTAATTTTTGTAAGGAAGGACCTATAGTCTTGAAATTTTCAGGTTAGGTTAAGATCCTGAATATCTCGTTAATGGGACAAATCTGCCAAATGGTTTTTGTGCTACAGCCATTTGAGATTTTGATTTTTCAATAACTCGAAAAATATTTATCTGATCGAGATGAAACTTGGTTGGAAGATGAACAGTGTCAATAAAAAGAATTATCCATGGAAAAGTTCGAAAAAATATAAATTTTTTGAAAATTTTTATATTTCATTGAAATTTCACTGAAATTTCCAAGTCACCATTTCGCAATGTGAACAGGCGCGTATAAGCTGCTGACTTCACGTCAGTGCTTTTTCAAATTTTTTCACGATATTGTTGGAAATTCGGATCGTATTGAACTAAGATTTGATTAACACCTGTGAAATATGAGGCTCCAGGTATGACCAAAATTTTTCCAAATGTAATGAACAGTTACCGAGAAAAAACTTCTTTCGAGGAAAATGTTGAAAAAAAATTACCTTCTCGAAAAATGCCAATGCGATAGAAGTGAAACTTGTTGATTGGTTAGAAAGTTTCGATACGATAACTTATGCAAGAAACTATAAGTCAAACTATTCTCAAATTTTGCATAAATCTGATTGCGCATTTTCGAAAATATTCCAAATATCTATATCAATTTAAACGGATATAATTGCGAATTAACTAGATACATTTCACTCATTAACGAGTTTGCCTTCGTTATTAATCTCTAAACCTACTCTATAAATTTATAATCTCTAAGTTGATTTTTTCAGAATTTATTATGTTCACAGCATGCCGTTGAGTGAACACAAATCACAAATCAGAATAATTCTGGTTCACGCCTGCTATAAATGTCACTAATGATGAAGTTGAACCTCAAGAAAGTTTTTGCTGTATTGCCGACGATTTTTCAGAGAAGTTTCTTATCGCGGTAGCTGTCATGTTTGATATCGATAACAAACCAACCGTAAATGAAGGATTTTAGCTGATTGCTAGGCACGAAACCGGTCAAGTGTTTCAGGAAACGGCTAACGGTACAGACAAATTCATGAAATTAAGTCGAACAACCCATTCCTGTCATAAATCGCGTTTCGCAAAAACAAATGAAAACAACACTTTGTGGCAATAATTATTCGTAATTAATTTAATTATGGAGATGAGTGGCAAATTACGTTTTTCAGACGCCACGGACGTTTTCAAAAATTTGAAATAACCGAGTTGTTGGTCGAGAGTTGCATGCTGAATTGCTGGCTTAATGATGAACATTTCTGCTGTTGCTTTTGTATGGTTGGTCGGGAAGAAAGTAATTATGTCAATGTTGCCAATTTAGCACATGAGATCTGGAAGTTGAGAGCCATTTTGTGATTCGTTTGCTTCACCTGCAGAAGTCGTGAGAAAACAATCAATACAGAGTGTTTCTTGATTGCAGGTACAAACGCAGAGGGGAGATTCCTTGCATAATTAAAAAAATTTCAAAAAGCACTGCCTTGAAGGCAGCAACTTTTGCGCGCATGTTCAATGTAGATGACCGCTTCAGCAACGAATTTGAACGTGCGCGCGTACCAAATTTCAGTTCGATACGATCATAAGTTCTGGAGATATCGGGAAAAAATATGTCAAATTTCGAGGTTTTCTTCTCGATATCGTTGATTTTTTCGGTATTACTCGAGAAATACTGATTCAGTCCTGATTAAACTTCACAGCTAGTTTTAAGATGCTAAAAGACAACTTTATGCAAAATTTTGTGATAATCGTTCGGTCAGCCTAACGGCCGACTGCGTAAACACAATAACTTCCGAAAGAAACAACTTAGAAACTCGATATTTGTAGAGAAGGTTTGGACCTCAATTACGAAGGCCGAATTCGTGAATGGGTAAAATCCACCCAATGATTCCGTAGATATACCCAATCAAAATTTTATTTTTCCAATATTTCCAAAAATACAGACCAGATCGAATTGAAATCCAGTACTTCATCGAAAATAACAGTTCGAAGTTTCATACAGAATTTAATGAGGATGATATGATGAAAAAATCATATAAATTTTTTTTTTCAAATTGTTCTAATAACCCGATTATCACGAAATTTTGCACAAAGTTGTCTTTCAGCATCTTAAAACTAGCTGTGAAGTTTAATCAGGACTGAATCAGTATTTCTCGAGTAATACCAAAAAAATCAACGATATCGAGAAGAAAACCTCGAAATTTGACATATTTTTTCCCGATATCTCCAAAACTTATGATCGTATCGAGCTGAAATTTGGTACACTGCTGTGAAATTAGAAGGTCAAAGTGTGAGTATGATTTTTTTCGGATATGATGAATGGTTCCCGAAAAAAAAATTTTTTTGTAAAAAAATTTCGAAAAAAATTTTTTTTTAAATTTATTGACAATATGATCTTGACGAAATTTGGCTCAAAGTTGCGCGTCGTTATACTCCACCAAACTGCCAAGTTTGAATCCAATCGCTCAGGTAGTTTCTGAAATAAAAAATAAATAACTTCAAAACTTCAAATGCCTATAACTCCGAAACTATTCGATCGATTTGGCCCATTAACGAACTTAACCGCGGCATTCCAATGCGCGACCTACCCTGAAAGTTTCAAGTCGCTAGCTCACTTCGTTCGACAGTTATCGTGTCTACGGCCAGCCAACCGGCCGGCCGGCCGGCCGGACAGAATCGATTTTGACACCGGATTCATCATCAGTGAGTCCAACCTAGTCGATTGAGACCATTTTCGGCTCAATCATCCAAAATTACAGACATTTGATCAAAACGATAGCACGCTGTTCCCCTAGAACATGCGCGCAAAAAGCACTGCCGTGAAGGCAGCAACTTTTGCGCGCATGTTCAATGTAGATGACGCCTTCAGCAACGAATTTGAACATGCACGCGAAAGCTGCCTAACGGCCGACTGCGTAAACACTATAACTTCCGAAAAAAACAACTTAGAATCTCGATATTTGTAGAGAAGGTTTGGACCTTAATTACGAAGGCCGAATTCGTGAATGGGTAAAATTCATCCGACGATTCCCTAGATATACCCAATCAAAATTTTATTTTTCCAATATTTCCAAAAATACAGATCAGATCGAATTAAATCCAGTACTTCATCGAAAAATAACATTTCGAAGTTTCAAACAGAATTTGATGAGGATGATATGATAAGAAAATCATAGAATTTTTTTTCAGATTGTTCTAATGACACGATTATCACGAAATTTTGCATAAAGTTGTCTTTCAGCATCTCAAAACTAGCTGTGAAGTTTTATCAGGACTGAATCAGTATTTCTCGAGTTATACCGAAAAAATCAACGATATCGAGAAGAAAACCTCGAAATTTGACATATTTTTTCCCGATATCTCCAAAACTTATGATCGTATCGAACTGAAATTTGGTACACTGCTGTGAAATATGAAGCTCAAAGTGTAAGTGATTTTTGGATATAATGAATGGTTTCCGAAAAAAATTAAAAAAAAAAATTTCGAAAAAATTTTTTTTTTGAATTTACTGACAATACGATCCTGACGAAATTTGGCTAAAAGTTGCGCGTCATTATACTCCACCTAATTGCCAAGTTTAAATCCAGTCGCTAAAGTAGTCTCTGAAATAAAAAATAAATAACATCAAAACTTCAAGTGCCTATAACTCCGAAACTATTCGACCGATTTGGCCCATTAACGAACTCATTCGCATTCTGATGCGCAACCTATCCTGAAAGTTTCAAGTTGCTAGCTTGCTTCTGTCGACAGTTATCGTGTCTACGGCCGGACGGCCAGCCGGCCGGACAGAATCGATTTTGACACCGGATTCGTCATCAGTGAGTCCAACCTAGTCGATTGAGACCATTGTCGGGTCAATCATCCAAAATTACAGACATTTGGACAAAACGATAGCACGCTGTTCCCCTAGAACATGCGCACAAAAAAAAAACCGAAATACAGGGTGTTCAAGATTGAATTTTTTGCTCATGGCATCGGCACTTCACGAGATGATCTGACGAGTATATAGAATCTTTCTGAATAATTGCTACAGATCAGGAAATATCCATAAAATAATAATTCTTTCATTTCCCGAGTTTTGTGAGTATTTCGAAGGAATCAAATTTTTTTCTCAAAAGCGCCATCAGATGGTACAAAATTACAATTGTAAATAAAGTGTGGTATACAATCATATACGTATTGTGTTTACGGTCCGGCCGTTAGGCTTCCGAACTTCCGAAAGAAACAACTTAAAATCTCGATATTTGTAGAGTAGGTTTGGACCTTAATTACGAAGGTCGATTTCGTGAATGGGTAAAATCCATCCAATGATTCCGCAGATATACCCTTTCGAAATTTTAATTTCCTAATATTTCCAGTAATACAGATTAGATCTTATTGAAATCCAGTACTTAAAATGAAAGTTTGATGTTTCATACATAATTTAATGAGGAAAATATGATGAGAAATCACAGAATATTATATGTTAGAAAACATTCGAAATTTTTATCAAATTGTTCTGATGACACGATCATCACGATATTTAGCACGATGTTGTCCCTGAACTTCTCCACACTATAGCTGCGAAGTTGCATCACGATTGAATCAGTATTTTTGAGTTATACCGAAAAAAACAACAATCTCGAGAAAAAACCAAGAAATTCTACATATTTTTTCTCAATATCTCCAAAACTATAATAGCTGTATCGAATTTAAATTCGGTATACTAGTGTTAAATATGAAGTTCAAGGCATAACTGAATTTTTTTTTAATATGAACAATAGTTTCGGAAAAAAAAATTTTTTCGAAAAAAATTCAAAAAAAAAATTTTTTTTTAATTCAGTAATCATACGATTTCAACGAAATTTTGCTCAAGGTTGTGCCTCGTTATGCTCCAACTATCTACCAAGTTTCAATCGCTGCAGCAGTTTTCGAAATATGACGAAATTAACCTGAAAATTTCAAATGGCTATAACTCCGAAACTATTTGGCTGATTCGGCCCATTAACGAATCTAACAATCGTATTCTGAAATGAAACCCTTCCTGAAATTTTCAAGTTGATAGAATTCTCCGTACGCCCTTAATCGTGCTGACGGCCGGCCGGACAGAATCGATTTTGACACCGGATTCGTCATCAGTGAGTCCAACCTAGACGTTTAAGACAATTTTTGGCTCAATCAGCGAAAATTACAGACATTTGGACAAAACGATAGCACGCTGTTCCCCTAGAACATGCCCGCAAAATTGTCATCAGAACTATTTGAAATAAAATCTGAATGACACCTCACATATTGAAATACACATGTGCGCCTTGTATTCTGCTTCAATCAAAATATATAATTTTAGAAAGAGAGTGTATTTCTTAGAGGACACGTTATATCGAACAGTTTGAGAATTTTTACGAATGTAGTGACATCTTACGGATTAATTATCAACTTGAAGAGCCGAAGTGAAGAAATCTGCAGAGCTTGAAATGCTGCCTCTAGATGGCCTAGTTATGAGAAGAGGATCTTTAAAGATTCCTTTTATCCATTGTCAGAAGTTCTATTACGGTTCCGCTATTCGTAACCAGATGGCGACATAGATGATGATAACAACGATATGAATGAAATTACGGGAACTTCTGTTGAAATAATTCAATAGAGCGGCCTGTTATATTGAAAAGGGCGAATATTCGGTGAAAATACCAAAGTTCGATTATTTCTTATGGTAGCAGCATCTCTATTCCAAAATATTTAGCTGAAATTGGGAACATATATTAGTTGAGTTCCGATATTCCTGGCCAGTACTGGCCAGTATCAGTAATTTCGGAACGCTTCGTACTGATACGAACAGTTACCAAAGCAGTGCCAGTAAAATCGACTGTCAAAATTTACTGGCCAGTACTGGCCAGGAATATCGGAACTCAACTATTATCAAACTTTGGTGTTCACATCATATGACATGTCATTTGTTCGTGAGAATCCACATGATGATCTTTTATATGGAGATTATCCTTCCCTCAACTTTTTGTGTTGGACCGGTGATAGTTTCAACAAAATAAAAAAGATTTTGTTTTATTTTCAGCTATTTTTTCGAATCCGCTACTGTTTTCGAGAAGAAGACTGGTAATTTATTCTGCCTAAGTCGACAAGAAAATCAGAATCCTCTTCAGCTTATATCTAGTATCTATTTACATATTCATTAGTATATGAGAGAATTCTTAGCATTTCTTTTTTCGAAAAGAGTAGGATATACGGTCGGCCGTTAGGCCGACTGCGTAAATACAATAGCTTCCGAAAGACACAACTTAGAAACTCGATATATGTAGAGAAAGTTTGGACCTTGATTACGAAGGCCGAACTCGTGAATGGGTAAAATCCGCCCAATGATTCCGCAGATATACCCATTAAAAATTTTGTTTTCGCAATATTTCCAAAAGTACAGATCAGATCGAATCGGAAGCCAGTACTCCATCGAAAAATTACAGTTCGAAGGTTCATACAGAATTTAATGAGGATGATATGATAAGAAAACCACAGAATTTTTTTTTTCAAATTGTTCTAATGACATGATCATCACGAAATTTCGCATAAAGTTGTCTTTCAGCATTTTGAAACTAGCTGCAAAGTTTTATTGGGATTGAAGCAGTGTTTTTCGAGTTATACGGCAAAAAACAACGATATCGGGACGAAAACCTCGAAATTTGACATATTTTTTCCTAATAATATCTCCAAAACTTATGATCGTTTCGAACTGAAATATGGTACATTGCTGTCAAATATAAGTCTCAAAGTCCGAGTGTAATTTTTTTTTGGATATGGTGAACGGTTTCCGAAAAAAAAATTTTGTTGAAAAAAATTTTGAAAACAAATTTTTTTTTAATTTATTTACAGTATGATACTGACAAAATTTGGCTCAAAGTTGTGCGTCAATATACTCCACCTGATTCCCAATTCAAATCCGATCGCTCAAGTAGTTTCTGAAATAAAAAATAAATAACTTCAAAATTTCAAGTGGCTATAACTCCGAAACTGTTGGAACGATTTGGCCCATTAACGAACTCAACCGTGGCATTCCAATGCGCAGAATCGATTTTGACACCGAATTCGTCATCAGTGAGTCCAATCTAGTGGTTTCAGACCATTTTCGGCTCAATCATCGAAAATTACAGACATTTGGACAATTGCACGCTGTTCCCCTAGAACATGCGCGCAAAAAGAAGGAATTGCCCCGAAAAAAATATTACTTTTTCAATACCAACGCTAGTTTGAATAAATGTTCAACCGTGCTAAATATTGTTTATAACTTTGAAATATTCATGCCTCATAGACCTTTGTCTAAGGTTCATACGTATTGAGTTCCGTACATAAAACAAGTTTCCTACTGAAATATTTACAAGTAGGGAATGACATTTCGATAGCATCTTATGATGATATCGAAATTACGTATCGGATGATACGTACGATCAAGAACTTCAGCATTGAGGAAAAAATTAACTCGTCTTGAATTTATTGATACCATAATAGCGGAATTCCCTCTGGCTGCAACGGCAATAAATGTTTTCATTATGTCTTTATCTTAATTATCTAACGATTATGTAAAAATTGCTTCACCACCGTAATGTGATTTTTATATGGGAGATTCGATTCGACTTTTTCTGGAACTTGCTCGTAAATGTTTTATTAGATAGGCATTTGTTCAGGTTTCAATTTGAGATTATGTAAATTTTAGTATGATTTCAGGTAGGAATTCTGATAGAGACATTATGGTATGGAAGTATTCATATCAATATTGATTAAAGTAGGCTATATTCTCGAAAATATTTATAGAATTGAAGAATTTCTTATGCATATAGTATTTGGTTGTGCGATGTGCTAGGGTAGTTTTTCATTATGTAGTTTCCAAATTTAGAGGGAACTAGCTTGAATTGAAGACCATTAGCAATATAACGAGTTCCATTTTCTTGAAAATATCATGAAAACTAATGAATATTTGAGCACGAACAGAGTGGGTCAAATTGAACACTTTTGAAGGGGACGACCTATATCTGTACTAGATAGACGAACACATGTATTCATGTCTGAAGGCCAATTTTCACGAGAAACTGACTGACGAAAACCGCAACTCCAGAGCTTTCACGGTTACATAGTTACTGGGTGTTTTCCGAAAATGTTCAGTTTGAAACTATTGCTGTAACTCTTTTTTGCGCGCATGTTCTAGGGGAACCGCGTGCTATCGTTTTGTCCAAATGTCTGTAATTTTGGATGATTGAGCCGAAAATGGTCTCAATCGACTAGGTTGGACTCACTGATGACGAATCCGGTGTCAAAATCGATTCTGTCTGGACGTAGACACAATAACTGTCGACAGAAGCAAGCTAGCAACTTGAACCTTTCAGGATAGGTTGCTCATCAGAATGCCACGGTTAAATTCGTTAATGGCCCAAATCAGTCCAATAGTTTCGGAGTTATCGGCACTTGAAGTTTTGAAGTTATTTATTTTTTATTTTAAAAATTATTTTAGCGATTGGATTCAAACTTGGCAGTTAGGTGGAGTATAATGACGCGCAACTTTGAGCCAAATTTCGTCAGGATTGTATAGTCACTAAATTTTAAATAAAATTTTTTTCGAAATTTTTTTTCAAAAGATTTTTTTTTTCGAAAACCATTCATCATATCCGAAAAAAAATTTTGCTCTCACTTTGAGCTCCATAATTCACAGCAGTGTAATAAATTTCAGTTCGATACGATCATAAGTTTTGGAGATATCGGGAAAAAATATGTCAAATTTCGAGGTTTTCTTCTCGATATCGTTGATTTTTTCGGTATAACTCGAGAAATACTTATTCAGTCCTGATAAAACTTCACAGCTAGTTTCGAGATGCTGAAAGACAACTTTGTACGAAATTTGAGCTCCATAATTCACAGCAGTGTAATAAATTTCAGTTCGATACGATCATAAGTTTTGGAGATATCGGGAAAAAATATGTCAAATTTCGAGGTTTTCTTCTCGATATCGTTGATTTTTTCGGTATAACTCGAGAAATACTTATTCAGTCCTGATAAAACTTCACAGTTAGTTTCGAGATGCTGAAAGACAACTTTGTACGAAATTTCGTGATAATCATGTAATTAGAACAATTTGAAAAAAAAATTTCTATGATTTTCTTATCATATCATCAATTTTTTCAAACATATAATATTCTGTGATTTCTCATCATATTATCCTCATTAAATTCTGTATGAACCATCAAAGTTTCATTTTAAGTACTGGATTTCAATTCGATCTGATCTGTATTCTTGGAAATATTAGGAAAATAAAATTTTGAATGGGTATATCAGCGCAATCATTGGGTGGATTTTACCCGTTCACGAATTCGGCCTTCGTAATTAAGGTTCAAACCTTCTCTACAAATATCGAGATTCTAAGTTGTTTTTTTCGGACTCAGAAACTCGATATTTGTAGAGAAGGTTTGAGGCTTAATTACGAAGGTCGAATTCGTGAATGGGTAAAATCCGCCCAATGATTTCGTAGATATACCCATTCAACATTTTTCCAATATTTCCAAAAATACAGATTAGATCGTATTGAAATCCAGTGATTTATCGAAAAAAAAATTAGAAGAGCACTGCCGTGAAGGCCACAGCTTTCGCGCACAAGTTCAAATTCGTTGCCGAAGCGGTCATCTACATTGAACATGCGCGCAAAAGCTTCTGCCTTCACGGCAGTGCTTTTCTAGATTTTTTCTTCTTTCTATCATTGATACATAGGTACCGGGTGTTTTTCGACAATGTTCATTTTAGAAATATTGCTAATTTTTATTTCTGTAGAAATATTCTCGTATAGCTTGATCTCACGTAGAAAATTTAATATCTAAAACATGATTCCAGAAAAATATCAAGTATGCTATATTTTTTAAATGGCAATTTCAAGCTTTATCGAAATATGTAAAAATATATGGGTTGTCTCGCTTGAAAAATAATTCCTAGTTACATCTCATGAAATATCAGTTTGCAGAAAATTCAGTTAACCTCATTGAATTCTACGTGAGAAATTGCTATGAGAATGTTTTTACAGAAATAAAATTTTCAACTGGAGATAAGTTACAGCAATATTTCTAAAATGAACATTTTTGAAAAACACTCGGTAGCTATGTAAGGGTTATAGCTGTAAAGTTGCGGATTTTTCCAATGAAAATCGACCCTCAGACTCATGCATTAGTTTTCGTCCATCTAGTACAGAAATAAGACTTCCCCTTTCAAAATTGTCCAATTTGGCTCACCCTGTACAGTCAACACCAAGGATATATCTGTTGTGATCAAATTAAAGCGGGCGATATGAAATATTGTGTTTTCGATTACCCGCTAAAATGTTGAACTGCTATTTCACATTGGTTTTATGATGCCGATACTATGCGAAAATTTCATAAAGTTTGCATTAAAAACCAGAAAAAATAATTCTTCAGGAATTTCATTTCTCAAAATTATTATTTTGATCAGATAGCGCTGAAATTTTGCAGGAGCATCCAAGCCGACATTTAGAACCAGAGAACCAGATTCAGTTTGAAAACAATTGTATTTTTCATTGTGAAAACATGATATCGATTAAGTATTTTTCTGCAGGATCCCAATGTTATTCTATTTTTCCGATATTTTGAAAAATGTCAATAAATACAAACGAATTGAAACATGGCAGTGGTTTGTGAAGAACGAATATCCATGCTAAATTTTACGAGGAACGAATTACTAGGAAAATATTTGAGAACTTTTTACGAAAATACTCGTACCTCCTGAATTGTCAGTAGAATTTCACGTGAACTTCCAGCTTAGATTTTCCAATCATACACATAAGATTTGTATTCAAGAGAATATTGTATATATATATATATATTCTTTTGAAAACGAGCATTACATTTTTTGGTATATTGCAGTGTTAGCAGAGGAAATGTAAACGGGGTACCATAAATTTTTCCGAATGATACAAGAGCACAGATAAATATATCAGCAAAAACTCTGTCTACCCGTATAAGTGTTTTAATTTGTTTGAAGAACATGGATGACATCTTTTTTATCGAAAAATAATGTTTTCGTTATCTTGAACTCATTTTGACAAAATATCTTGATATATTATCTGAAACAGAAAGAGGGACTGAAAACCAGCAGAAAGCAGTAAATAAAATTACCAACATTTGCTCTCTGACCGGGAGAGTCTTTCGAACAGGTCCGGTCCCCCAAGCGATGATTTTTCAGTTCCTCAGATAAACGAAGAACGCTTCAGGCCCCTTTATTGGGGAATCATCTCCCATAGATCCATCAATGGATATTTTATACTCGAAATCTAACAAAATATCGGGAATAAATTGAAAAACTTGTGACATATATTATATCAGGATGATATATATGAAATATTGTGAGAATTACATTCTGAACAAGAATATCTGTGCAATCATGAAGAGGAAATTCTATTCAAAAATGACCAGTCTATCGGCTCTAACCTATGAAAATTTTCTACAGGTTGTCTCTTGTACTTCTCGTCTATTTGAAAATTAAATAGAGCTCAACATCCTTTGACGCTTATTAGCCTATCTTCTCATCAGCAATTCCAACTCAATTTGGGATCTTTCTATAACAAAAACCACTTCTTCAACCGACCTTCGGCGTCATAAAAACTTCCAAGCAATTATATTACAAAATATCAACATTTAAATCGAAATGAAGAGAGTACCTACGGATCAATGAACTATTCATTGAGGCAGCTCACGTAAAAGTACTCAAGAATTGAAAGTTAACTGTTCAATTCTCTTTAACCCAAGCATCATTTGTATGTTCGAGCGCATCCGTCGTTTTGTTTGCCGGAGAAATATGATCTGGTATGACTTTCATCCACTCAGTTGAGTCATGGTTCAAATATAATTAGTACGAATATAAAAGATTTACGGCCGGTTCCACAAAACTTTGGTTGCCTGATCAAGGGCTTCATTATCAATCAACAGTAAATTCTGTGCTCGATTTCAGTTCATTTTCAACCCAACCATCGAATGCAAACCTTAATCAACGAGTTGATTAAGGTTTTTGACGGGTTTTTTGTGAAACCCACGTTTATTGTTGATGGTATTTTTTATTCATAATAGATATCGTGAATGGTTTCCAGAACGATTCGATTGAAATGGGGAATAAAGAAAATTTTATGAGGAGGCTTTGATTATAATCAAATGAATTAGAGATTATGAACATATTGCAAGTATAGTTAATTGGAAAGTAGCATCTATGAAATTTTATTTGCCCAGAATTGAAAGTCTCCTATCAATTAATTAACTGTCGTATATTATGTCGGTCGAAATCTATTGATGAGAATCGTTCATCTGAGTTGAAAAATCTGGAGAAACGTTCTTACTATTTAACGAATCTTCATAAGAGTCTCAAAAGCTACCGATAAGAAAGCTTTTTCTTGTTTGGTCAAATTAAATATATTTATATATTTTATACAGAGTGTTCTGAAATTGTAGCTATTGTGAATGGTTTCTAGAACGATTCTATTGAAATGGGGAATAAAGAAAATTTTATGAGGAGGCTTTTATTATAATCAAATGAAATAGAGATTATGAGCATATTACAAGTATAGTTAATTGGAATGTGGCATCTATGGAATGTTATTTGCCCAGAATTAAAAGTCTCCTATCAATTAATTAACTATCGTATATTATGTCGTTCGAAATCTATTGATTAGAATCGTTCATTTGAGTTGAAAAATCTGGAAAAACGTTCTTACTATTTAACGAATCTTCATAAGAGTCTCAAAAGATACCGATAAGAAAGCTTTTTCTTGTTTGGTCAAATTAAATATATTTATATATTTTATACAGAGTGTTCCGAAATTGGAGCTGTTGTGAATGGTTTCTAGAACGATCCTTTTTAAATGGGGAATAAAGAAAATTTTAGAAGGAGGCTTTGATTATAATCAAATGAAATGAAGATGATGAACATATTGCAAGTATAGATAATTGGAAAGTGGCATCTATGGAATATTATTTGCTCGGATTAAAAAGTCTCCTATCAATTAACTATATATTATACGGAGTTTGTTTCACAGGAATGAGACACCAAATATTGTTGGAGAAGCTTATTTGATTTTGCCGACGTCTCGTTGGATTTTGCCCAACATTTTCGAGGTTGCAACAACATAAAGCTGTTTGACACAACTGTGCATTTTAACGACGACCAATAGAGATTACTACCCTACATTAGCAGCTTTTAAATTAACATAGATGTAATAATTAAAATCTGGAGAACGAATCACCACTACAGGAACAAAACGAAAATCAGTTAAAAGCATTAAAATCCACTCATTAATACATTTCAAATGGGTTCAACTGTGAAACTATTTGACCGATTCCACCCGTTAACGAGCTCAACCGAAATATTCGAACTCCAAACCTAATCTGACAATTTCAAGTTGCTAGGTTTCTTCTTCAAAAGTTATAGCACATACAGACGGACAGAATTGAATTTGACCACTGATTCTTCATCGGTGATTCCAAGCTAATTGTTTTCGGCTCGCAATTCGAGAATTACAGACATTGCGACGAAACCATGACGCGTTGTTCCCTAGAACAAGCGCGTAAAAATAGTTTTCAATCCATATATGAAGCCAGAGCAGCCACATGGTCAAGTATTGACCCAGTTCTACTTTCTGTTGAAACGTTTTTGCGATCTCTTGATTATATGCTACTCACAAAATTTTACATGAAATTTCAAGCTGTCATTTTTCAACCAAGGATATTGATTTTCAGTTGGATCGCAGAAGTAATTGCAAGAATATTTGGACGATAGAATTTCGAATCGGTAGAGTTACAGCATCATTGGGTGGATTTTACCCATTCATGGACTCGACCTCAATAATTGGGCTACAATCTCATTCTACAAATATCGAGTTCCTCAGTCTTTTCTTTCAGAAGGTATTGTGTTTGCATTCCGTAAACTGTATCGCTTTTGTTTGCAAGAATAAAATCTAGTAAAGCACTGACGCGAAGTCAGCAGCTTTTACGCGCTGGTTCACATTTCAAAATGGTGATTTGGGAATTTCAGTGAAATTTCAATGAAATATAAAAATTCTCAAAAAAAATTTTCGAAAAAGAAATATTTTTTTTTTCGAATTTTTCCATGGATAATTCTTCCTATCGACACTGTCCGTATTCCAACAAAGTTTCATTTCGATCAGATGAATATTTTTAGAGTTATTGAAAAATCAAAATTTCAAATGGCTGTAGCATAAAATCATTCGACAGATTTGGCCCATTAACGAACTCAGCCGAGATATTCAGGATCTTAATCTAACCTGAGAATTTCAAGACTCTAGGTCTTTCCGTTCGAAAGTTATAGCGCACACGGCCGGATGGACAGAATCAATTTTGACCACGGATTCTTCATCAGTGAGTGCAACCTAGTCGTTTGAGACCAATTTCGGCTCGAAATTCGAAAATTACAGACATCGTGACGAAATGATAACGCGCTGTTCCCCAGAACAAGCGCGTAAAAAGTGCGTAAGAAGAACCATGAACTCATATTTCAAAAGTATTTTATAGGAATGGCCGAGTTCCTTTTCTGACGAAATTACTGCTTATAGGCAGTATACCAACTTGACATGTGAGTAAATTATGTAATTCAGCTTGTTCACAGTGCTCCCGTTCATCAGATCATCTCAAGCGTGTGCTATGATTACATTGGCTAAAATATCGGCCGTCATCCACTTGTGTACTCGATATTTGTAGAGTAGGTTTGGGGCTGAATTACGGAGTTCGAGTTCGTGAATGGGAAAAATCCGCCCAATGATTTCGTGTATATACCTACTCATTCAAAATTCTATTTTTCTGATATGTCCAAAAATACAGATTGGATCGAATTGAAATATGGCACTTGATTGAAAAATTATAGCTTGATGGTTCATGCACAATTTCAAGAGGACCATGTGAAAAGAAGCTCGCCATCTCTTCATCACGAAATAAAGATAATACATCTTCATTGGGGATCACTATGTGGAGATATTATCGCTTTGCCAACGAATTTGGACATGCACGCAAAAACTGTTGACTTTTGTTGAATTAAATTCCTTCCAGAATATTCTAGCTAATCAATCCGGATCGTATGTTGACTGAACTCTAGATAGACGTCTTCCTAAGCTTCGATATCATTGCTTGGTTGTAGAGTCCGTTGTTGTAAAGGAAATGTAGATGGTGTTACCTGTATCAGTGATCAAGAAACGGTTGGGCAATATCAGGTGTGAATTTACCTCGCGGTACTTATACCCCAGATCTGATACATAAACCAGATTATTGTTAAAATTCCTCTTCGATTTTCGAGCAAATTCAATACTGAAGATTTAAAATCCACGGACCCATCAAATGACATTAAAACTTTATGAATGTGCAATCTTCATATACCTTCATTGAAAGTAGGTACTCATTTGATAATTAACCTAAGGAATGAAGATGTCGAGCCAATCCTAGCCATCGAGGAAAGTATTCAAATAATTTATATTCTTAATGGCCAGATTTTGACATGTTGATTGACTAAAATAATGAATATTCAATCATCATTATCCTTGAATTAGAGAATTATAATCCCATAGTCAACGGAATTTTGAATGATGCATAGAAGAGTGATTTTCGCTCTTTTACACGCTTGTTCCAGAGAACAAGAACGTTATTATTGCGACAAAATGCCTGCAGTTTCCGTTGTCGTTTGTGCTCTTACTTTTAAAGGAGAAGAACGAGAAGTCTGAATTTAGGCTGGGTTTGGAATCGAAATGCGCCGGTGAGATTTCGTTGATAGAAATTATTCTCCCAAATTTGAGACCTCAGAATATTTTCAAGGAATTTCATACCTCATATTCAGGCATTTACCACCTCAGAATTATTTCCAAAATTCGACACCACAGAATTTCCTACGAAGATTTGACACCTAAGTTTAACAACTTAGAATTTAGCCAATGAATTCCGTTGAAATTTTACAGAATACTTTTTGAACTCAGAAACTATCATCTTCGATCGAGTACTAGATTTGAACTGAAAAGGATCGGTATTTTTGGAAAAAATTAGAAACGTACTTTCCAATGTCTATATTTGCGGAATCATTTGGCGGATTTCATCCATTCATGAGTTTGACCTTAAGCTCTAGGTCCGATGGTCGACATTATATTTCAAAAAATAATCGATATTTGCATAGGTTTAGGACTGAATTGAAAAAGTCAAACTAGTGAATGAGTATAATCCGTTCTATTATTCAGCATTCGCATATTAAGTTTACAAATACTGGTTCTGCTCTTTAACGAGTCTCTGGCATACTGACCTAAGGTAGTAAAAATAATTTATTTTTACTTATATAAATTAAATTTTATGTTTTTGGGCGGGTGCAGATGAAATGAACTGAGAAATAGGTTATGGAATGTATTGTACTGATATTTCCGAATATTTAGGATTAATTCTAATAATCATCGCCCAGTAAGAATCGTTGCTGTCCCCTTCGCCATTTTGCCACCAAGGAGGGGGGCGGGGTTAATCAGGCCTGCTTCGATTTCCAACTGGATATTTCACCCTACCGGTTCAACTGGTGAGATAAAATAAAAAAAACTAGAAAACCACTGCTGTGAGGGCAGCAGCTTTCACGTGCATGTTCAATGGAGATGACCGCTTTGGAAACGAACTTGAACCTGTTCGCAAAAGCTGCTGCCTTCACGGCAGTGCTTTCTTAGGTTTTTGTTGAGTTATCCTAAAAAAACTTCGATAACGAGGAAAAAAACATTTGACATGTTTTTTACAAGCAATCCGAAATTCATTATCGCATCCAACTGTAATTTGGTGGATTGCTGTGGAAAATGAAGTTCAGAGAATGACCATTATTTGTATCAATTGAATTTGATAGTTTTCGGAAAAAAATTCTTTCGAAAATATTCAAAAATTTTTTCTTCAAAAATCACTGAGAACAACAAACTTTCGCGGAAAGTTGCAAATACTTATGCCTTAACAAGTTACCAAGTTTCAATCCAATCTAATCACCCCAGTAGTTCTCGAAATATAAGGAAAATAACCTCAAAACTTCAAATAGCTATAACTTCGAAACCATTTGGCCGATTTTGTCCATTAACGAACTCAACCGTCGCACTTTAAAATGCAACCCTGAACTTTTCAAATAGATAGGATCGCCCGTACGCCCGTAATCGTGAGTACTATCTAGTCGTTTGATACCATTTTCGGCTCAAAATTCGAAAATGAGAGACATTAGGATAAAACGATAGTACGCCGTTCCCCTAGAACCTGCGCGCATGAACCAATATTTCAATTCGATCGAAACTGTTGGTAGCACTGGGATGGATCGACATACATATTTGAGCTTTTGAAACCTGGGGGCCAATTCTTGAATCTCGATTAAGAATTGAAGTGTGTGACAGTTGCCATATGTCCGCGTTGATTTTCTAAGTTAAATATGAAAAACAAATCGACATGAACTGCGCATGGAACCGAATGTCACTCGACAATCGAATGTTATATCTCCTATACTCCGTACCACTCGTCGCTAAGTCGAAGGAAAAGGTGATAAGGTTTTATTAATATTCCGATTAGAAATTTCTCGATATCTTGCATTCAGTTTATTTCTGGAATATTCGCTTGAAAACATAGTCGAAATGGCGAATAGAACTCACACAAATTTTGCAGATGCTCGGGAAAACTTAGAAAATTGACATAAATATATGACAATTGTCATACTCTTCAATTCTCGATCGAGATTCAAGAATCGGCCCCCAGATCTACATATATCGAGCCTCTTAGTTGTTTCTTCAGGCAGTTATTGGGTTAACTGTCAGCCTGACAGCCGATTCAGACTGGTACATGACATGAAAGAACAACTGTGTCATGAAGAATTCCCAAAATGAATTTGAAGAAGAAATTACCCGAGCCAGTAAATACTGGAATAATGAAGAATGTAATGGACAATTCCGAATTACTTCGGAGTCCACAAAGTTTCGTTCCAGCTCGCACAAAATTTCCAATCTCCTCCAGGCTCAACCATTCCTTCAGCCCCTAAATCCCAAATCCCTCGATACGGAAAAATCCGCTTTTCAAAGAAAACCAACAAGATCGCCATCAGAATTGCCAATACCTCCTCAGTCGCCGCAGAAGTGACGTCGGTGGATGGTGGTCGCAAGAAGTAGGCCGAGTATAAAAACAGTAGGCGCCGAAGCGCAAGACCTGACTAGTAGTTTCAGCGGTGTGGTGTTTAGTTTGTTACCGATGGCGTGCTTGAACAGTGCGTTACTCACGATTCTTGCGTGTTGTGTCATCTGTGGTAAGTACCTCACCAATCGTCTCAGACGTATCTCTTTGCTTGGGATGATGAGCAGTTCGGTCACATGACCATTCGGACAGACGACACCGTGACCTTTGCCGGACGAAAGGGAAAGGCGTGAGGAAGTGAACTCGCTTTTGTGGAGTCTTACTGCAGAAAAAAGGAGTTTTAAAATTTTTTTATTAATCGTTCATACCTGCTAAAAATATGGAATTCAACCAGATAACCTCAAGTGGTCTCACTTTGATTCAAGGTTGTCTTGATGCACCTTCTTTTTCGTTTCTTGGACCCACCATATTGATTCGTAATTTTTGGTGAGAGACCATGAGAAACTGAACATTCTCTGCAATATGTCCTGGTTTGAAGTTTGTACAATCAGGAAACGAGGGAGAAATCATCGACTCTACTGAAAAATGTTGAATTGCGACAACAACCTCTAGTTGTTACGTTTTTTGGAATTGACAGATTGTATAACACTTTTATTTCTATTATGGTTCCTTCAACTTAAAATTCTCTGAGAGCTGAAGGAAGAACGTGAGAGCTCTCACGAGATCTACTAATCAAGACTGGTCTTCATATAATTCATTTCTAAATTTTGGCCCAAGAAGTATCGATGGAGAGCTGAATACTTTGTACCTTCTACTTGTATCAAACTACTAACATCACATTTCGCTGCAACTTCAGATAACACAAATATCAAAGCAAGAAAATACAATCCAAAAAAATTATTCGAAATAAGACATCTTAACTCCCTGGAAATACTAGTACTCCATGTATGTTTGTCTTAACACACATCAACTAACTGTTCTCATTTGAATTATGTCTGAAAATTATAATAGGCTTGAATCTACTGTGTCCAACAAGTTAAATTATTTCATTACCATCAGAGTTCGTATCATGACTGAAGAAGAATAAGTAACAGTAAACAAACATTTATATTAATTTTTCTCATTGAAACATTCACGAAATATGTTTGCCCATGACAAACAGTTGGTCACGATATCAATCGAAAACTTTCGAACATATATTCAGATGACTTTAAATTCACGAAAACCTCAATAGATGGTAGTGTGTTCGAAAAAAACCTTACAGTTTTCTAAGAGTTATTGCCTTTCATCATTTCAGTTTTCAAATAATTTCATACACGAAAAAAGAGGCTTAGGATATACAGCGTGAGCATAAATTGGAAGTGCAAACGAAAAAAGGGTGATTTTTTGGATGATATCTGAAACACAAGTCTCATAAACATAAAAAATAGGTCGGTTCTTGCATACAGATTTCTAAATTTTGTAATTTTCAATTAGGATCCCTCAGGATGTTCAGCTGAAATTTGTCAAAAATCTTAAACTTTAAGTTTGCATCATATCACATGTCAACTATCAATGACAATCTAGAGGTTGATCTTTTTTCTTACCATAACACTTCTGTATCCTACCACTGGTTGTTCCAAAAACGAAACATTTCTAATATTTCATATTTTCTCATGTCAACAACCGTTCTCTTCTGCACATTTGTGTTCTATGTCAAAATTCAAGAAAGATATTTCTAAAAAATGCTTCGTCAGTGGATAGAAGGAATTCTTTTTTCCTGGAAACGAAATCAAATGGGAAAAAATTGCAAAAACTTTGTTCCAGAAAAAAAATCACCCTGCAGATTCACACGGATAGTCGACATGTCATATAATGTGAACCCTTAAAGTGGATACTATGTCTCTAGGAATCGAAATTTCAATAGTTCCATAGAAGAAATTCAGATCGAAGTTTATCCTCATAAACAATGGACAAAAACGTAAAATAGCTGCATTTCGAGAGTCCTTGGGTTCCATGACCTTATATGCAAGTGTTTTCTGAGATTTCTCGGAGTTTTATTAGGATCCACATATCAAGGATAACAGGTTTCACGATTCCTTTCTCCTGTGGACAAAGCTGAATTTGCAAGGCGTAGGTGTGATTGTAAATTATATTATCGCTTGAAATTCTGCAGCTCTATGCGAACAAGGAAAAATCACACGGTGAAGAATCATGCATGAGGACGTTCAGTGAAAAAAAATGTTGCATTATGCAGCCTTCGTCTACGACTTCCTGAATGACAGGTGTGAAACGAGTTATATTTATGCAGAATATTGCATTGAAAATAGTAGGGCTTCTTTTATACAGAAGAATTGTGAAGTAGTCGAATTCAATATTCATCCGTGCGGCCGGCCGGCTGTATACACTGTAATGGCCGGCTGTCTGACCATCAATTCAATCTAGGAAGAACCTAGCCAATGCCTTCGATAAATCATAGGGATAGAGTTCCTTTTTTGGGCAGATAAATTGAGATGTCGGTGCAGAATATCTTTCTTTTTCTATCTTTCTCAGATTATTTCAAATCAACACCACCTACACTAAACAGCATTCATGACATAGCCCCTAGACTACCGAGGTAGTCTGAAAAATATCAAGTAAATGATATCTCCATAGATACATATGTCTCTAGTTGCAAATTGGTGCAGGATTCAGATCGACAGCTTACTGTGTGAACTTTAGGAATTTTTCAAAAATACTCGAGAAACGTCAAAAACCACCTCATTCAATCCATTCGTTAGCTCCATTTTCAAACTCCCGCCCATAAGAGGCGAAATCTAGTCCGAATTTTTCTAATTCGAATTAAAGCTCACTCTGATTTAAACCTTAGTCAATTAGAATGGCATAAAAATACCTGAGCTGGTGAATATTCGCGAGTCAATTCTGAAAATCCCATAAGTATATTCGTTAAATCCACCTTATTATCTCCACTATTTCTAAGAATAATTGAGATTTAAGGAGATATATTTATATGAAATATGCATTTCAATGTTCAAACGAGTTTTTTCGAGGATCAGATAATATCAAAGGAATATGATTATTATTGGAATTCAACTGAATTCAGTTCCTCATTTCGAAAGAATTAGTCCACGAAAATAGTACTTACTTTACTCATATTGGCTTCGATGAAGTTATATAAGGTAGAAAATATGTCCTAAATAATGAATAATGATGTAAGAATTAATGTAACACAGCGAGGGAGTTAAAGGTATGTCAACTCACGCCTTTCAGTAATTTATTGACGGCTGAAATTATGAAAATATGCATATAATGTTTGTCATTACATCAATGCTAATATTTTAGGAAGAAGAATGGATAATTTTTTTTCTGAACTTACTGTAGGATGTTTTTCGTTTAGTTCAAGGAATTTATGAATGCATAAATATATATATGTAGTTTTATCAAACACAAAGTGAATAAGCAAAGTTAATTAATCTCCTTGCCGGTGATTGAATTTTACGTTAACCATTGAAAAGGCTACCGCAAAGTGAGTCCAAAATACAGATTTGTATAAATCGCGATCTTAGCGATTCTTTTGAATATAGAAAGCCAAGCAGATTTGTTCTAGTACCGTTTCGTAATTAAATCTAGTTGCAAGAGTAGCTAATTGGACTAATCCACTGTAACATTGTCATTGAATATCCCTTATGGGAATCTGTAACTGACATTCCTTTTATGTAGATGTGAGGATTGCTTGCTTTCTGCAAATCATCAATGGAATAACTCAGTTGGACTCAAGGTGACTTTATGGATAAATTGAACTTTCATTCCACTAAGATTCACAAAAATTAATTAATGAAACAGAAGAGTTGGCAAGAAGTGATATTGACCTTGAGGATAATTATGAATGAATATTGAAAATTGAATATTTTTCAACATGCGAGATGACTTTCAAAGAATGTTTTTCCACTGTCAACATTTTGGCTTTTTGATGTAGTGAATAGTACCTGCAACGTTTTGTTATTTCTAATAAGAAACATTATTCTATATTTATTGATTTGTTGAATAAAAGGGTTACTGCCTTGATGAAAAATTGAATAGAAGTTAAAACTTTATAAAAGTTTCCAACGATACTCGAAAGAATCAGATAAAGTTCATGTGAATATCTTGTTGCAACGGATTCTTCTACTAAATATCTATAATACATTATATATTTTGGTAACAATTGACTTCTCGAAGATTATTCCGATATGATAAGATATAACACTGCTTCGACATGACATTTCCCAGTTCTTTGAATTTTAGTACAAGGTAATGACCTATGCTAATAGTCTTTAAATATCAATTACACTTTGGTAGGCAATGCATGTGACATAACTTTTAATTTATCTCCAGTGTATTGTTGGAACTTAAATATCAAATCTTTAATGTCAACATAAAATATGCTGGGAATCTTCAATGAGAAAATTCATTATTATAAACAACCATTCTTCATTCATGCCACACTTTTCCAAAATGAAACTTGATATTTAGAGATCGGATTGAATTCTGTCCGTCCGAAAGGAATAATTGGAAAAATGGAAACTTTTAGGGCGAATCCAATTTTATCCATTTTCGAATTCCATTTCAGTCCTAAAACTGCTCTCCACATATCAATTCTCTAACTCTTTTCAAATATTATTGTGTTATCAGTTAAAGTCAGCCCACTGAAGCCTCTAGTAAACACAACAGGCACCAAGTGAATGTTCCATTCTTCGATATAGTTTACTCCGTTTTAACGGTGCTAATTTTGAATTACTTTTTTGGAATTCATAAACAACATTCAACAAATTTCTATTTAATATCAACGGAATCATCTGTTACATATAAATTTCTAATTCTTCTAATGGTTGACAGGACATATAAATATATAAATAGACAATTATGTAGCGAATATCTGCCTCATCATAGTCACATTCATGAAATACTATGATAGAACTAATTAGCGAAGAGCCTGAAATCAACAAATATCCCGACCAATTATTATATAAATGTATTTGAGAACTCGTAAAGAAATTTTGCTTAAGGTTATCGTACCGTGCATTAGTGTGAAAGTTGATAGCCTCCCATGATTTTACAAAGAAACAGGTGTCTATTTATAAACACGTAAATAACAGACATTTTCCTTAATTGAACATAGAGAATTATTCAATTTGATAGGTAATAGATAGGTTAGAACCTGGAAATGTGGAAGCTCCGTGGATCTCGCTATAGAATTAGAGATATTCAATCCATTAAAATATTATTAGTAGTTTCTAGATCGTGTTTAAGAATTCTCTTCCTTTGGATGTAGAAATAGAAATTTCCGTTTTGTCAATACCCTATAAAGGGTGTTCTTTGATGATATGCTTATATTTGAGAGGGAGATTCTTGGAGCCTTTTCAATGAAAAAACAACTCATTATGAACGTATGTAGTAAATGTTTTGACTTTTGAGATACGGGGTGGTTAAGTTTCCAGAACTTTCTTTAAAACCACAAAGATGCTATTTCAGATGTTTCAATGAAATTTGTAACACGTTTTAACTGTATCAAGACAAATTTTCTGATGTACAAACAATCTAATTATTTTACCAGTTGCGTCTGTATGGGTTCAGCATTAAATATTCATGGAAAAAACAGTACTACATTGCTTTTTCGCAAATTGAATCATTTTTGAATTTCTCATTGATTTCTAGAAAAATTCGAGCTCTTGATTTAACTTTGTTCGGCGCATGACTTCCGCTTAAAAAAAAATAAAATCGTTTTACTTCAGCGTCAAATTACTGAAAATTTCAGCCGATACCTAAGCAATTTCTTCAGAATGGTACCCCATAGCATTAGCAATTTGATACTGAAATATAAAACGATTTTTATTTTTTAAGCAAAAAAATTTCAAAAAGCACTGCCGTGAAGGCAGCAACTTTTGTGCGCATGTTCAATGTAGATGACCGCTTCAGCAACGAATTTGAACATGCACGCAAAAGCTGCTGCCTTCACGGCAGTCCTTTTTGAATTTTTTCACTGATGAATTACTGGATTTCAGTTTGATCAAATCTGTATTTTTGGAAATATTGGAAAGATAAAATTTTGAATGGTTGTATCTACGGAATCATTATGCGGATTTTTCCCATTCACGAATTCGACCTTCGTAATTAAGCCCCAAACCTACTCTACAAATATCGAGTTTCTAAGTCGTTTCTTCCGGAAGTTATTGTGTTTACGGTCAGCCTAACGGCCGACGGCGTAAACACAATAACTTCCGAAAGAAACAACTAAGAAACATGATATTTGTAGAGAAGGTTTGGACCTTAATTACGAAGGCCGAATTCGTGAATGGGTAAAATCCACCCATTGATTCCGTAGATATGCCCAATCAAAATTTAATTTTTTCAGAATTTCCAAAAATACAGATCAGATCGAATTGAAATCCAGTACTTAATCGAAAAATAACACTTCGAAGTGTCTCACAGAATTTAATGAGGATGATATGATAAGAAAATCATAGAAATTTTTTTTTTCAAATTGTTCTAATGACACGATTATCACGAAATTTCGCAAAAAGTTGTCCTTTAGCATCTCAAAACTAGCTGTGAAGTTTTATCAGGACTCAATCAGTATTTCTTGAGTTATACCAAAAAAATCAACGATATCGAGAAGAAAACCTCGAAATTTGACATATTTTTCCCGATATCTTCAGAACTTATGATCGTAACGAACTGAAATTTAGTACACTGCTATGAAATATGAGGCTCAAAGTGTATGTGAATTTTTTTTCTGATTGATGCATGGTTTCCGAAAAAAAGAAAGTTTTTGGAAAAAAATTACGAAAAAATTTTTTTTTTTTATTTGCTGACAATACGATCCTGACTAAATTTGGCTCAAAGTTACGCGTCATTATACTCCACCTAACTGCCAAGTTTGAATCCAATCATTCTAGTAGTTTCTGAAATGAAAAATAAATAACTTCAAAACTTCAAAAGCCTATAACTCCGAAAATATTCGACCGATTTGGCCCATTAACGAACTCAACCGCGGCATTCCAATGCGCAACCTATCCTGAAAGTTTCAAGTTGATAGCTTGCTTTTGTCGATAGTTATCGTGTCTACGGCCGGACGGCCGGCCGGACAGAACCGATTTTGACAGCGGATTCGTCATCAGTAAGTCCAACCTAGTCAATTGAGACCATTTTCGGCTCAATCATCCAAAATTACAGACATTTACACAAAACGATAGCACGCTGTTCCCCCAGAACATCCGCGCAAAAAGAATATTCTTAAAACCTTCAACTCCATTGTCAATTTGCATGTCATCATCTCTGTTGCTTAGGACTTCAAACTTATGAAATCGACTATTAAATAACTTGGCAACTCTGAGGTTTTATGGTCTCTAGATTAAATACGTCATGCAGTTGAGTATTGGTTGTATTAACTTTTGTGTTTATTTTAAACGTTCCAACAATGTTTTGAATATCGATTTGAACCGATACCTACTTTCGGAGAAATAAGGAAAGAAATATGCCAAATTTCGCTGTTACTTGGAATTTTAACGTTATTTCCGCAATATCTCAAGAAGTACAAATGTAATCAGATTGAAACTTCGTAATCAGGTGGAGATTACCAATGGGCAATGTGCAGAATTTCGTGTCGATTTAATAGTTAGAATTTGAACAAGCGATTCAAAGTTCCTAACCTCACGTTAGTGCTGTTTTGGATTTTTTCAATAGCAGATGATTCATTTTCTCCAAGAACGTCCATTTAGCAAATTTCATTTGAATTTTTAAAATTTCACAAAGCTTTCGCAAATTTACGGGGTTTTGGAAGTCTTGTTGAAAACACTATATAGTGTCCTTGGAGTACTATTTAGGACCTAAGTTGATATCAATTTTTATTTAGGTATATTTCGATATCGAAAAAATTCGTATCCTATCGACCGGATATCTCGTAGTGGCAGTGTTTAGATAAAATCTGATGGGTAGTTTTTGAGATGGAATTTTCGAAAATTTTCTAATTCCTCCATTGATACGAATCTCAATGAATTTTGTTTTTAACCGTCATATTCAGGCTCTCAACGGACCCTGAAAACTGAAAATTCCCACATTTGAGTAAGTTGGAAACACGTAATAACAAATATGTTGTAGGTGTTGAGAATACAATTAACAATACACTGAACTGCTTTGCTGTCAGCAATATATTTTAAGTGCAATAAGCATTTTTGTGCGCATGCGCTAGGGGTATACGTGCTATCGTTTTCTTCTAATGTCTGTAATTTTCGAATTTCGAGCCAAAATTTGGCTCAAGCGACTAGGTTGGACTCACTGATGACGAATCCGGTGTCAATATCGATTCTGTCGGAAGATTCTATCGATGGAAAATTTTAGGGTTAGTTGCATTTCAAAATGCGAAAGTTGAGTTCGTTAATTTCCAAATCGGCCAAATGGTTCCGGAATTATAGCCATTGGAAATTTGTAGTTCCCTGATATTCCGGGAACTACTGGAACGGTTGAATTGAAACTGAACACTTAGTTGGAGCATAATGACGCGCAACTATCAGCGGAATTTCGTTGGTATCATTAGGGTACTAAATTAAAAAAAAAAAATTCCAAAGTTTTTCTCGAAGAGAATTTCTTCTTCATAAAATATTGATCATATTGAAAAAAAAAATTGCTCATTTTTTTATTTTTGAAAATATTCGGAAATATTAAATTTTGAATGGGTTTATCTACGGAATCACTGGGTGTATTAAACTCATTCACGAATTCGACCTTCGAATCAAGCTTCAAACCTACTTCACAAATAACGAGTTTCTTAGTTGTTTCTTTCGGAAGTTGTGTTTTACGATCGGCCCTTAGGCTGGAAGAAACGACTTAGAAACTTGATATTTGTAGAGTAGGTTTGGACCTTAATTGCAAAGGCCGAATTCGTGAATGTATAAAATCCGCCCAATTATTCCGTAGATATACCCATTCAAAATTTTATTTTTTCAATATTTCCAAAAATACAGATAAGATAGGATTCAAATATAGTACTTTATCGACCTTTTTCCACCTACAACGCAGATTCACTACAAGACAATATTAAAATGAACGTAATGATTGAGTAATAACGCTCTCAAGACTATCCTCGTCTTTGCTCCGACTGAATTGCTCATCTTCGAAGCATAATAATTGCATAATTCACCTGATATCATCCTTAATAATTTTGTTTTCACAGCATACGCCCAAGACGATGCTGCCCCGAAGAAAGAAGAAAGTTTCGAAGCTGAACTGTGTAAAGACAAAGACGCAGGAGAATGGTTCCGCTTAGTAGCAGGCGAGGGAGACAACTGCCGTGATGTCATACAGTGTACATCTTCCGTAAGTTACATAAAATCGAATCGGCTGTGGTTTTTGCATAGCCTACCTGACGTGTATTCAATTAGAGTTACGTAACGACAGATGTGATTGATTGACTAACAATGATGGGAAATGCGCGTGGGTTGATGATTATTGAATGTAACGATGATTTGTATAATTATTTTTTTGATCGGCAGCGGGTTTTGTTCCTCTCGCCGTGCTTGTACGGGTGTCCTTTCTCGAATGTCAAACAAAACTAAGACTTCAAAGTAGCATCGGGAATTAACGATTCTAGAATTTGAACTCACCATTCAGAATTTCTCGTCAACAACAATCTTGGGGCCGATTCTTGAATCTCGATCAAGAATTTGAAGAGTATGACAATTGTCATATGTTCATGTCGATTTTCTAAGTTTTCTTGAGTATATGCAAAATTTGTGAGAGTTCTATTCGCCATGTCGACTATGTTTTCTAGCAAATATTCGAGGAATAAACTGAATGCATGACATCGAGAAATTTCAAATCGGAATATAAACATAACCTTATCGCCGTTTCCCTCTGAATAAAGAACATAAGGAAGGAGCATACTGCCTCACGAAGTGGGTCCGGGATGGATGTTGCATATGGCCGACTTTCCTTTCACTTTGAAGAGAGAACAACTTGTTCCGAGACTTCTTTGTCTGGAGAAACTAACTAACATGAGTCATACTTGGAGGTTCAATATGGGCGCCTATGTCCCACTTTTATACGAAGTAGAAAAGCGTTATGCTCCTTCCTGTTCTTTATTCAAAGCCGTTTCCTTCGACTTAGCAACGAGTGGTACGGAGAAAAGGAGATAAAATATTCGATTGTAGAGAGACATTCGGTTCCATGCGCAGGTCATGTCTACTTTTTGTTCATATTCAACTTAGAAAATCGACGCGGACATATGGCAATTGTCTCACTCTTCAATTCTTGATCGAGATTCAAGAATCGGCCCCCTGGTTTGTCGTTCACAAATGACAATGAACCTTCATTTGTCTACGGTGAACACTTTGCTCTCATATAAGATAAGGTTTCTTCAGCAGTAGTCATGTTTAATTTTCCTATTAAATAGAAATGGATTGAACTTCGAAGTGAGTTTTCTTAAAGAAAGGTCAAAATATGCATCAAAACGTTGATTTTTGGAATAGAATCACTATATTACTGCCGATTAGTTGAAGGCCGTAAACCAAAAAATATCTCTATACCTGTATTGATTTATGTAAGACTGTAACATACTTTTTGAGACAGTTGCAACTCAGCATCTGATGAAACTACAATATAGTGAAACGCGTCATGTGTTTATAATAATGTAGAAATCAACCAAACTTGTGTCTTTTAATTGAGTTCAAAAATTATGTTAATATTAATGCTTTCATGAATTTTATTTCAAATAGAAACTTAAGCATCCCTTCATATATTTGCCTTGTCTGTCAACTATCCTAGTAATTTAATAATATACTGATTGAATAAGTTGTGCCTTCGCCATTTTGCACCATTAGACAATCTAACCGCTATGTCTTTTACAATGCTGTCTCTTATATTTAGAAATAGGCGAATCTATCTCTAAGGAAATTATATGGCATACACTAGTATGAAGTCTATATAAAATTTAGAAAAAGCACTGACTTGGAGCCAGAAGGTTCTGACCGCTTTTTCAAACCATCGCATTTCTTCGATCTTATCCGAAATGAACCCATACAATACCCCCTCGAGAATTTTTTCTTTGTGAACCTCGATGGCTAACAGGATTATTTACTCAGAAAAACTTAGATCTCTTGCCATATGAAACAGCTAAGAGCCTGAATATTCATATAACTCATTAAATAGATGTTCGTCATGGAGAAAATTCCACAAGCATCAGGCAAATAGTTTTTGAGATAGCGAAGAATTAAAAAATATTTTCAAGTCATATGATCCTCATGAAATTCTGCATACATCAGGACGTTGTTACTTCACAGCTGCAAACCAAGTTCCAATTCATTCAGATCGGCATTATCCGAGATATTTAGGGAAAAAACGAATTGTTTCTCAGGAAGTCCATCCTACTCCGGCAAAAAATTCTAAACTTACCCACTTTTCGAAACAACTATGACGCGCTGTTCCCCAAAACAAGCACGCAAAAAAGTTAAAAATCAAAAATTTATAGGGCTCTATAACAAATATTGTATTCATCAATGTTAAGGTTCTATTGAGTGATATAAGTATACATTCTAAATATTAGTACAGATTTCTATCAGCAACGGTTATTATGCCATCAACTAGAAATTCAGAACCGTATCGATATTTTCAGCGCGTCAGCAAAATTATTGCTATAGGTAATAATTATCGCGTTCACATCTTGTTTTAAACGATCATCCAACTTAACCTCAAGCATTAAGTCCACCTTGATATTCAGTCAGTCGTTCTTCCGGCAAGAAATGAAAGCGTTAGCCATCCAAGGTCTTCTGTATTCAAAGGTGCAACAAAAACAGAACTGCTTTATCATACTTTCCATTATATGCTCTAGTGAAAATCTTCTTTATTTGCTTCTAATCATTCGAACAATTGATTGAAGATTCTACTCACGCCTTGTTGAAGTTTAAGTTGCACGTCATATCTTCTTGTTGATTTTTGTTGTGAAATACTGTAGCCAATCCATGTAACTTTGAATGTGTTTGATTTTAATGCACTGTCATTCTATAGAAAGAAATACATCAGTCCATGGTATTTTTTCACCAACATTCGAATTTCTATTTGAAATCTTTGTTATCCATTTTTCATCTGAACCGAAGAACGTTGAACATTTTGGTGAAATTTTCATTTCAGGAAGACACCAATTATTCAATTAATAGTTTTTCATTATGTGGAACAGCTCATAGAGCAGATATTTGCACACATGTTCTAGGGAGCAGGTTGCTATCGTTTTATATAACATTTCAAATCGATGTCCCATATGAAAACACGAAATTTCAGGCCGCTGATTTTTCTAAAATTGTTTTCCAACATATTTTTTTCGAAGTCTTTGGGCTTAATTCAACGATATTTTTTTCTTTCAGGGTCTTCAAGCCATCCGTTGTCCAGCAGGTTTGTACTTCGACATCGACAAACAGACCTGCGACTGGAAAGATTCTGTGAAGAATTGTAAGACCAAAAACAAGGAGAGGAAGGTCAAACCTCTGTTGGTCACTGACGAACCTCTGTGTCAAGATGGTTTTCTCGCTTGCGGAGACAGCAACTGCATCGAAAGAGGACTTTTCTGTAACGGAGAGAAAGATTGCAGTGATGGATCTGATGAAAACAGCTGCGGTAAGTAAACCATAATTAAAAACAATCTAGATGAAGCGTGAATAGGCTGGTGTGGAGTTTTGCGTAAAAATGGTTTGCTGGATTTTTTCAGCATGAGGTCACGTTTCTGTTTCAGCTACCGCAGCATCTGACCCAGTGAATGAAATAGAGTCGTATTTATAGTTGTTCCTTGAGGCTTCCTTACTGAAGGCCGCCTTGAATGTGCTTTTCTATGCAAACAAATACAAGTTTGTTTGCATAGAAACATAGAAAAGCAAATTCAAGGCGGCCTTCAGTAAGGAAGCCTCAAGGAACAACTATAAATACGGCCCTTAGAGAATAATTTTTATCTACATTTATCATCAGCAATCCCTTTCTGCCTTGAAATGAATCGCATCCATTAGGGTTACTTTGAAGAGAAGGTCTATCTTCTATTAATGGCATTTCTGTTAGCCTCCACTTGTACTAACTAGCAGTTGAACCTCTTACATTTCTATAAATATATTCTTAGTCTTGTCGCTTTCATTCTTGAAGATTTTCCTTATACACAGTGTCAGACACGACTATCTATGGTTGATCTAGTTAGGTGGCGTTATGGTGCAGTTTTCAGTTGTCATCATGCTGTGATCTGGAGAGCTGCGTGATTTGCTTGTAGTTATGTTCCATTGAAGGAGGATGTTCTATAACTACCACACAGAGGGCCTAACAAATCAAGTATGGTTTATCTAGTTCTTGACCGAAGAATAGTATTATCTTGTATATATTCGAAACAACAAGTTCTGCAATGGGCGTGAGAAGGAGTCTGTCTTTTACTACCAGAACCTCCGAAATTAACGCTAAAGCGAGAAAACCTTCAGATCGGTCTACAGATCGTTCTGAAAGAAAACATGCTTTTGTTTATCGGATTCCAGGCAGTGTAGGAATGAGTAATTTGGATTTTGCTCGAGATGGACCAGATTGATCAGAGTTTTCATGAAATGGTCCCCAACTGATCTGACTGTTACCAGGCTATTATTCAAAGATGCTCCAACTGCTTACTTGTTAACGAAAAAGGAAGCCTTCTACTTCAGGGTTTGCTTATGAGTCAACTTGCCGCTACTGGGCAATTGAAAATCTCCAAGAGCATCGTAAAAGTTCCCTACAAAGCCTGAAACTTTTAGTTACATCTGAAGTTTCATTGAAACTGACTTTTTTCCAAGATGACCGCATTATCGCTACACATCAGAACTTCGACCGGTGCTTTGATGTGGTGGGGAATATTTCGTGGTCATAAATCAAGAAATTAACTGTAGAAACCTTCTGTTCTCTAGGAGGAATTTCGAACATCCTTCAAAAACTCTGCATGATATAAAAAATACACTCTAGCCAGAAAGGGGCACGAACGCTATCTACTGGCCCATAACCTTTCTGTGGTACAGGCAAATGCACCTATAAGAAAGAGTTTTTGGAGAAGGAAGAAAATGAAAGAGGAGCAGTCTGCAGGAATTCGTCAGTCCGAAAAGTTCCTTTGGCAGTTTGAAACTGCAAGGTCCAAAAAGCATTCGGATCTCACTGGCTTGCTGACAGGACATTGGCGCCTAAAGAAGCATATGAAGAGAATTGACTTATCAGATACTAAAGAGTGTCGATTCTGTGGGGAAGGGCAGGAAACTCCTGTTCACCTGATCACAGAATGCCTCGCCATTGCAAGCTTGCACGACGAATGTCTTGTCATTTCTTGAAGCCCTCACAGACATTTGAGTTCATTAGACCTCTAGAGCTGGAGGTCGAGCCATAGGTAGTGCAGTGTGAAAACAGCTCAATAGACCTTGATGTCTATATAAAATTTGAATTGAGCAATACCTTCCGGTACTACCAAGGAATGCGAAACTTTCAACATCCATCACTATCATAATGATTCAATTACCATATAGAGACAACAGAGAGAAAATGAATATTGTTTTATCCTCTGAAACTGCCTCAAAGCTGCAGAAATTCATTGTTGTCGATAATAAATTTCCACTGAAGAGTATTATCAATTCCAAATCTCTCCTTGAACCTTCAACACTCCTCCGGCATACCAACAACAGCAATCATTAGCCACATCATGTACGTCTTCTAGGCGGTCACAGAGCCCAGCTAGCGCCTATGAATCTGGGTTGGGGTCTCCCCAGAGTCATGCGATGATATTTCGAATTAGGTATCCTATTTGGTAATCACGAGATTGATGTAACATCCCGATTCTAATGAAGTGAACGGAATGTTAGCGGGTGCGTCTCGCCACACTGAGTGAATGTCATCGAGACCCGATGGAGAATTGGTATTTGTTGCATCCGCAATACTCGCAAGTAATGTTGTGTATCGATAAATCGTAAGCTCAACTTTCCCTTTCGTATAACAGGTTGTTGGAATGCAGTCGGATTATTTCACGACGGCTGTACGTGCCGCCGCGTTGCCAAATTTTTGGTCTAAATTAAGAACTGACGTATTAGTTTGTGACTTGGTGCAGGGCCTGTATTCTGGACAAGTTAGCTTGCGATGCGTATACGATTTCCCAGCTAATTACTGAAGAAATGCGTATACTCCATTCAGTTCTATAAACTATCCTGGTTGGCCAAGATTTAAGTCTATCAAGTTTTTTTACTAGAAACTGACGCAGGTTGGCACTCGTGAAATATCGGCAATGTCAAAATAATTCTCAGAGACGTTGCCAAATGTCAATGTCAATTTCTATTTTTTATCTCAATAGAATCACGCTTTGAAACTAAAAATGCCGAAGGTAGTTTTGAAGAAGCAGAGACAATATATCAGGAAGCGCTATGTAGAATTGAAATCTGCTTCTTCTGATAGTAACCCTGATAATTTGGAATCAATAATTTATCACAAGCTATCCAACATTTTCGACGCATGTGAGTGAAAACCCAGTGTATCGTTCAAATAGATTCCCAAGAACTTTGTAAATAGAGTTAGTTCTTTTAAGGTGACAGAAGGTTTTGTAGTACCACTACATTTTCATACTGGAGTATTTCAAGTTGTGCAACAAGGCATTTGAATGTCTTCTGTAGAGTTATTTCTTGAGAATTCCGAGAAGTAGGGAATTCCATAGGTTTGTCTGTTCGTTTAGAAGTTTTACTGCAGGGTTATTCGAGTACTTTTTTTTTCGAATGAACTATTACAAAGTAACGAACTACTCTATCCTTTTTTTTCAGTAAAATTTCACACACAGTTCTTGATTTTCGTTGAGAAAATAGCATAACTGAATCTTCCACCCATTGTTATATACGTGAAATATTTCCGATGTTAATAGAGAAAAAAGTTCCTTCAACATTCGCCAGGTCTGTGGAATTATTGAATCAACATAATATTTTCTCAAATTCATTATTTTCCCAAAGTAAATTCCCAGTTTGGAAAATACGTAAATACTATGACCTCCGTGTAGAGAGGACAACATTGTGTAGTTATCTGACAGGAAAATGACTATAACCTAACATTTTCAAAATATACACGGTGAAATATGCCAGAATGTCATAGCCAACCGGGATAGTTTATACAGTGAATGGAGTTTATGCACGTCCAAGTTCACTTGTCTAGAATATGGGCCCTGGATTCGAGTGAGCGAGGGTTGATAGGGGATACTCAAGGATATGTTATGTTCCTTGAAAAAACAGCATGAAAACATCGGATGATTTATTCATTTCGTTGCATTTTCAAGGCTATTCGATGTAGCAAATCTTTGAGGGAATATGAAGTGGGTAAATTCTAATGCTAGAAGTATTAGGATTTAATACATAGTAGATAGTTCAAAACTGAGTAGGAAGTAGACGCTCGTAATTTTACCAGGAGCTACTATACCAGGTGGCACTCTCCTAGAAATGACCGAAGTATTTATTACACTTTGAGGTACTCACTTCTTACAGTTGATACTTCGGCTCAAGAAGAAATTTGTGGTTGATATGATAGCAGCTTCACTGGGCATTCTACGGTTAGTTCAGTTGAGATATAGATAGAATACGCAGGAGAAAAGTATACAGTGTAAGACGACACGTCGATGATGATATATTGTATCATCAAATATGCCGGGAACTATAAAATAAAATATAACTGGGGTCGAACATTAATTCCGATCTTCCTATTCTTTTCACTTAATTCTCTAATTTCGTGTTCTTTTCACATTCGTAATCCTCTTTATTTTGATTTTCATTTTATTGCTTGTTTACTACTAGTTTATTATCTTAGTTCTTGTTGTATTTATGTCATAAGTTTTTGTTAATTTTTTGGGGACTTCGTCTTTTACAGACTTGTGGCTGGTGTAGCTTTTTCCCAGAATTATCTTGTTATTCTCTAGCATCATCACAAAATTGTTATTGTATAATTTTCGGATTATTCTTATTCAACTGACAGGCACGATCAATTTTTAATGAATATTCAGGCTGACTTCGTGTATGAATAACGATGGAGCAGAAAATCTAATGATTTTGTCATAATCTGCTGAGTCAGCTACACATGTTGAAGTAAATACTACGGACGCAAAGTAAATACTAGAACCATTCTAGTAAATACTTCAAAAGAAGCAACTCCTAAAGGTCCTGTATATCAACATAAGCTTAAATTAAGGAATCAAGAACAATTAGTTTCTACTCAGACCTAATTATCATCAGAAATTCAACACAATTTTGAGATCGAATCATTCAGAAGAAATAAGAATACACTGATTCTACCTATTCTGATTCATTCAGCAACCAATTGATTGAATTGATACCGCTGAGTCAATTCGAGTGGGATGATTCGAGAGATGATTGAACTCTCATTCATTTTACATCATTTAATGGTTCTTCTTTGGTCTTGTGAAGTAGTCGGAATAACATTACTAGATTTAGTCTTGTGTCTTGTTTAGGGTAATGAGATTGTCTCAACATTCTAATTGTGCTTTTCATCACTTATCTAACATCTTTTTCTCTCTCATTCTCTATTTTTGTCTATTTTTGATTATTGATAGGTGACGTGGTTCAGGTTTCGACAGTCATCGTGTCGTCTGCCAACTGGCCGAACAGAATCAAATTTGATACCCGATTCGTCAGCATATTTGGGTCGTAGCCTATTCTGAAAGTTTCAAGTCTCAAGAATTGTCTTTCAAAATAATTCATTGCAGCAAGACGTACAAGCTGCACATCAGGAGTCCAATCTAGAAAGAGCGCTTTCCAAATATTCCAGGTGTTACAATTGAACACAATTAACAAGAGATGTAAGATACCTATAATTAACGAAAGAAAGAATGAGAGAATTTCGACAGGAAGTTCAGATAATCAAGTCGTAATACGCGAAATGATATCACTCTTATCAGTGGGAGAAAGATCTAATTTTAAATGTTGACACACAGCAGGAATATTGGAAATTTTCTCCGGCACTATTCATTATCTAACACCGGAGCAATTAATCAAATTATACAATGGTATAATAGTCGCAAACCGCCGATTTTTACCGGATGAATTGATGGTAGTAGTTCGTGATTGACTAATTGACTTTACAGGTACGATAGAAAGTGGGCCACAAGGTAGAAACAACGTTTCGACTAGCGAAATATCGAGACGCCTCTGGCCAGCCCTGTTCTCCACGCGTCTCCCCGTTTTGTAGACGCCGTCTGAGCACCATCAGGGACAATGAAAGTTATTTCTTAATATCAACTTTCGCATAAATAAAGGTAATCTACCAAGGTCTCGGCACAGCGGGATCTTTGGAAAGATCACGCATCTACCTCGATCTGCATATGTATTCGAATTGTTCAACGATTATGGATTCTTAAATATCTGAGTGAATCATACTCGATCTTCGTTATTTTGCCCAGGGCAAACTCTGAATCCCCATATCTGCAATAAACTCCAGAATGCTTATCCATCATTTCTTTAGCCTCAACGTAAACCCAATTGTTTAAGTAATGAGAATCCTACTGAGAAAGAATGAATTGTTTTCCTCAAGAATAAGCTGGGATTTCATTGTATGCTGATGACAACAGTGTTCAAGAGGCAGCATTGGCCTAGGGTCCTTTTGCTACTGCTTATTACTGTTGTTCTGTTCCGTTCAACAGTGCCAATGTTGATGAAATTGATGTTTCTATGAGTCAAATGTCATTGAATACAGACAAGTTCTTCAGTGTTGCAATCATAAGATCTACTCATTTATGTATATTGCGCGCATGTTCTAGGGGAACAGCGTGCTATCGTTTTGTCCAAATGTCTGTAATTTTGAATGATTGAGCCGAAAATGGTCTCAATCGACTAGGTTGGACTCACTGATGACGAATCCGGTGTCAAAATCGATTCTGTCCGGCCGGCCGTAGACACGGTAACTCTCGACAGAAGCAAGCCAGTAACTTTAAACCTTTAGGATAGTCGAAATTGATTCCTCACATAACCCGCGGTTAAGTTCGGAGTTATAGGTAAGTTTTGAAGCTATTTATTTTTTATTTCAGAAACTACTCGAGCGATTGGATTCAAACTTGGCAATTAGGTGGAGTATATCGACGCGCAACTTTCAGCCAAATTTTGTCAGGATTATGTTGTCAGAAAATTGAAAAAGAAAATTTTTTTCGAAATTTTTTTCCAAAAATTTTGTTTTCTCGGGAATCATCAATCATATTCAGAAAATTTCAACGCACACTTTGAGCTTTATATTTCACAGCAGTGTTCCAAATTTCAGTTCGATACGATCATAAGTTTTGGAGATATCGGGAAAAAATATGTCAAATTTCGAGGTTTTCTTCTCGATATCGTTGATTTTTTCGGTATAACTCGAGAAATACTGATTCAGTCCTGATAAAACTTCACAGCTAGTTTTGAGATGCTGAGAGACAACTTTTTGCGGAATTTCGTGATAATCGTGTCATTAGAACAATTTGAAAAAAAAAATGTCTATGATTTTCTTATCATATCATCCTCATTAAATTCTGTAAGAAACTTCGAACTGTTATTTTTCGATGAAGTACTGGATTTCAATTCGATCTGATCTGTATTTTTGGAAATATCGGAAAAATGAAATTTTGATTGGGTATATCTAAGGAATCATTGGGTGGATTATACCAATTCACGAATTCGGCCTTCGTAATTAAGGTCCAAACCTTCTCTACAAATATCGAGTTTCTAAGTTGTTTCTTTCGGAAGTTATTCTGTTTACGCAGTCGGTCGTTAGGCTGACCGTAAACACAATAACTTCCGAAAGAAACCACTTAGAAACTCGATATTTGTAGAGAAGGTTTGGACCTTAATTACGAAGGCCGAATTCGTGAATGGGTATAATCCACCCAATGATTCCGTAGATATACCCATTCAAAATTTTATTTTTCCAATATTTCCAAAAATACAGATTTGATCAAATTGAAATCCAGTAATTGATCAGGGAAAAATTTCAAAAAGCACTGCCGTGAAGACAGCAGCTTTTGCGTGCATGTTCAAATTCGTTGCTGAAGCGGTCATCTACATTGAACATCCGCGCAAAAGTTGCTGCCTTCACGGCAGTGCTTCTTGAAATTTTTATATACAAATTCATTTTCTCAGAAAAAAAATATTTGGCCTGAAACAGGTCAATTTTCGTTTCACTTTTACCAAATTTATGCATTTTTGAAAGATTTTTGCTGCACCTTGTGTCGTCCCCATCAACCATCTAAATTTTTTGAATAGGGAAAGTAGGTCATGTGGTACTTTTTTTTGCAAGGTCTTTGTACCTTTTACACAGGAGTGCAGAAATTTCCAAGAAAAAAATTTTTTTTTGAAAAATTAATTAAAGCGGTTTTCATTATGTGCACTTCGTCAGGGCTCATTCACTTTGAGACGATGGTACCTGATGAAATTTGTCACTGAATGAAAGTCGACCATTACAGTATTTTTCATGCACAACTTTCAACCCCCTCCTTCTTTTCTCCATTAAATTGTTCGTAGGGGTTAAAAGTTGTGCATGAACAAAACTGTAATGGTCGACTTTCATTCGGTGACAATTAGCAATTAAAGAATGGAAAATTTATTTCTGATTTTTTCTGCATTTGTAACTTTGGTCTTCATTCTTAGAGAATTGTTATGTTATGTCTTAATAGATATTGGCAATATCGTTAGTGTTGTTTCAAGAATTCAAATCAAGTAAGAATTTGTTAATTTCTAGCTGGTGATGAGTTTTTCCACTGGCTTTGACAATTTTTCATAATATGGTAAATGAAGAATATTTCGTAATTATAATCTTTATAATGGATACAGGATGTTTCATTTCATTCTCTGAGATTTGTAATTTGAATAATGATATTCAGATAATTTATCCATCATTTCCCTAGTTCACAGCCAGCTTTATCTTTCACATTATCAACTCTCTTCCACAATTAATATTTGTCTTTAATTTCCAGATATCGACAACGATCCCAACCGTGCCCCACCCTGTGACCCCGCTGTATGTACCCTCCCTGACTGTTTCTGCTCAGAAGACGGTACCACCATCCCCGGCGACCTTCCAGCCAAAGACGTACCCCAAATGATCACAATCACCTTCGATGATGCCATCAACAACAACAACATCGACTTGTACAAGGAAATTTTCAACGGTCAGAGAAAAAATCCAAACGGTTGCGACATCAAAGCCACCTTCTTCATTTCTCACAAGTACACTAATTACTCTGCTGTGCAGGAAATGCATCGTAAAGGCCATGAAATAGCTGTACATTCTATAACGTGAGTGTTTCTTTGCTGATTGATATTCATATGGAATTGTTGGGAATTTATTATGAGGATTTTATTGATTCCATGGAGTTAGTTCAGTAAAGGTGTTGTTCCATATATTAAAACGATTTTGGTGAAGAAAAAAAATTAAAATTGATTGAATATTTATATTTTGAGTCAGCTCATAAAATTAAATGACCGATGTGAAATTTCGAGCTCAGACATGAACTTTAGAATTTATTCAAACTAACCGACAAAGCTATCATCAATCCAGATAATAACCTCGCACAACACTGCTTGACTTGAAGAAACCAGCTATATTGATATCCCATAAGGAACTGTTAGGAATTAATTATTGAAGTTTTATTGATTCGATGGAGGTTCAGTGCCTCAAGGTGAAGTTTGATAAATTTCAACGATTTTGGCGAAGAAAAATAATTTGGGTTTTTTATTTCGAATCATCTCATTAAATCGAAGTATCGATGAAAAATGAATTTCGGGCACTCGTGTGGACTTTGAAGCCTGATACACCTCATGGACAAAGTGTCCACCCATTCAGATACTGAATTCACATAACGCTGCTTGGCTTCAAGAGATCCTCGAGAACATCTTTGGATGAAGGGAATTGAAGAATGGAATTATGTGGAGACCATATAATTGGAGAAACGCCAAATATGGGTCATATGAAATACCAGATTTCAATAAGATCGGATCTGTATTTTCGGAAATATTGGTTCGAAGCCTCAAGCAGAATTTCAGCCAAATTAGACCGACATTTCTCAGAATGAGGGCTCCTAATATCAAATTTTTGAATTTTTTCTGCTTCTTTATTCAAACAATGCTCACCATATTTTGAATAATCATATGAAGATCTGAAAAGTATTCTTCATCTTTTCTTTCGAAAGAGAAGCATAGATGGATGAACGAGATGACAGCATTGAGTTTGAACATGTAAGAATCTTTATCACTGGGGATAACCTTGAAATGAAAAAATGGCAGACATTGAGGAAAACAAGAAATATGTTCAAGAAAATTTTCTTGTTTTTCAGTTCAATGCATGTTTTCAAAATTTCCATCTTGATTCACAATAATTGACAAAATCAACTTTTTTTAAATTTCTCGTCGTTTTGAATTCATACTTATCTGATCGAACCCCATGGATTTCATGCAAATTTCCCAAACCAATAATTATTTATCTCCATGAATATCATCCATTTAATAAATCTAGTGGGTCTCATCATCTCTCCTTGACTTATCAAATTCGCATATGTAAACAAAATAAAAGTAACCGAAACCGACTCAAGGTGAAATAGAAAATACCAAGTGAGAGGACGGTAGCGGTCAAACGAGAATTCAAACTAAATAAAAAATCGATGTACGTTCTCCTTGATGACGAATTTAAGGATAATAATAGGTTGCCGAAATGAAAAATCAGGTTTTAAACATCCAAAACTGTGCTAACCAGTTAGGATGAAAGGAGTGTACTAGGAAACGAAGTTAATGATTCGAATTAGTTCCGCAAACGGCGCCATGTTTCTTTCACACTTCGGGTAAATATTCAATGTTTCGAAACTGAACTAATCACTTTATTGATCAATTAAGAGGTGACCTCCACGACATTGGTTAATTGGCTGCAAAACGAATAACGATAAGTCCCAGCTCTTACATTCTTAAAACTGCCATGACCAATCATAGATTGAACGATAAACAGTGTTATGTAGTACATTTCATAAAGATATAGTTGGACACACTATCATTGCTTATAAGATTTTTCTTCCTTATATAATGAGATGAGACATGTGTTCATCATCAACATATCCTGGTTTCCTTTAATCTCATTTCATGTTTCCTTGCAGGCACAATAATGACGAGAAATTCTGGTCCAATGCCACCGTAGACGACTGGGCCAAAGAAATGGCCGGTATGAGAATCATCGTAGAAAAATACGCTAACCTTACCGACAACAGCGTAGTCGGTGTTAGAGCCCCATACCTTCGTGTCGGTGGTAACAACCAGTTCACCATGATGGAAGAACAAGCTTTCTTATACGACTCAACCATAACCGCGCCACTCAGCAACCCACCACTATGGCCTTACACCATGTACTTCCGCATGCCACATCGTTGCCACGGAAACTTGCAGAACTGCCCCACCAGAAGTCACGCCGTCTGGGAAATGGTCTTGAACGAATTGGACAGAAGAGAAGACCCCACAAGTGACGAAAGCATCCCTGGATGTTCTATGGTCGACTCATGTTCCAACCTGTTGACTGGAGATCAGTTCTACAACTTCTTGAACCACAACTTCGACAGGCATTACGAGGAAAACCGAGCTCCTCTTGGTCTCTATTTCCACGCTGCTTGGTTGAAGAACAACCCTGAGTTCTTGGAAGCTTTCTTGTACTGGATCGATGAGATCCTTTCAAACCACAATGATGTCTACTTCACCACGATGACCCAGGTCATCCAGTGGATCCAAAACCCAAGACCAGTATCAGAAGTCAAGAACTTCGAATCATGGAGGGAAAAATGTAACGTTGAAGGAGTTCAAGCCTGTTGGGTACCACACTCCTGCAAACTTACCTCCAAGGAGGTACCCGGGGAGACCATCAACCTCCAGACCTGTGTACGTTGTCCGAACAACTACCCATGGTTGAACGACCCAACCGGAGATGGTTTCTTCTAGGTCTATAAACGAATACTTGCCCTGGAATAATCCGGGTTTTTAGTGATTTTTTCCTACTACATCTTGTATTTATTGTTTTCGAAGGACTGTATGCGCGTGTTTCCTGTTGATTTTTGAGAGAACGTCTCTTCACTATTAGACTGTTAGGTAGAAGGCGTGTTGAAGTGCCAGAAGTGATAAGGCAATGTAACATAACTCAATTGATACGATTAGACAAGAATTATTGTAATATGAATTTGTAATAAAAAACATGGTTTGTAGTTATGTGTATTTTATTCTTGGGAATCGTTATCTTCAAGGTTTCCAACATCAGGCTTATTAATATTCCAGTGACGTGGTGAAGAATTTCAATGGAATTTGAATTGAATACGTGGACTGACTGTGGAGGAGAAGAAATAATACAGAGACGAATTATTACGTGACATAAGGTTACCGTCTCAACAGTCAAGGAAACATTGGTGGAATTTACTTTTTCATTGACTAAAAATAAACTTTATGGTTGCCTGAAATTTTTGCCCTCAGCAAAAATCAAATTTCACTCACTAAATGTTTCCTGCAATTTCTTTAAGAATATCTGTGAGTCTTATATAATAATCTAGTTTTGAGCAATTATTCAACAGATATCCTAGTTGACGTGCAAAGATACATCCAAAATAGAAAATTTTTCACATATCATTACGAAATCATCACATTGTGAGAAATTTATTCTCAATCCCTTTAATATCTTCAATAGATTTCAAGACAGAAGAGAAAGGACGAAGGTGTTCACAATCAATCAAGGTCAGTATATCAAAACCTTGAGAAGCTATCAAATTCTAGTGAAAATACTACCAGTTTTGATTTCACTTCCTGTAAGGTACGGCTTTCCGATATCTGCATTTGTTGGAAACTAAACTTTCGAAGTTTGATTGTATTTTTATTATTATCAGACATTTTAGTTGCTGTTTTCATTTATATCGTTCGCGAATAAGAAGCTGTGCCTGTTATTCATTCGATGAATTCCGAAAGGATGTTTTGATCCCTTGAATGTTCATGCGGGTGTTTCAGACCGAGACTTCTCTAAGAATATCGAGTCTCTAAGTCGGTTTTTTGAGGAGCTATTGCATTCCCGGTTCGTATAATAAACAAGTTTAGAGAGAAACAACTTAGAGGATCGCTATTTGTAGAGAAGGTTTGGAACATAATTCCGAAAGATTAATAAGTGAAATCCACCCAATGATTCACCAATTCAAAATTCTATTTTCCCAATATACTTGAGAATATAGAGGAAAAATCCAGTACCTGGTTGAAAAATTACAGCTTAAATGTTCAGGCAGATTTTCGTGAAAACCATGTGATTAGAAAATCAATAAATATAAAATGTTTGGGAAACAAATTTCATATTTTTCATTTTTTAATGGCACGATTTCCACGAAATTTTGAACGAGTTTGTATCACAATTTTTAACCAATGACTAAATTCGAGCTTGATCGAATCAGTAATTATTGAGCAAATAGAACGAAATTTGACATAATTTTTTTCCAATATTTCGGAAGACTACAGCGAACTAATATTTGGTACAGCGTGGTAAAATATTGACTTCAAGATCTATGCCAAATTTCATAGAAATCTGATGGATAGTTTCCGAAAAATATTTTAAAATTCTTGTTTTTGCGCGCATGTTTGGGGAACCAGCATGCTATCCGTTTTGTCCAAGTGTCTTAATATTTTATAGCCTTCCAAACACTCCGCTCGGAGTACTCAAACAATTTTTATTCAAGAAACTGGTGGCCCTGCGGATGCCAAAATTATGCTAATAGGCCTCCAGAGTGACATAGATAGAAATATGAATTCATTAAGAAGAAAAATTTCTTCTAAAAAACTTTGGTAGGAATCGAAGTGTCTCCGCATTCGGAAAATAGGATAAAATTCGATGAACTACTGTTGCTTGGCAACGGACGTCCTTAAAATCAGAATAAATCCAATTTATACTCGGACTATTGTCCATAAGTGGAGCGAGTTCCAATCCCGCCAAAATTTTTTTCTGATAAATTCATATTTCTATCCAGGTCATTCTGGGGACCCATAAGCACAATTCTGGCTTCCGTAGGGCCACCAGTTTCTTTAATAAAAATGATTTGAGTACTCTGAGCGGAATCTTTGGAATGCTATAAAGTGAAAACCAATGGATATTTTTTCATTCTATTTTCGCCCCTGTGTTCAGAATGAAGGTGAGTTCAAGTTCAAAGATTTCATTAATTTTGGGTGAAATTTTTTCTTCACTGCAGACATGTAAAAATAAAGTTCAGTTTGAATTTTGGAAAAATTTTTTCACGGAAAATCTTAGAAAATTGAGTAAATTGAAATAATGCTATCCAATTTGGCAATCGAATATAAAAATTTTCAACTTCGTAGGTTTTCCGCCATTTCGAAATATTCAATCCAGAGTTCTACAATTGAACAATTGAATTGACCACCGAAAGATAATAAGATATGACCAAAAACCGTTATTTCAAAGGTCACGAACAAATGATCACAGTTATCAGAATATTGCTCAAAGTTGACATTAAACACCCTGTATCTCACTTATGCTTCGAAAACGGGGTATATGTCATAAGGCAAAAATGACTTTTCCAATGTCATCTATACGGCTATATATGTTTGACCAGTTTATGGTGAAACACCCTGTATAGCGGATTTTCTCGTATCCCTCAGAATATATTAGAAAAATGAACCACTTTTGAACAAGAACCTTGGTACTCATTCTTAGTATCAACGACCAAAATGCAATTCATCCAATATTAGCCTTATCTAATCCTCAGAATCCAATTCATTGTCTACGTTGGCTCTGAAGAAACAATACAATTTGAATTTCAATGGTCCAGGAAAAAATATAATCGCTTATATCATGCACTGATTATTCTCACATTCCAATCGTTCTTAGCAACCACCAACCACGACAGTTGTCACCTCACACTCCTTTTACAATCTTTGTCGCCTGTCCTGATAACTTATTCTATCCAAGAATATTATTTCCTCATCTGAACTGAATTAACATGAGGATCATTCTCGGATTTGTATTTCGGCGTAGATAGTAGGCAGCCTTGGAGGAATCTGCTTGCAATAAGTTTGCATCACCGAAAACCTGTCGAAGAATACCGCGAATAAGAGTTTCATGTGGGGTGTAAATTAATTACTTGGCAACACTGCAGTATGACGCATCGTGTGCAACAGTTAGTTCTTGGAAATCGTAGCCGGATTGCAAACGCAGGAGTTGGTTTATGGAAAATATGAGTACCAAGGACGATTGGACGAGTGGAGTGGAGTCCGAAATAGTTCTTAACGATTGTTATCGGGAGTAGATTTGGATACTTATCTACATGCTAGATGAGTCTTTGATTTGAATTTGGTTTTCTTGAGTGGAATCCGAATCGAAAACGATCTACAGATGATTTTGATTGTTAAATAACTCTGTTTCACCAACGTGATATAGAATATCGATAAGGTGATATTATGGGAACTGTTTAGAGAATTTTGTTCGCCTAAATATCTGTTTTTCCCAACCTTTGACCCGACAATAATCTTAAACCATCAGGTTGAACTTCCTGAGGAGGAATTCGTGGTCGAATTCAATTCTGTCTGGCCTTCTGTATGTGCTCTTCCATTCGGAGGAAAGATCCTTGAATCTTGAAATTTTCAGGTTAGGTGTGAATCCTGATTATATCGTTTAAGTTCGGATAAATTCACCTACTGATTTCGGAAAATTTGAGGTTATTAACACAATTTTTCAAGACGTTTGGATAAGATCTGATTCAACCTTCGTAGTTAGGGGAAGAATACCTATTCGCATTTTTGTGCGAAATTCTGTGAGGATTTTATTGTACAGAAATTCAAAAAATTATTCAAATATTTTTATGAACTTAGCTGCATTGTCGTCCTGAAAACAGATACCGTATCTATAGACTACGTCAAAGCGAGAAAATCAAGCTCGAAGTTTTTTTATTACGCGCATGTTCTGGGGAAGAGCGTGCTATCCTTTTGTGCAAATGTCTGTAATGTTCGAATTTTTCCCCGAAAATGGCCTCAAACGATCAGGTTGTTCTCCCTGATGACGAATCCAGTGTCAAAATCGAATCTGTCCGGCCAGTCGACGACACGATAACTGTCGATAAATCGGTCAAATGGTTTCGAAGTCATTTGAAATTTTGAGATTAATTTGAGGAACTACTCATGCGATTGAATTGAAACTTGACAGTTACATGAATCATAACAACGCACAATTCTTCACAAAATTTCGTTGAGATCATACTTTTAGTGAATTTCAAAGAAATTTTTTTTCGAAAGAACTTTTTTTTCGAAAAAATTTTTTTTTCGAAAGAATTTTTTTTTTCGGAAACTGTTCATTGAATACTGAGAAACTTCTGCTGATACCTTGAAAAACATATTTCACAGCAGTGTACCAAATTTCATTTCGATACGTCCTTAATTTCTGGAGATGTTGAGAAAAAATAAATAATATTTCGTGGTTTTCTTCTGGATATCGTTGTTTTTTCCGAAATAACTCACGAAATACTAATTTAATCAAAATGAAACTTGGCTAGTTTGGAAATGCTGATGAGCAACTTTGTACGGAATTTCATGGAGGTTGTGTCATTAGAACAATTTGAAAAAAAATTCAAATTGTTTTTTCAAATATTCATAATTCTGTGATTTTCTGACCATATTATCCTTATGATATACTATATAAGCCTTCGAACTGTAATTTTTCGATAAAGTACTGGATTTCAATTCGATTTAATCTATATTTTTGGAAAAATTATTGGAAAAATTAAATTTTGAATGGGTATATCTGCGGAATCATTAGGTGGATTTTACCCATTCGCGAATTCGGCCTTCGTAAGTACAGGAGTTAAATTCAATACAATCGGGATTTTTCTTAATATTGGAAAAACAAAATATTGAATTTGTATAGCTACAAAATCATTAGGTGGATTTTCCCTAGGGGCAACTCGTTAACACAATAACTTCCGAAAGAAACAACTTAGTATCTCAATATTGGTAGAGTCAATTTATGTGTTTGTAGAGAAATAAATCAATTCTCTGAAATCAATTGTGAAGAACGTTTACTTTCACAAGTAAGATGATAATCCAACAAGATGAAATATGATAGGTTAAATTCGATTTGAGCTTAGGCAATATTATGTTCTCGGTTTTGGCATACGGATTTGAATGCATGAAGGTCATCAACAACAAGAGAAGTATGCAGTGCCTGCGATATATACCTATACCATTTGTGAATACATAATTAGATTTAACATTTTGCTTGAAGAGAAACCCTAATGTTTAAACATTCCTCCTAACAATTGTTCGTGAAAGTTGTCTTAGTGTCTGGTCGATCAAGTCATAAATTGAGAATTCGTTGTATCACAAAAATATGACCTCTTGCTATAGCAACTTGATTAAACCAAATATGCTCTCATAAGTCGGAGGAACAGAAGAATAGTGGAGAGTACTATTATGATATCCGATGGAAAACACGTGTTCTCGATTTTCTCCAAAAAATTTTCTTAAAAATTTTCTGAATTTTTGTTGGACGTGAACTATTCATCAGATTTCAATGGTGCCAAAAATCTTCATTTCAATATACAGGGAATAAAGTAAGAGTTGCGAAAATAATCAAGAGCTGCTGCCTTGTCGAAAAAGGGGTGCATGGGTCTTTCATATAATTTTTTTTTGAGCAGTCTTTGCCTAGATACAGCCGCGTGAAGATGCCACAAGAAAGGCAGTTTTTAATTTTTTCATGAAAACCCATTATCTCACGAAAATTAAACTAAGCAAGCATTGTAGGCGAACAAAGAGGCGGCACTCAAAAATATTCTTTATAGTTTTGCTGTACGATTTCAAGGGGTAGAAAAGTCACCCCTAAAATTCATTTTGCACGAAATTCGTTCCCTCGTTCATAATGTCCATCCAAAATAAATTTCAGATAGCTTCATAAAATATATCGTTTTTGAGAAATGAAATGAGTTATCAACAGGTACCTAGTTTGACTCGTATGGTTCCGAATTATCTTTGAACCTCAATGTAGTATATAGTACGTGAACGTCATGTTGAATTTTAGGTTTGACTCTTTCTAGCCCTCAAAATTAAAAAGTAGCACTATAAAAATATTTTTGGGGGCCTCCTGACTCGCCTCAAATGTTTGCTGAGTTAAATTTTCATAAGATATTTGGTGTTCGTGGAAAAAATCAAAAATTGCTGCTCAAAAAAAAAGATAATATCAAAGGCCCATCCTATTTTTTGACAAGAAATCTTCTCATGGTTTTTTTTAGCAACTATTCATTTACACCCTGTTTAGCAACAGTGAATTAAATTTCACTTAGATCTGAGTTTTATGAACAAATTTATTAGATTTCCCTCTTTTTTTCCTGGATATAGTTGGTTTTCCGGAATTACTCGAAAAACACGGATCCTATCAAAATGAAAGTTTGTTACTAGTTGGAAAATGTTGATGTGCAATTCAACAAAAAACAGGAAGTAAAACGGAATTTGGCAGTGTCATTACGTGAATAGATGACTGCTTTGGTCACGAATGCTTCTTTTGCATCATCTGCATTTCATTTTATACTAACAACTACCCAGATGATTTCGTCTTGAACATTATTATTACCTACTTTTTCGCAAATTGGTGAATAAATCATTAAACCAAAATATGATGAAATAGTAGTGTGTTTTTCTCGTTTAAAAAATAACAAATATGCACACAACTTTGCGCCTGCATAATGACATTGAGAAACACATTTTAAATTCTGACATCCTTCATATAAAAAATATTAATTGATAGATGGAAGATATTAATCATGACATGGAAATTTGTAGATTTAATCCAATGATATATCACTACATTAATTTTCAATATCTCCTTGGTATGGTCGAGGTAAGAATTCATGAAAATTAATTGATATTTATATTTGATGAGCATTAGCTGATATATTTATCTCTAACAAAACATAAATAGGTTAAGTTCGTTTTCGCATGTTCTGGGGAAGAGCGTTTAATCATAGTTTCGTCCAAATGTCTGTAATTTTCTATTTTTTTCCTGATGACGAATCCGGTGTCAAAATCGATTCTGTTCGATCGATCGGCCGGCCGACGACACGATAACTGTCAAAATATGTGAGCTAGCGACTTGAAACTTTCAGATGAGGTCGCGCTTTAGAATACGGTGGTTGAGTTCGTTAATGGGACGAATCGGTCGAATGGTTTCGTAGTTATAGTCATTTGAAGTTTTGAGATCAAGTCCCTGATATTTCAGGAACCTCTAATGCGATTGAAATGAAACTTGACAATTAGTTGGAGCATAATAACGAATGAGTTTCCACGAATTTTCGTTGAGATCACACTGTCAATAAAGTTTGAAAAAAATTTTTTCTTGAAATATTTTTCGAAAACAAATGTTTTTTCGGGAAGAGTTCATTAAATACAGAAAAAGGTTCCAACATTACTTTGAACATCATATTTCACAACAGTGTACCAAATTTCATTTTGATACAATCATAATTTCTGGAGCTACTGGAAAAAATATGTAAAACTCCGTGTTTTTTCTCGATACCGTTGATATTTCTGGTAAACTCAAAAAATATTCATTCAATCGAAATGAAACTTGGCAGCTAGTCTGGAAATGCTGATGGGTAACTTAGCGCAAAATTTCGTGGTGATCGTGTCATTAGAACAATTTGAAAAAAAAATTCAAATTTGTTCTTTTTGAATATTCAATATTCTGTGATCTTTCGAACATATTATCCTCATGATATTCTGTACGAACTTTCGATCTGTTATTTCTCAATAAAGCACTGGATTGCAATTCGATCTAATCTGTAGTTTTGAAAATATTGAAAAAACTAAATTTTGAATGGGTTTATCTGCGGAATTTTTAGGTTGATTTTACCCATTCACGAATTCGGCCTTCGTTATCAAGGTCCAAACCTTCTCTACAAATATCGAGTTTCTAAGTAATTTTTCTGGAAGTTCGTGAAATGTCAAATTTCAAGGTTTTTTTTCGATATCGTTGCTTTTTTCGGTATAACTCGAGGAATACTGATTCTATCCTGATAAAACTTCACAGCTAGTTTGAAGATTCTGAAAGACAACTTAATGCAAAATTTCGTGATGATCGTGTCATTAGAACAATTTGAAAAAAAATTTCTGTGATTTTCTTATCATATCATCCTCATTTAATTCTGTATGAACCTTCAAACTGTAATTTTCCGATGAAGTACTGGATTTCAATTCGATCTGATCTCTTCACCAACGGCCGACTGCGTAAACACAATAACTTCCGGAAGAAACGACTTAGCAACTCAATATTTGTAGAGAAGGTTTTGGGTTTAATTACGAAGGTCGAATTCGTGAATGTGTAAAATCCGCCCAATGATTCCGTAGATATACCCATTCAAAATTTTATCTTTCAAATATTTCCGAAACGTCGATTTGAAATCCAATATGTTATCGTACAAAAACCTAAAAAAGCACTGCCATGAAGGCAGCATGTTCAAATTCGTTGCCGAAGCATCATCTCTATTGAACTTTGCTTTTTTAGATTTTCTCAACTTGTTTAAGGATACTGATGTGCTAGATTCTCCATTTTTATCAGAAATGGAATTTCTGTTTTTTTTTCATGGTTTCATGCTATATTCAATTCAGATCCAAATGTTATCATTGAAACAACAAAGAAAAAGCTCTAGTATGAAACCAAAAATATTCATTATCCTATGTTCAAATTTGTAATTCCAAATGAACATGTACGGTAAAACTTCTTGTAACTGATGAAAGAATCAGGTAATCTAGCAAATTCACAATAGACGACTTCGGCCCAAGTTGCCAACCCACAATTTTCTTCACAAATTTACTGTTACTGGGGAACGGGAATATCAGGACAAATTCGACATCGTGAAGTTCGCGTTATTTAAAAATAGCCGTAAAAGATGCCTCGGCTCCTCAAACAAGATAATTCCTTCCCTATATAGCGTTTTGTTAAGGTCTGATTGGCTGAAATTTAAGTTGGGATTCCTGATTTCATGTTAATAGAGTCAAATTTATAGGATATGTTCCGCAAATCAACTTGGTTATTTCGGTTGCCAGTTTTCCATTCCGTAAATATGAAATATTTGGTAGGGTATTGAAAAGAAGGTAAATTACGGAATTTGATTGATGAAAAAACGTTCTTTCTGTTACCGGAACGACAGTCAATGCTCTATGGTAACATATCCATAGCATAGAACAATCTTCATTTACATAATGATCCATGGAACATAGAAGAGACAACAATCAACAATGGAAAAATTACTAGGTATGGTCTATGGATCATAAGGTAAATAAAGATTGTTCTATGCTATGGATATGTTACCATAAAACATTGATTGTCGTTCTTGTGCATAGACTTAATATGTCTATGTTTTGGTGACAGAAAGATTGCTTTTCATCAATAAAATTCCGAAATTAACCTTTTTTGCGCGCATGTTCTAGGCGAACAGCGTGCTATCGTTTTGTACAAATGTCTGTAATTGTGGATGATTGAGCCGAAAATGGTCTCATTCGACTAGGTTGGACTCACTGATGACGAATCCGATGTCAAAATCGATTCTGTCCGGCCAACCGGCCGTCCGGCCGTAGACACGGTACCTGTCGACAGAAGCAAGCTATCAACTTGAAACTTTCAGAATAGTTTGCGCAACAGAATGCCGCGGTTAAGTTCGTTAATGTGCCAAATCGGTCGAATAGTTTCGGAGTTATACGCACTTGAAATTTTGAAATTATTTATTTTTTATTTCAGAAACTACTCGAGCGATTGGATTCAAACTTGGCAGTTAGGTGGAGTATAACGACGCGCAACTTTGAGCCTAATTTCGTCAGGATCATATAGTCAGTAAATCAAAAAAAAAATTTTTTTTTCTGGAAACCATTCATCATAACCAAAAAAAAATCCACTCGCACTTTGAGCTTCACATTTCACAGCAGTGTACCAGATTTCAATTCGATACGATCATAAGTTTTGGAGATATCGGGAAAAAATATGTGAAATTTCGAGGTTTTCTTCTCGATATCGTTGATTTTTTCGATATAACTCGAGAAATACTGATTCGGTCCTGCTAAAACTTCACAGCTAGTTTTGAGATTTCGTGATAATCGTGTCATTATAACAATTTGGAAAAAAAAAATTCTATGATTTTCTTATCATATTATTATTATTATTATTATTATTAAATATTGATAAGAGTGGAGGTACATGTTACCTATGCACTCAAATGAAATAAAACATAAAAAAAAGTATTCTGCACTATAAAAGAAACTGTCAATGAAAAAAAAAACGTCTTCACACAAGCACCTCACGTAAGTCTATCGAAAGAGTTCTTGAACCCGTTCACCGAACTCATTAAATTCTGTATGAAACTTCGAACTGTTATTTTTCGATGAAGTACTGGATTTAAATTCGATCTGATCTGTATTTTTGGAAATATTGGAAAAATAAAATTTTGATTGGGTATATCTACGGAATCATTGGGTGGATTTTACCCATTCACGAATTCGGCCTTCGTAATTAAGGTCCAAACCTTCTCTACAAATATCGAGTTTCTAAGTTGTTTCTTTCGGAAGTTATTGTGTTTACGCAGTCGGCCGTTAGGCATATACATTGAATATGCGCGCAAAAGTTGCTGCCTTCACGGCAGTGCTTTCTGAAATTTTTTCAGGAACCAACCGAATATTTCATATTTACAGAACAAAAAACCGGCAACAGAAATAACCAGGTTGATTTGCGGAACATATCCTCTATAAACTTGACACCATTAACATAAAATCAGGAATCCCAACTTAAATTTCAGCCTAACAAAAACCTATATTTGGAATTGGAATTATCTTGTTCGAGGAGCCGAGGCAACTTTACGGATATTTATGAACAATGCGAACCTTATCATTTGTCGTGAAATTTTCGTTCCCCAGTGATAGAAATTTGTGATGATAATTGTGGGTTGGCAACTTGGGCTGAAGTCGTCTTCACAATTCGTAGCTCATTATAGAATATTTGTTCAGACGATCTTTAACACTATTCCGAACACCCGAAATTATCAATTATCAGCAAGCAAAAGCAGTGAAAGTGAACTCGGTGAAAGCGAGCATATATGACATGAGCAGTAATGATCACTTCACCTACCTATCTTGCTCCTTCGCTGATAACATCTTCATAGACTTGACTCATAAATAATATCAAGTGTTATCTAATACACCATCTAGTCAATTTCAGATTTATCGATTTATTAATTTGTCTTGAATATGCCATCAGACGTGTGTCTGAGCAAATCAAACTTTCTAGCCAGCAACAATAGGATTCAGATAATGCACGCATTGGTATTTAAGCTTACTTTATATCGACATTGTTCGTTCTGATGAATTTTACGGAAATTACTGACTAATTTGTTGAATTTTTGCGCGCATGTTCTAGGGGTACAAAATGCTATCGTTTTGTCCAAATTTCTGTTATTTTCGATGATTGAGCCGAAAATGATCTTAAACGACTAGGTTGGACTCACTGATGACGAACCCGGTGTCAAAATCGATTCTGTCCGGACGACCGTCCGGCTGTCCGACGTCATCACGATTAGGGGTGTAAGGTGGATTCTATCGACTTGAACATTTCATGATAGGTTGCATTCTAAAATGCAAAGGTTGAGTTCGTTAATGGATGAAATTGGGCAAGAGGTTTCGAAGTTAGAGCCCTCTAAAATCCGGAGGTTATTTTCGTGATAATTCGAAAACTACTGGAACGTTTGGATTGAAACTTGGCAGTTAGTTGAAGTATAACAAAGCGCAACTTTTCGCAGGACTCTGTTGGGAGCGTACTGTCGGTGAATATTGAAAAACAAATTTTTAAAATTTTTTTCGAAAAATTTTTTTTTTCGAAAACTGTAAACTGTGTATCATATTCGGAAAAAAAGTTTCGATGGCAGTAAGCCATATATGTCGCAGTAGTGTACCGAATTTAAGTTCGATGTGATTATAAGTTTTGGAGATATTTGAAAAAAATGTGTCAAATTTCGAGTTTTTTTCCTCGATATCGTTGTATTTTTTTTTAATAACTCCCACCTTACTGATTCAATCATGATGAAACTTGACAGCTTATTTCAAAATTCTGGTTGAAATCTTTGTGCAAAATTTCGAGATGATCGTGCCATCAGAACAACTTGAAAAAAAATTCAAATTTTTATTTTTTCAAATATTCATTCGATCATAATATTCTCATGAAATTCTGTATGAACCTTCGAAATGTCATTTTTCGTAGAAATTTTGAATTTCAATTCGATATAATTCGTATTTTGGAAATTTGGGGAAAACAAAATTTTGAATGCGTATATCCACGGAATCATTGGGTAGATTTTACCCATTCACGGAACGTCGTTGCCAAACGATCACCTCCATTGAACATGCCCGAAAGAGCTCTTGCCTTAACGGCAGTGCTCTCTAGGTTTTTATCTACACGATCTGATATATACAGGGTGTTCCTTAATGATATGCCCATAAAAGGGGGCTTTTCTTGGAGCTATTTTGGAAGAAAACTTCATATGAATGTATATCGTTAAGTGCAAACCCTTGAGATACAGGAAGGTATAGTTTCCGGAAAGAAATCGTTTTTTAATAGCCAGGATTATGCTTTGGCAGATATTTCTATGAAATTTCGTACACGTTTTCACTGCATCGGGATACAATTTCTGATTTAATAACAATTCAATTATTTTCACCAGTCTCTTGTGTATGAGTTTCGCGTTGAATATTTTTGGAGAAAAACGGTACTACACTGCTTTATCCCAAATTGAAAATTATCTTTAAAATTTCCATTCATTTCCGAACTGATTTGATTTCTTGATCTTACCTTGTCCGGCGTATGGTTTTCGCTCAGAAAAATCCTAGTTAGCTAAAACCAGGATATTAAATTTTTTCAGAAATGAATGAAAAATTTAAGAAAAACTCAGCATGTTTACGACATTTGAAGTTTTTTCCTTAAAAATTCTCTAAGAATCGCAACCTCAAATACTATTATTTCATTGAAAAACGTCCTCTATAGCGTTGGTGGTTCTTACTACGAATTCAAACGAGCAAAAGAGTCTTTTAACTTCACGTCATGAACTTTTATTTGTTCTATCAAATGCGTAACAATCTTTGGACATATTTTCGAAGAAATGACCATACAACCTATCTGCTTGATTTTGCAAAATATTTTCTGAGATCTTCAATTGAAAAATAAATGATAATAAATGAGTCAAATGATAAGAGTTGATAAATTATATCAAGAATCATAGTTGATGGTTATGAAATATACATTTTAATTTTCCAAGTGGATATATTATTCAGACAAAGTAAAAAGTTGATAATTAAAGCACTCAGTTGAAACCACCTGAAACCGATAATGTCCAATGAATATTTTCAAGGTGTTATTCTACTTTCCCAAATGTCATATCTTCTGGAATATCCAACTTGCTCCTGTATCTCCACTACAAAGTCATTTTATACAGAATTACGTATTCTAGGAACATTGCTCCTGGCAGTTACCAAGTAAACCACAAGGTGACAAACTGAATGGTTCTTGTAAACATTCTCGGAGTTCAAATTCTAGAGGGTCGTCCACATTTTTCCAGACTAAGAACAAGACAATGTCATAGCTGAAGAATTCCGCAATGAGCTCTTTCTCGTAATTGCAGGTTTCTTACCAACGGGTGTGGTGCATAATAGTTGAGAAAAAATATTTTATTCAGTTATTCAAAACGCCAAGGTTAGCGAACAACCTTCAGAGCTCCAAGTACTGAATCAAAAGGGGAAATATTCTAGATTTATTCGAATTCTTCATGCATCGGTTCGATTGAATGTCGTACTTCCTCTTTCCGTCTTCGAGATACTGGATGGAAGCTTTCGTTGTCGAATATACAGCGGTGAGGCAGTTCGAGCAGGATGCACTGGTCACACACAGAGTTGACTAATAATTTTGTGTTCAGTTACTATGAACAGGGCTGGGCAGTATTTCAATTACTGGTAATTGAAATACGTATTTGAAATACAAATACGTATTTTGTATTTGTATTTCAATTTCTTCTTGAAAATGCATTTTGTAATTGGTATTTCAAATTTCTGACGCTGAAGTATTTTGTATTTCGATACTTTTGTCTTCGAAATACTTTCGAACAAATACATTTAGCGCTGAGCGCTCTACAGAAAATATTCCCTGAATCTCCCTTCAGACTGCTTCATCTAGTTTTTTTGCTAGCAATCATGTTTTCGGCAAATGGAAAGGAAGAGAAGGTCCTGCGCAATGGTCATTTCAATATGGAGTTAAAGTTAGTCAATTTCCAAAAACGATAAGAGCAGAGAGCTTACCATCCTTGAACATTATCCTAATATAAAAATGTGTTCATACTATATAACACAAGTTTGTGCTCATCAGGACCTGTAGAAAGATTGTTTTCTTTAGCAGGTTTCATTCATTCCCCAACAAGAGGCTGTTTGTCCGATACTACATTCAAAAATCTTGTGTTTCTGAAAGGAAATTCTCTATTTAGCGATAAAATGGCTGAATTAGTTGTCCTCTTTTCACATTCAACACCTAAATGTATCTTGTAATTTGGATTTTGTATTTCAAATACAAATAGTCAAAATACTGTATTTTGTATTTTATATTTCAAATACCCGACTTGAAAGTATTTTGTATTTCAAATACCTGCGAGAAAGTATTTTGTAATTTGTATTTCAATTAAGCCAAGCATGTATTTTGCCCAGCCCTGACTATGGAGTAGAAGATGTTATTTATTTTTTCAACTTTTCTGTGGAAATGGTGACGTTGAAGTTTCGATTTGAATTCTTTTGTTTATTTGAAGAGTTTTTGATCATTTGTGTGTTGATTCTTATTGGCAACTCCTATGAAGAGCATATTAGAGTGCGACGTGAACCTAGAAAGGCACTGCCGTGCAGGCAGCAGCTTCGCGTGTATATGTTCAATGAAGATGACCGCTCTGGTAACGAATTTCAACATGCTCGCAAAAGCTGCTGCCCTCACGGCAGTGCTTTCCTAGTTTTTTTCCGATAAAGTACTGGATTTCAGTTCGAACTAATCTGTATTTTTGGAAATGTTGGGAAAATAGAATTTTGAATGGGTATATCTACGGAATTGGAATTGGTCGTATTTTACCCATTCACGAATTCGACCTTCGTAATTGAGCCCAAAATCTTCTCTACAAATATCGAGTTTTTAAGTCGTTTCTTCTTGACGGCCGATGGTAAACACCGAATTCGTGAATGGGTAAAATCAACCTAAAGATTCCGCAGATATACCCATTTAAAATTTCGATCGAATTGAAATCCAGTACTTCGTCGAAAAATGAGAGTTTGAAGGTTCATACAGAATTTAATGAAGGAAATATGATGAGAAGATCACAGAATATTAAATATTTGAAAAAAAAAATTTTTAATTTTTGTTCAAATTGTTCTAATGACGCGATCATCACGAAATTACACACAATGTTGTCCTAAGCATCTTCGAACTAGCTGCGAAATTTCATCACGATTGAATCAGTATTTCTTGAGTTATACCGAAAAAATCAACGATATCGATAAGAAAACCACGAAATTCTACATATTTTATTCCAATATCTCCAAAACTAATAGCCGTATCAAATCTAAATTGAGTACACTGCTATGAAATGTACAGTTCAATGTTTGACTGAAATTGTTCTCGAATATGAACAATAGTTTCGTAAAAAAAATTTTTTCGAAAAAAATTTTGAAAACATTTTTTTTTCAATTTGAGTGACCACACGATTCCAACGAAATTTCGCTGAAAATTGCGCGTCGTTATGTTCCAACTAACTGCCAAGTTTCAATCCAATCACTTCAGTAGTTTTTGAAATATAAGGGGAAAAATCTCAAAATTTCAAATGGCTATAACGCCGAAACTATTTGGCCGATTTGGCCCATCAACGAATTAAACCGCGGCATTCCGATGCGCCAACTATCCTGCAAGGTTTGAGTCGCTAGCTGGCTCCGTTCGACAGTAATCGTTTCCAAGGCCAGCCGGCCGAACAGAACCTATTTTGACACCGAATTTGTCACCAGTGAGACCAACCTAGTCGTTTCAAACCATTTTTGGCTTAAAATTTGAAAATTACCGACAAAACGATAGCACGCTGTTCCCCTAGAACATACGCGCAAAAACTATCAGTTATGTCATTAAGTGTTGTCAAAGAACAAATATTAAATTTTATAAGGGGAAAGTCCAGCGTTCTATCTAAAATTTCTCAACAAATTTGAAATTACTATTCGAGCTTTTGTTCACACAACAGTCATATGAATTTCAGCTGTAGAGAATATGGAGTTTGAAGAACGTACTTCCCTGTGATTGAATAATACCTATCATATTCTGTACTTTCACCCATTTTGATGCCATAACACTAAATAATCTGAAATATTTGATAAAAGTACCGAATTTGTAAAATTACCTATAAACCTGCATAAAACTAAGAATCGAAGTATATTAACCTTCATCAAGAAACTTTCAACATTTCGAAGTATTTCTTGACGATCGACAAGATATCAAAATGATCATTGAAATTTTAATACTTATCTTCCTATAATGGAAAAACCTATATGGTATCTAAAACGTGAAATGTATGTCATCAAATACTTGGTATCGTCCATTAAAATAAAAATTTCGATGGTATTCTGGGAACCATAATGAATTCACGGTATGCGAATATTGTTGTTCTTAATTGACTTGAAGAACTTGAACTGATTCCGATAATCGATAGGTTGATGTAGCTCCAACGTGATGTGAAGATATCAGCTTTTTGATGAGAAAGTATTTGTTATTACAATTTTACAAATCAGTTTGATCATTGGAACGTAACAAAACAGTGTGTACTCTCTAATCCACTTACACTTTCTCGTTGCAGCAGTAACGATATGTCTTTGACGAAGAAAACTTGGTTTCCGAAACGTGCGTTAGACCCAGAAAGTGTAAGTGGATTAGAGAGTAGTTACACACTGGTTTGTTATCAGTATTCTCTCCACAGTGAACTCAAATAGTTATTGGAACGTAATACTGGATCGGATTCATTTCTACATTACGGTATTGAAATCTATTCCTGAATTTTCTGATTAGTCGAGTGATATATTGAATAAGTCTCTTTCTTCGATTTAAAAGTTGAAGGAACAATTCTAGAAAAGAACTGCCGTGAAGTCAGCGTATCTTCGCTAGGGTAATAAACTCGATTTTTACATCGGATTCGTTGTCAGTAGTTTGAGAACATTTTCGACTCAAAATACGAAAATTGCAGAGACATCTGAACGAAAAGGTAGCTAGCTGTCGATCAGAACCTGCGCGGAAAGGAGAAATAACAAAAACTCAACTATTTTCACTGACCTATTGGGATTTTTACGTTTTACTACGTTTTACCTAGTATCGTTTTGCCCAAATATCTGTGATTTACGACTTTTTCTCTAGACACAATAACTGAAATTCCAAAACCATGGAAATTGGTATTTATTGAACATTGAAAAAACAACATTTCAGGTGGCCATAACTTTGAACTGGTTGGGCGCATTCTGCCCATTTCAGAACATAATCGACTTGTATGCAGGGCTTTGAAAGATTCAAGACTCAAGGTTTTTCCTAAAATTATCATATCTGTCCAATTTTCAATATCACCACAAAATTCAGCCACTTAATTTATGCCTACCAGTTTTATATTCAAATGATATAAATGCTTCGAAATTTTTTTTTTAAGTTGCTTTGACTTATCAGTCAATTGAATTTCCTTGATCCTCCTGGAATTAATAAATCGAATAAATATGCTTAATTTCATCAACATTTATAATGAGTAATATTTGGCATTGGTTAAGCAATCACACAGAAAATTAATAAGTGTACAGCATAGAAGATTATGATTGCCGTCACAGGTGAACTTAGCTATGACAGAAAGTCAAATCCTACTTAAGCAATACGGATCCAGATGAAACCTTATGGCAGATCGGAATATTACACAACCTAATTGAAGGATTAATCGATTGCAGATCATTCGAATATGCTAATTTTTTCGTCGATCAAAATATTTTCGAACTCATCAATATTAATTACGCTGAACTATATACCGAAAGCTGAATGACGGCACGTTGAGATCAGAACCCAAATTTAAATTTTCATTCGTAGATTTAATGTCAACAGTATCGACATCTGTAGAGAGAAAATTTATGTTTAATATGGAAAATTTCCGTATAATTATGTTACTTCGAGGAATATTATAATTAATCATTCATTTCAATATTTTCACGCGCGCTTGTTCTAGGGAACAGCGCGTTATCATCATTTCGTCACGATGTCTGTAATTTTCGAATTTTGAGCCGAAAATGGTCTTAAACGATTCTGTCCGTCGGTCCGGCCGTCCGTCCGTATGCGATCTAACTTTCGAAGGAGAAGACTTAGCGACTTGTCAGATTAGGTTTGGAGTCCAAATATCTCGGTTAATTCGTTAGTAGGTGAAATCAGTTGAATAGTTTCGGAGTTAGGCTCATTTGAAATTTTGAGGTAAATTCCTCGATATCTCATGAAGTATTGACTCGATCAAATTGAAACTTCGTGAACAGTTTTGGAATACCAACGCTCAACTTGCAGCAAAATTTCGTGTGACTCCGGTTGTTTGAAAATTTAAAAAAATTTTATTCGAAAATTTTTAAAATTTTTGATGAAAATTTTTTTTTTCTGAAAATATTGATAAGATTTCGAACGAATTTGCCACAAACCTTAGAGTCACTATTTAACAACAATGTTTCAAATTTCAATTGGATCCGATATTTACTTTTGGAAATATAAGGGAAAAAAATGTGCCAAATGTCGTTATTTGGAATTTCAACGATATTTCCGCAATATCTCGAGAAGTACGAATGCAATCAGATTGAAAATTCGTATTCAAGTGGAGATTAACAACACGCAACTAGGTGCAAAATTTCGTGTTGATCGTTAGAATTTGAAGAAGCGCGTAAAGGCTTCTGACCTCACCTCAGTGCTTTTCTAGATTTTTTCTGACTGCTTTAGCATTTTCAAGTTGAGAATCCTAACGGCTCATCGTGAATACAATCAGAGAATTCATTCAATGTGGAGCAGGATCGGACCTAGATGACGAAGACCTTATTCGTGCATGGGTGGAATCCACTCGTCATTTACCAGCTAGATCCATGATATATTTTAATTTCTCAATGTTTCGGAAAATACAGACGTTGAAGTTTGTATTCCTTAACAACTCACAAAGTCCTAATTGGATTGTATCGGTATCTTCATAATATCCGAAAAAATCTTCAGTTCATCGACTCTTTTCAACTGTCTATCAACTTTCATATCGATCGGATCAATATTTTTCGAGTTATTGAGGAAATAACTGTGAAAATATTGATAAATGCTTATTTTGGGAGTATTTTGCATCATTTTTAGGTTTTTTCTGGGTTTTCATTCCCAATATCTCAAACAGAACGATTGAAATTGAATGAAAATTGTTGTTCCATGGAAAATTCCGTTACGGATTGCAGGATAGAACTATTTATCAAGGGCAGTTTCTTGGAAAACGGATTGCCTAATGAACTATACAAGGAAAGTATGAACGATAAATAGAGCGAACTGTAACGTTTCAGAGTACAAATCTGACTCTTTCACCAGACAAACGAGAGAATTTTTAGAATTGTTTCCTTTAAAATTTTCGCTCTGAGACTTTCGTTAAATTCAATGGAATTTCACATATCAGTTTCAAAAATTTTCAGCAAACAATTCGAATATTCCAGACATTCAGGCAAGTATAATTTGATCGTAACTTCGAGAATTATCGTCGTAGTATTCATAAATTTCAGCATATGGTTTGTACGAAAGAAACGTGTAAAAACCGAGAAATCTATAAAAGATTTAAGAGGAAAATTACAATGGGATAACAATGAATTAACGAATATTCACATAAACTACATTCACTTTTATAAACTATCCCGGTTGGCCATGACATTCTGACACATGTCACCGTGTATATTTTGAAAATGTTAGGTTATAGTCATTTTCCTGTCAGATAACTACACAACGTTGTCATCTCTACATAGAGGTCGTAGTAATTACGTATTTTTCAAAATGTGAATTTACTTTGCGAAAATAATGAATTTGAGGAAATATGTGAATTCAATAATTCCTAAGACCTGGCGAATGTTGAAGAAACTTTTTTTCCTGTTAACACTGGAAATATATCACCTAAAACAGCATGGTTGGGAGATTCAGTTATGATATTTTCTTGTAACGGCAATCAAGAATCGAATTTGGAAATTTGACTGAAAAATAATAGATAGAGTTGTCCGTTACTTTGTGATCGTTCATTCGAAAAAAATAAAAGTATTCGAATAACCCGGCAGTAAAATTTCTGAAAGAACAGACAAAGCTATTGAATTCCCTACTTCTCGGAATTGTCAAGAAGTAAGCATACAGAAGACATTTAATCACCTTGTTGCACAACTTGAAATACTCCAGTATGAAAATGTAGTAGTACTAGAGAACCTTCTGTCACCTTAAAAGAACTAACTGTATTTACTAAATTCTTGGGAATCTGTGTGAACGATACACTGGGTTTTCACTCACATATTTCGAAAATGTTAGATAGCTTGTGATAAATTATTGATTCCAAATTAACAGGATTACTATCAGAAAAAGCAGACTTCAATTTTACATAGCACTTCCTGTTACTTTGTCTATGTTTCTTCAAAACTACTTTCGGCATTTTGAGTTTCCAAGCGTGATGATTATGTTGAGCATTTGGCAACGTCTCTAATAATTATTTTGACTGTGCCGATATTTCACGAATCCCAACCTGCCTCAGTTCTAAGTAAAAAAACTTGATAGACCTAAATCATGGCCAACCGGGATAAATTATAAAAGTGAATGGAGTATAAGTTACATTTTATCAACATAAGTCATATTTGTATTTTTCGATTTGAAGTGTCTTCTAAAAAGCAAAGTTTCATCATGTAAATTATGCAATTGTTCAAATCGAAGCCGAGCCAATCCCACACAATCATCTACCACAATCCATACGATTGAGGCAGGGTGCAACAATAAATTGAATTATGCATAATCGAAATTGAATTATACCAATATCATATTACCAATCTATCAACGAATTTTGTAACTCTAAATCGTTGATATCGAAAATGAAATACCAACCGGGGATTAAGTGCAATAAATTTCGACAAGAAAGAGAAGATGGGAGATTGAGAGAAATCATTTCGCTTTCGCAGAACGCCGTTTCGTTGCATACCACCTTGACCTAGTTGGATCGCTTTCCTAGACGCCGATGCTTCGAGAGGATTAAAATCGAATATTAGGAAAGCCGATATCGAATAGATTCTCGCATAACACTGAACTTGACCGAGACTTTTTGCCTGCGAAAACACTAAAAAGTTTTTATTCGAATCAGCTGCTACAAGAAATTGGACGTTAGGAGCGAAAGTGTTTCGATTTGCTTCATTCTGAGAATTTCTTAATGGAAGTAGGAAACGACGTTGTTTTAGTTTTACGGAGCTTTATTTGCCGAGCTTTTATCGTTATTACTGTCTAATTATGTGAATGTTACGTTTTATAGCAGCAGGATGTGAAATTGATTGCTTGCAGTTGCTCGAATTACCTTTTAGACTATTTCATTTTAGTTCAGTTCATTAATAGTGTTGTTTTCTAGGTTTTTTTCGATGAATTACTGGATTTGAATTCGATATGATCTGTATTCTTAGAAATATCGGCAAAATAAAATTGTTAATGGGTATTTATACGAAATCATTGGGCCCCAAACCCTGAGTCGTTTCTTACGTACGTTATTGTGTTTACGGTCAGCCTAACGGCTGACCATGAACACAATTACTTTCAAAACAAACAACTTAGAAACTCGATATTTCTAGAAAAGATTAGGACCTTAATTACGAAGGCATAATCCTGAATGATTTCGCAGATATAACCTATATTTTTTTTTTAATATTTTCAAATATACAGATAAGAATGTATTGAACCCAGTACTTCATCGAAAAATGACAGTTCAAAGATTCATACAGAATTTCATGGGGATATTATGATCAGAAGATCACAAAATAATAAATCTTAAATTTCAAATTTTTTTTTCCAATTGCTCCAGTGACACGATCAGCACAAAACTCTGTACAAAGTTGTCCATCAGTATTTTCGAATAAGCTGGCAATTTTTATTATAATTGAATCAGTATTTTTTGAGTTATTGCGAAAAAAACAACGGTATCGAAATAAATCACGAAATTTAACTATTTTTTCCAATATCCCCAGAAATTATGACCGTATCGAACTGAACTTTTGTTCACTGCAGTAAAATGTAGCGCTCAAGAAATGAACACTTTTTTTCGAATATGATAGATAGTTCCCGAAAAAAAAATTTTTCGAAAAAATTTTTGAAAAAATTTTGTCAACAACTCAACTCAACAAAATTTCGCTATAAGTTGCGCATCATAATGTTTCAACTAACAGCCAAGTTTCAATCCAATCGCTCCAGTTGTTCCTGAAGTATTAGAAAATTAACCTCGAAATTTGAAATGGTTGTAACTCCGAAACAATTTAGCCGATTCGGCCCATTAACCAACTCATCTGCGGAATTTTGATGCGCAAACTACCCTGAAAGTTTTAATTCGCTAGCTTTTGCTATGTTCGACAGGTATCATGTCCACGGCCGGACGGCCGTCTGGACATACAAAATCGGTTTCGTCATCAGTGAGTCCGATTTAATCATTTGACACCAATTTCGGGAAAGAATTCGAGAATTACATACATTTGGACCAAACGAGAGCACGGTGTTCCCCTAGAAAATGCTCGCAAAATGAATTTCGAGAACAGCGCTGATGTAAGGAGAGAGATTTTGAAAGACCCCAAAAAAAAATCATACACTATGCCATCACCTATCCAGATACCCACTTTTCACCTTGATAAACAATTTTCTGATCCTTATCCTGAAATCCTTAAGAAATTCTGCATAATATATTTTAAAATTTATTTCTTTATTTATATTTAAACTCAATCGAATACCTGTACATATCGAAGGAGTATTGTCAAAATTAATTCCCAAAGGAGCACCCATGTAAAGAAACAGATCTTGAAAGAGCTTGGAGAGATCTTTACATATTGTGCGCTCACCCATTCAGATACTGATATGGCCAGATGCTGCTTCCATATCCTCAAGTAATTTTGTATGATACCATATTTAGAAAATAAATGTATTAAAATTTATTTCGAAGTTCTACTCTCATCATATTTCCAGAATTTCATATCAGGTCGAAACGTATTTATAAGCTCAAATACTCGTGTTGGACTTCAATGAAACTTGTCGGCATTCTACCCATAAAATATTTATAAATACTTGTTTTCTGATGATTCGATCCTACTGAAATACCCACTCCTTACCTCAAAAATTACACTGTCACAGTTGGAAAACTAACATATCGTCCCAATTTCTTGTACTCATACATTTCTCATTTACTTCCGATCAGATGAGTGTTTCATTTAAATCTGTTCATGTAATATTTTGGAATAAACTTGAATAAAATAGCGAACTACCCCATTCAATCTTTCATGATTGCCGATAATTGGTAAGAATATTCAGGATTGAATATCTATAGAAGACCACAAAATAGCAAATAGTCAATTTTCTTGATTTTGTTTTCTTGAGTTTTTCGTACTAGTCGGTAATCATAAGCAGATCGAGGAGATAATTGATTGCAATTGCAATCAAGAATATATTGTCCATATACAACTCGTTCATAAAGTCTAGATTGTATGTCATTGTTTGCTTCGCAGTTACTGCGGATATCTATAGGACCCACAGAGTGTATATTTTATTACCTGAAGTGAAGATGCTCTACCGAAGTGAATTTCCTGATTTCGCCACCTTTCACTTCGTTCAATTCACACAATACGAGCGTACAAAGTTTTTTTTATATCTGAGATCCAACCGCCCACTATCACAATCGAATAACAATTCTGACCATTTCACTTCGGAATCATCATTTCATTAGAGATTTCTAGATCTATAAAGTGTACAGGGTGGTTTCAAAGTGAATATTCGCTATTTGTGAATTACCTTACATACATTTTCCGAGAATTAACTTCGAAATATTTTTTTGTCAAATTTATTCTTTATTCAATCTATCTATAGGTGATCGTCAATAGGTCCTTTGTATGGTACATTAATTATCATATCTTGATGTTTTTCTCATTCTATTTCGATAAAAATCTTCAATGTGTGCTATCACACACTTCAACAATTCGCGAATTTTAAATAACATACAGCCGATGCTATCTGTAGGCTTTCTTGAGAAGATAGTACACGAGAAGAGAGAAAAAGAGTGGATATTCAATAATATCGACAAGGAATACATACGTTTCAAAAACGTTGAAAAATTTACACAAGGGTTTATTATTTTCTCATTTAAATAACCCAATACCATTGATATCTTAAATCAAACTTATATATTATTCCTAACTGATTGGTTTTTCACAACACAATTTGCAGCGTTTTTCCTTATAACTCAGGAAACACTGGTCGGAAATCATCCGTGTGAAAATGGTTAGGTTGTGTTATGCAACAGTCATCAAGTTGAGAGTTTCATGACTTTTCGGTGGTTACTTTTCCTAAACTATTTTTTTCCATCCTACCCCCCAGTTTTGAGCCCTTAGGTTTGACCGATTCTGCTGAAAAGCTTGGAGGATCAATCTCGAGTGAAACACGATTTTTCTACCAAGTGGCAAGGATTTCGGTTCAGTACTTTCAGAGGAAAGCCCCGGACAACGGACAGCAGACGGACAGATTTTCGGTTTATTATTTGATGAAATCGGATAATAAACCTTAGTGATCGACCAAAAAAAAAAATTTATTCTCATGAAAATTTCACAGTTTTCATTTTGGAGTATGTAGGTTTGAATGAACTGATAAAAAATCCGCCCGTCCGTCGTCCGTTATCCGGGGATTTCCTCTGAAAGTAATGAACCGAAATCCGTGAAACTTGGTAGAAAAATCGTATGTCGTTCGAGATTGATCATCCAAGATTTCTGCAGGACGGTGTACCCTAACGGCTCATACTTGGGGAAAGAAGGAAAAAAAAACATTTCTCGAAAACTTACAAAAACAATTGTGCTGTGAAAAACCAATGAGTTATGAAAAATATATGAGTTTTATTGAAAATATCAATGGTATTGGGTTATTGAACTGAGAAAATAATAAATCCTTGAGTAAAATCTGCAGGGTTTTTTTTCATTAGTTCATTCAAATCTACATACTTCAAAATGTGAACAGTGAAATATTCAGGGGAGGTATTTTTTGCGCGCATGTTCTAGGGGAACAGCGTGCTATCGTTTTGTCCAAATGTCTGTAATTTTGGATGATTGAGCCGAAAATGGTCTCGATCGACTAGGTTGGACTCACTGATGACGAATCCGGTGTCAAAATCGATTCTGTCCGGCCGGCCGTAGACACGATAACTGTCGAACGAAGTGAGCTAGCAACTTGAAACTTTCAGGGTAGGTCGCGCATTGGAATGCCGCGGTTAAGTTCGTTAATGGGCCAAATCGATCGAATAGTTTCGGAGTTATAGGCATTTGAATTTTGAAGTTTTTCATTTTTTATTTCAGAAACTACCTGAGCGATTTGATTCAAACTTGGCAGTTAGGTGAAGTACAACGACGCGCAACTTTGAGCTGAATTTCGTCAGGATTATATTGTCGGTAATTTTTAAAAAAAATTTTTTTCGAAATTTTTTTCCAAAAAAATTTTTTTCTCGGAAACCATTCATCATATCCAAGAAAAATTATACTCACGCTTTGACCTTCTAATCTCACAGCAATGTACCAAATTTCAGTTCGATACGATCATAAGTTTTGGAGATATCGGGAAAAAATATGTCAAATTTCGAGTTTTTCTTCTCGATATCGTTGATTTTTTCGGTATAACTCGAGAAATACTGATTCAGTCCTGATTAAACTTCACACCTAGTTTTAAGACGCTGAAAGACAACTTTATGCAAAATTTCGTGATAATCGTGTTATTAGAACAATTTTAAAAAAAAAATTTCTATGATTTTCTCATCATATCATCCTAATTAAATTCTGTATGAAACTTCGAACTGTTATTTTCGATGAAGTACTGGATTTCAATTCGATCTGATCTCTATTTTTGGAAATATTGGAAAAATAAAATTTTTATTGGGTATATCTACGGAATCATTGGGTGGATTTTACCCATTCACGAATTCGGCCTTCGTAATTAAGGTCCAAACCTTCTCTACAAATATCGAGTTTCTAAGTTGTTTCTTTCGGAAGTTATTGTGTTTACACAGTCGGCCGTTAGGCTGACCGTAAACACAATAACTTCCGGAAGAAACGACTTAGAAACTCGATATTTGTAGAGTAGGTTTGGGGCTTAATAACGAAGGTCGATTCGTGAATGGGTAAAATCCGCCCAATGATTCCGTAGATATACCCATTCAAAATTTTATTTTTACAATATGTCCAAAAATACAGATATGATCGAATTGAAATCCAGTAATTTATCAGAAAAAAAATTCAAAAAGCACTGCCGTGAAGGCAGCAGCTTTTGCGCGCACGTTCAAATTCGTTGCTGAAGCGGTCATCTACATTGAACATGCGCGCAAAAGTTGCTGCCTTCACGGCAGTGCTTTTTGAATTTTTTTTTGTCGATAATTAAGGTTTATTATTTGATTTTATCAAATAATAAATGTATGATTTAAACTATCATTTTCCGACCAAGGAAAATTCTGTAGAATGCCATGACATACATTGTACAGAAATTATACCATATTTTAGACTGTGAAAATTCTCAAAATTCAAGTATTTCGCAGGAAGAGTATAGCTTCAGGCAACTAAACCAAACTGTTGTCAGAAAATCTTGTGCAATCTTCATAATATCTCCTGAAATATTGAGAAATTAATCCTGATTTATGATTATAAAAACATTATCAGGTAGAGACTTCAACTTAATATATCGAAAATGAACTCCGATAACAAAGAATGACTTTTGAAACTTTCCATGTAATATCTATAAAATAGAAAAGGTGAATAAAATCGGTGATAGTAATTTACATGATAATGAATACGTATAATCATCCTATTATCTCATAAAGAATGATTGGGTGTGCACGCGCGTTGCGCCATCCACAGAGCCACACATTTAGTTGAGAAACAATCTTAAAATTCTGTATTCTTCCCCCACAAAGGCACGTGACCTTTATATCTCACTGTCCCATGAGGAATTATTCGAGACGAAAGTTTTATTGAGAGGTTATTACGTACGAAATGACAGAAATGATCGTTGTATGCTCAACTGGATATCCTTACTGTTCGATTGAATTCAGTTGACTCGAGCTTCCTGGTGGTAGTTTGAAATCGATATGATATACAGGAAATTCTTAAAGTGGCCAAACTACCTTTCGATGGGTGGAAAAGAACTGACTTCAATTTATATGGATTGAAACTAAAGAATATTCTGATCTTCCATGTGCTTTAGCTTTTTATTATCTTATAGAGATGGAGATAGAGAATATTCTCTTATAGAGATGAATCATTCAAAATCTCATTTTGTTCCGAACTCGAATCTAAATATTCACAAACCCTGATATAAATTATCAATCATTAAGTGCAACTGAAATATTGGTTTCAAGGTCCTTGGAGAATTTCGATAGGATCGTTCAATTATAAGCCTAACAAAGAATTAAGTGAAAATCTTGATGATAATTCTAGATTTGGGTATGTAGATTGAGATTATGTGATGAGTTTTCTTTAAAAATTTCACTTTTGATTTTGATATGGTCGGAAAATTTTTGGATGTCACGATTTCGATCATAGATACTCTCCTAACCTTCACTAACTAAAACCAAATCGGTTGAAGTAAATTCTAGGAATACACTGACATGAGGTACGGACCTCTTTGAAATGAGTTGCCAATTCGGTATTTCTTCACCTTTTGCAGAAATAAAATCGATAGAGAGTAAATAACAAAGAGATTTGACACTACACTGTTGTTAAATATTTACTTCAAAATGGTTATCTGAATTCTACAAAATTCCGATGAATAGTTCTCGGAGCAAAAAAAATTTTTGAAATTCGAAAAATTTTTTAAAAAAACTTTTTCTAAAATTTTCTAACGATACGATTTCCTTGAAGTTTTGAATGAGGTAGCGCGTCAGTATTCTCCAATCAATAACGTTGTCTCAATCTGATTGCCTCTCCACTAATTTTCAGATGGGTATAACTGCCCAACCATCTGACCTATTTTTTCGGTTAACGAACTTAACCGTTAAAATTTATTCAACTTATCTTGTGAAATCTCTAGTTTGTTTCGTTCTGTAATTATTATAGCAACGGCCGCACGGACGGCTGGCTGAATAGCATCGAATTTAATATTTAACGACAACACAATTTACTACCAACAATTTAAAATCCTATCATAATAAGTGAAATTATTATAATAACATAAAAGAATGGAGGACAGAAATTTTTGAATAATTTTCGAGGATGCCAGTTAAAAGAAAAATTCTTGAATACAAAAAGAGTTCAAGTTGAAATATTCGGATGATTTCTTCCAACAGTCTGATATAAGCTTCAGATTTTTCATTTTTGCGCGCATGTTCTAGGGGAACAGCGTGCTATCGTTTTGAAAAATGTCTGTAATTTTCGATGATTGAGCCGAAAATGGTCTCAAACGACTAAATTGGACTCACTGATGACGAATCCGGTGTCAAAATCGATTCTGTCCGGCCAGCCGTGGTCACGATAACTGCCGAATGGAATGAGACAGCAACTTGAAATTTTCAGAGTAGGTCGGGCGATGGAATGCCAAGGTTGAGTTCATCAATTGGCAAAATCGGTAAAAAAGTTTCGGAGTTATAGCCACTTGAAATTTGAAAGTTATTTAATTTTTATTTCAGAAACTACCTGAGCGATTGAATTCAAATCTGGCAATTAGGTGGGGTATAACAACGCGCAACTTTGGGCCGAATTTTGAAAGGATTAAACTGTCAGTAAATTGAAAAAAAAATTTTTTTCAACATTTTTTTCCAAAAATTTTCGGTTTTTCGAAATCCGTTCATCATATCCAGAAAAAAAACTCCACTCGGACTTTGAACTCAATATTTTACAGCAGTGTACCGAAATTCATTTCGATACGAATATAAGTTTTGGAGAAATCAGGAAAAAATATGTCAAATTTCGAGGTTTTTTTATCGATTTCGATGCTTTTTTCGGTATAACTCGAGAAATACTAATTCAATCTTGATAAAACTTCAAAGCTAGTTTGAAGATGCTGAAAAACAACTTTGTGCAGAATTTCGTGACGATCGTGTCATTAGAACAATTTGAAAAAAAAAATTTCTGTGATTTTCTTATCATATCATCCTCATTAAATTCTGTATGAACCTTCGAACTGTAATTTTTGGATGAATTACTGGATGTCAATTCGATCTGATCTCTATTCTTGGAAATATTGGGAAAATAAAATTTTGAATGGGTATATCTGCGGAATCATCGGGTGGATTTTACCCATTCGCGACTTCGGCCTTCGTAATTAAGGTCCAAACCTTCTCTACAAATATCGAGTTTCTAAGTTTTTTCTTTCGGAAGTTATTGTGTTCACGCTGTCGGCCTAACGGCCGACTGTTGAGTTCAGAAAATAAGATGAAAAAAATGAGATTCTGAATATTTCAATCTGTGACCAAATTTGAAAGTGTTATCTAAATAATTTTATTTATTGTGGGGGTGAAAACTTTGACTACTCAAACCTAACTTGGAATCCCAAACGGTCATTAAAAACCCGGACTAATGATTTCACCAATTATCACATCAGAGAAATTTAGTATGAAAAAAAGTATTCCTTTACAAGAAAATAGTCCACATCCACAGGAGAATTTGGTTCCTAGGTACGACCAGAAGAATTCATGATCCAATCATTACATAAAATCCACTGTCTATCTCGATATCACTCGAGTCAATTTCCTTAAGAAATCTACTTATATAACCCCTCAAAATCCTTAGTATCATATTATACTTCAAATATCGATAATGCGGTCCAATAAACTCCACACAATAAATCGAAATTTCGGAGAAACCCGCAGTAAACTTCATACCAGTAGGGTCATCTAGCGGCCAACACCGACTCGAACTCCTTCAAGAAGGAGCCCCTCAGTGAAAGTTCTTCAGTCTCTAAGATTCAGCAGGATTGGTCGTAGACTGCTGATGTCACATGCGCAATTCTTGAAGAAAGTCAAGTATAAATATAAAGTTGAGCTCCTTCCACTTCTTGGCTAGTGCTCGAACCGTAAGCATGGGGGCCAAAACTATCTGGCTGTGTTTTTTTCTAATCGCATTAGGTGAGTACTATCAATTTTTTTTTCAAAAATCCTGTTCCTTCGAGTCAGTTTGATCTAGGACCAGTTTTTCGAAACAGAATTTCAGTCATTGTTGTTATTCGTTTTACCAGATGGATTGTAAAGTGAAAGTGACTATGTTGACACTGTTGTTTTTTTTATACACGGCTGACATCAATAATGTACATAATTAACTACACTTTTGATGCAGGAACCGAATTAAAACGATAAAAGCACCCAAATTTGATCCCAGTGAAATGAAAACTGACACTAAGGATTCTCTCTTGTTCTTTGTATTTTTAAATTTTTTTTCAAGCTTTTAAATCTTACTATTTTTTGCCCAGTTCTTTTGTTACAATATCAGTTAAAATTTACTGTTCTGTATCCTTTGTTCCCCACCTTCAAGGATTTATTCTTCAACTTTTATACAATCAATAAACATGCATTGAACACCGGTTTATACAAGGGATTGGCCAAGATTAAGTTGATTTCGAAACAGCAGCATACTTAAGGATACGTATGAATGAACCAGTTCTTGAGATACCTATATCGAATTTCTGCACTACTGTTGATTACCAATTAATAGGTTTTCATTTACGGTTGCAGTCTAATTGCCAATTGCATAAGACGTGAAGATGAACCCAAAAAATCTCGGTATCTATTAACTGTTACTCAACTGACTACTCAACGTTTGCGTAGGTGAATAAACTGTGAACATGAATTGCTAATAATTTCATTTAAATTTACATTCGATTGTCATCATAATGTATATTCTTATTGAAATTGCTACAGCGATCACTTTCTCGTTTAGAAAGGTTAAAAGTGCTGGAAATCCTTGACATTTAAGACTCTGGTGCAGAAGTGTTTTTTCCGCGAATTGATATTCATTAAGAAGATCGCACGCCTCAAGGATTTTGTCTTGTGTATAGGCTAAGGATGTTGGTCATCCGAAAAATTGCCCCTTGTTCTTTTCGATGGTCGAGGTCGAAATATTTTGATGATGATCATTTTTCGGTTTTCTCTTATGAACCTGTCATCATGTTCGATCTTTTTTAATGATCTCAATACATTGTTTACGTCGAATTCAATTGCTACAGGACACACCTTTTTTTCAAACTTTAGTGTTCATTTTCCTCTTTATTTGTACTTTAATTTTGGTTACATTTATGATGAGTCATAGAAAATTTTATTGTCTTTATGCTCGAATACGAATATGCACGACGAGGAAATTTTGTAGTATACTAGTCAGGATGTAGCAAAATGATGTATCGATTAAAGTTTATTTTGGTAGGATTTTGCATCATTTTATCGGATTTTCTTAGGTTTTCACTACCAATATCTGGAACAGAAATATTGAAAATTGAAAATGAAATTTTTTTTTCATGGAAATCGCTTTTGCGGATTGTGGGATTGAAATATTCATCAAGGACAGTTTTTTGGGAACCATATAGCCCTAATGCACAATACCAGAACAACACAAACTATCAACAAAGCGAACTCTGACGTTTCAGATTACAAATCTGACTTTCATCAGAAAAATCAGAAAATTTTCAGAATTATTTTTTTTTTCGATTTTTCGTTACGTGAGACTCTTGCCAAATTGATATTCTTAAGAATAATTAGGATAATTATTATTCAATCTCAGATATTGTGAGTAAAAACCCAGAAAAAACCTACACATTGTTGCCAAATCCTCCCCATATAAGTTTGAATCGATGCTCAGAATGAAATATCTCAGACTTAACGGTAAAACGCCCTAAAATTCAAAATTTGACAGATATATTTCACCAGAAAATTGAGGTTCACGACTTCTCAATGAAAATGGAGGGTTTCAAAAATCTGATTAAGAATTGATACATTTGATGTTGTCATTTTGGCACCAGTAGACTTATTTGGAAAAAAAACCGCAATTTTCCAACATTTCGGTTTCGACCTTCATTAACGAAAAAAACAAATCCTCTGTAAATTAAAAGTGCTTCTGTGATGAAATTATCGATTATATAAATAATGATAGATATACGGATTGTTTTTGTTTCTATTTTGCTCGAATGCTTCCAAAGAGAAAGTGTGACACAAAAACACACTACCAACTTCCATCTCAAGCTACACCGACTTCAAACTGTCCATTATAGTTCTTACATCTCAAAACACAACTAGTTCAAACAATCTTGTTTAACCTCTTTTATATTCGATTGGTTACCAATTATCAATTAACATTTTGGCAGCTCATTAGCTTTTTACGAGCACATTTCTGTCGAATAATATCCACTCAGAGCAATAATTATTTCTTAGTACTTCCTGAATGAAAAAGTTGACTTACCCGAGTTCCATTCTAGTCGATGAAACTTAACATTCAAGGTGCTATTGTTGGAGACTCCGACGACAGGTTAAGACAGAAAACTGAATACTTTACAGCTACTGAAGTATCTATTACCTGATAATGTATGGGTTACGTGATAGCTATTTTGACATTTACTATCCAGAATTGTGCAATCAGATTTCCTGATGAGTTTGTGTTAACTCCTTTCGAAAAAACAGAATTGTTTTCACTCTATTTGCTATGAGTGGTAAATAGTTCACTATCAAATAGAGGGTGGGCCACGTTCGATGATTCCGTTGAATTTTACGGAGAACGGGACTTACAGTTTTATTAAGAATTTGGTGTCTCCGGTAGGTACCACCGCTCTATCTATCTATGTGCGGTGTTGCCGCTCATATAAAAAGTACTGACAACTTTGATCCTGTATATCATTGCATACTTACCTATCTCTAGCGGTAATTGATTGATTAATTTCTAACCAATTGTACTCTAAAACTGCTAGAGATAGAAAGGAGGCAGTTGGTACAGAAATAATCAAGAGGCTATGGCAAATCAAAAAAACCTAGAGAAGCTCTGCCGTGAAGGCAGCAGCACTTGCGCCCATGTTTAATGGAGATGACCACTTTGGTAACGACAAAATAACTTCCGGAAGAAGCAACTTAGAAACTCGATATTTGTAGAGTCGGTTTGGACCTTGATTACGAAGGCCGAATTCGTGACTGGGTACAATCCACCCAATGATTCCGCAGATATACCCATTCGAGGTTTTATTTTCTCAATATTTCCCAAAATACGAATCAGATCGAATTGGAATCCAATACTCTATCGAAAACAGTTTGAAGTTCGAAGGTTCATACAGAATTTCTGGAGGATAACATCATCAGAATTTCACAGAATATTGAATATTTGAATAAATTGAAAATTAAAGAAATTTTTCCAATTTATTCTGATCACACGATCATCTCGAGATTCTGCGCAAAGTTGTGAATCAGCCTTTTCGAACTAACTGCCAAGTTTCATAATGATTGAATCAGTAAGTTTTGAGTTATTCAGAAAAAACAACGATATCGAGAGAAAATCACGAAATTTGACAAATTTTTCCAAATATCCCCAAAAATTATAGTCGGATCGAATTGAATTTGATACACTACTGCAACATATAAAGCTCAATCCCCAAGCGAAATTTTTTTCGAATATGCTGAACATCTTTAGAAAAAAAAAATTTTCTGGAAAACATTTTTTTTCCCAATTTACCGACAGTACGACCTCAACAAAACAAAACAAACTAAACAAAAAGTTGCGCGTTACTCCAACCAACCGCCAAGTTTCAAGCCAACCGTTTCGGTAGTTCCTGAGTTAACACGGATACAACCCTAAAATTTCAAACGCCTCTAACTCAGAAACCTCTTGGCCGATATTGGCCAGTAACGAACTCAACCATCGCACTTTGAAATGCAACAAACCCTGTAAGTTTCCGATCGATCGGATCCTCCGTACGCCCTTAATCGTGCATACTGATGGCCGGACAGAATCGATTTTGACAACGTATTCGTCATCAGTGAGTCGTTCGAGACCATTTTCGGGAAAAATTTGAAAATTTCAGACATTTGGACAAAACGATAGTACGCTGTTTCCCTAGAACATGTTTGCCAAAAGCAATAATATTCGGGGTGTTCCGTTTGGAATATAAACGTTGACAGTACTTCTTGATGAAAACGACAACACTGCAATGCCGAAAATATTTAAGATCAGTTGAGCAGTATTTCCTGCTCAGGAAACCAAATTTTCAATGAAATGTACGAGACGTTCTCCATAAAAGTCCAGGGTAGGACTAACCGTTCTTCGAAAGTACTACCCTGTGGAGGCTTTTGCTCCTTTGGGAAACAGTTTTCGAGAAATATTTGAACCTCCTCCAATATTTTCTATTGTGGGATACGGTGGTGAAATATTAACCACTCATTCTAGGATCTTCTGTATAAGATATCGACTCTCGTGATAACAAATTTACTAGCGGAAGACATCAGATGAGATGTGATAGATTAAGCTGGAGGGTTCCGTACTCAACGCATTCGCGATATTCTACTTTATACGACTCAGGAAAAGGAACTTATTGACTCGAATAAAAAAATTACATCTGATAAGCATTCTTTATGTTTGCAGCTTATGCACAAGATGAAGATCAAGTAGAAGGTGATCCCACAGCAGAAGAACTATGTGAAGATAGACCAGCTGATGAATACTTTAGATTATCAACTGACGGAGACTGCAGAGATGTAGTTAGGTAAGACGAAATAGCTCTGGAGATAATGAAAATATCAAGAGTCAACTGCCCACACTGTCAACTCTTGCAACAATGGAGCCCAATGGAGATTTTTTTTATAATTTATTATTTCCAACTTTTCTTCAACATTTACAATTTTGACTTGATGATGATCATTTTTTTATCATGTAGGTGTGATAGAAATAATGATAACAATGGTGCCACACGATTGGCTTCAGTGAAATGCCCAGGAGGTCTAGCATTTGACATCGATAGACAAACATGCGACTGGAAAACCCATGTTAAAAATTGTGATAAATTAGAAAGTAAGTCCAGGAAGAATTGGCGATGATACTCAAAATGCAGAACTTCAGAATAATTGACAAAAGTTTTATAAATTCCATAAATTCCAACATATACAGGATGTTTATTGAGAAGGTTGATGAATTGTGAGAGGTGAGAGGAATTTGAAGTCCGTGGGCAGGGGTCTGACCTTGAGATATTGATGAGGTTCAATGAAACCTTAATGTAGCTCAGTTTCCGAAATGCGTGAAGACGTAATTTAAGATCACATGGCAGTGTTTGCTCTTAAGAGCAAACAATACGTCAAATATAACGGGGTGACTTTCGGAGACCAGATTTCTTTTTTTCAAAATTTTTTTCGGTGTAAATGGTTGAAAAAATCGTAAGCATGCGCAATGTTGCCACTTTTGTATTATCAAGAATTTTCGGGGAAATAAAGACTGAAATGGAGTGAAAAATGAAGAAATAACTAATACTGAGCATTCTCAAGAAAAAATCAAATACATCCCAAAAAAAATTATCAAAAAATACTCACTGAAGCCTACAGAATGACACCCAGTTTTTTCCTATAAACGTCGAAATTGCTCCGAATTCTAAGATTTCACGCGGCTAATGGGAAGGTTGAAGCATGTACCCCGCGATGCAGGTGCCTGAACTTGAGATTTTAACGAGGTTCAATGAAACTTGTGTTTCTTAGTCGTCATTCAACACCACGTGGTATTGTATGCTCACATGCATGTTTTCATGACAATTCTGTCCTGAAATATTTCAAAGAATCACCCCCAGAAGTTTTTCAACGTACTGAATTAACATTCTGTATAATACGTGAAATATTATCATCCATCTTTGTTTAAATATAGAGAAATATTGGGAATTTGGATCATTTATTTGTCTGCTACTTTGATGACAAAGCCAACGTTTCGAGGACGAACTTTCCTCTTTATCAAGGCTAGTCAACTAAATTGTACAGACTACGTCAATGAAATAAAAAAGAACAATGAACAAGGTGAAGTACCAGGGCAACATCATACGTGATACTACTTAAGAAACAAAAAGTCGAGAATATCACAATCATACTGATTTACAGGTTACAAAGTAGCAGACAAATAAATGATCCAAATTCCCAATATTTCTCTATATTTATTCTGTATAATGTTCCATGATCTTTGAAATTGATTGGCAGCCTTACAATATGTTGAGATAAAAAAATTACTTTAGTTTCTGGTATCCTCGAATGAAAATCAATGATATGGTTTCTCTATGGTATTTCTTTTTTGAAGTCTTTTTAGTGGAGTCGCCAATTTTTCGGTGAAAACCACATAATAATTTTAATTTCAACGTGCAGGTGTACTAGATCTGGTCTAAAACAAATTACTTGTCCCGGTGGATTGGCGTTTGACATCGATAAGCAGACATGTGACTGGAAAGGCAAAGTCACAAACTGTGACAAGCTTGAGAGTAAGTCACACGGATAGAGGCTCAAGGGATCGGGTTGTAAAAAGTGATGGTTTAAGGTGCACTTTTGAAACGGAATTAAATCTGAGCTGTAAAGAAGGACGAATTTATAACTAGAAACGCTACGCTGAAGGATTTCTTGACTGCTTTATTTGGTCAAGTAGAAGTTTGTTGCACGATTAGTTGGAATAGAAAGTAGATGCTCATCTTTACTCACTGCTATCTTTTATTACTAAGAATTATGTGGTCATATTTTCATCAAAACTAATCCCCTGTAAAGAATTACTAGCAAATATGATCACATGTTCGAAAAAACGTTTGCCTGAGCACTGGACTAACACAGGGTGGTTGGTTTATTTATGTTTACACTCTGCATGTTTGTTATTCTTTTGTACACTACGAAGTAAATCTTCATTCTATTTTCTGTAAGTTCTCGATTTGGTTCTTTCATAAGTAATTTCTTTCAATTGTTTCCTTCTCGAATTCACGACAAGTTTTTTTTGAATATGCAATCTTTTATTCGTTTCCTATTTCTGTATAGCATGTTTGCAAATTGCCTGACAAAATTTCATTATTTCAGCTCACTCGAAATCAATCTTTCCCATATTGCGGACAACAATTGCGTAATTTCTTTTTGTTTTTTTGTTATTCTGCTCTTTGGAATATACCTCCTAAGAAAGAAGCATCAGAATATTGTGAGCAGTCAGAAAATGTTTCATCATTTTATCCAATATTCAAATGAAATCTTATGTTTTTCTTCCCTTCATCAAGTCTCTAGAATATATCATCTATTCAATGAAACTCAAAAAAAATTGTGATTAACAAAATTGCGATTTTTCACCTTTATGTGTTGGGATCATCATGTTTCTCCTCCTTTCACTGTTATCTTCTATTCGTTCCTTACACTTTTATGATTTATTCACCTCCTCAATCATTCATTTATTTTATGTTCCTAGTGACTAAACCAAAAACCTTCATTGGTTTATCTACTTTCTATACAGCAGGTACCAAAACCGTGTATTGTAAATATTGTACATGAGAACGCCAATCAACTAAGATATTGTAACGGATTTGTAAATATAAATCTAATTTATTTTATCGAAATAGGCAGGTTTCAATTTAGTTTTCATATTTTAAACTATATGTTGAATTTTAGAACCTAGAAAAGTACTTCCAAACTTCAAAACAGATGAACCAATTTGCCCAGATGGAAAATTGGCATGTGGAAATGATGAATGTATTGACAAAGAACTGTTCTGTAACGGAAAACCAGACTGTAAAGATGAATCTGACGAAAATGCTTGCAGTGAGTATTATGACTAATCATTTAATTATATATTTACAGGCCCATACGTAGATTCAGGAGATTTGGGTGATCGATCTCAATTGTATTTGAATGACAATCATTTTTATTCAACACTCTTTTGTTCAACAAACACATGTCGTACCTTACAGTAAATTACAACCTACTTAATGAATGAAGCAATTCCTCATCCATACATGAATTGATCTTTAAAAATAATATTCAATTTTATTTCAGCCGTTGACAGTGATCCTAACAGAGCCCCAGACTGCGATCAATCTCAATGCGTTCTTCCTGACTGTTTCTGCTCAGCTGATGGTACCAGAATCCCAGGAGCCCTCGAACCAGCTAACGTACCCCAAATGATCACCATCACCTTCAACGGTGCCATTAACATCGACAACATCGATCTGTACGAGGAAATCTTCAACGGTCAACGTACCAACCCTAACGGTTGTCAAATCAAGGGAAGTTTCTTCGTTTCCCATAAGTATACCAACTATTCAGCTGTCCAAGATTTGCACAGAAAAGGTCATGAGATTGGAGTCTTCTCATTGACAGCCAAGGACGATCCCAACTATTGGTCTCATGGAAGTTATGACGATTGGTTAGCTGAGATGGCTGGTGCAAGGTTGATCATTGAACGTTTCGCTAACATCTCAGATGGTTCTATCATTGGTATGAGGGCTCCCTTCTTGAGAGTAGGAGGTAACAAGCAGTTTGAGATGATGGCAGACCAGTTCTTCGTCTACGATGCCTCAATAACTGCTTCTTTAGGACGTGTACCTATCTGGCCTTACACTCTTTACTTCAGAATGCCACATAAGTGTAACGGAAACGCCCATAACTGTCCCAGTAGGAGCCACCCTGTATGGGAAATTGTCATGAACGAATTGGATAGACGTGATGACCCTACTTTCGATGAATCATTGCCAGGTTGTCACATGGTAGACTCTTGTTCGAACATCCAAACTGGAGAGCAATTCGCCAGGCTTTTGAGACATAACTTCCTCCGTCACTTGAACAGCAATCGTGCTCCTTTGGGTCTTCACTTTGGTGCCTCATGGTTGAAGAGCAAGAAAGAACTAAAAGAAGAACTCATTAAGTTCATCGAAGAGATGCTCGCCAGAAACGATGTCTACTTCGTCACCAATCTTCAGGTTATCCAATGGATGCAGAACCCAACAGAAATAAACGGACTCAGAGATTTCGCCGAATGGAAAGAAAAGTGTGATGTTAAGTCCCAACCTTATTGCTCACTGCCAAACTCCTGTGCCTTGCATACCAGAGAACTTCCTGGTGAAACTTTGAGGTTGTTCACTTGTATGGAATGTCCCAACAACTATCCATGGATTTTGGATCCCACAGGAGATGGTTTCTCCGTTAAGAAATAATTTATTGAAGCTTTAGAATAAGGAGGAAAAACAGACATTGTTCTGATACAAAAGACTTGTAAATAGACGTTTTCACTTAATATTAATTATAAAAAAAACATGGAAACATTTGTGATTTTTTTCACCCTCAAAATCATAATGCTTATAATGAGGATGAAATTTGGGCTACTTCAATGGTCTCCCTATATGAATATTGAAATATTTGGATTATGGGCAATTGATACTTTTCAATAGAGCTACTACCTCAGAAATGTTAATTTCAGTTCTTAAAACGGAATAATATCGTAGTTGTTTCTTGATTTTTCAGAGTTATATCCATCTGAAGTTTAGTGGAACTGTAATCAGAAGGAAAAGAATGTTTTTTTTTTCAAAAATGCTATTTTAAATGGGAATATGTAGAAGATTTCTCTGAAATTGTGTGAAAACTTTCCAAACATTCAGTTTTGCAGGCAGGTCACTAGAACATGTATTTTTGGAACTTTTGCGACAATAATATGTTGATTGGTGATTAAAAAGTGAAATAACTTATTTCCGCTTTATATATTTATTTTCACAACAGTTGTTTCGTCATGATAACATGACTTCATCAGGTGAGTATGGTAACTGACTACATTTTTGGGATACAGTTCTTTAAATAGTTGAAAAAAAAATGAAAAAATATTTTTTCATTTTTTTTTCAACTATTTAAAGAACTGTATCCCAAAAATGTAGTCAGTTACCATACTCACCTGATGAAGTCATGCTATCATGACGAAACAATTGTTGTGAAAATGGTGAAAATAAATATATAAAACGGAAATAAGTTATTTTACTTTTTAATCATCAAGATTAATTTCCGACAAGTAAAGACTGAGACCATCAAGTATATTTTGATTGGATATATTTGCGAGTGAATTCAACTCATTCGCGAATTCAAGCTTGAAACTTCCAAAATATCGTTACTTTTTGTTTCTTTCGGAAGCTATATCTTCAGTTTTCTATAGTTTTTTTTCGATATTTTAGTGGTAATTTTTTTACTAGGCTCGATTGAAGAAGTAAATCATCCTCATATTTTTCGGATAGATTCTTCGTTGCGTTAAACTTCAATTTCATCGAAACATTGAGAGGGATTTTTTGTAAAAATAGGAAAAATAAAACACCATAAATGAAATTTTCACATAATGATTTTATTAACTCTACTATATTCAGAAAATGAGGGTTTGATAAACCCCTGTTGTATGATCTAACGATCATCATCACATCATTAGTTTATTACTATACCTAATTAAAAATAAACAATAATCAGTTTTCATGTCTATAAGACATATTGTGAACAATGGAGCTTGATGAAACGACTGATCAGAATTTGCATCATTTTGTGTTGTTAAGATATCAATTATTTTTCAAAACTGAGAAATATGGCACACAAACGAAATTTCTAAGGCAAGAGCATCAAGCATTTCATCAAGATCCGTTTCACGCCATCCATCAACAGACTTGTAGAAGGGGAACTGCTGAATCAAATTTACAAGAAATAATCGGAAACGTTCTTCAAAGACTAAAAAATCAACAGAGTTAAGAAAGTCATGTGATATGGACCCTTCATAACCGAAACTTCCCCTCTACATGTCATTCTTTCATTCAATAATAAGGAGAATATTTTAGGATATAATGACAAAAAGTGGAAGTATTCATGCATATATTTTCATAGTTTTGTCACATATATGTTAAATAGTACCTTACTTAAATATTCATATATATTTATAATTTATATAATAATCTTTATACCTTTCGAAAAATAATTTGTCAATATTTCATTTCAAAATTTGTTCTCCTTATTTCTGAACAACCTTGCCTTAAACAGGATTATTGTATTGTAAATTAAACAATTATATAGACTTACAAAAACCAGCTCATCTGCATGGAGTTTGTCGAGAAATTATCATTAACGAGGAACTTAGATGAAGTGATTATTTTTTCAACTGCCCAACTTATTATGTCTCAGAAAACGATCTACATATTACAAATGTGGGCTGGTTCATTATAAATTAGAAACTACTATTTGCTTCATGATGTGACTTGAATAAAATTACAAATATATCACAAATTGTTGTTGATAAAATGAAGGAAATAAGGACCCTTATGTTTACAATCGAAGATATATATTTATATATATAATTACAAATATTCGTACTGAATGTCATCAAACGTACAAAAAATGTTCATATAACATGGCTCGCAAAAATTCATTCAGTTATTTCAGGTAATTTCTTTAGGTGTTTTAAATATTTTCATTAACAATCTAAGTTCAGGAATAGCCTGTTTTAACTGCAGGCTAAACCCAAATTGCTCAAAATTTCAGAGTAAGAAAATCCCACAGAACAACTATGTCGTTGAAAGTGACATATCAGAATATCAATGACGACTAACAATTTAACAAATAATCAAAAGAGGAATGAAAATATTCACTTCCATCGAAGGTTGAACATAAAACTTAATAACAAGCAGTATAGAAAAATTCAAAAGAAATTCGTTGCATATTATCACTTCCGTTTGTTTTGCAATTTGCGTTTTAGAGCCATATGTTGCAAAATATCAATGGACATATTTTCGAAATTCGTAATGCCGAATGGAATCCACAGGTGTGTCTTGTGTGAAACATATCGTATAACGGAGAAAACATTTTAAAACTCAACATTCCAATATGTCATACAACATTTATTACAAAATAACAAAAATAATAAAAATCAACAAAATACATAAAAATATAAAAATATATTCAATTTCAAAACTACCTACACGATATTGACAGGCAACAGGTTTTATAATCAGTTATAAAATAACAATATTCAAGAGATGCTAGAACTTCAATTTCCTCTGTTGCGAAGCGCAGAATATATGGGCACCAGCAAAAAAGCAAATAGCACAAGAATTTGGAAGCGAAATGCTTTTTACAATTGCATGAAGACTGTTGTATCAAATCTAATTTTCTTCATGTCAAATCCTCAAGCTCCAAGTACGAAAACCATAATTATCTCATAACTCAACTTTCTGCCAGTTTAAAAAAGCAAACAGAAATTCCGAACGGGACAAAGGCCTGAAGAGTTACATCAAACAAAGCCATTAGATATTTTACAGAAAAGCCATAAAACAAAAATATGAAAGTATTGTCAGGATCATATGAAATTTCAATAGAGTTGGTGTTTCTAATTCATTTGCAGCATATGCCATAGCTATCATTAAAAGAAATCAATATATATTTTGCAATTTTATGTTAAACTGTGTAAAAGTTATTCCGAAACTTGTTTGATTCAATTATCATCAACAACAACTATACAATAGATAATCAAAATTTAACCGAAATTATTTGGAGGAAAACGTTGTATGATTTAAACAGTAGTAGTACAATATGGAAGCCAAAATGGATTATAACGTCGTTTTCCTCTTCATTAATTCACTAACAGTTATAAACAATTTTTCAAGATCTTACGGCGATTCAAACAAGCTAAGCAGATAAATAAGCCGAGGGATTTTACCAAACGAAAAAACGACAACTTTATACTTATGATCAAATGAGTGTCACAAAACTGTGGTACAATCTACAATTACATAGGATACAGGAGACACAATGCTTGATCTAGGGGCATGCAAGTTAATGTAACATTATATGTTAGAAGAAATTATTCTAGGTTATGCTAACTATGGACTACGAGTACAATAATAATATAGCGAGGGTTCACTTTAATTGTCTTTGAGATTGTACGACTCAACCAACCAGCACATTTTCAATTAATTCAGTCTGCCTGTAAGGACATCGAGGAAAAATACACATTCGATGTATTTTTCAGAAGATCTTTCATCTGTTGGTCTGGAATGCTCACGAGTGGTTTGAAAGATTGAATATCTCGCCGATTAGCAATTTTTTAACGAAGCACTTGAGATTTACAAGCTTCAAATTGCTGGCGAAGATTTGGACTAAAGAAGTGTTGAAAATCAACCTACCACCGAACCACTCGAAAGCTAAGAAGATGACACTAACACATGGGAGTTGAAGTCATCTGAATATTCAACAATTTATCCCGAAGATGTTTTTCGAATCAGGAAGTCTGTGTTAAAAAAACACAGCATCTTTCGAAGAATAAGAACTCGTGAAGGACAAATCGAATACTCCTAAGGATTCGAATACTTTCAGAATCTTCAGTTACTCAGTTAAGAGTTTGAAAAATTCTCAAATCTCGCAGCAAGAATAAACGAATAGTTCTACGAATTCCAGAAGTTTCAGATGTGCCAAAACATTCTGCTGTTGAATTCTTAGTTTTAGGAATACAGGTTCTTGAAATGAACCGAAAAAATACTCCCAAGAACTCAGTTTGAGTCTTATATTTTCAAGAATGTTGCCAGTGTAGGAGAAATTCCAGGATCAGACTCCCGAATCCAAGAATGTGACGTCTATCCGGAGGATTCGAATACTTGTATTCGAGATATCTCATCACAAAATGCGACCATTCGTCGTCAATGACTAATAGAGATCTTATCTGAAAATGTTAAGTTGGGTAAACCGATATCCAGCGGGTTGTGGCAGGGGGTCAGAAACAGCGCAATCCAAAGAAGAGCTAATGCAGCAAAAACGACGCAAATTAACTATACAAGCAGATCAGAGACCTGATGATTGTGCTCTGTCAGGTGAGATCTCTCACTATAACATATGGTATTAAGGGGAAAGACTCCGATAAATGCCGAGATCAGCCCAAGGATGGGCGGTTACGAGTTAACAGTGTTGAAGCTCCTATTGATTGTCCGAGACAATTGATGTTCAACGGTTTCTAAGGCTACACATCATAAGAAATTACGGAATTTTATCAAAATAAGAGCCATCCGTGGGCTTGGCATTTATCATCATAATACTAGACAGACATTATTCACAACTCCTATGTTTCGAGTGTTTGTAAATGTGTCAACATTACTTATGTACAATGTTTAAATATTTCAGCAGTCACACACATACAGATCGACTAATATCACAACTTACATCTTACCCATTGATACCATTAACTTGAATTGTGGAACTTTTACTTATAAGTTAGAGAGGAACATTTGACTCAATTTCAATACTCAAGTTTCTTATTCAACACATATCGAGTATAAGATATTCGGAAGAGCAACATTTGTCGATGAATCCGAGAAGATACTAAAGTTATGGTTTTATTGCGAAAAATAAAAAAAAAGATGTGTCTAGGAAGAAGGAAGCAAAACCTTACTAAAAACAAACATGTATGTGTTATCATGAAGATAGAAAATATCTAGTGGCGTGGATAACTCGTTGCAGTGGGGCAGGGGATATGACTAGAGTTTTTTCAACTCTGGTTTCAATCTTGTTATCATTTTTTATGGCATATCCTTCCTTTTCACGTCACTGGTGACAGTTTTCTCTATCGTTCCGTTTCCAAAATTCTCACGAACATTTCAGTCAATGTTCATCTTTCAAATGACTGCGACTTTATATATTGAAAACTATGTGTTTGTAGATTCATTTGCGACAAATATATTTCTTCCGAATAACTTATTTCATCTCCTATATGCCTTGTCGTTTCTCTGAACATCAAATATACTTTCGAAAAAGAAGCAGTTCTATATCTTCGGATCGTTCCAGTGCAAAGTGAACAAACAACCAGGTCGGAAGATTTGAAAATTTGCGGAATATGTTACGTATCAAAGTGGTTGATTCGTTTGTTGTTTGAAATCTGGACGTAGATTACTTAGCGTATTAACTAAAAGATATCAAACTGGTATCCTAGTAAAGTTATATTCGATTAATACAGTTTGAGTATTAAAATCTCTGTATATCCGATTGTCACGTGGAACGTCACGACAACATTATCAGCTATGGACTGGCTGCTAAATTTAAGATTATGAAAAATGATCATTTTATTCCCGTAAAGGGAAACGCACCTATTATTCTGTTAATTTCCTAACATTAATATTGAAGGGACACTACTTAAAAAAATCTACATACTTGATTTTGACTAGACCAATATCTATCATCAGCCCAAGGTTCGTGATATTACCGTTCTCTCCTAAAAAACCATCCAGGCAATATGATCGAAGTTTATATGTTAATTAAATAGTTAGTAAAATATAAAATAATAATCTTTCAGATTTAGAATATGTCACACTTCAAAATATCCAACACCACTTTAATCACAGCAAATATAAAAACGTCAAAAAAAACAATTAACACAGTGAGTTTGATCACACTGGAACAAATGAAACATTGTGTTCCAGATAAATCTTAGTCGACTATTTTCATGGCCCTCTGCCTCGGGTCAATTTCCGCGGTAGTTGGGTTTTTTAAACTTAGAACACTGAGGTGACTGGTACGAATGTGACGTCAGAAAATCATTTACAGAAACTCAACCTGCACTTAACAGCAGGCAGCAGGTGAAAATATATTTCCTCCCAAACTGTTTTGAATTCAATATGTTGAATCGATAAAAAATATATTACATTAAGTTTTAACAACAAATTTTGATTTTTCAATGTCTTGCAGTTCTACTTTTTATTCTTTGTTTTATTCAATTGTATTTCGGGAGATTACCAACAGAATATGCATTTTGTAATGTAACGATAAAGACATGAATAAACCTAAACTAAACTTTGCGTACTTCGGATTGAATTGAAAGAATCGAAAAAGTTCTTATATTTTTTTTTGTTTTAGAAATTTCTTAGTTTCTAATATGTCTCTATTCGGCATGATACAATTTTCTTCGTCACATTGGTTTACATTCACTCTAATATCTTAATTAATCGCTACAATATTAAAAACGAAAACTTAATTAAAACAAACATGTTCGTCATCGAATGACGTATCAATAGTATCAATATGTTTTTTCAATATCATACAAACTTGACATAAATAAATCGGTTCGGTGAGTGTCGTTGTGACTTACTACAAGTAGGAGGCTAGGGCGGCCATGACAGGAGCCGGTGGTAACGCCACAGGTATGTGGTAGTATTTACAGACTGTTCGGGTACATTGGCCTTTGGCTGCGTCCCTACATACTGCCACTCTGTGATTAGCGACTTCCACCCCTTCTCCTGAAAACAGCAGTATTGATAAGTTCATTTCCTTCAAAACCTGCAATGTATAAATGAGAGATTTGCTATTTAAATTTTGATATTTGGCAGCACTGATGCGAATATGACAAATTCGATATTTCTGTAGTACGTTTGGACCTTGATTACGAGAGTCAAATTCTGAGCAACATTATTTCAAATCTGATTGAAACTTTACGAATAAAAAGAATTTTTCAAAAAAAAAATTTCATCAGAAGCACGATGTCAAAAAAATTCCGTATTAAATTGCCCATCGATATGCGGCAACTAACTGCCAAGTTTCAATCCAATCGGTCGAGTTGTTCCTGAAACATCAGAAAGATATTACCAAAATTCTAAATGACTAATTTGCTCATCAACTAACTTAACCGTTGTATTTCGAAATGCAACCTTATTATTTCCTAGAATATCTCACCTTCCTGTAGATGTACAAATTTGCAGGCTTGCCGGTTACATAGGCCACGATTAAAATCTTGGCACACCGGGAGGGTGTCCAGTAACTGAAAGTATCAAGAAGAGACCATTAAAATTTTATCAAAAAGAAAATGCATTGAACGAGATTTTTGAATATAGAATTTTGAATAGGTAAACAATTTTTTCAACTGAAGAATAGCAGACAGAGAAGCACTACTACAAATCTATCGAATAATTGGGTATTTCATCCAAAATTTGGTCGATGCACATGCCAATCGTTAAATTACTAAATTGTCAGTGTTATTAGTTCAATTTCTCAAATAGATGTTCAATCATTCTGCACCTCGTAAAACTGCAATTTCAAATTTATCTTGAATTCTTTACAGTAGAAAATACATAATAGAAATACTGAAAATAAGAAACCCTTTACATTTCAGTTCATACTTGATCTGAAGCAACAAATAAAACATATCTTAAACTCAGGCGACATAAACAACATAGTTCTCAAATAAAAAGAGCTGTACCTACTGCTCAAAGCTTAGGCATTATCTCGAATTTTGACACAAATGAATTTTGAATAGCCACAATTCCCCTGTAGGAATGTACGTGTTTGTAAAACCACTTAAACTATTCCAATATCAGCAAAACAAACATAAGCCAATTGCAGCAAGAGGTCAAAAACCAAAAAGCAGTGTTAATAACAAAGGTTGTGTGTAATCTTACATGCAGAATGTTTGAAAATCTAATAGTCTTTTCGTTTGAAAAGCCATGGAATTTCATTAATTGCACGCAATTGAAGAGTAAAGCATAATTTCTAATTAAGTTCATGAATACCATTTATCCAAGAAAAGGCAGCTTTGAAAATTGCAAGCATAACTTCTCGATGAAATATGCTCACATAAGAAATGAAGTGTAAATAAGTTACAATGTTAAATATTTTTGGAATGATGAAATATCTCCGAAATACGCAGAAGATTTTTCTTAATTGTAATATTTCGAGGTAAAGACAACAAACATAACCTTCAATTTGAAAACACATGAGTTATGATATTAGTATATTAATATTCAAACAACATTGTAACTTATTGTTCTCTGGTCATGCATGCTGTTCCACATAAGCTTGAACTTTTACGAAATCGATAAATAAGGGTTGAAATACAAACACATAAGCACAAATTTATATAATTAACAAGGGGGACAAGAAAGTTCCGGTGTTCAACGTTCAACGAAGGGATTGCGACTAACATCCTATATTGATTTTCCTAGGTGATCTGAACTAATGTAAATGAGGGTAATTCATTATACGAACAAAGCAACCTATTCGTAAATGATAACTATGAAATTCTAGGTTAAGAGAACTTACATCTAAATTGATGACTCTAAAATTATTCATACTGACTTGAATGATATATAGATATCGACATGAGGGTACACAGAAACAAGAATAAAAACAGTAAGGAGTGAATTTAACACCATCATATAATTTTTTTCTCGATAGCAAACGATAGGATGGGTAATGAGACTTGATTTTTTCCATATTTGAACGACAAAACCATTACGTATCTAAATCAATTATAAAATTGAATACAAAAGATGTCATTGCTGGGTAAAGGGGGCATCATATACTATACTCCATTCACTTTTAAAACTATCCCGGGTAGCCGTGACATTCTGACACATTTCACCGTGTATATTTAGAAAATGTTAGGTCACTTTCCTGTCAGATCACTACACAACATTGTCCTCTCTATATTGAGGTCGTAGTAATTGCGTATTGTTCAAAATGTGAATCTACTTTGGGAAAATAATGAAATTGAGAAAATATTATATGAATTCCATAGACCTGGCGAATGTTGGAGAAACTCGCTTCTCTGTTAATACTTCACATATGTGAACATGGTTGGAAGATTCAGTTATGCTATTTTTTTGTACGGAAATCAAGAATCGCCTAACGGCCGACTGCGTAAACACAATAACTTCCGAAAAAAACAACTCAGAAACTCGATGTTTGTAGAGAAGGTTCGGACCTTAATTACGAAGGCCGAATTCGTGAATGGGTAAAATCCACCCAATGATTCCGCAGATATACTCATTCAAAATTTTATTTTCCTGATATTTTCAAAAATACAGATCAGATCGAATTGAAATCCAGTACTTCATCGAAAAATTACAGTTCGAAGGCTCATACAAAATTAAATGAGGATGATATGATAAGAAAATCACAGAATTTTTTTTTTTTAGATTGTTTTAATGACACTATCATCACGAAATTGCACAAAGTTGTCTTTCAGCATCTTCAAACTAGCTGCGATGTTTGATCAGTATTGAATCAGTATTTCTCGAGTTATACCGAAAAATGCAACGATATCGAGAAAAAAACCTCGAAATTCGACATATTTTTTCGATATCTCCGAAACTTATGATCGTATCGAACTGAAATTTGGAACACTACTGTGAAATATGAAGCTCAAAGTTCAAGTGGAATTTTCTTCTTGATATGATAAAGTTTTCGAAAAAAATTTTTTTTTAAATTTACTGACAATATGATCCTGACAAAATTTGGCTCAAAGTTGCGCGTCGTTATACTACACCTAATTGCCAAGTTTGAATTCAATTGCTAAAGTAGTTTCTGAAATAAAAAATAAATAACTTCAAAATTTCAAGTGGCTATAACTCCGAAACTAAACGACCGATTTGGCCAATTAACGAACTTAACCGCGGCATTCCAATGCGCGACCTATCCTGAAAGTTTCAAGTCGCTAGCTCACTCCGTTCGACAGTTATCGTGTCCACGGCCGGCCGGACAGAATCGATTTTGACACCTGATTCGTCGTCAGTGAGTCCAACCTAGTCGTTTAAACCATTTTCGGCTCAATCATCGAAAATTACAGACATTTGGACAAAACGATAGCACGCTGTCCCCCTAGAACATGCGCGCAAATGGCAGATTTCAATTCTACATAGCACTTCCTGATACTTTGTCTCTGAGTTCTCAAAACTACCTTCGGCATTTAAGTTTCCAAGCGTGATGATTATGTTGAGATTGAGAGTAGAAATTGGCATTGGCATTTGGCAACGTCTCTGAGAATTATTTCGGCATTGCCGATATTTCACGAGTGCCAACCTGTGTCAGTTTTTAGTAAAAAACATGATAGACCCAAAACATGGCCAACCGGGATAGTTTATAAAAATGAATGGAGTATACAGAAGTATGGCACACTGACACTTTTAACTACAATTGATAAAAATTAGGAATCGTCAGTGGAGAAGAGAGAGCTCAAGCTTATTGATAAGATCTTCAGGTAGCTGAATAACCACCTATTGCAACTTTTGCAATACTTTGATGAATTTGAAAGAAAATTAAATTTTGTATCAACCAGCCTCATCATTCAATTTGAGGGTTTTTTGTAGTTAACTCTTTGGACGAGCAAGTAGTATAATAATGCAGTTTTTTTAAAATTAAAAAAATAAAAAGTAACTGACGATAACTCAAATTTTTTCCGAGCGATCAAGCTTGGCATAACTTGGAAATAATATTGAAAGAATGAATGAAAATAAATGAGATATAATCATGGTATACACTGCAACAACGAAGGGTATAGAGATGTGTTATGTGTTATATTTGCTCGAACCCTTCACTGTAGTAGCTCTTTAATTTCAGCTAGCTATGTAGTACAGCTTACATGAAGTTAAACCTACGTGAATACCTGTCCTTGTTCATCAGTGTAGATCACAAACGGGGCATTTTGGGGTACAGACCCACCATTGTCTATGACGGCGACATGCAGTAGTGCAGCAAGCCAGCAAAGTTATCGCAGCCAATCAGCAATACGATAACATAACAGCCATTACGTCACCCACCATACACCAGAGCCGTGATTGTGTTTTGTTTTTCGGAATGGAGTGTAGTTTATTACGGTAGAAAGATTTCGAATAGCAAAAAGAACGGTGCACGTTCCAAGAGATGGTTTTAATGTTTGTTTAATGGTGTCCGGTGGGGCCCCATAACCATATTGACGTACAGGTTGTCAGTGTGTACGCAAAATTATTCGGTTTAGGAAGGACAAGTTCGTTTTTATTGGATATTAGGAGAAGAAAAAGATCCAGGCAAAATTCAGACAACGAAAGCATGAAACAGAATGAAGCAAAGTAATCAATAAATTAAACAGATGCAAATAAGTTATATGATGCAACCTCAATTTGTAACTGATAACCTTGTAATTGAGAATCGAAAATTCAATGGAATTTGAAATTGCACCATATCAGAAACAAGTAAAATAATCCAATATCATTAGCACAATATTCTCTCCTATCAATGACCATTTCTATAATATAAACTCTTCTTCACCTCATTATGTATGTGTTGAGAAAAATCCCTAGAATCCCTGGAACACCTGTCTCAAAATGTTTTACTTGTAGATTGATTCTAAATGATTTTTTGGACTTAACTGAATCTGTTTCATTCTTCTCAGAATTTCCACAATTACATCATCCCAATTTGACATTATACGAAATCGAATTCATCCAAACATAACAGTCATATATGTAGGAGTATGTATAAACAAAGTTCAGCGTTCAGAATGGAAAATAAAAGCAAGAGCATGAATCGAATTTTGTCTTGGTCACGAGAATATTGTGCATAAAAAATTCATTAGTAAATAAGACTTGAAGGTTGAGAAAATAGTTAGAAATGAAAAAACTAAAAACTTACTTACAATGTAGATTTCGCTAAATACCTAACGTTTAAGCGATAAAGCAAAATACTGTTATAAACTATAAAATGATCAAAAAGCTGTTAAGTGTAGAACAAATTCGGCGATGCTACAGTTAGTCTATGCTGCTGGGTTCTGCAAAACAATTTATTGAGTATGAACTTGAAATAGATCAGTATAAATAATTGAAAGAGTATAGTATCAGAAATATGAAGAATCTACATCATTTTACTTACTACAAAGCTAGAAAGATTTAATGTATGGAACAAATGGAGGAAGGTTTATTCTAGCATCTGAAGAAACACTCATAGCGATACACACGGATCATAGAGGTGTAACTTTTCATCCCACACTCCTTTATTCAATTCTATGCTTCGTTTGAAATAGGTGCATTCAATTGCAGAAACCTTTTGTGCAGAAGGAATGAGTTTGGTTATTCATTCTGATTTTTAGATTATTCTTCTTCTTTGTTTTGGTTCACTTTGAAAGACCAAATATGCCGAGCAGGATTTTTTTTGATTATACCATCGAACAATGTACGATTGTAAAGAATCAATGAAATAATATAGATAAAACATTTCAGAATCTGAATAGCAAAAGAAAACACATGAAAAAAGCAAAATACTAATGAATCCTACTTAACATATGGGGTCTTTTTGTCCTGTACAGTGATTACTTGTGTAGGAAGGAAAAAGGATAGCTTGCCTACCACAAATTATTTTTTGTGTTGATTCTCTTGTCTACCACTTATACATTAATGTTGAATTCCAAATGAGAGGTAATATTGATAATGATACAGCAAACAGAGATTTTTTTGAGTGCAATTTTGAAAAGCAGGTGTTAGACATATGAAGCATTTCATGGAAGAAAATACAAGAAATAAAATGTGTGGCAAGCAGAGGGATTTCTACAGCCTTTATAGAACCTTTGGAAAAAGTAAGCTAAATAGGAGGTCCATAAAAGCGTTTTTCTAGCATCAGCAAGTTTTTCTTTTAAAAACGTGTTCTGAATCTTTTCAATGAAGAATATTATTTATAGCTGTTATACCGATAAACTGATTATTTCTATCGATGGTTGAATCTTCTTTTTGTTGACTGCGAGTACTCAGTACATTTGAGCAGCTGAATGATTCTGTAATGATTAAAATTTTCACAAGACCACCTTCTAAACTGAGGAACTGTGTTCAAACAACTAATACGAATAGAAATAGTGAGAAATACTGCTGATATGCTAAATTTGAAGGGGAATATAGGATATTCTCGGAAATAAAATATAAGCAAATGATTAATAAAACAAAGATCATGCATTTTCAAGCATTATTATTACAAATAGTGGCGTGATCATAATTTCATACACCTCAGGATTAGAACAAGTACATTACAGAATAAAATAATACAAATATGGAAACAGTTGTCACACCATGTGGTGAAAATAACCCACACCTCTGCGAAGCGTGATCAGCAGCCCAAAAAGGCACTACATTATTGTAAGTTAAGTTCATAATGGTTGGCAGCTGATAACGCAAGTTATATGAAGACAGAGAAAAGCTAATTTGGGTATATACTCGGTCAGCACTATAAGAAATAGTGAAAATACTGATAATAAAAAGCAGCATGGATTAGGCCGTGATGCGTATGATGTGCTAGCACGAAAGACATTCGAACTTTCATGTATGAAGACCTGATTCCTAATTCAACACATAAATTGAAAGCGTTCGACTAAAGCTTCTCTTTCGGATTTTGCACAAGTCCGCAGTTCGCGCTTTCAGAAGTACCATTAGTGCCAAAATATACTATTTTTCCCTGCCCTCACATAACTTTTCTTCTTCTTATCGAAAGTACTACTGCAAATGGGGACTTTTCTAACCTGTCTCTTACAGTTTAAACCTACTCAAAAATGCAAATAACTCCATTAGTTCTTTAGACTCAATGGATTTGAATAGTCACTAAATTGAACATGCATCACATTTCCGTACAAGATTGAATAGTATACAATTTCTGTGAAATATTTAAATTTTACTAATAAGTAGTAAGACACATTTTATATTCATACTATATGTAAATATGTGAATATTCAAATTTTATCTGATACATCACAAAACTAACTAGCCTACATTTTATTACACTTACTATTCTCAAAGATACTCTACGAACTTCAATAAACTTGACATGAAAATAGTCACATTAAAATATTCGTTGAATCTCCAGAACTTTAAATTCGACTGAATATAAAAAAATATTTTTTCTGCTAATGTGAGGATTTTCCCACAAGTCAAATATGTCAACGATATTTGTGCTTCGAGATCAAAACCAGGAAGACAAAAACAACCTCTCTGAGGTAATGTCACTGTAACCTAAGAAGTAGCCTTTGGAAACTATGTGTTTTTTATTTCGGGAATATACAGAGGACTCGCCTACCCAAAAAAAGTTATTCCGATACGACCCTTACAATTTTGTACATATAGACATATAGGTTTTAAATTTGAACTCCATGCAGAAATGACTCTAATAAGGTAAGATACAGGCACGAATCTCTCCAGCTTCATCTGAAGCTGCATAATATTTCTGAATTGAAATAAGGTAAGTGTTTCCATTGAGTGACAGTCAATCTAGAATTTCTAGCAACGGATGATTGTGATGTACCCCGGTTAGCGTTGGTTCGTCCAGTTGATTCACACAGGACAGGGTTGGAATAACATTCGAAGACTCATAAGAACCTCTCTCCTGTGTAAATTAACTGGACGAACCAACCCTAATCAGGGTACATCAGATGGCCATCCTTCCAGTCGACATGGTGATCTTGCCAGTTCACTGAAAAATCACATGGTGATCCCGGCAGGATTTCCATGTGATGTACCCCGGTTAGGGTTGGTTCGTCCAGTTGATTTACACAAAAGAGGGTTGGAATAACACTCGAAGACTCATTAGAGGTTTTAAGTAGTTCGGTTGATAACTATTACAGACCCAATGAAGCGGACGAGACGTCTCATTTATTCTTATGAAGTAGTTATTCACCGAACTAATTAAAACGTCTTATAAGTCCTTGAGTGTTATTCCAACCCTTTCCTGTGTAAATCAACTGGATGAACCAACCCTAACCGGGGTACATCAAGGGTTGATGAATAGTAGGAACCTCGAATATGAAGTTTCTGTATCTTCAGAATTGGATATAAAGGTGAGTACTTACTCGCTCAGAATGTGTTGCAACATATCATGTGAAGACTGCGTTCGCTTCGAGTACTTTGTGCTTTCATTACAAAATTGTAAAATGTTATTTTGTAGCAGTGGCTCACTTCACGTACATAAACGACATTTGTAATTTCAAGTTTTCAAAGCAGATGAAAATGAATTCTTGCAATATAATTATGGCGAATGATATTAAAATTGAAACTCGAGAAGAATATCGTCTGTTCGAGTTATTACGAATGTGGCGGAGGAAAATCTGAGATTGCCTTTGTGCAGAAGGTACGTTTGTCGAAATGAAATCCTTTTGGGTAGGCTCACAAACCAAGATTTATCCTACAGCGAATGGCACTTCTAAAGGAATAACGGTAATGAAATAAACTACCATGCGGTTTAAAAAGGATACCCAAGAGGAGATATAATACGATTGTGTCCATGCAATAATTCTAACAAGTACAAAATATTATGAAACCATATAATATAAAAATACATATATTACTAACTCCTTACATAGCAATAGACAGTATTCTAAATGTAAATTATATGACCAGAGTGTTAGGATGGGTCTTTTATAGGCGCATTGCGAGACAGCAGATGTGAGGATATCACAGTTAGGAGGCACTCGCTTCAGAGGTTCGCTCTAAGACTCTTCTGCCCACGTTAACTCTGATTGTATGTTCAGGATTATGATTGAAAAATCGCGTCCACGTACGGAAACGACGCTCACATGGGGCGAATAGACTTTCGAATGATGAAATTGCAAACATTTCCATAACAACTAGAGCTGACTAGAATGGGAATAGGAAAAATTAAATTGAACTCTAATTCAAGAATTTAATGGGACTATGATACAATTTAAAATTACACAAAACGATCTATAATAATAATATTAGTAAAATTTCGACGAAAACAAATTTATACAGATTTCAACTATAACACAAATCAACAAAACAATGACAACAATCATCTCGAATGGATTAAGTAGTCTTCAATTTTTTGTATGGCTGGAGTACGACGTTGTTGTTGTTGTTTTGGGCCGCCGCCACTGAGATATTGCTGGGCGTCGACACGATCGGGGCGGCGGACACCGGCACCTGGTACTGGGCACCCATCAGTCCCGTGTTCATAATGGGAGTAGTACCAGTTGGGTAGGCGGCCCTAACAAGGGAATAAGGGTTTAAGAATTGTGGCGGGGGTCGCGCATAGTTTAGTAAATTAGTCTGATTTAGGGCTGCGTATGGATTTGTTAGGCCCAAGTTTAACCCTGCTGTGTGCGCCCCAAAGCCAGCAGTATAGGGAAGACTGGGATACCTAGCAATCGAAGGTGGCGGCATAGACAACTGATGCTTATTCAAAGATATTCCCGTATAATTCATGGGATTCAAGGAAAGCGGTACCGCGGTTGCGTAAGTCGGCGTTGCCAGAGTGGCAGCGTAGGATTGCGTCGCCGCAACGGCTGCCGCGTAGTTTGAATTCGCCTGAGCTTGCGCCAACTTAACCGCTTTCGCGTAGTTCTGCTGAGCGACCTCCTTGGCAAGCGTGGCGGGATCGGGAACCATGGACTGGTGGTGGGTCAAAGCGGAAACTGTAAGAGGTGCAGATAGGGAGGTGACTGTGGACGTCGAAGCAACAGGAGCGAGGCTATCGCTTTCCTTGGGTAGTTGGCTGGCGACAGAGGTAGAAGCTGGTGCTAGTTGTGGATCTGAAGGAGGGATAGAGGAAGCTGCGGGAGAAGCGCAGGCTGCGGGGGCAGGAGAAGTAGAATACTCACATGATACGGGCACGAACGGCTGTTGGAGTTGCATTAGTTGTTGGTAGGTGGTTGCGTTGGGTTGGTAGACTGGCACGCCTGATTTATCTGTGGCGGGTCGCTTGTATGGCATCATGCCCGGGAAAGGCTAGAATTTTACTCATGTTATAAAAACTTTCGTGGCCATGTATAACTTCTTTCCTAAAAGAATATCTGGTTTACCCGCAAAGATTTTCCGTCGCCAAGATATGAGTAAGATATTTACATCATTGAACGTAGTGTGAATTCCTCAACAAAATATCTGAAGGCGAAAATAGACGGTCTCTCTTCGACTTCACATTTTGGGTTCAGAAAAATACACTGCGTACAATGATGTAAATATTTTATTAATCGTGGCGACGGAAATCTTGCGGGTTTACCGAATATCTATCTTCTTTTAATGACAGATGCTTTTAATAAATGTTGATCCCTTTCAAATCGAACAACACACTACGTTGAAATTCATTTCTGTTCAGTATCGTAATTATATATTATATTTCACATTTTTCTGAACTGTGTCATTCTGATATCGGAATTCGTTGCGTTACTAACCAAAATAAGCCAACATGCCAACATACTGTGTTGTTGGAAGAGTAATCATTCATCGAAATCGATAGTTAGTTGGATTCAAAATGTACATCAAATTGTCAAACTCGAATAACATATTGATGGCGAAATCTGAACGAAATTCCAATAAATTATAAATTACGACTTCTTTGCTAAGAAATAATAGTAAAGAGGTTTGATGCACAATTCGAATTCATTTTGAAAAAACTGAAAATTTGCAATTATTTATTGTTGTAGTTTCTTCATATATTAATTATCAGTCAACACAGCTTCAGAAGGATTTGTCGATGGTATCAGAAATGAAAAATGAAAATATAATTTTGAATCATTTGAATCAATGTTATCCCATCATCAAAAACTGAGAAAAAAACCATATTTTCATATGAAAGATAATATATGTAAAAAATTGTACTTACGAAATTTTCGTAATAAAAAGAACCGACAGATTTCATATCCATCTGAAAGAAACACAGACAAACAATTAAATGGAGTTGAAGATGATTTAATAATATGAAGACGAATATAAAAATCATTGTCAATAAAAAATAAGTTGTGACAGTTCACATATTCATTTTAAATGTTAATAAAACTCTGACGGCAGTTATGTTGTTATTGTAGTTGCTAGAATGTTGCGAGATGTAAAACAGAGGCAAAACATAATTTCAAAATAAATAAGATGTTCACGAAAATCATGCATACAAACATATAAGCAGAAGCCCAAATCAGACGAAAGCTGAGTACGCGGTAATTTTTGATTTTTAAGCGAGAATTCGTAAGCCCTCACAACATGCTAACAACTGGACAGGGTAGAGGTTTCCATTCTACCTTACTAATTGAATTCATTCGTATGTTTTTTCGCGAAGCTTTCTGATGATGAAAATTCTTGAAATTCGCGGAGAAAAGTAAATAGCAATTATATTCAAATTGTGAGATATATTATGCAATATTATGGCGTGAAGTACAGACCAGTATGCTTATGGAAGATTTACTAAGCATGATCATCAAAATGTAGTAGGCATATTCCGAGTTCAACTTACCACGGTGAATGTAAAATTAGAATGATTTAAAATATTTTATAGATTAATCAATGCCGGTGTATTTTCACTTTTATTTCACAGTGTTTCATTTGTTTGCATTATTTTTTCAGCTGTTAAAAATGAGATGTTTGTAATGTTTGTATGTATTCATAAAAGGACAAGTATTCAATTAAATTCCATGCATAAAAAATTACCCAAGAAGCTAAGATATTATGGTAACTCTTTGAGGAGAGCATGGAAATCGATTCGAAATAGGACTTTTTGAAAATGGAATCAAATCGAAAGAAAAACATTGCGAGAGATCTATTCCGATTAAGAATTTACCAAGCAACTTACACTTGTAATTGTGTAACTGAATGAAGATTAATGATATCGACAAAACGCAAAGAAAGGACAAATATATTTTTCTGAACTCCTTCATGTTTTTATCATCATTGGATGCCTAGTGTCATCGAAATTAGTTCATGAGAATTCTTTATTCTTTAAGCGGATGAAATGGTAGCGAATCAGTTAAACTGTTGATCGAGCAGATATGATAAGCTCAGTAGTTTGAGAGATTTATTTTGAGCTTCATTAGAGTAGGTATACTCCATTCACTTCTATAAACTATCCCGGTTGGCCATGATTTAGGTCTATCAAGTTTTTTCACTTAAAACTGACGAAGGTTGGTAGTTGTGCAATATCGAGTCGGAATAATTCTCAGAGACGTTGCCGAATGTTCAATGCCAATTTCTACTCCCAATCTTAACATAATCATCACGCTTGAAAACTAAAAATGACGAAGGTATTTTTGAAGAAGCAGAGACAAAGTATCAGGAAGTGCTTTTTAGAATTGAAATCTGCTTTTTCTGAAAGTAACCCCGATAATTTGGAATCAATAATTCATCACAAGCTATCCAACATTTTCGACGTATCTGAGTATGAAACCCAAGGAATTATATTTTATATGAATATATATGCACATCACCACAATAAGGAAGATTTTAAGTGAGAGAGACGACAAAAAATTCTCTCCTTTTGGTTCACCCGAAAAGATACCGACTGAAGACTTCATTTCGAAAAAAGATTTGCAACCACAAATTTGGAATTATAATTTGAAAAATGAACACTCGATTGATTCACTGCACACTTTCGCAAAGGAACATTTGGAATATCACGGAGGACGGGTATCACTTTTCAAAATTATAAAACCAATGGGTTACAAATACAAAAGAGTAAATGAACGCAAAATTTTATGTGAACAAAATCACGTTGTTGCAGCCAAAATTATTTTCTTGCGCAAATTTTTACAGTATAAATCGTTGGATGAAAATCTCGAATTTGTGTAAATGAACATTTGATAAATACGTAAATTCTACGACCTCCATGTAGGGAGAACAACTTTGCGTAGTTATCTGACAGGAAAATGACTATTACCTAACATTTTCAAAATTAACACGGTGAAATGTGTCGGAATGTCATGGCCAACCGGGATAGTTTATAAAAGTGAATGGAGTATACATTGTCGATACATTTTCATTCTGTTTATTTGGATTTCAAGGAAAGCTTTGCAGGAGAAGCACTGGCTAGTTGCTCGAAGCTGAATCAATAGAAGGTATTGAATTAAATAATAACTAACAATGCAAACCCCTACCCTCTGCTGGTTGATTTGCTCTAAGTGAACCTGTGATTGCTACAGGACGCAAACACAATATTCGAAGCCAATATTCTCCAGCTAATTTTTCGAGCTCAAAAAGTCCTCCAGATTTGGGAGGCCGAAAATTAATATTTCAGGCGAATAGACTGCCTGAGAACATGATCTTTATTCGTCCCACCTCGAGGAATTTCGTTCTTGACATGACAAAACATGGGGGTCAATTCTTGTATCTCGAACAAGAAGAAGAGTATGACAATTGTTGTATGTTTATGTCAATTCTCTAAGTTTTCTCGAGCATCTGCAGAATTTGTGAGAGTTCTATCCGCCATTTTGACTATAGTTTCAAGCAAATATTCAAGAAGTAAACTGAATGCAAGATGTAGAGAAATTTCAAATCGAAATATAAACATAACCTCATCACCGTTTCCTCCGACTCAGCAACGAGTGGGTCGAAGAATAGGGAATTTAACATTCGATTGCCGAGTGACATTCGGTTCCATGCGCAGGTCATGTCTACTTGTTGTTTATATTCAATTCAAAAAATCGACGCAAATATATGGCAACTGTCATACTCTTCAATTATTGATCGAGATTCAAGAATTGACCTCCTCTGAAGTTTCTTTCTCATTCTGTTTTCAGTAACATCTTTTTCCTACTTCCCAGATGGAAATATTGATCACAGAATACCGAATTAAACAATGATCGTTAACAGGAATCATTTCTAAGGATATTTCATTATTCTGTTCATAGTTATCCATCTGAATAGCAAATAAAAACTGTATGGGAAAGTTCGCATTTTTCCTGTCACATCTGTGAATTTTTTTTAGTTTTTTGCAGCGCAATTCATACCGGGTGTGTTTTATTTTTCCAATTTCAGAGTAAGATTTCTATCGTTGTCCAGATGTCTATAATTTCCGAATTTTTTCCCGAAAATGGTCCCAAACGACTAGGTGGGACTAACTGATGGCGAGAATCCGCAGAATTTTGTTGATATCGTACGGTCAGTAAATATAAAATTTTTTTTTCAGAATTGTTTTCGGAGAGAACTCTTTTTTTTCAATAATTCACCATAATTGAGAAAAAATCTGCTCATACTTTTTGCTCTATATGTCACAGCAGTTCAGAAAATTTCGGTTCGGTAAAATAATTATTTTCAGAGATATTGGAGAAAAATATCTCAGATTTCGTGGTTTATTCCTCTGTATAGTTGTGTTTTCCGGAATAAATCGGAAAATAAATAAATATTGATTGAATCATGATGAATTTCGTCACTAATTTGAAATTGCTGATGAATAATTCTGTGCGAAATTTTGTTATTCGTGTCATTAAAACAATTTGATAAAAAAATTGTTTTTTTTTTTGATATTCGACATTTTGCAATCTTCTGATCATATTATCCTCACGAATTCCTGTTTGAAGCTTCAAGTTGTCATTTTTCAATCAAGTAGTGGGTTTCAATTCGATCTCATCTGTTTTTTTGAAAATATTTGAGAAAATCAAATTTTGAACGCGTACATTTGCGGAATCAATGGGTGAATTTCACCCATTCACGAATTAGACCTTCGTTATTCCAGACCAATCCAATTTTACCACTTTCGTAAGTATTGTGTTAACGATTGGCCGTTTTTCTCAATAATTCAAAAAATACAGATAAGATCTTATTGAAACCCAGTACTCGATCGAAATATGACAGCTTAGAGGTTCATACAGAATTTCGTGAGGATAATATTATGAGAAGGTCACCAAATCTTTCCAACAGGTAGTAAAAGGTGTGTTTGGCAGGCAATCCGTGAAAAGATGACCGCTTTGGCAACGAATTTGAACATGTGCAAAAAAACTGCTGATTTCACGTCAGTGCCTCCGTAGTTTTCTTTGACCTGATATTGACCTGAACTTGCCTTAAAATATATCTCAAAAGGTAATCTCGAGTAGCCTTGAAACACATTTCTTAAGAGAAACTGGCGCAGAACCCACCTTGTTCATCTACTCCTTCCCCAGTACTCAATTCAAGTTCAGAAAATTTTTTGATGAATAATTATGTTTCACTTTTTTATGCCCAGCAGGAAGGACTGCAACCTTGAAATAGGCGAAGGTAAATGAAAATATAAAGGGAATGAAGACAAACTCAAAATTCACCCCTCATGAAGTAGTAGGAGGTTGTTTGATGAACAGCAGTCTTTTTACGCGCTTGTTCTAGGGAACAGCTCGTTATCATTTCGTCACCATGTCTGAAATTTTCGAATTTTAAGCCGAAAATGGTGTTAAGGATTGGGTTGAACTCCCCGAAGAAGAATCCGGGGTCAAATTCAATTCTGTCCGTCCGTCCGGCCGTATGTGCTCTAACTTCCGAATTAAAAAACTTAGCCACTTGAAATTGTCAGATTAGGTTTGGAGTCCAAATATCTCGGTTAAGTTCGTTAGTGAGTGGATTCGGTTGAATAATTTCGGAGTTACGCCCATTTGAAATATTGAGGTTAATTCCTCGATATCTCAAGAAGTGTTGACTCGACAAATTAAAACTTCGTCAACAGTTTAGGAATACCAGCGCGCAACTTACAGCGAATTTTTGAGTAGATCAAGTTGTTTGAAAATTGAAAAAAAAATGTATTCCAAAATTTTTGAACTTTTGATTTTATTTGGAATTTTAACGTTATTTCCGCAATATCTCAAAAAGTAGAAACGCAATTGGATTGAAACTTCGTGATCAGGTAGAGATCACCAACACGCAACTAGGTGCAAAATTTCGTGGTGATCTAATACTTAGAATTTTGAACAAGAGCGTAAAAGTTCCTGACACCACGTCAGTTCTTTTCTAGATTTTTTTAGAGATTTCCCGTCAAAACGCAGGTGTTCGCAGTGAACAAGAATTGGCGGATCGAAATATTGTGTTTGCAAACTGCACAGGTTGCGGACAGTACAAGTGACATGCAAAGCAAGGCGCATGATGGTACCAGTAATAAATCAGCGTCAGCGGCCGAGGGCTCTCGAGGCCTCTTCTTCCCTATTTCGAGGGCGGCTGCTGCTGCTGCCTGATGAGGGGCCAACAAGGGCGAAACGGCGGCAGGCTATTAGTAGTAGAGCAGCACAAGACCAAGCCAAGGCCAAATCCGCCGGAGGCAGGGTAAATAAAACAAATTGGCACAAAATTAATTCTCTGTACAAATGCGAGTGTTATTGTGACTTTGTGATACTAGACAAAGCTGTATTTACTACGTCTGAGTGGTCGGGAATGAAAAATCGCCCAGAAAACCCCAACCGGGGGGTGAATTGATCAAATATTTCGTACAATCATATGCATACACCAAAGTAGGTATACTCAGTGACATTAGGAGCGTTACCTAAAAAGAATAACTTCGCGAACTTCCAATTTAGGCCTAACATCAAAAATGATTAAATTGACTTTGTGTTTGACATTCCCGTAACTGAAAAGATTCTTGTACACGTCTAGGCATTGAAGAAATAGCTCTGCCGGTATCTGTAGAGGTTGGTGGTCTCCTTAGCATCATATCCCACACATGATCAATGGGATTTAAATCCGGTAAACGGAATGGCCACTGCGAATGATTAACGTCAGCTCTTTGAAGAAAGTCTACAGTTCGATGAGCCATACAGAAACGCACGACTGCTTGATGAAAAAGGCATTTAGACGACCATTCAGATACAGCAATGGAATGGTTTGTTGGTCATCGTCATCATGTCGCGCAATGAGGGTTTTTAGTGAATGTGGGTTATTACTGCGAAAGCAAATTTGAACATAATTATTATGGGTTTGATTCATCATTTTCCCAAATTACCTTAAGAAAGTATTCAAAATTGGGGTTTGGGATTTGTCAGGCATGCACGAAGTGACAACGGTGTGTAGAATACCTTTCTCTGCTATAGAATAATGAAATATTAATTCCTATTCTGTGGTACATACGTGTTATTTGTCAATATAACCAAACAATTTCCATTTGCGATTTGTCAGTAATATGACAGTATGACAGTCTGTGCTCTTCTTTTTCTATTCCTTGGTCGTTGTCTTCTACTCTAACCAGATCGAAGTATAGCTATCTCTGTTTTCCTAAGCAAAAAACATTTGACGTCCCTTTCCTTCCGAAAAAGCTGAATTCGACGTTACCATATCGTGCACTCATGGCAAATCCCTTTAAATGCAAATCCCCATTTTTCAGTTTTAAGTGATCAAACATTTTTTTTAAAATATAATATTGAAATTATATGTTTGAAATGTGATGTTCTGAAGGTTTTTCATGAAAATTACTGCATTTTCGTATAAAGGAAAAACCCCCATTGTCTAACCCTCTCCAATAAACAGACGTGGTAATCGACCTCCAAAAGAAATAGCGCCCCAAATCTTAACTCAAACAGTCCTGGGACCCTATTCTTGAATGTGATGGTATGAACGTTCTCTATCGTTCCATCAAAAATGCACCGCGTTTCTTTGGCAACAGCGACGACACGCTTATTTTTTCCCTTCCCCGATACAAGAATAGCAACCCTGTGTTCATGCCTCTCAACAACAAACTCAATGTCACTTCGCTCTCCATGGCGGTGTCCTACCATTTTACGGCAATCGTGCATACCTAGACAAAATGACGGTTCCTTGCCGAATACGACATAATGCCAGTTTGCCTCCCACTGCAGCCATTCTCTGCACCAGTTCAAACGTTGTCCGTAGCACTAATTGTGGACGGTATGAGAAGTGTCCAAAGGATCCATTCTGGCGATGAAACGTGCGTGTTGGTCTACATTCTTCTAAGAATCATCGCTCGGCAACTTGACGCGTAGTAGCAAACAAGTCTCGTGGAGGCCACAAAACGCAGGTTTTGTGATACGCCTCGGTCGATCAGTTGGTCTTTTTTGTGTTCCTTCACTTTCATTTGGCCATATGAGCTACACATGCATTACTGTCATTGTAGGTCAATACCGCGGGAGGACCAACCAACATTTCGATAGGCAACAATTATACCTCTGTCAAAATTGCTAATTTGACGTCTTCGATCTTGAGGCATTTTGTTGCGCTCAACTATGTCTGAACATCGATTAAAGCTTATTTCGGGAGGATCTTGTATAATTTTTTTGGTTTTTTCTCCCAATATCTATTAACTATTTAAATTTAATAAAATTGTTGTTTTTTTTTGGAGAACGCTTTTGCGGATTGAACTATTCGTCAAGGGCAGTTGCCAAATGGACAATTCAGGAACAGGACAAACGATAAACAGAGCGAACTCTTTCATCAGACAAACGAGAAAAAAATTATTATTTTTGAAATTATTTGCATTCGAATGAAAATATTTCTGAAAATTTTTTCGTTTGTCTGATGAAAAAGTCAGATTTGTGTTCTGAAACTTCACAGTTCATTTCGTTTATCATTTTTATTATTTCTGTATTGTTCATTAGACAATGTGTTTTTCAAGAAACTGCCCTTGACAAATAGTTATTTTTATTCAATTTTTAATAGTTCTGTGTCAGTTATTGGGTGTAAAAACCCAGAAATAAAAAACTTTGCTGAAGCAAACTGAAGCATTGTTTTCGTTACCATAGCATGCTTCAAATATGGTCATTCTGTTGACTAAAAGTTGAGTAGGCAAAGATATTCCTTTCGGATGTAGAGTCCTTAAATGCCACTGAGTATATGAACGAAACGATTTTATTGTACTTTCTAGTAATTTTCATTAAAGAATATGAAGAATGTATGGAAAAGTTACATTTCTTTCAGCGTATTCCCTAAAAATTTAAAATTCATTTGCGTCCATTAATTATTTCATTTTCAATATAACTGGTTCATGATTGAACACATTATGCATGATGGAAAACTTCGAACCTAAGTAAATGTCTTATTCGGATCACACCGCATATAACGGGAAATATGGAAAGCTTCATAATAAAATGATCCGTTTTAAACAATAAATACTGAGAATTATTTCTGAAATCATCGGCGGAAAACAATTGATAAACCACTCAGACACTAACTAGGTAAACATTTAAAAGCCTCAAATGAATAATCATCGTTTTAATGTTCATTGTGGAAAAATATTAGTTGCAGTCGTGTGGATTGGAACACTCCATATATAAACCTGAAAAATAAGCTTACTCTAGTGAGACTAATATATCAGATTTTATGATACTTGAAAAGTCGAAAGTTTGAGACCCGAGACTGACCTTTCGTATGTTCCGTTGTAATACACGAACTTTCGAATGGCCTTTTGCCCATATCAAGTTGAAACGTCTGTTTTATGGACATTCAAAGCCGGACCGTTATTCTCTTGATAAATGCAATATCGACGTAGGAGAGGCAATTTTGGCGGGGGTATTTGGATCACTTAGTTTTCGACCCGAGGGAATTGACACTGCATGAATAAGCAAGTGATTAAATATTCAACAGGGTGGACCAACTCGAACATTTCCGAAAAAGCTATTCACATAGTCGATGCCTCAGGCATACTATTTATGCAAATGTTTAATTTGAAAAATAACTGTGACTTTTCCCCTCGAAAATTCTTTGTTCTCTTCGTGAAGAAGCACATTTGGGCAGGAAATTTTCGACGCAAGCGCGACAGTTAATCTATTTATTCTTTATTTCCTCAATAACTCGAAAACTTCGAAACCTATGGACTGAAAGTTGGTTATTGGTGTAAGATGCCAATTCTCAAATTCGTGTGAAATTTCAAAATTATCATTTACAATCTTGAAAATTTTTATATTCCCAGACTCGGTAAGCGCCAAAAATTTTCAAAGATATTCGAAATTATATTTTCGCAATACTTTCAAAAATACGTGACGTGATTGAATCGAAATTTAGAATTCTGGTTGAAAAATCTGAAAAAAGCACAGACGTGAAATGAGCAGCTTTTACGCGCTTATTCACATTGCGAAATGGTGATTTGATATTTCAGTGAAATTTCAATGAAATATAAAATTTTCAAAAAAACTATTTTTTTTTCCAAGTTTTCCATGGATAATTCTTCTTATTAACGCTGTTCATCCTCCAACCAAGGTTCATCTCGATCAGATAAATATTTTTCGAGTTATTGAAAAAACAACATTTCAAATGGCTGTAGCACAAAAACCATTCGGCAGATTTGGCCCATTAACGTACTCAACTGAGATATTCAGAATCTTAACCTAACCTGAAAATTTCAAGACTCTAGGTTCTTCCTCTCGAAAGTAACAGGGCACACCGACGGACGGTCGGACGGACAAAATCAATCTTGACCACGGATTCTTCATCAGTGGGTCCAACCTAGTCGTTCGAGACCAATTTCAGCTTAAAATTCGAAAATAAAAGACATGGTGACGAAATAATAACGCGCTGTTCTCCAGAACAAGCGCGTGAAAATGACGCGTGAAAGTGCAAAACTTCGTGTCTTCGATTTAGAGCAAGCTCTTGACTTCACATCAATGCTTTTTACGCGCTTGTTCTGAGGAACAGTGAGTTACCGTTTCGTCATAATATCTGTAACTAGGTACGACTCACTGATGAAAAATCCGTGGCCAAGTTTGATTCTGTCCGGTCGGCCATGTGTGCTCTTACTTTCGAAAGGAAGGACCTAGAATTTTGAAATTTTCAGGTTAGATTAAGATCCTGAATATCTCAGTTGAGTTATTGATGGGCCAAGTCTGCCGAATGATTTTGGTGTTACAGCCATTTGAAATTTTGATTTTTCATTAACTCGATAAATATTCATTTGATCGAAATGAAACTTGGTTGAAAGATGAACAAAATTATCCATAGAAAAATTCGAAAAAAAATTTTTTTCTTTGAAATTTTCATATTTCATTTGAATTTAACTGGAATTTCCAAGTCGCCATTTCGCAATGTGAACAAGCGCGTAAAAGCTGCTGACCTCACGTCAGTGTTTTTTAAGTGTTTCTTGAATGTTTTCCATTCATTTATATTCTTATTATATTAGTATTTCACGATTTTTTCAAAGAATAGAATATTGTTACTCATCAATAGAAGATGTGGTATCATCTGCTCAATTTCAAAATGACATAAAATCTGATATATTATTTCAATATGTACATGGCTAGTGCGTAGATAAATCGTTTTGAATAAGCTGGTCGGTGAATGCTGAAGCTTTATTCAGTAGATCATGCAGTTTTGGACGACTGGCTGAAAGAAAATCAAATTTAAGCAGATATTTCTACAAATAGGTCATATTTACACTTATTGGTTGCCTTTCAAGAAATACTTCGAAAACGAGAAATTCTGATTTTTTCGAGAAGTGGGAGATAACCTTTTGATTATTGATTGATTCGAGAAAGACAGTTGTATTTGCCAATACAAGTCTTTCATCGAATATTTCGTACGTACTGTGCATTTCAAAGGTCATAAAATCTTTGAGGTCTTTCAGATTGTACATGTAATGATTATTTTGGCTCACTTATCTCCCAAGTCTTCTCGAAATGCAATTATTTTTCAGTTTTTACAGTATTGTTGCAAATTATACAACTAAATACGAACATGTCTACAATGACAATGGAATTAACAATATACATGCAAGAAGAGAGGATAGAAACAATCAAAAAGCATTCTCACGAAGGGCACGATTGTAGGTTAAAGGGACGAATATTTGTTTTATTTCACTTTAAGTTGTTACTCATAAAATCATTCAAAATCGACTGAAAATCTACCTGAAATAATTTAGGGTGATCTCGGTTGAAGATGAGATATTGATATTTTTCATAGGAGAGAAACTTTTATTGTTTTTGTGTATATTGGATTGAAACCATGATTGGTCATAACTACTTTAAACCCTCAATCAACACCAGTAGGTTAGAATATGCAGACAAACATGAAAGAATGTGTTTTGGGATGGTGATATAATTATCGATATTTAGGATTAGGTGCAGTTTGGGTGCATTATGAGAGCATTCAACTCTGCTTGTTTCAACTTTTTCGATTTAAATACTTTCATCCTATTTTACATATCCGATAGAGATCGATTATTCAGTTAAATTCTTCAGCCTGAAAAATATCTGAAGAAATATGACCTAACTCATTCAAGTAGCTTATTGTTGAGAGGAAAACATATGTGAATGTTCATATAGAATAGATATATTGCCTTTCTTTCAAGCTTGCAAATACTCATGAAAAGGTGAAAAAATATTGGCAAACTGAATACTCCTTCTTTTTCATGGTATGGCCTCGTAAAAACTTACTCAGGCCATCGACCTGAAGGGCGCAGCAAAGAAGCAGAATCTGCCTCAAGAAGATAACAGTATTAAGTGGTGTTTTCGTGACTGGAATTCATTTTGTGGTTGTTTATCTGATTTGCGTGTTGTCAGTTTTATAATGACAAGACATTAAAACATGAAAAACGCAGGCACGTGATTCTTATTTTCGATGTAGAATGGGCTTCCGAAAAAGCGGATACTTTGGAAGTAGATTTCAAAGAAAAGGAAACAACAGTTGAATTGAATTGTTTTAATACTTGTCAGATCATACTTCATAGAGAAAAAGCGTTAACACATTCATTAACAATGTCAATGTTCAGATATTTCATCGATCGTGAATTTATAGTGAAGAAACTAAAAAAGAAATTGTGTTCGTTCACAAATGATCAAGTCGTTCAACAAAATGAAAATTTGTGCTATCTGTGTATGCTTGTTGCAAATTGCGGGGTATATAGCAGGGGGACTTGTTGGCACGGCGCATGCTACTCGAAAGCTACTGCAGTCCAGTATTTTCATTTCTAATTTTCCCCTAATTGATCTCAGATTTTATTTCCTAGACTTCTAATTCCTCGTTCTACCTGATTAGACTGTCAAGTTGGTAATTCTATAAACATCTACACATAAAACGTTTAGCATCACATAACTGGTCGAACTGGACTACCAAGCTACGAGCAAAATTTTTGATTCATGCATCCTAGATGCAAGCTTCTAAAAATTGATGGCATTTGAAAAATCGAGTTTCTAGGTGATAGTTCAGCTTGAATTAAAACTGAATGTCAGTTATAAATTTATCTTTGTTCAAATATTACAGCAAAAATGGCTGAAGAAATTATTTGACTGATACCTACTTGAAGAATGACGTTCAGAATATATTCTCATTATTTGTGTGAGATACTACGTCAACTACTGAAAAGAGACGATTTCAACCGAAATTCCATAGAAACGATTGATTGAATGATATAGGTTGATCATAAATAATACTTCGAATGAAACTTCCCTGAAAGGGGAATTAAAATATTTTCATCCTTCAAATATTCAAGTATCCATTAAAAGAATTTGAATCATTTTGACTTTTCGTCAACTTAAAAATTCAATTTCAGAGTTTAATTCTCATATCGTCGATAGTATGTCCTCTAACGAAAACTTCCACAGAAAAAAATTTGTTAGAACTTCGATAAATTTTATCGATTCACGATGTTATTGGTTTATTCGAAACAAAATAACAAAAGCAATTAGCTGAGCTTTCAAAATTATAACGAAAATTATGAGAAATTCGACAAGAATCGAAACACTTAAAATTTCGATGGTTCTCTCAGAATTATCATGCAGAATCGAATCAAGTCATCCTCTAAACGACATACATTAAACTTGAAATTGTTAAGGAAGAACATCAAATAATATCGGGGTTTCGCGCAGGGGCTGATAATGGTACTTCTTCGTTAGCAGAAATATTTTCAATTACACTTGAAAGAATTTAATTTCAAATGAGAATTTCCAATTACACTTTGACAATACGAGTAGATAAAAATTTATTCTTTGAAGTTAAGTAGATTCGTGAATGAAAAAATTTCATAACGTTTCATCTAGAGCACCAGGTATGTTTCCACTCTAGAGAAAATGGATAGCACTAGCAACATATTAATTCTTTAATTTCGATGGAAATTCGAAAAACTTGAATTATCCTGTCTTTTGATACAGACGACATCTAAGTATCCATTAATTCGCGACATTATTTGCCGATAGTCTCAGAAACTCTATTCTAATGAATTATCATTTCTCAGTTGCCTCATGTTCGGTTTGCACTTAAAGTTACACGCTCTTGTGAGTCTTCATGAGGTGTCGTGAGTTTGCCTCCAGTGCCGTCTGTTGGAAAAAAGTTCACGACCACTCACTATGTATTATTGGCCTTTTTGTATTATTATTTGATAAAATAATAAACCTGAGTGATCGACCAGAAAAACAAAATAAACCCCCCTAAAAATTTCACAGTTTACATTTTGAAGTATGTAGATTTGAATGAATGAATAAAAAAATTCTGTATGTCCGCCGTCTATTGTCCGGGTCGTTCCTCTGAAAGTACTGAACCGAAATCCTTGAAATTTGGTATAAAAATTGTGTGTCACTCGATACTGATCCTCCAAGCTTTTGAGCAGGATCAGTGTACCCTAATGGCTCAACACTAGGGGTAGGAGAGAAAAAAAATATTTCTCGAAAACTTACCACCGAATTTTCATAAAACTCTCAACGTTGATTACTGTTGCATAAGTCAACTTAAAAATTTTCACCCGGATGATTTCAGACCAGTGGTCCCTGAGATGCAAAGAAAAATGCTGCAAATTTCAACTTTTCATCCAGAATCACATATCTATAAGTAGATGAAAATATTGATTACCAAACTTTCAACACATATGTAGCTTATGTGTTTGTGAAAAACCAATGAGTTATGAACAATATGGAGGTATAGAACTTTAAATTGGCAACACTGTTTTAACTGGCGGCCTTTTTGTCAGCTGTCAAGTGATTTGTGTTGAGTTTGTTCTGGCATTTCAACATGAATAGACTGGCACCTGAACAACGCTTCCAAATTGTGCAAATTTATTTTGAAAATAATGGTTCTGTTCGAAATACGTCCATTTTACGGTCAACATAATCGTCCAGTAGAGCAATTAATTCGACTAACTATGGACCGTTTTCCCACCACGTTGGGAACAGAAGAAGCCATTGCTGCTGTAGAGCTTAGCGTAGAGGAAGACCCGAATCGGTCTATCCGCCATCGTGCACTGCTATAAAGCCACGATTACTGACTATTTCGTTACTCATTCGAACAACCATGATGTGCAGCAGCTGTGGTTTCAACAAGACGGCGCAACATATTAAACAGCTCATGCCACAATTGATTCACTGAAGGAAACGTCTGATAACCGCATAATCTTACGTTCCAGGCCCGTGAATTGGCCTCCAAGATCGTGCGATTTAACGCCGCTAGACTATTTTCTGTAGGGATATGTGAAGTCCGTAGTACACGCCGATAAGCCCAAAACGGTCGACCACTTGGAGGTCAACATTCGCCGCGTTATTGCCGATATACGGCCACAAATGTTGGAAATAGGGATTGAAAATTGGACCTCCAGATTAGAAAACGTCCGAACCAGCTGTGACGGTCATTTGCCTGAAATTATATTTTAGTCGTAATGCAAAAGGATAATCCTTCGAATAAAGTGAATTTCATGTCAATTTTGAAAATGTATCCTTGTTTTATTCCATTGTAACGTATGTCAGACTAAACACTCTGTATAATTATTACGTGAAGATTAGCAAGGTCCATAGAACCTTGCATCATCCATAAAACGTGCTCTGATGGATTACCTACTGATATTGAATTCCCACGTCTGTTATCATAATATGCTTGTAAACACCTTTACAAAACATATTTAATATTTTGTTATTGTATTATGAAAACAGTGAGTGAGTAAGAACAATGAAGCGGAGCGTTCATTGATGTGTCATGCCCATAGTAATTAAACCCTCTAACGAGTTCTTCGAGTGTTATTTCCAACCCTCTCCTGTACAAACCAACTGGACGAACCAACCCCCAACCGGGGTACACCACATGGCGATCCTGCCAGTTAACTGGAACACCACACCATTTCGAAGTTCTATACCTCTAAAAAAAACCCCCTTCATAAGTTTTGTTTCAGATATTAATTGTATTGGGTTATTTAACTGAGAAAATAATAAACCCCTGCGTGAGATCTGCAGCGTTTTCATTAAGGAGTTACATTTTAGATGTGAGGATGATCTAAAGGAATCAATTTGCCGACTTTGCTTTCACTATCAGTTTAAGTTAAGCAGTCTAGGTGGTATTTATTTCTGACCATCACATTCACGACCATCAGGTCACGCTTGAATCAGGAAGGTTGTATAACCATCGGGGGTGGAACCAATGCAATTGGTGGCAAGCGCACGACCTCTAGTTTAAACGAGCGCAATTAAACGAAAGCTAAAGTCACGCCAGCGTGTTACTCTCAGTGGAAACACTGCATTAGTTGCTAACACTTCTTTCATTCGAATGTTCTATGGCGCCACCCTATCAATGATAGAATAACCATTTGCATGAACGCAAGTGAGAGAAGACCATATCTTTCAGTGTGAGAACTTCTGGTTCTCAAAATGAATCGATTTCATTGATCTTCACTAGCTGATTCTATAGAAGCTAGACATCAATGATATAAATGTGATATTTTCTACAGAAGATGAGTACCATTAGCCAAAGTGGCAGCCCCTTCGCCAGAACCCCAGCTAAAAAGATGGAAGCCATAAAATTCGTATAGCAGCGTGCGTAGCCCTAAAATTGCGTAGCATACCGCGCTAGCCCGCGACTGTGCGGCCTTGATTTGGGCTTGGAGGTGCAGAGGGGGGTGGAAATAGCGGCAGGGGTCGCGGTTGCAACGGCCCTTGACTGCGTCCATGCAGACAGTGACAGTGCCGTCCTCGTTGGCAGTTACTGAGTCGGCGGGATGCGCAAACCGGCACTCCGACTCGGCCCGCTTGCACGCCCCGCGCTGGAACTCGCGGCACACCTATATTGAGACAGGAGGCACGATTTGTGGTGATTGGAGGTAGAAGAAAAAAAACAGCACGAGCCACCGCTGCTGCCTGTCACGATGCGATAGAAGCTACACGGCGTTCGGATCCGGTTGTACTGATGGCCATCGACTCCAATTCATTCTTATCACGCTAGGACTCAAGATGTCGCCATTGCTGATGATCTGTTTTGCTTTGTTTTAAGATATACTCAAAAAAGAGATTCCTCCACTGACTAAAGTAAATCTGAATAAAAAAATCCAACACAGCTTCTATTCAAGACAAATAACGTACAATGAACATGATGTATAAGTATTGATACGTTGGATCACTCACACTCTGTCTAAGGCAAACGACTAGCTCTACTAAAATCAGTGTGTAGAAGCTTTGAATGCCTGTGGCCTTCAGAGGTACCTGTGGATGGGTAATGACGTATATTTCTTTATTTCCACTGACCAAGGTAAGCGAATGAGCAGAATTCTCGACAATACCTGCTACCAAGTATGATTTTATCAGTTGCACATCTTGTTGAATACAGTCTAGACACAACTGCGAGATCTCAGCCAACCTTGCCAACATAATTTCGTGAAAACCCATGCCTGAAGGGGAATAATATTCAAAGTTCATTTCATTGGAACCTTCATGCAATTATCAGGGTGATATATTAAGGTAGATTAACTATACTACCATTTCCAAACCTACAATAATTACTGGTTCCTGAGTCATATAGTAAATAAAATCATTTAGTCAAGTTGGTGAGAATTAAAAGGTGAAAACTATATAGAAAGCGCGTCAAAATAATGGAAGAAAGATATTTGGCAACAAAATCCTGAAACAGGTCAATTTTTGTTTCACTTTCACCCAATTTTTATGCATTTTTGAAGGATTTTTGTTGTGCCATCCTCATCGATTCTCTAAATTATTCGAATAAGTAGGAATAGTGGGTCATGTAGTACTTTTTTGGCAAGGTCTTTGTATCTTCTTTACAGGCGTGTAGAAATTTTCAAGAAAAATTTTTTTTTTTCAAATTAGTTAATTCAAAGAGGTATGAGCACTTTGTCATGGGTCATTTACTTTTAGACGATGGTACCTGATGAAATTCGTCACCGAATGAAAGTCGACTATTACAGTTTTGATCATGCACAACTTTCAACCCCTACGAACCCTTTAATGGAGAAAAAAATTTTCACGTGAGGGGTGACAAATTTCATCATGTACCATCGTCTCAAAGTAAATGAGCTATGACAAAGTGCACGTACTGAAAACCGCTTTGAACTAACTAATTTTTAAAAAAACAATTTTTTTTCTTGAAAATTTCTGCATGCCTGTAAAGAAGATACAAAGACCTTGTCAAAAAAGTACCTCATGACCTACTTTCCCTATTCAAAAAATTTAGAGGGTTGATGGGAATGGCACAGGGTGCAACAAAAATCCTTCAAAAATGCATATAAATTTGGTAAAAGTGAAACAAAATTGACCTGTTTCAGGATTTTGTTGCCAAATATTCTTCTTCTGACAAAATGAATTTGTTCCATAATTTTGACGCAACAGTATACGGAAAAAACTACATATTAAAACATTCTTCGAAAGATAATTATCGGAAAACTTCAAGAATCAGATTCTTCTCTACTTAGATATGTTACCCTGATAATTGCATAAAGGTTCCAATAAAACTTGAAGTTTTAAGGCTTTTATTCCTCTTCTACTTGCAAACATAGACATAGTAGCTAAATTGTCATATCAACCCATTTGAAGCTATCGTAAACAGTCGCGGCTTTGTGCAATCCGAACAGACTACGCGACATCTAGTGTTCGAGACAAGAAAGGGCTATTCCTCCCTACGAATGAATTGGAGTCGACGATTTCCATAAGCAGGAATCGAGAAATGATTGATAGTTATGAAGTCACAGAAGCAGTGAATTCAATTCAGAAGCGAACGAGTTCGTGTAGCACCTAACGCAAGGTTCGGGGTAATTGATTATAGCATAACAGTACGGCCGTCAATTTGATATACGAGGTATTTACCACTGAAAATTAATTGATGATTGAAATGCTTGCAGCAGACAACACTGCTATGCTATAATGTTCTAGGGATCATATTGCTGTAGCAAAATGTATGGTATTTTGATAATCTAGTTGGCTACAGGTTCCAATGGAGCTAAAAGTATGGTGATCACTTTTGTATAGAGAGTGGAAGCCAATCTGTCTGTAAGTTACTACAAACTATATGTGGAATTTGATATACGGCATTCATGACAATCCAAAGGTTTCAAATTGTGCGGTTTTTTTAAGAATGAATAAAATATAGATGGCGCACTGAATTCGTCTGGGTATTTCGACATTTAAGAAGTGTGATGTATGACATTTATAAAAATGGCGTCGTACACGATGCAACAACGCTTTCAAATCGTTGAATTATTTTATGAATATCAGCGTTCTGTGAAAAGTATTTTTTGAAAATTACGTGAATTTTATGGTTTACATAATCGTCCATCTCAAAGCACTATTGGTCGAGATCAAAAAGTGAAAAATACAGTCCTAGCGGTCGTTCACAAGAAAATTTTGATTTGGTTCGTGAAAGTGTTGCTGAAGACCCTGGAATGTCCATTAGACGACGTTCACAACATGTTATACTGAGTGGGTCCACAACATGGTGTATTTCACACAAGGATTTAGCTCTGAAGGCATATGAGGTTCAAATATCACAGAAACTAAAGCCAGTACATAATTTAAAACGTCGTACATTTGTCAATTTCATTAATGAACAACCAGCTGATTTTTCTCAAAAAAATCATTCAATTCACGTAATTTTCTAAAAACACTTTTCACTGAACGCTGATTTTCATTAAATAATTTAACAATTGGAACGCGTTTTTACATCGTTTACGAAGCCATTTTTATAAATGACATATATCACACTTCTTAAATGTCAAAGTACTCAGACGAATTCAGTGCGCCATCTATATTTCATTTATTAAGAAAAAACGCGCAATTTGAAACACCCTTTACATGCAATCGCTGTATTTTGATGGCTATTTGATTGAAAGTTATTCATTTAAGAACGAAGTTAACTAGTGATGAAGAATATGTAATGTAGAAATGAAGAATAAACGTTTTGACTTCAAAAACATAACTTGTAACTTGCTCAATTCTTGACTAGTTGAAAGCTTACATTTTTTTCAGATTCATGCAACGAAATGTTGATAATTTCATTATCAGGAATTCACAGCTACCACGAGAAAAATTCTAGCATAGTTAAGAAAGTTTTGTTCAGGGGCCTCAGATCTCCTTATATTTATTAATTTATTACAACTGGGTCAATAATGATACGATCGAATCAAAGATATTTCACTTACATATTCTTCACGCCAAGGGGAGTTGATCTGTTTATCTCACGTTCCCAACCAGCTAAACTAAACCAACTAAATTTAATGATACATTTTGGATGAACACAAGTCTTTAGGATAACAAATGAGTTTTATTGTAAAAAGCTCAATTTCACACAAGAACAATCAAGATAATATACTTCTAAAACCCCAAGGACGAATATCCGTGGATAAATCAACAAAGATACCACCTCGATGAGGGCTAAAACTCCAATCAACCAAAACAAGGATGATATTACCTCATAATCTTTTCACCTTCCACATTTAGTTCATTTCAAAGTAAACTTGAAACATTTCATCGTAGTGTTTGAGAAATGTGATCACCATAATAAAATAACCTTCTATCGAAAAAGCAAAGGACCTGATCGGCTATATAAAGAGAACAGAAGGGATCTAACTACATAGTTCGTATGTATAGCACACCGTGCATGAAGAAAATTCATCGATAGAAAGTTACAGGTGCTCTGAAAGAGTGATAAATGTAAAAGAAATTATATCATTTCACTCTTCGCTCTATGTACATCGAAATCATATTATCCAAAAATCATATAGTAAAAAATAAATAGGGTATACATTGAGAAAAAAATTTTTACGCATCTAGCTTTCTATACTCTATTTCAGCCTGGTGTGTAGTGTAAGTGTAATCTAATGAACCTAAACCGTATTGGATTTGAACACTATGGAAAGAAGTTGTACACAGGCCGAATTAAATTTTTATATTTCATGAACAACCCTATGATTCCCATAGTCGAAAGATTTTTGCGAATTCATTTTTGAATAATCAAGCGTTAACCCTGAGTGAATTAATTCCACGATAAAAAGTTCTAATGTTGACCTGTGCTCGAAAGGCGAACTTTTATCTTTGACATGAATTCAATGAAAAAAAATCAAAGCGAAGTTAAAGTTAATCTCGATAACCGATGGAGAATTCTGGAGGATTGTTTCCTGTCTCCAATATCAATTAGATCCTGACTAATGAAGTCCGTATTCAACCCAACATCTTCCAGCTTCATTCGAGGAAAATTTAAAGATTCATTACTACAGTTGAACAGAATTGAGTTGAAAAATTTCTTTCTTTGCAATCGTGAATTGTTTAAGAACAATCCTAATTGGCCTTCAGGCCAACCTTAAAGGGAATTTATTCGGACAAAGTCTTTGAGTGAGAAATGACGCATTTAAAAATCAATTTTTATTATTCTAAAATCAATTAAAAAGAGAATTTAAAACATTCATAAAATATTATAACAAGGTATTTGAATAGATCGTAAATACAAAAATATAATCGACAATAAATTTCGTCGTTAGACTCAACGGAACTAAAATAAGGGTACGTTGTAGATGGGGTAAAAAAATATCGGACATACCTCTAATCTGTCGGTCCTAGGCATTTTCTGTTGCGTAACAACAGTTTGTGGCACCACACTCAACTGTGAGGCAACACCTGTGGGATCAGGGCCGACAATTGTAGGCATTATGGGTCCAGGAGCGAAGTATGGGTTGTATGTGCTTCCTACTTGAGGCATTCCTGAGAGGTAGGGGTTTGTAGCCTGAAAAAAAAACCATAAAGCATTAGTTTCAGATCGAATTATGGCAGAAGCGAACGCCGAAGCACACTCGATAAAAAAGCTCTCAAATGTAACCTTATATCGAAAATACTCTACAAGTTTTGGAGGTTATGAACTCAAGTGAATCTAAACGAGCGCTGACGTTTCATGTTCTGCGACACTTCTACATCCATCGCTCGTGGGGAACATTCAAGTCTACACATGACTACCTTGTGTGCGAGGAAGATTCGGGTATTTGGGTAATCGGAGATTCTTCCCTATTGGTCGACGACGATCACATGACCGTTGTCGACCAATAGGGTGAATTTCTCGGCAACTAGGGGGAATCTCCGATTCCCCAACTACCCGAATCTTCCTCGCACAAAAGGTCCCTTTAGCAGATAAAATATTCCTGCTGAGGTATTTGCTCTTGAATTTCGGATAACTAAAACCGTATTCACTGCAGTATTCCTACATTATTCTTCATGGAAGTGTTACACATTTCAGAGTTGGTATTGTTTGCATATTTTTTCTGAACAACTTCTGAGAACTTGCTAGATATTCTAGAATACGACAACAGTACAAAATTTCAGCATTTTGATGAAAAAAGGCACAGAGATTCCATACTATGTATCTAATATGATTTTTTGTGTAGTTGAAACCTTTTCAAAATTTTCAATGTCATTTTCTATTGAGGTTGACATTCACTCAAACTATTAATTTTTGTAGAGTATAATCGGAATAATTACAATAAACAACAGTTCCTGCTGATTGCTCAATTAAGTTAGAACATTTGAGTTGAGCAAAAACTGTTGTTCTCATGAAAGCTATAGGCGAAGCAAATTGGCATGAAGCTACTTAGGGTTAAAACGCAAGGATAATTTACCATAAGTGCATACTGTTCATCTAGAGACATGGGGATGTGCGGAAGGAAGGTCAGGGAAGCACTGTCTAATGGCGAGTCCACCTCCAAACAAAAACCAAATTAGTAAACACCAAAACCAAATAAAAATTAATAATATTAATACTTTCTAAGACAGAGGCATGCATATTCAAGGGCAACATACACGAAATTGAATGAGACTATTTTCATTCAAATTATTCAAAATTTGAAATGAATAAATTAATTTCGTGAGTATCAATAAAAATGAAATAAAACTCTTGAACATGCAGATATAATCTCTCCGAACTAAAATCGACAGCAAGAAATATTGTGTACTTTCGGAACTAAAGGAATTGTTTCTTTTAACATGATATCTTCTGCAAGCAATTGCAGTATTTCTATGGAATAGTTTAGAGTACGATGAAATTATGGTATTTCTTGCTTCCGATTTCACACATGAAATAAAAGTTTTAAAACGAAACACTAGTCACGTAGAGACAACTTCATCCAAACATTCGAAATTTTCAAGCTGGTTTTACAGTGATTTAATGTTTGAAGCCAAGAAGTAAAAAAATATCGATTGGAGCTCATTTTGGGAGGATTTCGCATCCTTTTTGAGGTTTTTTTATGGGTTTTCACTCCCAATATCTGAAACGGAACTATTTAAATTGAATAAAAATTGTTTTTTTCATGGAAAAAGCCCTTGCGGATTGCAGTATCAGACTATTTGTCAAGGGCAGTTTTCTTGCAAAAACAGATTTCCTAATGAACAATACAAACGATAAAGAAAGCGACCTGTGACGTTTCATAGTTCAAATCTGACTCTTTCATCAGACAAAAAAAAATTTCAAGAACTATTTTCTTTCGATTTTTCGTTTCGATTTGAGACTTATGTCAAATTGACAGTTTTGAGAAAACACAGCAACACAGATTCATTTGGTTTGAAAGTTTTCTAATTCTACTTCTTTTTCAAGTGAATTCAGCCATATGGGGTCTATTTCTACCAAACAATGAGCAAAATTACTCTCTCCATTTAACAACCCAATTGATTGAATCTAATTCCTCATGTACATGGACTTTCAGAAGAGATCAGAAGAATTGGTGCTAAATTCAATAAAGGAAGGTTTTCAAATGAAAAAATGATTCGAAATCCATACTAACTAAAACCAAACCAAATAACGAGAAACAAAAATCAAAAAATTGTGGTTATAGTATTTCCTGTATTTGTGGAAAGACATATATAGGGGAAACGTGAAGACCACTAGATATCAGAAAACGAGAGCACAAAAACAACCTGAGGAATAGAGACATACCAAAAACAATGTATGTTCGACCATTGGATGTTGGAATCAGATAATTTGAAAATAAAAATCAAAGATTCCTTTTGCAGTTTGTTAAATGGAGAGAGTAATTTTGCTCATTGTTCGTTAGAAATAGACCCTATTGGGCTGAATTCACTTAAAAAAGAGGTAAAATTGAAAAACTTTCCAACCAAATAAATCTGTGTTGCTGTGTTTCCTCAAAACTGTCAATTTGACCGAAGTCTCAAATGGAATCGAAACATCGAAAGAAAATAATTCTTGAAATTTTCTAATTTGTCTGATGGAAGAGTCAGATTTGTACTCGTCACAGTCACGTCACAGTTCGCTTCGTTTATCGTTCGTATTGTTCCTGTATTGTTCATTAGGAAATCTGTTTTGCCAGAAAAATGCCCTTGACAAATAGTTTGATACTGCAATCCGCAAGGGCGTTTTTCATGAAAACAATTTTTATTCAAATTTTAATAGTTCTGTTTCAGATATTAAGAGTAAAAACCCATAAAAAACCTTAAAAGTGAAAAAAAGGCTCATTAGCGTATGTGATCGAACAAAGAACTGAATGCATAATTATATCCGAGATTCATGTGTCCCATAAAAGAATTTAAACTGATGAAGGTTAATTCGAGACAGGACTCGTCGAATCTGAAAGGAAAAAGATAAGCTGTTACAAAGTGAATGTTCCTAAACGCGACTAATCGATTACTTCAAGAACGTGGAGAGATTTATCATGGAAAAACTACTACATAGACGACGTAGAGGGTCTCGATAACCCTTCAACCGAAGACTCTCGACTTACCACCGCTTGAACTTGTCCAGGTACTAAAGCCTGCCCAGGTGTGAGGCCCATTTGTTGCATGAGGGCGTTCTTCAGGGCGAGATGATTCCTTCCGTTGATCAACAGCTGGTCCTTTAGGTGTTGTGGTGGGTGGAAATATTTGCATGGGGGTTTTTCTCTGTTACACCGACCCTAGAAACGCAAAAAATAAGTATAAATGAGGTTATCCTTTCAAATGACTAAGAATTTTATCAACAATATGACGGGAATGTGGTATATTGAAAATTTGAAGGGCGTTCTGCAAATACACCTGTTCACTCGAGTACCTCTGACGACTTGGATTGACATTTGAAATTTATTCCGATTAGAATTCAGACCTGTTGCCTATCCAGGTATTAATTCTAACCACAGCAGCTTATCTTACTACTTCTAATCACGAGATCCTAACAAAACTTTGTAGAAATCTTCACGCTGTCCTTTTTCGATCCAGTACTCGATTTAAAATTGATCTAACCTGTGATATCACAAAAATTGGAAAAATTGAATTTCCTACCATTATATCTGAGGAATCTTTGGACGAAGGTTGCGAATCCGACCTTCATAATTGAGATTGAAACTTGCCCAATAAATACCGAGTCTTTCAGTGAGTTTTTTTTTGGAAGTAATTGTGGTTACTGCCAACTAGGATATTGTCAAACGTCTGCATGAACTACTAGGAAAAATCTAAATTCGAGTGTGCATCTATGAAATTGTTCGGTGAATATCACCCATTCAGGGAACTCAACCATCATAATTTACCTCCAAACTAATGTTTCTATGGTATATTCTGCCATTCCACTAGTCATAGAGAATTTAAGATTTCTTCTTAGTTTCAATTCATTTAGAGATTGATATTGTACCTTAGATATCAGTTTATTCACGGTAGGTCCTTGCACTTCAAATATACAGGGTGACTCGAAACGAGACGAAAATCGAGAGAAAATGGAGAGACTTCACGTATTTGAATGATAATTAGGCTATCTCACAAAGCTGACCAATTTATATATTTATCATTACTTTGACAGTTGATAGTAGGTAAGGGGTCACATTCCAATGCGCCCTTAAGGTCTATTATGCCTCCTGCCAAAGCTTTTTTTTTCACACCGCGCTACCTACAGCTCGCCCACCAGCTCTAGATCTCGAATGAACTCCAATTTCTGTGAGACCTTCAAGGAGGCTAGGTTCTCATTCCTCCTATAGTAGTCCAAGACATTCCTTTCGCAGGCTTGCAGTGTCGAGGCATTTTGTAACCAGGTGAACAGGAATTTCCTATTCTTCCCCACAGAAACTGCACATGTCAGTTTCTGATAAACTCATTCTCATCGTGTGCTTCCTCAGGCGACAGTGTCCTGTGAGGAAGCCGGTGAGGAAGACCTTGCTCTTGCTGAGATCCAAATGATTTTTAGACCTTGCAATTTCGAAGTTCCGAAGGAACTTTTCGGAACGATTCATTCCTGGAAGATTCCCTTGAAATGCTCCTCTTTCATTTTCTTCCTTCTCCAAAATTCTTTCTTATATTTGCACTTGCCTATACCACAGAAAGGTTCTGGGCGAGTAGGTGGCGTTTGTGCTCCATTTTTGGCTAGTGTGTTAGCCTCTTCATTTTCTTTGATTCCTGGGTGCCTAGGAACCCAGACCCATGATTACTTCGAGCACAAGCGAATATGTAATCAACATTCTGTTATTTCAGGTGAGAAATTGAAGTAGTTGTAGCCACTTTCATCATGAAAACATGTTTTGCGTAAGTGTTACTGTATCATACTTGCAATGAGAAGCTACAGATACATTTGGCTGAATAGGTCTCTTGCATGTAACACGAATTATCATATTTTTATATTTTTCTCATTCCATTTCGATAAAAAATCATAATGTATGCTATTTCACACTTCAACAATTCGCGAATTTCGAATAATTCGGTATTGAAATGACGCAAAACCAAAGTGGGTGAAATGCGATAGATCGCATCCTACGTCACCAGTTGTTTCACGATGCCCTGATCTATACAGCTGACGCTCCCTATTGGCTAGAAAGAAAGGTACACGAAAAGAGGGAGACAGTGGATATATCGCGGTACGTCACGGAAGGCGCGAGGTTCCGAGTGTTTAAACAAATAATATGTGGAGCCTAATTTGAAACATCGTTTTCTCGTTGAAAATTGAAATTTTTGACGGCGGTCAAAGTTTTTCAGTAGTCTTACGGATAGCACATTTGATTCCAATGATAAAAAAATTCATGCAAGAGACCTATTGAAAATTGAAATTTGAGAAATTCATACGCTGTCATGGTCGACCTCAAATCAATGAAACTTGTTGAAAAATCTGTAGGGAGTTGATTTCAAAAGGTACCATGAGATGTTCGGTTACTTCAATTGTATAAACGGACTACCAATTTAAGACAAAAATTTCAATATAACCTCAAGAATTTAAAGTCTTTGAGACATTCGTTTAGGCAGTAATTGTGTAAATGGTCGACTATCAGGCGGAATATCGTATATACTGAGAGTTAACCAGAAAACCGTTCTCATTACAATCGACTAGATTAGATCCAGCGAGCTCGGAGCGATCCCACGATGATCCCAACTTTCTTACGAGGTTCCCATCGGAATTTTCCGGCCCATCGAGTCTTAAGTGAGTAATTAACAACCTCACAAGCTTCGCACTCCTAGCTGAATCGCCCCAACCGAAGATAAGAGGTCTTCTGGATTAAATCTCGAAGAGACTCCAGTAACTATCGATTATCCCCGAATTTAGATGGGACGCCTGGTCTCATACCCGCGTATTCAAATTTACGCGAACGATACAGATATTCTCCAGGAGATAACGGGAATTTCCGATCGGTATACGTCGGGATAATGCGATATTTCACAACGGATGTTCAGGAATTCAGGGATGACGAGGTTTGCGTTATCAGGATGTACTCGTTGTTTGGGATCTACGTTCATACTTCATTGGAACTCACCGCGCATGCGTTACTTAAATAGTCGGTTGCAAGAATGGTTGATCGAAAATTAATTAATTGAATCAGTATTTTTCGAGTTATTCAGAAAAAAAAATCTAGAAAAGTACTGCCGTGGGTTCAGGAGCTTTAACGCGGTTCTTCAAATTCTATCTATTAGATCAACACGAAATTTTGCACCTAGTTGCATGTTAGTAATCTCTACCTGATTACGAAGTTTCAATCTGATTGTATTCGTACTAGAGATATTGCGGAAATAACGTTAAGATTCCAAATAACAACGAAATTTGGCACAATTTTTCTCGTTATATCTCCGAAAGTAAATAGCGCATCTTATTGAGATTTGGAACATTGTTGTTATATACTCACCCTAAGGTTTGTGCCAAAATCGATGGAAATCTAGTCAATTTTATCAGAGGAAAAAAAAATTTTCAAGTATTTCGAATGAGTATTTTTTGAGAATTTTCTAACAACTGGATCCACACGAAATTTCGTTCTAAGTTGAGCGTTGGTATTTCAAAACTGTCCACGAAGTTTCAATTTGAGCGAGTCAATACTTCATGAGATATCAGAGAATTAACCTCGAAATTTCAATTGACCCTAACTCCGAAACTATCCAACCGATTCCACCCATTAACGAACTCAGCTGATATATTAGGACTTCAAACCTAATCTGACAATTTCAAGTCGCTAAGTCTTCTCTTTCGACAGTAAGAGCACATACGGACGGACGGACATAATTGAATTCGACCATGGATTCTTCTTCAATGAGTTGAACCCAATCGTTTAAGACCATTTTGGGCTGAAAATTCGAAAATTACAGACATTGTGACGAAATGATAACGCGCTGCTTCCTAGAAGAAACGCATAAAAACTACATCGAGAAAAAACTGAAATATAGAGTTCAAGGTGTTAGCAAATTGTTTCTGGAATATGATGAATAGTTTCGAAAAAAAAAATTCCAAAAAAATGTTGAAAAATAATTTTTCTTTCAATTTACTAAGTGCACGATCACGACGAAATTTTGCGGGAGGTTGGTCGTCGTTATGCTCCAACTAACTGCCAAGTTTCAATTCAATCGCTGCAGCAGTTCTTGAAATATCAGGAAATAACCCCAAAATTACAAATGGCTATGACTCCGAAACCATTCGGCCGATGTTGCCCGCTAACGAATTTTACCATGGCATTTTGAAATGCAACCTACCCTTGGAGCTTCAAGGCGATAGGATTCTCCGTACGCCTATAATCGTGCGTCATCAGTCATAAGTGCGTCCAACCTAGTCGTTTGAGACCATTCTTCAATATGAATGTATAAGCACTTCTGTTAACTGAAAAAATCCTTGAACAAGTCGGATTTTAATCTACCAAATATACAAGCAAACACTTGAAAACTCAGCTCCTATCTGTCTATCTGAGGTTCTCGAACTGGCCACCGTGGCGCTGCAACCATAAATTCAGACGCCAACTGCAACAACCTAGACTACATCACAACTCGACAAAGCCACATTCTTCAAAAACCCGTCCGTCCATTTCTATAAGTGAATTTCAACCACTCCGTCTCAATAATCCGGCACTCTCAAATCCGGGTCTACAAAGAAATTCTCCGGCCTTTTGAATCTCCAACAAGTCAGAAGTCCCTGGACCGATGCGACTGCATCAAAAGAATTCACTTCCGTTTATGGCGTAAACACGTCCATGCAGCGGGACATCTACTTGCCAATTTCGACTAGAGGGATCCACAAAAAGAATGGGGAAAAACTACCGGAAACGTAGACGGACGTATCCGCGCGAGGTAACGAAAATATCGAACGTCCTCTGTATGCCGCACGTTGTGTCTTGTTCGTGTGTGTTGTGTGTGGTTATAGCGAAGTGAGATGCTCAAAGTGTAACTCAATTTTTTGACATCAAAAGGCGGTCGTTTTGTGATTACGCCTCGGAGTACACTTGAGGCCTGACGAGACTGCGAGACATGATAAAGGAGACTAATAAGTGTTTGCGACATCATGCCCTAGAGACAGGGCCGGACCGAGTAATGTGTCTGACGGTGTTTCTTTTGATATGTTAAAATGAAGTTTGTACTAATGAGAACAAACATAGACCAACAAATGTCATAACTCTTTCGACCTAGAGTTACTCGGGGAATGCTTCCAAATATTTTATATTTAATTTTGCTTGCACAGGATCTATTCGCTTCGTCTAGTCCTGAAAACTTTTAGCGCGCATGTTTTGAGGAACATGCCGGACGTCCGCACGTACGATTACGGGCGTACCAAGGAATCTATCGACTTGAAAATTTAATGGTTGGTTGCATTTCGAAATGCTTAATGGGCAAAATCGTTCAAACGATTTCGGAATTATAGACATTAGAAGTTTTGAGGTTACTTCCCTGAAATTTCGAGATCTACGCGAACGATTGGATTGAAACTTGGCAGTGAGTTGGAGCATACGGACTTGCAGCTTTTCGCAGAATTGTATTGAGATCATGCTGTGATTAAATTTTGCAAAAATTTTTTTCCAAATTTTTTGGAATTTTTTTTTATCGGAAACTGTTCCTTATGTTTCGAGAAAATTTGGTCAAACCTTGAACTTCATTTATACTTCGTAGCAGTGTACCAAAATTCAGTTCGATACGAATATAATTCCCGAAAATATTGTGGAAAAATATGTCAAATTTCGTGAGTTGTTTTCAAGATATTGTTGTTTTAATCGGGGTAATATCAATAATCTAATTGAAATCATAAAACTAGCTATAGATTACTTTTGTGAACCCACCAATTAAGATTTAAGTGTGAAAATCATAAAAGAAATCGACACCAACGACCATTTCTATAGTTACAAAATGGCGAAGGGGTCAAATTCGGTCCGTTGCTGGGTCAGTTTTGGGATTATTTTAAAAACATTCAGAATTGCGTATTATCATGCTCGCCAGGTTAATAGTGAACTCTTTTCCAGAGCCTTTCACCAAAGAAGTCAAAATGTCATTTGAATTGTTCTATTTATAGTTAAAGTTCGCCACGATGCACTCCTTATTAAATTGGTGTAGTATAGAACAGGCGCTTAGATGCAATAGACGACTTCGGCCCAAGTTGCCAACACACAATTTACTTAGCAAGTTTACTTTCACTGGGGAACGGGAATTTCAGGACAAATTCGACATGATAAGGTTCGCATTATTTATAAATAACCGTAAAACATGCCTCGGCTCTTCAAACCAGATAATTCCTTCCAAATATAGGTTTTTGTTAAGATCGTCCCCGATTGGCTGAAATTTAAGTTGGGATTCCTGATTTCATGCAAACAGTGTCAATTTTCATATGATACGTTCCGAAAATCAACTCTGTTGTTTCATTTGCCGATTTTCTGCTCCGTAAATATCAAATATTCGGATGGTTCCTGAAACAAGCGCGTTAAAAAAGTTATTTACGGAATTTGGTTGATGAAAATGCGGTCAATTTTCTATCACCAGAACGATTTTCTATGGTAAATATCCATAGCACAGAACAATCTATGTTTACTTCAGGTTTGTTTTGGTTCCGAGTTCAGAACTGTACGGGACGGTTCTAGCACAGATCTATGGTCTATGCTAGAACCGTCCCGAACAGATCTGAACTCGGAACCACAACAAACCTAAAGTAAACATACATTGTTCTGTGCTATGGATATTTACCATAGAAAATCGTTCTGGTGATAGAAAATCAACCGCATTTTCATCAACCAAATTCCGTAAATAACTTTTTTCACGCGCTTATTTCAGGAACCATCCGAATATTTCATATTTACGGAGCGGAAAATCGGCAACCGAAACAACAGAGTTGATTTTCGGAACGTATCCTATGAAAATTGACACTGTTCGCATGAAATCAGGAATCCCAACTTAAATTTCAGCCAATCGGGGACGATCTTAACAAAAACCTATATTTGGAAGGAGTTATCTGGTTTGAAGAGCCGAGGCATGTTTTACGGTTATTTATAAATAATGCGAACCTTATCATGTCGAATTTGTCCTGAAATTCCCGTTCCCCAGTGAAAGTAAACTTGCTAAGTAAATTGTGGGTTGGCAACTTGGGCCGAACTCGTCTATTGGATATATTTTATTCAGTTGCTCGAATATTCGTTTCTTATGCTCAACGGATATTATCAAGGACTTCATACCGCCGTTATATTCTACAACTATCACTACATTCTTGCGCTCGACTCAACTGAGTAAACCAGGAAAACCCTTAAAACTAATGGATCAAACATCCTTCAGAAAAACACGGGGTAATCACCATTGAGTTCCGTTCTTTATAGAGGTCACCCTATAGTATATCAAATCTAGCGAACCCTCATGTAGGGATTCCTTTCACGGCAACCTATCCCAGAATGGTTGCTTTTAGGCATAAATAGGAAAAATAACGTTAAGAGCCTTCTTTCTCCTCGCTAGTGCGCCCTCTATCTTTCTCCGGAACGAAGTTACAAGTTGAAAAGAAAGCGGAAAGGAATCCGGCAGATGTAATAACAAATAATGCCGACATATTATAAGCCGCGGCCGCCATTATACTTGACCCTTCGGGGGTTTCACGACACCGGCAAATCACTCTTTCGACATTTTCTCTCTATTACGAACAGGATCAACATATCGTTCGTCCTTTATGCGTTCGCGATAAAAAGGGACAGGGAGACATGGGAAGACTGAAATAATGGATGTAATCTGACATATGTCATTTTTCCCTGTTGGATATTCGTTCTTGGAAGTTCTCTTTTGACATGCTGTGTGAATAAAGCATAATGTCAAGTTCGATACGACGGAATAAAAAAGAGTGTCCTTGGAATATATTCTATGGTTCACAATGCGTCCGGCTCGAAGGATCATGTTCGTAATTGGTATGTTTATACGTGAGTGAAATAAGATATAATTATCAAACGATGTCAATTTTTACGCGCTTGTTCTGGGGAACAGCGCGTCATCATTTCGCCACGATGTCGGTAATTTTCGAATTTTGAGCCGAAATTCGTCTTAAACGACTAGGTTGGACTCACTGATGAAGAATCCGTGGTCAAAATTGATTCTGTCTGTCCAGCTGGCTGTCCGTGTGCGCTGTAACTTTCGAAAGGAAGAACCTAGAGTTTTGAAATTTTCAGGTTAGGTTAAGATGGAATATCTCGGTTGAGTTTGTTAATGGGTCAAATCTACCAAATGGTTTTTGTGCTACAGCCATTTGAAATTTTGATTTTTTAATAACTCGAAAAATACTTATCTGGTCGAAATGAAACTTGGTTGAAAGATGAACAGTGTCAATACGAAGAGTTATCCATGGAAAAATCAAAAAAAAATTATTTTTCTTTAAATTTTGATATTTCATTGAAATTCCACTGAAATTTCCAAGTCACCATTTCGAAATGTGAACAAGCGCGTAAAAGCTGCCGACTTCACGTCAGTGCTTTTCTAGATTTTTATAAATTGTAACATGAGGAAGACGCATAACTTTGAGATGACGTTCAGTATAAAAGTGTGTTTTTGCAATTATATATGTTTACTTCTAAGTCGATTTATTTATTAGTTTGGTAATTTCATTTAATTTTCATATATTTTCCGTTCCGATATACTATTTTCCGACAAAAGGATTATATTAACGAGTTCGGAGTCCAATATATAATAAGGTGAATTCCAATATGTTATTTACGGTTCCGATAGCTTCAATATCGGCAAGAGATTGCATATTACAGTTGCCAGCAATTAGGATGGATATCACAACCAACGACGAAAACGAGAACCAATATTTGAGAAAGAAAACTAAATATTCACAAATAACATGAAAAAAATGACTGATCAACAAGATATCTAGCCTCTTTAGAATTTTAGTTCCGATGATTCTAATCAATGGTTATATTGTGTCTTTTAGATTTAAAATTCGAATAGAAAACTGATGAATGAAGCTGGAATTTGAAATATATTTTAGTTACGATGCGAACTCTACGATTACCACGAGAAGGATTCAATCACGAAATATCATGTTTCTTCACAAAATGTCGAAACCATTGTTTTATTCAATCTTCGCAAAATGGTGGACGAACATCCAGTTTGTGGTTGCAAGATGGCGAATGCGCCAGCTTAAACCAATCTTAAAATTGGAATGCTTATTCTCGTGTTGCTTCTTTTTAAATCCCGCAATTCAATCGGCCAATCAGATGTCCTCGAAACTTTTCCTTCTTCTTCGTCTCTTTCCTCCGCGTCCCTGAAAGTCATCAAGACTTAAACATCTCGAGATCGAGATGAAAACGGTCCTTGCGTGCCACTTGTCAGGAATTGGATTCCGGCAATAAACAAAGACCTCGGGCCACGGCGTCGAAGTGAATACACTGAGGTGCATAATGAAACCAATCTCGTTTTAAATTAACAATCTCTGTTGTTGACAAATCCTCGTTAGTTCACGGATAAGCTCACCGTTAGACCTCGCGCCAGAAATGATAGATTGCCTCAGGTCGCGAGGATTTCGAATTCGACAAACTCCACCACCACGTCGTCGGTGGATTATCGAACGCCCTGATGTAGACGGATAAACGGTTCGTATATTTCGTCCTTGTATAATCCTTAGATGCTCTTTCTCCCCATACTGCTTGGTTTCGATGTTCATTGTTGATTCGTTCGAATAATGGAGAATATCGGTCGAATTCTCGAACGGAATTTCAATACAGTCCGCGTCAAAATTAAAAAACAAATTCATTTTCTCAGAAGACAAATATTTGACAACAAAATCCTGAAACAACTCAATTTTTGTTTCACTTTTACCAAATTTATATGCATTTTTGAAGGATTTTTGTTGCAACCTATGCCATTCCCATCAACCCTCCAAATTTTTTGAATAGGGAACGTGGGTCATGTGGGTACTTTTTTGGCAAGGTCTTTGTAAGTTCTTCACAGGCGTGCAGAAATTCTCAAGAAAAAAACTTTTTTTTTTGAAAAAATTAGTTAGTTCAAAGAGGTTTTCAGTATGTGCACTTTGTGATGGCTCATTTACTTTGAGACGATGGTACCTGATGAAATTTGTCACCGAATGAAAGTCGACCATTACAGTTCTGTTCATGCACAACTTTCAACCCCTACGAACTCTTTGATGGTGAAAAAAAAAATCCACGTGAGTGGGTTGAAAGTTCATGTTTTGTAATGGTCGACTCTCATTCGGTGACAAATTTCATCAGGTACCATCGTCTCAAGGTAAATGAGTCATGACAAAGTGCACATACTGAAAACCTCTTTGAAGTAATTAATTTTTCAAAAAAAAACTATTCTTCAAAATTTCTGCACGCCTAGACGTAGAGCTCGATACGTATTTCGAACGGAACCATTATTTAAAAATAAATTTGCACAATTTGCGTTGTTCAGGTGTCAGACTATTCATGTTGAAATTCCAGAACAAACTAAACACAAATCACTTGACAGCTGACAAAATGGCCGCCAGTTAAAAAGGTGTTGCCAATTTAAAGTTCTACACCTCTAAAAAAAACATCTTTTACATTCAAAACATACCATCACGAATTCAAAGAAAATTAAACGTGCGCTCGAAGAGTTCCCGAAGAAAACTACTCTGATAGTCAGCGACCGAAATTTCAGGCGAAGTTCGCGAAAAGCATTTCAACGGTTGTCTTAGCCCTGTCCTCATCGTTTTTCATTATGTTGCAAATTTATACATAAAATCCGCCGGCATCAGCAGCGGGGTTCAAGTCGACAAGTCACCTAAATTATCTACCGTAGATTGAAGTTGCGGACTGCAGAGTGGAAACAGAGAACTTTTGTTAGGATTAACCGTAACGTGGCGTAGACTAATTAAGTCTATTTCCTTCCAGTCGGAAACTTCCTTGGCAATTATGTGAGGTTTCACGCCGGTCGGATTTTTGCCCAGAAGTTGCTATTTTATCAAAGGAGGCTAGATCTGGATTTGCACTCCCTAACGTTGCCTCTATTGACGTGATCGAACAATGTGAGACGACGGAACTTTCTCAAAGTGGGATAATAAAGGTCCTATTAAGAGATGATGAAACATAAGCACTCTTGTTACAGAAAAAAATCGAATGGAATAACGAATTTGTCCACGACCATTGAATGATATACAGGGTGTATCTGAATAATACCGAAAAAACGAAAAAATTTGGGGGGTGATTCTGTGCTGAAAATCAAGGTAGGTATTTGGTATGGAATTTCTCTCTATTGACAACTAATATTTACCAAGTTCGTGTCTTTAGCTTAATATACAGGGAAACTAAAAAAAAATTTTGTTTGTTAACCTTCAGAGCAGTGTCACTCTTTCGAAGAGAGGTTTTTCAAAAAATTTTATACCAAATACTTACCTTACATCACAGAATCACCCTTTAAATTTTCCGGAGTTATTCAGATACACATACATGGCGCGTCAAAATTATGGAACAAATTCATTTTCTCAGAAGAAAAATATTTGGCAACAAAATCCTGAAACAGGACAATTTTTGTTTCACTTTTACCAAATTTATATGTATTTTTGAAGGATTTCTGTTGTAACCTGTGCCATCTCCATCAACCCTCTAAATTTTTTGAATGGGGAAAGTGGGTCATGTGGTATTTTTTTGGCAAGGTCTCTGTATCTTCTTCACAGGCCTGAAGAAATTTTAAAGATTTTTTTTTTTTAAATTAGTTACTTCAAAGAGGTTTTCAGTATGTGCACTTCGTCATGGCTCATTTACTTTGAGACGATGGTACCTGATGAAATTTGTCACCGAAAGAAAGTCGACCATTACAGTTTTGTTCATGCACAACTTTCAACCCCTTTCAACCCCTTCGCGTGAAAAATTTTTTATCTCCATTAAAGGGTTCGTAGGGGTTGAAAGTTGTGCATAAACAAAAATGTAATGGTCGACTTTCATTCGGTGACAAATTTCATCAAGTACCATCGTCTCGAAGTAAATGAGTCATGACAAAGTGCCATGACAAAGGACACATACTGAAAACCTCTTGAAGTAACTAATTTCAAAAAAAATGTTTTTTCTTCAAAATTTCTGCAGGCCTGTAAAGAAGATACAAAGACCTTGCCAAAAAAGCACCACATGACCCACTTTCTCTATTCAAAAAATTTGAAGTGTTGATTGGGATGGCACAGGGTGCAACAAAAATCCTTCAAAAATGCATAATAATTTGGTGGAAGTGAAACAAAAATTGACCTGTTTCAGGATTTTGTTGCCAAATATTTTTCTTCTGGGAAAATGAATTTGTTTCATAATTTTGACGCGCACTGTATATTTCAATGGCTCTTGTTGAGGGAAATGAAGGTCATTAATGATAATAATATGTGTGTATACTCATACTTCGGTTTCCTAGAAAAATCATTTATTGATATGTTCTATGATTCACAAATAATAATATTAATAATAAAAAATTGTTTTCTTAAAGGTTCTTTTCTACTACCCACCTATATCCCATTTCCACAAAAATCGATAAAGGCCTAACCCAACATCAGGGATGGCGTACCTGCGACGAAAAATATACCTCGAGATAAGTAAAATACGCAATATCGGGACAATTCTCAGGACGAGGGCGTCCTTTGTCCGGCGTTATCTGAGCTCACTGATTGCCTCTGATCGAGCGGGGGCCGCGTATGCGCTCAGAGTCGAAGGTCCCACTCGGGTCCGTGTGTTAATTAACGCGAAAACTCGGAAGGTTATCGAGGGATTTGAGGCCGTCGGAAAAACCGATCGTTCTCTTCTCTCTACTCATTGACGAAGTAACTTTGGATGTTCCATCGCAGGGATTTGGGAAAATTGAATCGTGATCTTCCGCCCACAGCCACCTGAAACCCAGTGCATTCGGTTCGTTATGAATCCAATTAATTCGAGAACTAGTTCTATTTTCAGTGTTTATATCCCAAAAAAACCTACAATTTTGTTGTACAGCTCTGTATGATTTGATGCAATTTGATTTTACGCGAATGATAACAAGTTATTGGAAATCCATTCTGAATTTTCAGCTTGTTTGGATTCCAAATACCAAATTGCTGAATGTATGAATGCAGCCATGCGCTCCTCGAATAGAAATAGAATAATGAAATTTTCATTCCTATTCTGTGGTACTAACGTGTTCTTTGTCGATATAACCAAACAATTTCCATTTGCGATTTGTCATTAATATGACAGTATGACAGTCTGTGCTCTTCTTTTTCTATTTCTTGGTCGTTGTCTTCTATTCTAACCAAATCGAAGTATCTCTATTTTCCTGAGCAAAGTAACACATTTGACGTCCCTTTCTTTCCGAGAAAGCTGAATTCGACGTTTCCATATCGTGCACTCGAGACAAATCCCTTTAAATCCAAATCCCCATTTTTTATTTTTCAGTTTAAGGTGCTGAACCATTTTTTTTTAAATATAATATTGAAATTATCTGTTTGAATTGTGATGTTCTAAAGTTTCTTCATGAAAATACTGCATTTTCGTTTAAAGGAAAAACCCCCATTCTAGATCGATAGAGCAGTCCCAGAAGCCGAAATTTCAATAAAATTGTAGGTCCAGTTCATTGTGAATGCCGAGGGTACCATAGATTGTGGCCCACCCTGTATGCGATTCAACTCAGATCGTTGGAATGATTATGAAACTAACATCCTTATGGTTTGTGCTGAATTAAATGAGGTTGATGGCTATGGAAATTTTCAGTAAAAAAAATTGTGTATATAGGACCGAGTAGGCCAAGAAATTTCCAAAATTTCACTCCGTTATCACATTTGACAGACATTAGTAATGACGCTACATTCTTGATAGTTTGTTTGTTATTTGATTCCCGTTCTATAGACGACTTAGGTCCAAGTTTCCAACCCACAAATTTCGTCCAATTCAATAGCACTGGGGAAGGTGGATTTCAGAAAAAATTCGAGATGACGAGGTTCGCGTTATTTATAAATATCCGTGAACGGTGTTTCGGCTCCTCAAACAAGATAATTCTTTTCGAATATAGGTAAGGTTACGTTAGGTTAGGTTATTTATAAATATCCGTGAACGGTGTTTCGGCTCCTCAAACAAGATAATTCTTTTCGAATATAGGTAAGGTTACGTTAGGTTAGGTTATTTATAAATATCCGTGAACGGTGTTTCGGCTCCTCAAACAAGATAATTCTTTTAGAATCTAGGTTTTTGTTAAAATCATCTCTGATCGGTTGAAATTCAAGTTGGGGTTCTTGATTTCACGTCAATAGTGTCAAGTTTGCATAGGATATGTTTCTCAAATGAACTTGGTTGTGTCTGTTGTTGGTTCTCAGTTCCATAAACATATAAAATATTCGGTTAGTTCCTGAAAAAATCCAGAGAAGCACTGACGTGCAGCCAGGGTTTTTAAGGCGTTTGTTGGTATTCTAAATATTAGATCAACACGAATTTTCGCATCCTATGGCGTGTTGGTTATCTCCACCTGGTTACGAAGTTTCAATCTGATTGCATTTGTACTTCTTGAGATATTGCGGAAATAACGTTAAAATTCTAAATAACAACGAAATTTGGTAAATTTTTCCCCTCATATCTCCGAAAGTAATTATGGGATCGAATTGAAATTTGGAACATTGTTGCTAAATACTGACTTTAACGTTAGTACCAAATTTCATCGAAATCTAATCAATATTCCAGAAAAAACAGAAATGTTCATCAAAAATTTAAAAAAATTTCGAATAACTTTTTTTTTGAAAATTTTGTAACAACTGTATCCACTCGAAATTTCGTTCTACGTTGCGCGTTGGTACTCCAAAACTTTCTACGGAGTTTCAATTTTATCGATTCAATAGTCCCTGAGATGTCAAGAAATTAACCTCAAAATTTCAAATCAGACCAACTATTCAACCGATTCTACCCATTAACGAAGTCAACCGGATATTTGGACTCGAAGCCTAATCTGACAATTTCAAGTCGCTTAGTCTTTTCCTTCGAAAGTAAGAGTACATACGGACGGACAGCCGGACGGGCAGAAATGAATTTGACCACGGATTCTTCCTCAAGGAGTTTCAAGACCATTTTCGGCTCAAAATTCGAAACTCAAAGACATCGTGAACAAATGATAACGCGCTGTTCCCTGGAACAAGCGCGTAAAAAAGTTGGTTACGGAATTTTGTTGATGAAAAAGCCATCTTTGTGTCACCAAGAGGACAGTCAATTTTCTTTGGTAACATGGAAATGACATAGAACAATCTATAATATGATCCAGAGACCATTGTTAGTTATCATTAAATTAGATTTTCACAGGATGAAGGAAAGTGGTTTTTTGAAAAAACTCTATTCAACTGATGCCGACGTTTCGCGGATATATTTCCACTTCTTCAGGGCTATAACAGAGAAAATCGAATGGTACAATCGAAAATTACAATAATTTTTTTTTTCCTTGAAGAATAACAAACTAAAATAATGTCCATCAATATCGATACATTATTTTAGTTTGTCATTCTTCAAGGAAAAAAAAAAAAAAATTATTGTAATTTTCGATTGTACCATCATAAGTAGTTAAGTTTATTTTCGATTTTCTCTGTTATAACCCTGAAGAAGTGGAAATATATCCGCATCAGTTGAATAGAGTTTTTTCAAAAAACCACTTTCCTTCATCCTGTGAAAATCTAATTTATTGATGAACTTAGTAGGAAATGAAACATCGGATTCTATTGTTAGTTATTTTTTCATTGTTGTCTCTGCTATGTTCTACGGATCATGAAATAATCATAGATTGTTCTATGCTATGGATATGTTACCATAGATTATCAACTGTCGTTCTGGTCACATAATTTATTTTAAATTATCTCGTCCATTTATAATATAGGGATATTACTACTGAAAACTGATCGATATAAATTTCAAAAAAGCCCTTTTGAAGTTTCAATACTTCAGCTCTTCCCGTTTTCGATTCAACGTGGCAACAGACGGCCTGACGGACAGAATCGATTTTGACATAGGATTGTTCATAGAGTAGAGCAGTTGGTTAAGATGGCAGCACATCACGAGTTGGACAATTTGTTGAGCTCAGAGGAGGTTAACTTTTCAGTTGAGCATGCTGTGAAACAAAAGAACCATTTCTATTCGATCGCGACCATTTTTGAGCATATCAAGAACAAAAGCCGCTTTCGGTTTTGGTAGTTATAACTCAAAATAGACCTTCTCCTCGGGTTTTTATGCCAGAAGGGTCAAAAGTGAATGCTCCAATCATGAACAGTTGTGGTTGTTGAATAGTAATTCTAGGACTTGATTTCGAAGGTTCAAAAATGATGGCTTGAAGGTTCTTGCAGAATTTCGAGAGGATCATATGGGTAAAATTCAGCCGATATAGTCAAAAGTCGATACATAAGATGTCCGTCAAAGCACGCAATCCGCAAATCCTGCAAAATAATCCGCTTCCCTTCAGGAATTTCTTTCCCCCTTTTGTCGCTACATGTTTTCCCGGATGCAATTAATGTCGGCCTCAAAATGCGGTCTGAAACAAATTTCGGGCTGCCAAAATTAGCGTAAAAATTGGGGAGTTTAAGGAGAGTCGCCGCTCCCAACTTTATCCCGTTTTGCGGAAGTTGTCGGTATACGGCCGAGAAGAAGTTCGCCTCTCATATTGCGCTCGACGTGCCTCCGAAAGATCAGAAATATCATGTCGCGATGTTTAATAAAAGTTAGAGCAGCTCGGCTGGATCGATCGTTGAAAAAAAAAACAGGTCTTGGGTAATAAAAGTTTTGTTCGCGGGGTTTCGTGCTCACTTCGGTCGATTTGAGGACGTTTTTCGGAATGGAAGTTGTGAGTGGGGTTTCATTGATTATTTTGGGCGCTGAAAATATTCAGTCCTAAAATCTGAAATTTCAATAAAACCGTAGGTCCAGTTTATTGTGAGTGCGCAGGGTACCATCGACTATGGGTCACCCTGTATACAATTCAACTCAAATCGATGGAATTTTAAACATCCGTATGGTTCGGGCTGAATAAAATGAGGTTGGAGGCAATGTAAACTGATTTTATCTCTTCTTTCTTCAGCTTCGTTGATAAAGTTTAAAACGTTACTCACAGGCTGGATATTTTGTGTTTTTGCGTTCTAGGGTAACAACGTGTTATCGTTTTGCTCAAATGTCTGTTATTTTCGAATTTTGAGCCGGAAATGGTCGCAAACGACTGCGTTGGACTCACTGATGACGAATCCAGTATGTTGCATTTCAAAATGCGACGGTTGATTTCGTTTGTGGGCAAAATTGGCTGAACGGTTTCGGAGCTAGAGCCTGTTGAAATTTTGAGGTTATTTCCGTAATAATTCGGGAACTACTGAAACGCTTAGATCGGAATTCAATTAGTTTAATTAATTTTTGATTAGTTAAAGTACAACGACGCCAAACAATTCGCGAAACTTTGTCGGGATCACACCTTCGATAAATTATTTTCAACATTTTTTTTCGGGACATTTTTTTTTTCGGGAACCATCGATCAAAGTAAAAAAAATTCAACGCAAACTTTGAGCTTCATATTTCGCACTGGTGTAACAAATTTCAATTCGATACAGTAATTATTTCCGGAGATAATTGGAAAAATTATGTAAAATTTCGTGCTTTTTTACCTCGATATCGATTTTTTTTTCGGAATAACTGAAAAATTACTCATTCAATCATGATGAACTTAGCAGCTAGTGTGGAAATATTGATGGACAACTTTGTGCAGAATTTCGCTACGACCGTGCAATCAGGACAATTCGAAAAAAAAATTTCAATTCAATATTCTGTGATCTTCTCATCATATTATCCCCACTAAATTCTGTACGAATCTTCGAACTATCACTTTTCGAGAAAGTTCTGGATTTCAATTCGATATAATCAGTATATTTGGAAATATTGGAAAAATAAAATTTTTAATGGTTATACCTCCAAAATTATTAGGTGGATTTTACCCATTCACGATTTCGGCCTTCGTTATCAAGGTACAAACCTTCTCTACAAATGCCGAGGTTCTAAATTGTTTTTTTTTGGAAGTAATTGTGTTAACGTCCGGCCGGAATATGTATTTTTCATTTTCACTTGCGGTTCGCTGAACGGAAAGTGATTCACTCACCCTTCATTCACGTTAGCCACCAGTGAAATGATCAACTGAGCTAGCAATAAACAAAAATCGGAATTTCCTAGTTGTATCGCACAAATCGAGAAATTGCAGGTTTTACAACGAGTAAATAATTGGAAAGTTGAACCTGTGTTGAATCACTGAAAAAACGAATAAATTCACCCCAAAAACGTCCGGAATCATTCCGGAAACCAGCAAATCCAAAAATCCATCTTTGCTAATGATCTTCCATGCCAGGTTTATCGGTACGGCCGCATCGATTTCCCAGCCAATACTTAATAACGGCCCGGATGAAGCGTCGCAGATATCACAACAATTCCGTTAATGACAAAAAATTCCTGCGGGATAGAAAGAAGCCGTCTTCGCCCCCCCTCGCGTCCCTCTAACACCATCGGGTTATCAAATGGCGCACCCGAGCGTGGAAAATTAAGAATTTAACCGCCCATTCTCAGACAAAATTTAAACTTCGGGAATGCTTTCTCGAGAAGCGCCAATATCGGCTTACTTCTATAACTTTTTCGGATTAAAAATGCAATCAATTATGCGGCTAATCGCGAATTAAAATTGATGAAAATTGCCTCCGCTCCCTGCCAGACTTTTCCGAGAAGGTTTCAGATAAAGAGAGAAAAATCGCCCGGTCCCGACTTTAATCCGGATGTTTCTCCGATGTTTACATGTTAATTGATGGCGGATTCCTATTCCAGGATTCCGCCGATAGGTCCGTAGGTTTCACAGGGCGGAAAAAGAAAGCTTCGGGGATTTTTACAATTGAGATATTCCGAGAATATACTCGTTTAATTTGCCTAAGAGGAATTCGGGAATTCTTCCCGACTTATTGTGTCTTCGGTTGATCAGATACGGCTCATTAGGGCGGCACCACACTTTTCGAGATAGCGTTCGTCTGGGGCTTAACTTAACGTTAGTTCATCACGACTAGAACACAGAAATTAATTTGTGGGATGAAATTCGGGTAATTCCAAACGTTGTGAGCTACAGACTTGACATTTTTGCTCGCATGTTCTGGGAAACAGCGTGCTATAGCCTGAGGGCCGTCTGGTGAGGACACGATAACTGTTGGAAAAAACGGGCTAGAGACTCAAAGGGTAGGTTGCATATCAAAATGTGACGCCTGAGTTCGTTGATGGGCCAAATCGGCCAAATGGTTTCGGAGTTATAGTCATTTGAATTTTTGAGATTATTTCCTCAATATTTATTAATAATATTAATATTATTTCACAACTTGGTTGATAATTGAAGCATATCGACACGGAACTGGTCAGAAAATTTTTTTGGGATGTTATGGCAGATAAATAAAAAAAAATCCAAATTTTCTAGGAATATTTTTTGCGAAAAATATGCCTCAGACCCCGACTAAATTTGACAAGGGACTCCATATTTCACAACATTTTGACACATTTCTATTCCATACGATTCAAATTCTTAGAGATATTGGGAAAAACAACTTATGTCAAATTTCAAGGTTTTTTCTTAGGTTTGGTTGTTATTTTCAGAATTACTCAGAAGAAACATATCCAATCATGATAAAACATAATAATTAGTTGGAATTGGTGATGCACAACTTTGTGAAAAATTTCGTGATGATAGCGGGGTTATATCAATGAAAAAAAAATTTTTTCGAACATTTTTGAAAATTTTCTCTTCAATTTCGAAAGAATTCGACACAAACCATAAAACCTATATTCCACAGAAGCATATAAAATTTCAGTTTCATCTGATTTGAATTTTTGGAGATATGGGAAAAAATATGTCCAATGTTGTGTTTTTTTCTCGTTTTCGTTGTTATTTTCGTAATCACTCAAAAAATACTGGAATATCATAATGAAACTCAGTAACTAGTCGGAAAATGCTGATGAACAACTTTTAGCGAAATTTCGTAATTATTGTGTTATCAGAACAGTTCGAAGTGGAGATTTCAATTTTGGTTTATTATTTGATGATTTGGGGTTCAAAAAAAAAATACCCCTCCTGAAAATTTTACATTTTGGAGTAGGTATGTTGATTTGAATGAACTAATAAAAAAAATCCGTTCGTTGTCCGGGGCTTTTCTCTGTAAGTACTGAACCGAAATCCGTGAAACATGGTAGAAAAATCGGGGTTGATCTTCCAAGCTTTTCAGCAGGATCAGTGTACTTAATTGCTCAAAACTGGGGGTTAGGGGAAAAAATATTTCTCGAAAACTTACCACCGAATTTTCATGAAACTCTCAGCGTTGATTACTTTTGCATAACTGAACCTTAAAATTTTCACCCGACGATGCAAATTCTGGTGTGAAAAACCAATAAGTAATGAATAATATATAAGTTATATTTGAGATATCAATGGTATTGGGTTATTTAACTGAGAAAATAAACCCTTGTGTACAATTTGCAGCGTTTTTTCAATATTCTTGATTCTGCAACTTTCCTATTATATTATCCTCACGAAATTCTTCATGAACCTTCAAGCTGCCATTTTACATTCGAGTACTGGATTTAAATTCGATCTAATCTGCATTTTGAGAATTATTGGGATTTTAACATTTTGAATGAGTATAGCTGCGGAATCCTTGGGTGGATTTTGCCTATTCACGAATGAGCTTTCGTAATTGTCCAAACTCACTCTACGAATATCAAGTTAAAATTTCCTTCGAAACTAATTGTGTTTATGATCGGCCGTTAGGCCATGGGTTCGCTTCTATCTAAAATAGTATCCACCTTCTAGTTGGTAGTTTTTGAATGAAAAAAAGCTGACTCATATTACTAAAATAGAATAAAATTCATTTCAAACTGGAAATACCAAACCTTCGCCGCCTTTTTTCGACATGACGACCGGAGCATCTAATTAGCCACTAGCCTCGACGCTAAAACGGCGTAAAAATTTAATATCGCGTCGGCAAACAATTGCCGTTCAGCGTCCGGAATCGATCGTTCGAAATGACGGGTCGTACGCCTTTTTGCGTACAATAACAACGCCGCATTCGAACCGCCATAGTTCTGATTATATATCGCACCCTCGGGACCAATTAAACTTTAACTAATTTTATCTCGTGTACGAAAATTGCGTCGGCGACAAAACCGACATCAGCGCCTATATTCTAAACGAAAATTCCGCCAGGGATCTTCTCGTACAGTATTTTCCGCGATATATATTGTCCGGGAACCGATGGCTATTAACAATTTACGCGGACGACACGTTATATTGCTAAATGTTTATTTGTTCGTCTGGCGGAACATGGCCGGCACCGGCTATCGAACTCCGGGACGACTACATACATCAGCCGCCGTCGTGTTCGCCACTTTTGCAGAGTGTAGGTAGGACTGATTTACGGCCATGACAGTTTGGCGTGCGTTTCGGTCGATTGGATTTTATGTCGTGCAATTTTTGCAGTCGACGCGGGCCGATTTGAGTTAATAGATGCACTAAAGATTGGTGTCGAGATAGGATCATTCTTCTACCTGGATAGTGTTCCCAAAGAGGCGATCTTCGGACTGGTTACAAATCATTCTGTGAATCTTCTCTCCCGAAACGTTTTAGAAAATGTTCACTAGATCAAGTGACATTCAGAGTGTCATGTCTGTCCAAATACATGCCGTTCGTCGTCACTGTGGCTGATTAAAGTGTGGCAATATCAGTTCTTGAGAGTGCATAGCTATAAAACTATGATTATTTGAGTGATAGACTAGCAGAGCCTGTATTTGTCACATCGAAATTTTTGAGTGGTCCAATTTTGGTTTAAAAAAACCAAGAGAAGCACTGCCGTGATGGCAGCAACTTTTGCGCGCATGTTCTATGAAGATTACCGCTTTGGCAACGAATAAGAACATGCGCGCAAAAGCCGCTGCCTTCACGGCAGTGCTTTTCTGGTTTTTTTTTTCGATAAATCACTGGATTTAAATTGGATCTAATCTGTATTTTTGGAAATATTCGAAAAGTAAAATATTCAATGGGTATATCTACGGAATCACTGGGTGGATTTTACCCATTCACGAATTCGAACTTCTTAATTAAGCCCCAAACCTACTCTACTGGACCTTATTGATTGCCAGATCAAGGGCTTGATTGTCAGTCAACAGTATATTCTGTGCTCAATTTCAGTTCATTTTCAACGCAACCATCGAATGTAAACCTTAATCAACCAGTTGATCAGAAGTCAAAATTTTTGTGAAACCGACAGTTAACAATTCAAAATTTTATTTTCCCAATATTTCCAGAAACACAAATTAGATAGGATTGAAATTCAGTATTTCATAGAAAAATGACAGTTCGAAGGTTCATACAGAATATCATGAAGATGATATAATCAGAAGATCACAGAATATTGAATATTTAATTATTTTTTTAAAATTGTTCTCATGACACGATCATCACGAAATGTTGCACAGAGTTGACCATCAGCATTTTCAAACTAGCTGCCAAGTTTCATTCTGATCAAATCGGTATTTTTCGATTTAATCCGGAAAAAACGTTATAGAGAAAAAACCAAATTTCATATATTTTTCCCCAATATCTCCAGAAACTATGGTTGTATCGAAATGAAATTTGGTACACTGCTGTAAAATATGATTCTCGGGGTAACCGCAGGTGTTTTTTCCGGACTCAATGAATAATTTCTGAAAAAAATTTTTTTCGAGAAAAATTTCGAAAAAAAATTCTTCCGAAATTTACTGTCAGTGTGATTTCAACGGAATTTTTTAAAAAGTTGTGCGTTGATATCCTCCAAGTTTCAATTCAAACGCATAAGTAGTTCCTGAAATATCAGGAAATTATTCTCTAAATTTCAAATGTCCATAACTCCGGAACCATTCGACCGATTTGTCCCATTAACGAACTTAATCGCCGCATTCCAATGCCCGACCTAATCTGAAAGTTTATGTTGCTAGTTCACTTCTTTCGACAGTTATCGTGTCCTCCGCTTGCCAGCCAGCTGAACGGCCGGACAAAATCGATTTTGACACAGGATTCTTTATCAGTGAGCCCAACCTAGTCGTTTGAGACCATTTTCGGTTCAAGAAAAGACATTTGGACAAAACGACAGCGCGCTGTTTCCCTAGAACATGCGCGCAAAAATATTAAATGTTTCGAGCCAAAGTGGATATAGCTTTCTTTCAATCCTGTCCAATACTGTCCGCTTCCTGATGTTATCTGGGTCACACAAAAATGGTGACATCCAGAAGAGGCTGTGTTGCATAACTGTGTGTTAATTCATCAGCCTGAGAGAAGCTTGACTTGGTTTTCAGGAAAGGGAGAGTTTGCTGGTCAGACCAAGCTTACTGAGCTGCAGAGGTTTAACTGATTTTGATGTACGACAGTTGCTCCAGAGCTTTCGAAGATGCTCGAGACTCATGAAATATTTGGATATAACTGTGGAGGACGATTCGCACTTGAGCGTTTATCTGAGAAACATAGATTGCCTTCAAGAAACATCTGTGAACATGCCATGAAAAGGCCGTAACAGAGCACCAGCTTCCTTCACCTTCTTCTGAAAATGATGATCTGTTTTCTGAAGTCATAGTTTCGAAGTAAAGATCATAGACTGGTAATGAAGCCATAAACAGGGGATAAACGAGTTATCGAAATCATCGAATGAGTCGAAATATTGAACAGAAATATTCCTGTTCCTGAAAGGCATTATTTGCCACGATAAACTGAATACAGCCTTACCTAATCAGTTTATATGAGCAAAGATTCATTTTGAACATCAGCCATAACATTATTATCATATAAATTAAGTACCTAAGCCAGCAAACTCCCGAGGACGATATACGCCAGCCCACAAGATCCGGCAACGTCGTGCAACCTCAAGCTCGCCCAGTTATTCAGCTGGGCTTATTGAGTTTGGCGTCTCTTATTGCGCCCCCACTCAATTTAATTTGATCTGTAGGACAACAGATTGCAGCACGGGTCAGCGACGGTCGGCGTCGTAAGACCGAAATACCGGAGCAGCACAATCATCTGCAAGATGTCGTGAAAGATCGCCGGAAGAGTAGAAGGAGGAAGAGGATCGATTCCGGAACGGGGTACGTGATTCTACGGAAGTAACGGGGATGTATGAAGTAGATTCGGTTATTATTTTCGGGTTCGCCCTACTCATGAGTAATTTCGGAGCTGCTGCCGAGTAGATTTTCGTGTAGCGTGGGATTTTTCCGGCGATAAATTCTCATTTTCGGATATTGTTGTTTATTTGTTTTGATAGTGCTGTTCTTGGAGATGTTCGTTTTATTGGTTGGAAGGATTGTTTTTGTACGCTCGATCAAATCCTGAAAAGACTACTGATGATAGAGTTTTTTCCGCTCAATCCATTTGTGACAAATACTGGAACTAATTATTAAGAGTCTTGAAAGTTTTACCGCTAGTTTTCGGTATGAATAAGAAGTTCATTGAAACTCCTTGTCGAGGCGAAATTCTATATTTTTTTTTAAAATATTTCCAATTATCATTTGTGACAAATACTGGAACTAATTATTAAGAGTCTTGAAAGTTTTACCGCTAGTTTTCGGTATGAATAAGAAGTTCATTGAAACTCCTTGTCGAGGCGAAATTCTATATTTTTTTTTAAAATATTTCCAATTATAACTGTCTGATCAAGCTGCAATTCGGTACATCGTTGTTAAATATTGAATTCAAGGTCTATGGTTAATTTTATGAATATCTCATGGAGAGCTTTCATAAAAATTTATTTTCGGAAAAAAAAACATTTCGAAAATTAGGATATGATCCTCTCGAAGTTTCGTATGGAGTTAAGCATAGATATTCTTCAACCATATAACTTCAAAACCGTCAAGCCGAATAAGCCCATTCATATTACTTTACTCCGAGATATTGCTTCACATCTAACCTTGAAATTTCAAGATTCTAGATCATCTTGATATGGAGCTAGAGCACATTAAGACTGTCGATTGGATAGACAGAATTGAATTTGACCAAGGATTCTTCTTCAGGACGAACCAAATTCTTTGAGACCAATTTCGGTAGAAAATTTGAGAAATAAAGACATTTGTGGGAATCATTTGTGACTTAGAACAAGCGTGTAAAAGCCGTCAACTTCATCTTAATAGACTTTGATCTTTTTTGCGCGCATGTTCTAGGAAAACAGCGTGCTATCGTTTTGTCCAAATGTCTTTTATTTTCTATGATTGAGCCGAAAATGGTCTTAAACGTTGGACTTACTGGTGACGAATCCGGTGTCAAAATCTATTCTGTCCAGCCGGACGTCACCAAGATAACGGGCGTACGGAAGATTTTATCAACTTGAAATTTTCAGAAAGGGTTGCATTTCGAAATACGAAGATTGAGTTCGTTAATGGGCCAAATCAGCTAGATAGTTTCGGAGTTATAGGCATTTAAAACTTTGAGGAAAATTTTCTCATATTTCAAAAACTACAAAAGCCATTAGATTGAAACTTGGCAGTTAGTTGGAGAATAACGACGCGCAATTTTGAGTGAAAATTCGTTGGAATCTTATGGTCACTAAATTCAAAAAAAATGTTTTCAAAATTTTTTCCGAAACAATTTTTTTCTCCAGAAATCATTGTTCATATTCGAGATCAATTCCAGTCATACCTTGAGCTCCATATTTTAAAGCAGTGTATCGAATTTCAATTCGATACGGCTATCAGTTTTGAAGATATTGGAAAAAAATATTTAAAATTTCGTGGTTTTCTTATCGATAACGTTGTTTTCTTCGGTATAACTCAAGAAATAGTGATTCAATCGTGATGAAACTTTGCAACTAGTTTGAAGATGCTGAAGGATAACATTTTGCAAAATTTCGTGATGATCGTGTCATTAGAAAAATTAGAAAAAAAAATTAAATTTTTTATCTCAAATATTCAATACTTTGTGATCTTCTCATCATATTATCTTCATTGAATTCTGTATAAACCTTAAAATTGTCATTTTTCGATAAAGTACTGGAGTTCAATTCGATCTAGTCTGTATTTTTGGAAATATTGGAAAAATAAATTTTGTATATCTGCGGAATCATCATGCCTAACGCCCGGACCGTAAACACAATAACTTCCGAAAGAAACAACTTAGAAACTCGATATTTCTAAAGGAGGTTTGGACCTCAATTACGAAGGCCGAATTCGTGAATGGGTAAAATTCGTCCGACGATTCCGTAGGTATACCCATTCAAAATTTTATTTTTCCAATATTTCCAAAAATACAGATTAGATCGAATTGAAATTCAGTAATTTCTCCAATTTTTGTTGTGTAATACACAACAATTTTGATGTGAGCATGTCTCACGATGTTTCGATTTTATGGAAATCAATAAGAACCAAGAAAATAAGAACCGTGCAGGCAGCAGCTTTTGCGAGCTTGTTCAAATTCATTGCCGAAGCGGTCATCTACATGCGCGCAAAAGCTGCTGCCTTCACGGCACTGCTTTTCTAGGTTCTTAATGATTTCAATAAAATCGAAATATCGTGAGACATGCTCACATTCACCCATAAAATTTCATTTGCAAAGCAAAATCGGAGAAAATTGTGGTATTCGACATTTTTATTAATTTGAATTCTATATATTCATTGTTAAAATCACAACATACATTTGAAATTCATTAAAAAAATAGAAAACTGTTAACAAATTGAATGACGCTCAAACTTCCGGTGCACACAGAGCACAGTTGAGGCTACTCAGCCATGAGGGAATTTCGAAAATACTCTCCAGTGGGTGTTCCAAATAACCAAATTGTGCAGATACTAGTGAAGGTCAGCCATTAATTTTAGAAAGCCCTTTTTGGGACTATCAGTTCAGATTTTGGTGAAAAAATCTATTAAAAGACAGCAGTCATTTTTTTAGAGCTACAAAATGGTGCAGGGGCCGTCTGCCATCGCTTATTGCTATTATTTAAATATTTTTCAAAAAATACCAGAAATTGGCGAAATAGCACGTTCTGTACCTCAATTGTTGGCTATATGTCGCAATTTTTTCTCAAATAAGTCAAAATATCGTCCGAATAGCTATATTTCGAGTTTAAGTAAACACCTTATACGATTAGTATAGAATTTTTTGGTAGTATGTAGTATAACTGAAGAATTAGAATGAGGCGAATGGAAACCCGTATTTTCTCGTCACTCGCCGCGAAAACGACCGTGCGAAATCGCACAGATTCACGGCGATATCCGACGACGACATTCTGACCCCACGGTGCCGATAAAAACTTTTCAATTTCCACCAGAGGTGTCACTCTGGCGAAGACGTGCAAGAATCCCCGTCCGTCTCCGTCGAAATTAAACGTCGCTTAGACGATTTAATCTCGGACAGAAGTCGTCGGCATAGTTGCGACGCCGTCACTTTATTATCTTCACGTCGTAGTCGAAGGGTGGGCGGCGGTAAACGCACACCACCGCTCGTTCTACCCCTGGAGGTATTGTCCGTAATGGAGGGTCCTTTTCGGGAGGAATGTTTACATCGTTTGCGGTCAAGTGTTCTCCAGGCCTGGGACGGCACTCTATCTGCTGAAGAATTTCAATTGCGGTTTTCATTTCGAGACTTACTTTTCGGATAATGACCGAGGAAGGTCCGTTTTCGAGGGACGGCGGCTTGACGTGGAGGGTTCAGACGAGTGGTTGTTGGTCTTGAGATAGGGGGGGAAAATTGACAATCTGATACTGATATTGTCGTTGATAACCGGGGGACTCTGAAAGGAACTCCGGGATGCAAAAAGTTAGCAGATGAATTATATTCAGACACGCACTTCTTTGTGAACCCCTACGTACTTAGATTCAGTTTTGCGAGTATCTGTGAATTAGATAACTTCCATTGTCATTTTTTTCGAAATTAATTGTGTTCATAAATTTAAAAAAAAATTAGAACATAAGATGAAGACCATTTTCTGCTCGAATACACAGAAAAACCGCCGAAAATGGTCTTGCACTTTTTGTTTGGATTGTCTGGAAAAGATTCTGTGGTCAAATTAAATTATGTCTTGCTGTTTTTCCGTGCTCTCACTACCGACATGGATTTGAAAATTTTCAGGTTATGTATTGAATTTCCCTTTGAGAATGTAACAGGCTAAAATGGCCAATTGGTTTACGAGTAATACGAATTTGACATCCTCAAAAATTACTGATGTAATCAAATTTAAACTTTGTAATCAGTTGGAGAATATCCACCTGCAACTGTGAGCAGGTTTTTTACGCGCTTGTTCTGGGGAACAGCGCGTTATCATTTCGTCACGATGTCTGTACTTTTCGAATTTTGAGCCGAAATTGATCTCAAACGACTAGGTTGGACTCACTGATGAAGAATCCGTAGTCAAAATTGATTCTTTCCGTCCTGCCTTGTGCGCTGTAACTCTCGAAAGAAAAGACCTAGAGTTTTGAAATTTTCAGGTAAGGTTAAGATCCTGAATATCTCGGTTGAGTTCGTTAATGAGCCAAATATGCTGAATGGTTTTTGTGCTACAGCCATTTGAAATTTTGATTTTTCAATAATTCGAAAAATATATATTTGATCGAAATGAAACTTTGTTGGAAAATGAACAGTGTCGGTAAGAAGAATTATCCACGGAAAAATTTTAAAAATTTTAAAAATTTTTCTTTGAAAATTTTTATATTTCATTGAAATTTCACCATTTCGCAACGTAAACAAGCGCGTGAAAGCTGCTGACTTCACGACAGTGCTTTTCTAGATGTTCTTCGCGAAGCTATCGTTAGGAAAATTTCATGATTTATCTTCATGGGAAGGTACCATCTATTCAATATGAAAGTGAGCACGAACCTTGAAGCCAAGATTTAACCATCACAAGATTTAAACTTTCGACTTTCAGATATTCGAAAATATCGAAAAAGAATATTTTTCGAATATAGATTAAAGCTAACTTTGCGTATTGCTGGATAGAATTTTTCGTCGAGGGCAGTTTCTTGGAAAACAGATTGCCTAATGAACAATACATGAATAATATAAACGATAAATAAAGCAAACTGTGACGTTTCAGAGTATAAATCTGTCCCTTTCATCACCAAACAATTTTTCGAAAATAATTCTGAAAATTTTCTCGTCTGATGAAAAGGTCAGATTTGTACTCTGAAACTCTGAGATTGCTTTGTTTATCGTTTATATTATTCCTGTATTGTTCATTAGGTAATTTGTTTTCCAAAAAACTGCCCTTGACGAAAAATTCTATTCTGCAATCCGCAATGTTGTTTTCCAAAATAAACCATTTTATTCAATTTCTAATAGTTCTGTTTCAAATATTGAGTTAAAACCAAGAAAAAACCTAAAAAATAATATATTTCGAATTTCATTTCAGCAACGAAATTGAACAAACATAAAAATGCTCCTGACCTCACGTCAGTACTTTTCGAGAATTTTTCTTATATCGTTTCTGAGTGCAGTATTTATGTTTATTCCCAAACTGCAGAATAATCTTGAGTAATGTTCTCGAAATTTTTCCATTCTCATCACCGTCCTCATCTATCTCTCAGTTATTCCGATCCGAACCACTCAAATCGAGTCGTTACCAAGAAGTGATAGCAACAATTTCCAGGATCGCACCGCGACATATCGAATGGGCCTCCGGTCAAGATTATCAGTGAAATATCACTTCCATTCCGCAGATGAATTCGATTCGATTCCCGATCGAATGTGCACCACCCGAGGGTTCCCGAGGGCGAAGAGGGAGACATCTCTCGGCTCACCATTCGCAGGAAATTGAATTAAAATTTTTGCCGCGATATTATCGCCTTCACCGAACTCTGAAAGGATCCGTTCTAAACGATCTCTAAACGAGTATTGGGTGAATCGTTTCCGGATTCATAATTCGATAACCGTTCCGGGATAGTATAGTTCTAGGAAGTTTTAAACGCCGCTTTACGACAACGTGAGTGCGGTGATAAAAGGTGAGATTCTTTAGGTCTTGACACGAATTTGAGATTAAGTATTTTCGTATTCACGTTGGCGAAGATGTGGACGTTCATGATGGGGAATTGTATATTTATTTCGATTTTTATGGGGTTAAGATTTCATTTTGTTGGTTTCGAGAGTTGTGCAGCGAAAAATTAATGAACTTCACAACAATTCGCGATTTAAATAACCGTAATACGAATGATAAAATACGAAAGTTCTTTGTGAAATAAAAAAATGAAGTAAGGAACAGAAGAAGAATGGGAAAAGGAATGCACTCAACAAAATTTCGAAGTGAATACCGTTTAGAGCCAACAACACCCCGAATAAAACGGGGTGAATTTAGGAAGCCAGAAATCATTTTTTCCGAGAATTTTTTAGCTGCAAATGGTTGAAAAATTTTCAGGAATGCGCACTTTCTCATATTCAAAAATTTTCGGGAAAAACTGAAATGGAGTTAAAAATGAAAAATAACTAACATTGCGCATTCTAACGGCCAGTGATTCCGCAGATATACCCATTCGAAATTTTATTTTTCCAATATTTCCAGAAATACAAATTGCATCGGATTGGAATCCAAGACTTGAACGAAAAATGACAGTTTGTAGGTTAATACAGAATCATTGAATGAGGATGATATGATGAGGAGATCACAGAATATTGAATATTTGAACAAAAATTCGAGTTTTTTTTCGAATTGTTCCAATGACACGATCATCACGAAATTTGGCACAATGTTGTGCTTCAACATCTTCGAACTAGCTGCGAAGTTTCATTACGACTGAATCAGTATTTCTCGAGCTATACCGGAAAAAACAACGATATCGAGAAGAAAACCACGAAATCCTACATATTTTTCCCAATATCTCCAAAACTAATAGCCGTACCGAATTGAAATTAAGTACACTGCTGTGAAATAAGAAGTTCAAGTTGAATAACTGAAATTATTCTCGAATATGAATAATGAAGAAAAATTTTTTCGAAAAAAATTTCCAAATTTTTTTATTCTTAATTGAGTGACCATACGATTTCAACGAAATCTTGCTGAAAGTTGTGCGTCGTTATGTCCCAACCAATTACCAAGTTTAAATCCAATCACTTCAGTAGCTTCTGAAATATGAGGGAAATAACCTCAAAACTTCAAATAACTATAACTGCAAGTTTCAAGCAGCTACCTGGCTCCGTTCGACAGTTATAGCCGGCCGGACAGAATCGATTTTGACACCGATTTCGCCATCAGTGAGTCCAACTCAGTCGTTTAAGACCATTTTAGGCTCAATCATCGAAAACTACAGACATTTGGACAAAACGATAACACGTTGTTTCCCTCGAACATGCGCGCAAAAATTGATTTTAAAATTGCTAGATTGAAAACTCGTAAACCTTTAAGGATTAACGATTTTATCTATTTCAATAAGAGTGACAGAGAAATTTGGCGTTCGGAATGGAATTCGTGTAATGTTTTCAAGAAAGGTCTGATCAGCGATCCTCCAGAAAAAGTTCATGGTTTTTATATTCCTAGGAAAATTGGGAGCATTTTGAATCGACTTAAAACCGGTCATAGTCCTTGTAATAGTTTTCTCTTCGAATGGAAGTCGGTAGGAAGTCCAAGGTGCGAATGCGGAGAAGAAGAAACAATATAACATTCAGTAAATAGTTGTTCAATATATAAATTTGACGATGGATTCGAGGCATTTCATTCGGTGTCTAATTCTTTTCCGAGATGGATAGTGAACTTCAAACTAATTCAATGAATAATAAAACATTTACTAGTTCATACTGATTTTTTCGTCTTCTTTCCTTATTTTCAGGTGTTATTTCGAGAGATATCAACCTGCATAGAAAGGAAAGAAGAAATTTTGTTTCGTTAAGGAAAAAGAAGCCCTTCAATAACAAACAACAATTTCACAACACTTATACGGGGAGAAAGAATTTTTCCTGAAGTTTTTATCTATTATGTGCTTTTGTATCATACGGAAAAATGTATGGTAACCCGTTTACATTTCCTCTGCTTATACTGTGATAACAACTATTGTTTGATATGGAAAAAATGTACCGCTTATTCCCAAAACAATATATGTAAAATTTATATTTAAAAATATTTCACGTAACCTCCTGAATCTTGAATTCGATCTGAGCGTTCTTCATTTTCCTTGATTACTTGACAATCAACTGAACCATCCCCACCAATGAAAAGTGACAAATTCCAAGAGCCACTACACAGCGCCCTCTAATTACTCGACGTTTTCTTTCTATCAGACCTAATTATCCTTCGGTCCGGATCAAAAATTAAGGGATTAAACGAAATATCTGTCTCCGATAACTCTCGGCGCCGACTTGATGAAATAATGCCTTGTCCTTTTGCGGAAAAGGGCTTAGAAGAGTTCGCGAAACCAAATTCTCGAGACTTAATTTAATTGAATGCCGGATTCAGGTCCGAGAGAAAGATCCTTCGAGATTGCTTTCGTTCAAATGAACAAGAATTGCTTAAAACTTCTGTGTTTTGCCCTTTCGGAAATTTATTGTTCGCAGCGGCGTCTAACCGGCTCGCTCACTTGTGAAATGACGGACCCGCGTTGCCGCAGCCGCATTCATGGCCTCCTACGAAAGGGCGACCGAAATATTTGCCGAGGGTTCGGATCAGGACAGCCATGAGGAAATCTGATGGTGGAGTGACTGCTGTTCGGAACCGTGAACATTCTTGCCATTTCAGCTGTAATTTGTTTAATTTCAATAAGGAATAGTAAAATATTAACATAATATCTGTGGATAAAATGTTGTACGTTGTAAGATATGGATCAAAGGACCATAAAGAAAACTTGAACGATGTTGGATCCGGCTCGAAGGACCATGGAGAAAACTTGAACGATGTGTCAAATCAGGCATGTAAGATCTGAAGTGATTTGCTTGTTTTTATCAATAAATTGAGGTGATGAAAATCAAACACGGGTTCTGAAGAGCTTATCTAATCAACATGTGTTATCTATACACTTTTTGACAGGTACTCAATGTGCTTGAGTATATGTGTTCTGTTTGAACACCTTGAATGCACTCTCAAGAATATAACAATTGAAATGTTATGACGCTGATGTTCCAACGTATTTTAATGATCTCACAAATGTATAAAAACTGGAATTTGAGCTTATGACTCTTATATTCAACGGCTCGAGTCGCACTAGTGTAGGTTCTCGGCCTGTCATCCCTAAATCTTAGTCTAGAAGTCTGTTGCTATGGGCCGAGGTAGACACGTATTTGGATGAATTTCTCTCATTTTAAAATATAACATATTGGAGACAAATTGGAAGTTGTCCAATCTGAATGTTTCAAAAAGAATACAAGTTATACCGAATTACAAAATTCGAGTAATGTTTAAACTGAAAAATACAGAAAGAGTAAATAGTATTTACAGAGCCGAAGAATTGCTAGATGTAAAGGGAATTTCTATTGGTGTGCTTCTCAAATGATACAGTGCGCGACAAAATTTTGGAACGAATTCATTTTCTCAGAAGAAAAATATTTGGCAACAAAATCCTGAAACAGGTCAATTTTTCTTTCACTTTTACCAAATTTTTATGCATTTTTGAAGGATTTTTGTTGCATCCTGTGCCATCAACCCTCTAAATTTCTTGAATAGGGAAAGTAGGTCATGTCTTACTTTTTTGGCAAGGTCTTCGTATCTTCTGTACAGGCGTGTAGAAATTTTCAAGAAAAAAATTTTTTTTTGAAAAATTCGTTAGTTCAAAGACGTTTTCAGTATGTGCACATTGTCATGGCTCATTTACTTCAAGACTATGGTACCTGATGAAATTTGTCACCGAATGAAAGTCGACCATTACAGTTTTGTTCATGCACAACTGTCAATCTCCTCACGTGAAAATTTTTTTTTTCTCCATTCAAGGGTTCGTTGGGATTGAAAGTTGTGAATGAACAAAACTGTAATGGTCGACTTTCATTCTGTGACAAATTTCATCAGGTACCATCGTCTCAAAGTAAATGAGCCATGACAAAGTGCATATACTGAAAACCACTTTGAACTAACTAATTTAACAAGAAAAAGTTTTCTTGAAAATTTATGCACGCCTGTATAGAAAGTACAAAGACCTTGCCAAAAGAGTACCACATGACCTATTCTCCCTATTCAAAAAACTTAGAGGGTTGACGGGGATGGTACAAGGTGCAACAAAAATCCTTCAAAAATACACAAAAATTTAGTGAAAGTGAAACAAAATTGATCTGTTTCAGAATTTTGTTGCCGAGTATTTTTTTTCTGAGAAAATGAATTTGTTCAAAAATTTTGACGCGCACTGTATACAAATTGGTTGTAATTAAAATCCAGTACTTGGTTGAGAAATAACAGAGTGAAGGTTCATGCAGAGTTTTATGAGGATCATAAGATCGCAAAATATGAAATATTAAGAAAATTGACACTTGACATACTCTACAGTGCAGCGTGCTATCGTTTTGCTCAAATTTTGATTTGGGCCATTTACGAACTCAACTTTCTCATTTTTGATACGCAACTCATTCCAGAATGAGCAAGTGATTGATAATCTCGTTTTATACAAAAGTAGACGTTAAAAAGCATTTTTTCAAAACGAAAATAACAGACATTGGCGCAAAACGATAACGATTGCTTCGCCTAACAACATCGTTTTATCCATTGTCTGCGAAATATCTCCGTTTCATATCACACAAAACCCCCTCGCGCGAAAAGAAAACAACTGAAACGTCCTAAAATCAGCGGCGTTCACGCCACAGACAACGTAACCGTAATATTTAGATTAGGAAACAATACGTGTCGGCACAATTCACCTCACACCCTCCTGAGCACCCTCCATTCGCTTCAAACTCAGTCGCGAGGTTTGTTAAGCGAGTTTTGCCCCGGCACAGAGCCCTAATGAGACACAATTCATGAAGGGCCATCGGCAGTGTGGAGGGTCCTCCTCCAGTAATTATCGCTGAAAGCTGTTAACTTTTTACGGAACTATATTTCGCGGATTCCGACGAGCGCGCGCGCGCTGCATGCAAATTGTCCGATTGTTGACTGGTTCGATCCTCGTTGTGAATGTTCGAGGCAGCCGAGCGTCCAGAACTCGAGAGCAATTTTATTTGAGAGGTTATTTTATAGAATCATTATTTGTGTGGAGAATGTTGGAATATGAAAGAGTTAAATATGGTTTTTGCGCGCATGTTCTAGGGAACAGCGTGCTATCGTTTTGTCCAAATGTATGTAATTTTGGATGATTGAGCCGAAAATGGTCTCAATCGACTAGGTTGGACTCACTGATGACGAATCCGGTGTCAAAATCGATTCTGTCGGGGCCGGTCGGCCATCACCACGATAACGGACGTACGGAGGATTCTATCAACTTGAACATTTCAGGAAGGGTTGCATTTCAAAATACGACGGTTAAGTTCGTTAATGGGCCAAATCGGTCGAATAGTTTCGGATTTATAGGCACTTGAAGTTTTGAAGTTTTTTATTTTTTATTTCAGAAACTACTTGAGAGATTGGATTCAAACTTGGCAGTTAGGTGGAGTATAATGACGCGCAACTTTGAGCCAAATTTCGTCAGGATAATGGTGTCAGTAAATTTAAAAAAAAAAATTTTTCCCGGAAACCATTCATCATATCAAAAAAAAAATTCCACTCACACTTTGAGCTTTATATTTCACAGCAGTGTTTCAAATTTCAGTTCGATACGATCATACGTTTTGGAGATATCGGGAAAAAATATGTCAAATTTCGAGGTTTTCTTCTCGATATCGTTGATTGAACTCGAAAAATACTGATTCAGTCCTGATAAAACTTCACAGCTAGTTTTGAGATGCTGAAAGACAACTTTTTGCGAAATTTCGTGATAATCGTGTCATTAGAACCATTTGAAAAAAAAAATTTTCTATGATTTTCCTATCATATCATCCTCATTAAATTCTGTTAGAAACTTCGAACTGTTATTTTTCGATGAAGTACTGGATTTCAATTCGAACTGATCTGTATTTTTGGAAATATTTGAAAAATAAAATTTTGATTGGGTATATCTACGGAATCATTGGGTGGATTTTACCCATTCACGAATTGGGCCTTCGTAATCAAGGTCCAAACCTTCTCTACAAATATCGAGTTTCTAAGTTGTTTCTTTTGGAAGTTATTGTGTTTACGCAGTCGGCCGTTAGGCTGAAAGTTCGTTAATGGGCCAAATCGGTCGAATAGTTTCGGAGTTATAGCCACTTGAAAATTTGAAGTTATTTATTTTTTATTTCAGAAACTACTTGAGCGATTGAATTCAAACTTGGCAATTAGGTGGAGTATAACGACGCGCAACTTTGAGCCAAATTTTGTCAGGATCATACTGTCAGTAAATAAAAAAAAAATTTTTCTTCAAAATTTTTTCGTAAAAAATTTTTTTCTCGAAAACCGTTCATCATATTCAGAAAAAAATTAGCTTTTACTTTGAGCTTCATATTCCACAGCAGTGTTCCATATTCCAGTTCGATACGATTATAAGTTTTGGAGATATCGGGAAAAAATATGTCAAATTTCGAGTTTTTTTTCTCGATATCGTCTATGCAAAATTCCGTGATGATCGTGCCATAAGAACATTTAAAAAAAAATTTCTGTCATCCTCATTTAATTCTGTATGAATCTTCGAACTGTTATTTTTCGATGAAGTACTGGATTTCAATTCGATCTGATCTCTATTTTTGTAAATATTTGGGAAAATGAAATTTTGAATGGGTATATCTGCGGAATCATTGGGTGGATTTTACCCATTCACGAATTCGGCCTTCGTTATTAAGGTCCAAACCTTCTCTACAAATATTGAGTTTCTAAGTTGTTTTTTTCGGAAGTTCGGAAGCCTAACGGCCGACTGTGTAAACACAATAACTTCCGGAACAAACGACTCAGAAACTCGATATTTGTAGAGAAGGTTTGGGGCTTAATAACGAAGGTCGAATTCGTGAATGGGTGAAATCCGCCCAATGATTCCGTAGATATACCCATTAAAAATTTTATTTTTCCAATAATTCCAGTAATTTATCGAGAAAAAATCTGGAAAAGCACTGCCGTGAAGGCAGCAGCTTTCGAGCGCAAGTTCAAATTCGTTACCACGCATTGAACATGCGCGCAAAAGCTGCTGCCTTCACGGTAATGCTTTTCTAGATTTTTATATGTAGCGAATTCATCCACTTCAACAAAAACGGAAAAAAGGGCGGAGTCGAAACACGAAACTCAAATCTCCGAAAAATCGTATAAATATATTTCGCTCCGCTCTCAAAAATCACTCTCACTCAACTCCAACCCATCTGCATTCACCGCTAAGAAGATATTCTATCTATACGCTGCATTCCTGACCGACATCTGCATTCATCTTTATCCGTGTCAAGGCGAAGAAATTCAAGAAGATCCAACGTATCAACATCTGGTTTATTTACCACCCTCGAAGACGGAAGCGCTCTCGACAGTACCGACCGGCGTTTAGGCATACCTAGTTCCACGATCGACCCCAGCCCGACGCCGGCGAAGAACAACCTGACAACACTCAAGAAGATTTACAACAAGAATTGTTAGCCTGTTTTTTCCAACAAAAAGAATTTTATTGCCTTTCGAATTCACTTCCGTTGTAATACCCGAGAGTAAAATAAACAGGCTAATCCCTTTTCTTTATTGCGTGTTTGATTTCACAGAAACCACGACCCCACATATATTTCATTGAAATTTAACTGAAATTTCCAAGTTACCATTTCGCAACGTGAACAAGCGCGTCAAAGCTGCTGCCTTCACGGCAGTGCTTTTCTAGATTTTTTGCCCTATTATGTCCACACCAAAATGAGTAACCGAGCATATTTGTCCCAGACTAGTCAAACACGGACCAGCTTATGGTCCGAAAACTTTAAACACGCGACCCAACTCGAAATCACCCCGCGGGCCTCAACAGCATACGACAACGGAAACGAGTCACAATAACCCGGATCGCCCGGACCCCGGAAGCTAACAGAGAGGAAGAGATTCCCGCAAGGAAACTTCTCCGGGAGTTTTTTGTGCAGTACACGGAGTGAGAGTTGCTCCCGTTGAGCAAACTGTTGCCTCCGATTGTTCGCGTCTCTCACGAAGCTCAAAAAGTAAACAAGATGTTTTCTGGCTGGCAATAACTCATAGTTTCCATTGTGGTCCGTTTTCGCCGGTTTGTTTCGATTTGGTCGTCCCGCGCCGTGATGAAAATCCGGCGAGTTGCTTTGTTTTTTTTCCGAGCGTTGATTTATTCGTCAGTTTTTCCGGTGATGGAAATCTTTTTCAGAGGGCGACGAGAGGGTTTGTTTTGCCTGATTAGCATGTTGGAGTCTGGTTTTTTCTTTTAATTCGGGGAGAAAGGATGAGGAGAAGTGTATTAAAACGATTTGTTTTTCAATTTATGGTCGTGCAATTCATGGAATTTCGCTCATTATATGGGGAATAATTTCTGTCAAATTAGTTATTTCAATTTTTGAATTTTGAGGCGACAATGATGCAGAAACAGTTGTCATACATGTTCTGACCTGAATTGGTTTATTCAGGTGTATTGGGGTTTCAATAATAGAGTCTCCGTATGGATTAATTATTCGCACTTGATTAATTCTGTCGTTATCAAAATGAAGACACGACCGACGAATATTTTCTGATCTTTATCAGAAATATTGAAGCTTCTAAAATAAGCAGATAATTGAAGAACTTATTGACCAGTTGATCAATATCGTTGCACTTATGACACGAAGATGATGTTGAGGTGTATTAAAAACGCACTTTTAACACGTAACAAAAGTGTATTTTCTTGTATCTGTATTAGATAACAAGACCGAAATGGTATACAAGTGATTTGCACAATAGAATCTTCCTTCTAATCTTATTCGATAGCAAGGTTGAAGCGACTTTCAAATGAGAAGTTACGATTTTTACAATACAAAAATTAACGTAAAGTCTTGTTCGTATATTCGAAAGCGAATTGTTGTTTACTATACAACGGTCAAATGAAGAGTGTCTAAAAACTAACTAAACCCAAATTAAGAAAATTTCCTTCTTCACATTTTAGAGGGAGAATATAAATTTTGATTGGTTTTTTGAATTTAGCGACGCCCTCCTAAAATCCGAAAAAACACCTCGGATTGGCTGGTGTGAAGTAGAGAGAGCACAAATGTGTGAAGGAAATTTCCCTAAATGGTCTAAGATGATAAATTCTATAAACTGTCACATGTGGTGAATTCTTCGAGGACCGAAGTATGCCACCCACAAAGCTCCGATTCCTGGAATGCTAAGAGCTTGAATTTTATCTGAGTGTTTTCTGTCATGCAAAATTATACGTTATTGTTGGCTTGAGATAAAATGCTCCTAAAGCCGGTGTCAATTGATTTAAACCAAAAAAATATTGTATTTCGGGCATATTCCTGGGAACCAAAGAATTCAGACTCCGACGTTGGAAAATCAAGAAAAGACAATATATCAGAAAATGCTGGGTCCAGGGTACGGGACACAACAATACATTCAAGTGAGATAACTTAGAGTCTGGAAATGGCTGTGAAGTTTCATTAACGCAAAAGAGATTGATCTAATCGAAAGAAAACATGAAAATATATAGACAAAATACGAATCTAGTCGAATTGAGACTGGTCGAAAAATTGAGGTTCATGCAAACTTTCATTGAAATTGGAAAATATCCCAAACGCAACTTTATTTCCTGAAAAATCTATATTTCGAATTTTTAAACATATTAGCCCCAAGAAACCTCAATAAGTAAGAAAGGTCAATATTGAAGCTTTGACGTTGAGTCAGCCTTTGCTGCACATGGGTGACTTTGGTCCATGTTGCTAACCCAAAAACTTTGTCAAATTTACTTGATAGATAATGGAATCCAAATATGACTTCCACAATAACTTCTCAAAGAAAGACGTTAGAAATTCGATAGTTGTAGAGTAGGTTTGGGGCTTAATCACGAAGGTTGAATTCGAGAATGGGTATAATCCACCCAATAATAATATGGAATTAAAAACCACTTCTTCATCAAAAAAAGACTATTGGAAGTTTCATACAGAATTAAATGAGGATAGTATGATCAGAAGATCAAAAAATATTGAATATTTGAAAGAAAAATTCAAATTTTTTTCGAATCCTTATGATGAGACAATCATCACGAAATTTTGCACGAAGTTTTCCATCCATTCCATGATTGAATAAGTATTTTCTGAAATATTTCAAAAAAACAACTAGATCGAGAAAAGTCCAAGAAATTTTACATATTTTTACCAATATCCCAGAAGATAATCACCGTATCGAATTGAAACTTGCTACACTGCTGTGGAATATAGAGCTCAAAGTGTGAGCAAACTGTTTACCGAATATGATGAATCGTTTCGAAAAAACAAGATGATGAAGACACTTTTTTCTCTGTTAATACTGGAAATATTTCACGTATATGAACATGGTTGGAAGAATAAGTTATGCTTTTTTCCTGTACCGAAATCAAGAATCGAGTGTTGAACTAATTGAACGATCATCAAAAAAATCCGAACAAATTTGCTCATCAACATCCTCAAAATAATATCTGGGTTGTCTTGTTGGAATTCTTTCAATACATACAGACGAAAATTATGGCTGATAATCTTCTTGGACTAGCTCCTATTCCATCTTCAAAATTGATATCACCCTCTCGAAAAGCACGAACGTAAAAAAACGAACAAAACAGCAGACTATACAGAAGTTTCCATCCGAAGCAATTTTCGTATTTAAGCCTGGTATTAAGCGAGTTCGGTCGAGTTGCGAAAACCGATATACGGAAAAAGCGGAGCACAGAGAGCGAACAGTGGAGAACAGAGAGATATCTAACTACCCCCATAACTATCAGTATGTCTCCGCTGTGGCGTCAGTAATGCATGCCCGGTCTCACGAGACAAATTTCTTGTTGAAATATGGATATTGGCAGAGTATCGATCTTGCGGTGCGTGCCAGACAACTTTTGCGGTGGGCTTTTCTTGGGGTTGTACATTTATCACTGCCTCGATACATTGGCGGTTTTGGTGTAGATACTGGTCGAAAAATTTACGTATACTCCATTCACTCTTTTAAACTATCCCGGTTGGCCATGACATTCTAACACATGTCACCGTGTTGATTTCGAAAATGTTAGGTTATAGTCATTCAGGTAGATTCTGTTTGCGTATTGCTATGAACCTTGGCTATTCTAGTCATATTGCTATCTTTCTAATTTATAGCAATATGGCCATGATGTTACGTATTCTGTTTCGAGTGCTATAGCAATGTTTGTTATGAATTTTGTCATAACAATATTGCTATCATAGACTTCCATAATTGGTGATTTTAGAGCTGACAAAACTGTATTTTGTGACTTTAGAACTACAAGGAAGAAGAAAATAACCCTAATTCGTGAGTTTTCTGTATGGTTCCGCATACATAACCTCTATCTAAGGCTTTCTTCATTCATGTAAACATCGACATAAAAAATGTTACGAGTCAAATTGACCAATAACCAATTTCCTGGATACCAATAAATATTGGTTATCAGTATCCAGTAATTTTATTCAGGCGTTAATAATTCGAAATTCGATAAACTTTTTCGTTGCCACTTCAAAGGGATTGCTGTTGTTGAGATGATTAGAATAATCATTTCAGCTGTTGCCTTTGCCTGTATCTTAGTCTAAGAATTTTCCTTGAAATTGAATAATATTCTAGGGAACCTTGAACACATTTCCATTAGCATATACCTTCTTTTATTCATGTAAACATCGACGTATTCGAAAATGTTATGAAACAGAAAAACCAATTAAAGTCAAATTAACCTATTTCCTGGATACCGATAGAATTTTGGTTTCCAGAAATCAAATGCAGCAATTTTATGCAGGCGATAATAATTTGAAATTCGATGAACTTTTCTGTTGGGAATTCAAAGGGATGGCTGTTGTTGAGATCATTAGAATAATCAGGTCAGCTGTTGCTTACTATGCCGGTGTTTTAGTCTAAGAATCCTTAAAATTAAATATTCTAGAGAACCTTGAACACATTTCTATTAGCACATTCTTTCCTATCTTCAATATTTTCGAATTCATAGAAGAAATAATACTGATTCAAATGGATCTCTGAGAGATTCCTTTTCCAAGCTTTCTTGTTATGAAGCATAGCAAGAACTATTTTGAGGTTGCTAAGATAGCAACGTTGATAGCAAGATTCTTGTTAAAGTGACAGACCATATTGCTCAAAATCGTTGATCAAAATACCAATAATTCCAATCTTGTTATGATAGCAATATCTTTTTCCTAGCAATATTGCTATTTGCAAACAGAATCGACCTGATTATCCTGTCAGTCGTCGTTTCTACATAGAGGTCATAGTAATACGTATTTTTCAAAATGTGAATTTACTTTGGGGAAATGAAGAAATCGAGAAAATATTATGTGAATTCAATAATTCCAAAGACCTGGTGAATGTGGAAGATACTTTTTCTCTGTTGATACTGGAAATATTAACATATATAACATGGTTGGAAGAAAAAGTTATACTTTTTTCTTGTACGGAAATCAAGAATCGAGTGTTGAACTTTTATTGAAAAATAATGGAAAAAGTTGTCCGTTACTTTGTGTATTTGGTTATTTAAATGAGAAAATAATAAACCCCAGTGTTAACTTTGCAGCGGTTTTCTCATAAGTTTAGTTCCTCTATTGTTATCAAGAGAAACTCAGTTTTCATCACGAAAATAAACCTGCTTCACCTCAGAGTAGCAAACTATTGAAATTTATGAAGCGATGAATTTTTGATAGACATAACGAACAGTTATTGCCGATATTACAGCGAACTCCAACAGGGATGCAGATGTTCGAATGTACCAACTATGATTGTCTATTCAGTTTCTGTACTCAGCCATTCGAACAATCCAGTTGGGAAATCATCTCGAATATAAGAGAACATGTTCAAACTTGGAGGCACAGAGGCGATGGGATAAATTGTAGTATATTGTACGAGTTCAACACGATAATTTAGATTCTATGAACAGAACGAAAGATTGAACCTTATGTGATGTTGAGCCTTGATAGTTCTAGAACTGTCGATGTAACATGTTTTGATGAAGGAAGAAACCCTGCATTTGCAACTTGCAGATTCTGCTACGTTCAGAGTAAAAGCTAGAAAACTTATAATGTATGAGCTTTGTTCCTGGTAGGCTCCAACTCAATTTGAGCTCGAAACGATAGTGCAAATCTACTCTCTGATCAAACTTGTCTATGAAAAGTCGAATAAAATGATTTCAAAATGCAACGGTTAGGTTCGTTAATGGGCAAACTCCGCCAAGAGGATCCAGAGTTAGAGCTCTTTGAAATTTTGAGGTTTATTTCCCTGATAACTCGGTGACTATTGGAACGATTGGCTTGAAACTTGGCAGATAGTTGGAGTATGAAAATGCGCAACTTTTTACAGGATTTCGTTGAGATGATACTGTCGGTATAATCAAAAAAAAAATTCCAAATTTATTTTCGAAAAGACTTTGTTTCGAAACCTGATGATTTTTTTCGAGAAAAAAATCATCAGGACTTGAGCTTCATATTTTACAGTAGTGTACCAAATTTCAGTTCGTTCCGATTATAATTCTCGGAGCTAATCGGAAAAAATATGTCAAATTTCGTTGATTCCTCCTTCACATCGATGTTTTTTTCAGAATGACTCAAAAACTACTTACTCTATCATGATGAAACTTGGCAGCTGACTTGAAACTGCTAATAGCAAGATTGTGCAAAATTTCGTGATGATCGTGTCTTTTGAACAATTCGAAAACAACATTTTTGTTAAAATGTTCGAAATTCTGAAATGTTCTGACTACATTGTACTCATGAAATTCTGTATGAACCTCCGAACTGTCATTTTTCGATAACGTACTGGACTTCAATTCAATCCAATTAATTATTGGGAAAATAAAATTTTGAATGGGTATATCTGCGGAATCATTGAGTGAATTTTACCCATTCACGAATTCGGCCTTCGAAATCAAGGTCCAAACCTACTCTACAAATATTAGGCCTACTGTAAACATAATAACTTCCGAAAGAAACAACTTTGATCTCGAGTAGGTTTGGGAATTAATTATGAAGGTCGAATTCGTGAATGGGTAAAATCCGCCCAATGATTCCGTAGTCAAACCCATTCGAAATTTAATTTTCCCAATATTTCCAAAATAACAGATTAGTTTGACTTGAAATGCAGTACTCCATCTAAAAAACCTAGGAAAGGACTGACGTGAAGTCAGCAGCTTTTGCGGGCATGTTCGAAGGATATCACCAAAAGTGAACATGTGCACGAAAGCTACTGACTTCACGTCAGCACTTTTCTAGGTTTTCAATTTGGTACTGAATTTCAGTTCGATCTCATCTGTATTTTCGGAAATATCAGTAAAAAAGAATTTTAAATGGGTATATCTGCGGTATCATTGGGTAGATTTTACCAATTCACGAATTCGGCTCTCGTAATTAAGGTTAAAACCTACTGTACAAATATCTCGTTTCTAAGTTGTTTTTTTCGAAACTTCTTGTGTTTACGATTGTCCGTTAGCCGAATTACGAATATCAACGATTCCTCATCAAACATTTTAATTTCGAAATTCTCATAAAAAAATAAGAGACACCATCAGGTTGAACTGCATCAGTTGTTTACAATAATTAATTCAACTTTTGGTTCTCTACACGTCAAATAAACTGCGAAAGAAATCCCCTGACCACTCAAACTAACGTACGACGTGCGGATTGGCATAAATTCATAAGAAATTAAGTGCCGCCCACTAATTGGTCGAGATCTTAAAATATTTAATTGTTTTATATGAGTAACGTCGTAACCACGTCTATGGGGTGAATTTTTATTGTCGACACCGATGGATTGGATTTATTTAGACGAATAATAATGCCCTCTGGCTATTGGGGAGTTATCTGAATCAATCAATCAGGTGTGGTATTAGTTTGTGATCATTATTGAGGTTGCTACTTGAGTTTTAGGATGTGACAATGCGTGAATATAAGAAATTCGAGTCAGGTACTCAAAAAGAGGTCTTGGAAAACAATACAATCGTTCGCTGGTATATGGGGTGGTCGAATTTCTATGGGAAAATGAAATGGACGAAATTTGACATATTTGGTACAATTAATATGGAAATATATTTATTGTGTTGTATTGTTGAATTTTCAACAACTTCGCTAACGTTTCGGATAGGTTTTATCCTTTTTCAAAGCTCATTATTATGCATTTAACAAATATTTCTGTTTGGGGCAATCTTGTTGTTCTGTTATCAATTTAAAAGTTAGGTTATGTGCTGTCACATCACATAACCTAACTGACCCACTTACTCTGACGCAGTTGGAAATAGCCCGAAATATCTTGAGAAGATCGTGAGAAATGCATCCATTGTTCTCTAGAGATCATTGTTCTATTATCATTTGATTCAAGAATGGTCCGTAGACACGCCGTTTTTTACCCGTTTATTCTACTCCCAGATATTTCAGAATCCCGACCAATATTTTCGCTGGTGGAGGAAGAACTACAATCGATACCATCAGCAGGAAAATTCTTACGTCATATCCTGAGCGCTTAGAATTCCCGGAAGCAGTCTGGGGATGCCCCTTTCTGGTCTTCATCTATTTATTCGCGGGCCAAAACTTATTTTCAAACGTATGTTGTGCGTAAAGTCGTTAGCTTCGAAAAGGGGGCGGAAGGGGGCGGGCGGTACGGCCGACCACTCGAAATTTATCGTTATGTCTGGGATGGAACGGGATAGTTCGCAGCGTTACCATGCAGTAGCGTTCCCTCGGGCATCGTGAGTTAGGTACGTGCCCAGGCTGGACTCCCTGAGGGACCGTTTACCTGCCCGAAGACTGATTGGGAAGCAACTACGTTTAACGCGTCCTCGTAGGTGTGGGTGGATCAGGGCCGGGTTGTATATTAGGCCACTAGGCCATCGCGAACAACATCATATAAGTAAATGGGTCGACAATAGTTGATTTGAGGGAAAAATACAGACCATTTGAGGAAAATCACAATCATTTTTGTTCTTTTATGGCTTTTTGAATATTTCCTAATCTGGAAGTAATGACTTATAGGTACTCCGTTCACATTCACAAATTCTGTCGGTAGGCTTCGGAAGTTTCCCACATTTCCCTCAGTATAAAAATGTAGCATTAGGTTCATTTTTATGGTCGCAGGTAGATTTTCTTGACGTTGTTCGTTCTACCTTGAGATTGTAGCATTTACGTTTATCTTACAAAAAAAAAACCATAGAGTCCGTGATAACAACTACTATAGTTAGCAACATCTCGCAAATTTATCTTGACCGTGACGATATTTCAAGACTGCCAATCTGGCTTAGTTCTGGTAACGAAAACTCGATGAACCTATCCCAAGGCCTACCGACTGACTTCAAAAAAGTGAATGCAGTGTAAGTGTACCATCTGCCACTGTTTGAATGTTTGAAGAAGATAATAAATATTATAAAATGAAAACAAACAAGAGGAGTCATAAAATCGACATTTACAGATACAGATACACATTTACAGATGCACTCACCAAATCTTTAAGACTGAGATCAAATATGGATAGTCATACATTACCACAACGATCTGATGATGGGTGGTTCGGCATCATTCTTACCTGAAAGAAAAAAAAAACTCAGTTATATATTCACGATTCGAGTGAAAAAGTGAGACATGAAAATTTCCGAGAAAAAAATTTTTGAGAAAGAAAGTTTTGAACGATTTTTTTTTTTACATTTATTGACAGCTTTTCCAGGTTTTTGATGATTGAAAGTGAGGATGATATCAAGCCTCACACCGAAACATTTAACTTTCTAAAATACATAAAATGATGGGCGATACTCAGTTTTGCAGTCTTATTCGTTTCATAATATGGACCCATTCAAAAAAAACTGTCACTGATAAAAGAATAAACAAACATACCCAAAAGTAAAAACGAATTTTTCAGACCAACGAAACGTTAATTCAGATTTCGCTGTACGTTCATCGCAGATTACATCCTGAAAACCAGGCGTTTTGATAAGATACGGGGCGGGCAACGAGCCCATTCAGCTCGAAATGAAATTGCATAACGACCAGACTCCGTATGAAGAGCACTTGACAAATTGGCTTCGTTTCAGACCGGATGAAAATTCTCTAGCGGGTCACAGAGGCACTGAATGGCGCGTAGCCTAAATATTACAAACATAGGTCGACATTGTTCGCTTCATTTGCCGGTCCGCCATCACGGTCGATTTAGAATTTCCGTCTTGACAAATTGCAGTTTCACTGGGTCACCACGGGACGGAAGGCTCTTCGGCGCATCCATTTTATTCGCAAGAAGTTCAACTTACTGGAGAGTCTACGAAAATTGAAATCGTCTCGAAACGTAAATTGGCGCCCAACGTGGGGCATCATTTTTGCGCGCATGTTCTAGGGGAACAGCGTGCTATCGTTTAGTCCAGATGTCTGTAATTTTCGATTATTGAGCCGAAAATGGTCTCGATCGACTAGGTTGAACTCACTGATGACGAATACGGTGTCAAAATCGATTCTGACCGGCCGGCCGACCGTCCGTAGACACGATAACTGTCGACAGAAGCAAGGTAGCAACTTGAAACTTTCAGAGTAAGTCGCACATTGGAATGCCGCGGTTGAGTTCGTGAATGGGCCAAATCAGTCGAATAGTTTCGGAGTTATAGCCACTTGAAATTTTGAAGTTATTTATTTTTATTTCGGAAACTACTTGAGCGGTTGGATTCAAACTTGGCAGTTAGGTGGAGTACAACGACGCGCAACTTTGAGCCAAATTTCGTCAGGATCATATTGTCTGTAAATCAAAAAAAAATTTTTTTCTAAAAAAATTTTTTTTTCGGAAACTATCGATCATATCCAAAAAAAATTTCACTCACACTTTGACCTTCTAATTTCACAGCAGTGTACCAAATTTCAGTTCGATGCGATCATAAGTTTTGGAGATATCGGGAAAAAATATGTCAAATTTCCAGGTTTTCTTCTCGATATCGTTGATCTTTACGATATAACTCGAGGAATACTGATTCAGTCCTGATAAAACTTTACAGCTAGTTTTGAGATGATGAAAGACAATTTTATGCGAAATTTCGTCATAATCGTGTCATTAGAACAATTTGAAAAAAAAATTTCTCTGATTTTCTTATCATAGCATCCTCATTAAATTCTGTATGAACCTTCGAACTGTAATTTTTCGATGAAGTACTGGATTTCAATTCGATCTGATCTGTACTTTTGGAAATATTGGAAAAATAAAATTTTGATTGGGTATATCTACGGAATCATTGGGTGGATTTTAACAATTCACGAATTCGGCCTTCGTAATTAAGGTCCAAACCTTCTCTACAAATATCGAGATTCTAAGTTGTTTCTTTCGGAAGTTATTGTGTTTACGCAGTCGGCCGTTAGGCTATTGAAGAATAAAAAATTTCAAAAAGCACTGCCGTGAAGGCGGCAGCTTTTGCGCGCATGTTCAAATTCGTTCCCGAAGCGGTCATCTACATTGAACATGCGCGCAAAAGTTGCTGCCTTCACGGCAGTGCTTTTTGAAATTCTTTATTTTTTAATTTTCTGAAGTTAAATGCCTAATAGGTTGCAAATAGAATCGGAAGATCGTTCCTGAACCGTCCCTGCCTCCTCTTCGACTTGTTAAACCGCCCCAAAACCATCTGTCATCGACGGTTTGCGGGACACTCGGATTATTATTACACTCGATGCGCGATCGCGGCCCCCATCACGAGATCGGGTTTCCCGTTCGGCGCAAACCCATATCATTATCCCCGACGCTGATTAGTGTTATTGCCGAATGTTGTTCCTTCAGAGTGGGGTAGAACGATGTTCCGGATCTCGATACATCGTAAATCGATTTCTGAGCTTAGATTTCGGGATCAACCGAGTATTGCGGTGTGATTACGAACGGGATGCTAATCCTCGAGAATGTACGGGATTCGCGCAAATGACGGACTGGTGATACAGAGCCAATTTGCGGTATCGATTTTGGTGATAGTTTGTACTGAGTACTGAATCGGATGTACAAATAATAGAGAGGAATGTTTACATGGCTGGTATTGAGGATGAAAGTCTCTTAGACGTATGTAGTTCGCGAATGCTCCGTTTAGGCGCGCATGTTCGAGAGGAACAGCGTGCTATCGTTTTGTCCAAATGTCTGTAATTTTGGATGATTGAGCCGAAAATGGTCTCAATCGACTAGGTTGGACTCACTGATGACGAAACCGGTGTCAAAATCGATTCTGTCCGGCCGGCCGTCCGTCCGGCCCAGGACACGATAACTGTCAACAGAAGCAAGCTAGCACCTTGAAACTTTTAGGATACGATGCGCATCAGAATGCCGCGGTTGAATTCGTTAATGGGCCAAATCGGTCCAATAGTTTCGGAGTTATAGGCACTTGAAGTTTTGAAGTTGATTATTTTTTATTTCAGAAACTACTTGAGCGATTGGATTCAAACTTGGCAGTTAGGTGGAGTATAACGACGCGCAAATTTCGTCAGGATCATGTTGTCAGTAAATTGAAAAAAAAAAAATTTTTCCAAAAATTTTTTTTTCGGAAACCATTCATCATATCCGAAAAAAAACTACTCACACTTCGAGCTTTATATTTCACAGCGGTTTTTCAATTTTCAGTTCGATACGATCATAAGTTTTGGAGATATCGGGTAAAAATATGTCAAATTTCGAGGTTTTCTTCTCGATATCGTTGATTTTTTCGGTATAACTCGAGAAATACTGATTCAGTCCTGATAAAACTTCACAGCTAGTTTTGAGATGCTGGAACACAACTTTTTGCGAAATGTCGTGATAATTGTGTCATTAGAACCATTTGAAAAAAAAAATTTCTATGATTTTCATATCATATCATCCTCATTAAATTCTGTGAGAAACTTCGAACTGTTATTTTTCGATGAAGTACTGGATTTCAATACGATCTGATCTGTATTTTTGGAAATATTGGAAAAATAAAATTTTGATCGGGTATATCTACGGAATCATTGGGTGGATTTTACCCATTCACGAATTCGGCCTTCGTAATTAAGGTCCAAACCTTCTCTACAAATATCGAGTTTCTAAGTTGTTTCTTTCGAAAGTTATTGTGTTCACTCAGTCGGCCGTTAGGCTGACCGTAAACAGATATAATACAGATTTGATCGAATTGAAATCCAGTAATTTATCAGTGGAAAATTTCAAAAAGCACTGCCGTGAAGGCAGCAGCTTTTGCGTGCATGTTCAAATTCGTTGCTGAAGCGGTCATCTACATTGAACATGCGCGCAAAAGTTGCTGCCTTCACGGCAGTGATTTTTGAAATTTTTGAACAACAAGGAGTTGAAAATTGAGTTTTTCGATAACTCTCTAAAGGAAGGATCTAGTGATATGAAACATTCAGGAAAGGATACATATTCAAATGAGACATTACACAAAATTCCGTTTGGATAGTCTATTTGAAAAATTTGATTTTAACTTCAATATTTAACGGCTATAAAAGCTCCTGCCGACCCTACTTCAGTGCTTTTCTGGAAAATAGTCACTCGGAGGTACCAATTTCCAGTCGACAATGAGATTTTGCGGCGATAACTTGAATGATTTCTGCTAATACATTTTGAGAATGTTTAAATGATTGGATGGTACTTTTTTCCTCGTTTATATATATTTCTGGTTGAAGAAGTTCTAATGTAAAGCAAAACCTAAAAAAGCACTGACATCAAGCCAGCAGATTCTGCGCTCATGTTCACTATTGGTGATATTCTTTGAACATGCGCGCAAAAGCTGCTGACTTCACGTCAGTGCTTTTCCAGAATTTTTTTAGATGGATTGCTGGTTTTTTCGATCTAATCTGTAGCTCTGGAAATATTGAAAAGAAAAAAATTTGAATGGGTATCTGCGTATCACCCATTCACGTAATTAAGTCGCAAACCTACTTTACAAATATCGAGTTTCTAAGTCGTTTCTTCTGAAAGTTATCTTGTTAGAGTAAGCTTGGGGCTCAATAACGAAGGCCAAATGATTCCGCATATATATCTATTCGAATTTTTATTTTCCCAATATTTCCCAAAATACAGACTAGATCGAAGTAAATTCCAGTAATTTATCGAAAAATGACAGTTCGAAGATTCATATGAAATCAACTGAGGATTGTATGATCAGAAGATCACAGAATATGGAATATTTGAAAAAAAGAATTTTGAAATTTTTTTTTCAAATTGTTCGAATGACACTATCATCACAAAATTTCGCACAAAGTTGTCCATACGCATTTTCAAACTGGAAACCAAGTTTCATTATAATTGAATCATCATTTTGTTAGGTTATTCCGAAAAAAACTAGATATCGAGAAAAAACACGAAATTGTATGTGTTTCTTTCCAATATCTCGAGAAATAATAACCGTGACGGATTTAAAATTGGTACACTGCCGTAATAAATGAGTTTCAAGGTATAACTGAAATTGTTTCGAAATGTACTAAATAGTTTCTGATAGAAAAAATTTTGAAAAATTTGTTTTTCTAATTCACGCACAATCTTGACAGAATTCCGCGTTGAGAAGTTGGGTCTTCTTATGTTTCAACTAAATGTCAAGTTTCAATCCAATCGCTTCAGTACCTAGCTATCGAAATATCAGGATAATAACCAGAAACATCAAATAGCTATTTCCGAAACCATTAGACCGATTTTGCCCATTAACGAACTCAACCTTCGTCGCATTTTGAAATGCAACCAACCTAGAAATTTTCAAGTTGATCGATTTCTTCGTACGCCTGTAATCGTGCGTATTGCCGGCTGGACAGACCGCATTCATCATTGCCTTGAATAGCGAATATGTGATGGCTTTCAGATCTTGTCAGCGAAATATTCGCCATCTTCAACATGCATTCATAAAGAGACGTGTTGGAGCCTATTGGTTGGTTCGATCCTGTCTATTTTATCCTAGGTTATTAGAAAATTTTTTCGGTTGTGTTCATTACAGGATCTTGATATTTCGATTTATTTTCTTATTTATTCAGTTGGTATTACGATCAGTTGAGGCCAATACCACCGATAAATTCGATTTTTCTTAACAATTCGATTGAGATAACAGTGCAAAAAAGCTTTTGACCTGGTAATTTTCTCTCGTTGCAAAATGGCGCAGGAGTCGGACTAGGTCGCCTATTGTATTGATTTCGAGAACTTTCAAAAAATACTAGGGATCTTCGAAGAAACATATTCTTCAGTTTACTCGATAACTTCATCCTTTCACCTTCTACAACGAAAGTCAAAATATGATAAAGTGCTTCTATTTCAAAATCGAGCAAACTGCAAAATGGCGCAGGAGTGGGGATAGATCGCTTATTGTATTGATTTTAAGAATTTTCAAAAATACTCGGGATCTTAGAAAACCCATGTTCTTCAAAGTACTTCTACCATGAAAGACAAAATATCAAAAAATCAAGCTCATTAGGTATTGTATAGAATTACACAGGGAGAGATTTGTGTTCGTGATTATACGTGAAAATGTATGGTACCCCGTTTACATTTCCTGTGCTAATATTGTGATATACCAAAGGATGTAATGCTCATTCTTCAAAAAATATATTATCCACGAAATGAAATAACACTTACATTTTCATTCGACTAGAACTAAATAAAACTAGGAGCAATCGATTGATGTAAAACGTCAAAGAAAACACAATTACGCTCGGTGCGCCATTCCAAATTCATGATCTCGAAAATGAGTACCGACCATTAGGACGTCGTTTGTTTGAGGGTAGCAGAGGGCATAAACATCCATTATGGAAGTTTGTCGTCCAGCAGCCTCCAGGCTAGTTTATTCATGTCGAAAAGAACGTCCAGCTTTTAGCGAAGTTCGCCGGTCAAAGTAGTAACATATGTCGTAGAGTGCGCGACATTCGTTTTATTTGTCTTTATACTTCTGCGGAACATTTTCCGGTCCCGGGGCAGTCGTTAAGATGAAAAATCGGCATCAGGCGAACTTAAACCATTAGCCTTTGGATGAAGTCCAATGAGACGGAAAAACGGCTGGTTACGCGACTTTTTCTACATAACTTAGGCAGTTAGTCACTTGTAATTTGATTTTGTTGAGAAACATGCCCGGATTGCGATTGTGACATCGTTCCTTCCCCGTCTCTTCGTCCCGCCGACAAACTGTCGTTCGCGTCGTCTGAAAACTTTTTTAATCAAGTCTCGCGTTCGATGACACAGACAATATCGGCATATATCATGCAGCGGGCTAGGGAATTTTCTCATAATACAATCTTGTGGAATTATCAACTTTCGAAATGTTCGCATCCGATACAGAGGGTATTTTTCGAAGTTCTATTACGAGAGAAGTTAGGTTAACTTCAGGTATATTTGTCAAATTTAACGTCGAATTCTCCAATTTGAAGTGATGTCGTTGTACAGTTGAATGGAACATTTTAAGATCAAGGCTACGTAGAAGAGAACGAGAAAATTTAAGGACTATAAATGACAAAATCATCTTTTCACGCGCTTGTTCTGGGGAACCGCGGGTTTTTTTGTAACTATCGCAGGAAAATTGGCACATTTAAATTAGGAAAGGTGCTTTATTGCGCTTGTTTCTATCGTATCCGAATTATTATTATCGAAACATTAAATTTCAACTCAGTTTCACACAAATATTTTTCAATGTTTGCGTTCTAGGAAAAAGCGTGCTGTGTTAGCAGAGGAAATGAAAACGGGGTACCATACATATTTGCGTATGATACAAGAGCACAGATAAAAACCTCAGGAAAAATTCTGTCTCCCCGTATAAGTGTAGATATTTGTATATAGAAGATGGATGGCATCTTTTTCATTGGAAAATAATTTTTTCGTCATCTTGAATTCATTTCGACAAAATATCTTGACATAATATCTGAAACAGAAAGAGGGACAGAAAACCAGAAGGAAGTAGTAAATAATATCACCTACATTTGCTCATGACCGAGAGGGTCTTTCGACCAGGTTCAGTCCTCCAAGCGGTGATTTTCAGATCCTCAGATAAACGAAGAACGCTACAGGCCCCTTTATTGGGGAATCATCTCCCATAGATCCATAATTGTTCATTTCGAACTAGAAATCTAATAAAATATCGGGAATAAAGTGAAAAACTTGTGACATGTATTATGTCAGGATGACATCGGACTAACCGATGACAAAGCCGGATTCAAAATCGATTCTGTCCGGCTGGCCGTACGCACGATGACAGGCGTACGGAGAACTCTATCGACTTGAAAACTTCAGAGTTGATTGCATTTCAAAATGCGAAGGTTGAGTTCGTTAATGAACAAAATCGGCCAGACCGTTTCGAAGTTATAGCCAGATCTGAGGTTATTTCCCTCATATATCGAGAACTACTGCAGCGATTGGATTGAAACTTGGCAACTATGTACGGCATAAAATTTGCAAGTTCTCGCGACATTTCGTCGGGATCGTGCTATCAGTTAATAAAAAAAATCCAAACTTTATTTGGAATTTTTTTTTTCGAAAACTATTGAAACTATTATTCTTTGAACTTTATATGTCACAGCAGTTTCACCAACTTCAGTTCGATATCAAATTTCGTGGTTTTTTTCTTGATATCGTTGTTTTTTTCCGAATATCTCAAAAAATACTGATTCAATTTCAATGAAACTTGGCAGCTGAGTTAAAAATGCTGATGAAAAACTTTATGCGGAGTTACGCGGAGATCGTTCTATTAGAACAATTTGATGGAATATTTATATTTTGTTTTTGAAATATTCAATATTCATGACATTTTGTGTGATCCTTCGAACTGTCATTTTTCGATGAAGTAAACACAATAACTTCCGGAAGAAACTACTCGATACTCAATATTTGTAGAATAGCTTTCGATCTCAATTACTAAGGCCGAATTTGGAATGGGTGAAGTTCGCTTGATGATTCCGTGAATATTACTATTGAAAATATAATTTTCCCAATATTTCCAAAAAAACAAATTCAATCGAATTGAAACCTAGAAAAGTATACGTGAAGTCAGCAGCTTTCGAGAGCATGTTCAATATAACCAAAAGTGAACATTCACGCCAGTGCTCTTCTAGGTTTTTGAGGTTTTCTCGGATGATTTGTGAAAAATAGTTCCGAAAGATTGGGTTCGACTAATTTAGTTCTCATTTTCTCGATAGCCTGAAAACTGCTTATCTGAACGAATTAAAACTTTGTTTTAATTCTATATTTCCGACCCTCAAATTTATACGAAATTACGTGGAAAGTGACAACAAGAATGGGGGTTTTTCCTGAACTTGGGTTATTACTGCAAATGCAAATTTGAACATAATTATTATGGGTTTGACTCATCATTTTCCCAAATTACCTTCAGAAAGTATTCAAAATCAGGTTTTAAAATTGGGGTTTGGGATTTGTCATGCATGCAAGAAGTGACAACGTTGTTTAGTAGAATTGCTTTTTTTGCTATAGAATAACGAAATATTTATTCCTATTCTGTGGTGCACACGTGTTCTTTGTCAATATAACCAAACAATTTTCGTTAGCGATTTGTCAGTTATATGACAGTATGACAGTCTGTGCTCTTCTTTTTCTATTCCTTCGTCGTTGTCTTCTTTTCTAACCAGATCGAAGTATGGCTATCTCTGTTTTCCTGAGCAAAGTAACACATTTGACGTCCTTTTCTTTCCGAGAAAGCTGAATTCGACGTTGCCATATCGTGCACTCATTACAAATCCCTTTAAATGCAACTCCCCATTTTTATTTTTCAGCTCTAGGTGATCCAATATTTATTTAAAAATATATATTGAAATTATATGTTTGAAATATGATGTTTTGAAGGTTTTTCATGAAAATAACTTCATTTTAGTTTGAAGGAAAAACCCCCATTCTGTACTGTTTTGTCAGCCATTCTTGGTATCAAATATTATTCGTTTTCAAACATTCCAAATGACTATCCACAGTCTCATAACATCGATAAGCTCCTCTCGAGAAACATTTAAAATTCCCAGATCCCATCGAAGATTCAGCTTCACAAGCGAAAAGCAATATTTTCCCTCATATCAGGCGGAAATAACGAGATATCTATCAAGTGTATATGTCGAGAAAACGAAATCTGCGTACCCTAAACTAAACCTCGTAACATCAGCACGATTATGTAGGTAAATGCTTTCCCCTCAATCGATATTGTTCAGCCTTGGAGACGGGAAAAGACGCCACGAGGTCTTTATCTGATGTGTGGCGCCATCTGAACGCCTCGAGACGTGAGATAGGCAAATATTTGAGCTCACTAGGGATGTTAGATATCTAGCTAACAACCTGTGAAAGTTATATTTTTCGTATAACAAAGATTAAAGTACAAAAATGAGAAAGGAAAAAACTATACACAAACAGCTGACTTCACGCCTGTACTTTTCTAGGTTTTTGATTGATGATTGAGCCTAAAATGGTCTCAATCGACTGGGTTGGACTCACTGATGACGAATCCGGTGTCAAAATCGATTCTGTCCGGCCGACCGGCCGTCCGTAGACACGATAACTGTCGACAGAAGCAAGCTAGCTACTTGAAACTTTCAGGATAGGTTGCGCATCAAAATGCCGCGGTTAAGTTCGTTAATGGGCCAAATCGGTCGAATAGTTTCGGAGTTATAGGCAAATTTGAAGTTATTTATTTTTTATTTCAGAAACTACTTGAGCGATTGAATTCAAACTTGGCAGTTAGGTGGAGTATAACGACGCGCAACTTTGAGCCAAATTTCGTCAGGATCATATCGTCAATAAATTAACAAAAAAAATTTTTCGAAATTTTTTTCGAAAAAATTTTTTTTTCCGGAAACCATTCATCATATCCAAAAAAAAAATTCGACTCACACTTTGAGCTTCATATTTCACAGCAGTGTACCAACTTTCAGTTTGATACGATCCTAAGTTCCGGAGATATCGGGAAAAAATATGTCAAATTTCGAGGTTTTCTTCTCGATATCGTTAATTTTTTCGGTATAACTCGAGAAATACTGATTCAGTCCTGATGAAGCTCCACAGCTAGTTTTGAGATGCTGAAAGACAACTTTATGCGAAATTTCGTGATAATCTTGTCATTAGAACAATTTGAAAAAAAGAATTTCTATAATTTTCTTATCATATCATCCTCATTAAATTCTGTATGAAACTTCGAACTGTTATTTTTCGATAAAGTACTGGATTTCAATTCGATCTGATCTGTATTCTTGGAAATATCGGAAAAATAAAATTTTGATTGGGTATATCTACGGATTCAATGGGTGGATTTTACCCATTCACGAATTCGGCCTTCGTAATTCCAAACCTTCCCTACAAATATCGAGTTTCTAAGTTTTTTCTTTCGGAAGTTATTGTGTTTACGCAGTCGGCCGTTAGGCTGACCGTAATGTGAATGGGTAAAATCCGCCCAATGATTCCGTAGATATGCCCATTCAAAATTTCATTTTTCCAATATTTCCAAAAATGCAGATATAAAAAATTTCAATTTCAAAAAGCACTGCCGTGAAGGCAGCAGCTTTCGCGTGCATGTTCAAATCTCATCTATATCTACATTGAACATACGCGCAAAAGTTGCTGCCTTCACGGTAGTGCTTTTTGAAATTCTGATTGTGTTCGTACTTCTTGAGATATTGCGGAAATAACGTCGAAATTCCAAATAACTACGAAATTTGGCACATTTTTTTCCCTTATATCTCCGAAAGTAAATATCGGATTGAATGGAGATTTCGAAAATCGTTGTTAAATGCTGATTTTAAGGTTTATGCTAAATTTCAAGGAAATCTAATCAACATTTTCAGAGAAACAGAAATTTTTCATCAAAAATTTTAAAAATTTTGGAATGAATTTTTTTCGATTTTTGAACAACTAGACCCACACGAAATTATTTGCGTGTTATTATTCCAAAGCTGTCTACGAAGTTTCAATTTCATTGAGTCAATACTTCATGAGATATCGAGGAATTAACCTCAAAATTTCGAATGGGCCTAACTCCGAAATTATCCAACTGATCCCACTCATTAACGAACCTGACCGAGATATTTAGACTCCAGACCTAACCTGACGATTTCAAGTCTCTAAGTCTTTCCTTCGAGAGTTAGAGCACATACGGACGGACGGACAGAATTGAGAGCGTAAATAGGCGTTGAAATCGGCTGTTTTGCAGTTATTCCGAGAAAAATCCAATTCAAATTGTATTTTAAGCATTTCATTAGTTCAATGACTATTTTCAGTCATTCTCACTTACCGTTCTAGAACGGTAAGTCATTCACTTACCGTTCTGCTCACCTTAGCTTCCAGTAAAAATTATCTACCGATCTAGGAAAAAACGCGGTAACTTACAATCAAGTAAAACAGTATCAACAAGTTAGTACAGATACGATCCAATTTTTTACAAAATCAGTAAATCGAATTCTTTCTTCGTACTTCGCTACGAATCCTATAAACTTCCTACAAAATCTGAAAAGACACGCCATTAAGAACACAGACAAGAACCATAGACGGGCTCTCTCAGATGTACATTGTCAACGTCATTAGCCTACTTCGATGTTATCGGTCTCGTTCCCGATGTAGCCATGTTCTTTGTCGTCGTTCCAGCGACAGTCAAGTTCATCTTAGTCGCGTTTACGCGGCCATCTCGACGTTATCAAAGAAACATTAAGGGACTTGTTGAAAACGCATTTGACGTACGTAAAAGCCGCAGTATTGCGGCGCTCTGCCGACTTAATGAACTCCGACGTTTGTCAGTCGACATTTTGTCCGTTGTAAAGTGACGTCGATAGACGCTGATTTCGGTTGATTTGATGTATAGTAAGGAGGGATCTTGCGGGCACTTGGGAAATGAGTGAATGGAGGGTAAAGTACCTTGAATTTACGTAGAATTGAGGATTTCTCGGAGACAATTATTCAGTAACTGCAAAATTCCCTAGTGATTTCATTTTGGGGAAATATCAGTAGCGTTCTTTATATTTATATTTCATTTTTGATCTGCAGGAATAATTGGAAATTATTGAGTGACAAGCGAGGACTCTACAAGGTCTGTTGCGATTGGTTCTCCTAACTTTTTCGAACACTAACTTGTCGCAGGTAACGAACTTATCTTTTTTATAAACTATTCTGCTTTGCCATGATTCAGGTCTATCAAGTTGTTTTACTTAAAACTGACGCAGGTTGGCACTCGTGAATTATCGGCAAATTTTCAGCGACGTTGCCAAATGCCAATGCAAATTTCTACTCTCAATCTCAACATCTTGTTATTCTCTGCTCAACATAATCATCACAGAATACAAATATTGGACACTAAAATGCAGAAAGTAGTTTTGAAGAAGCAGAGAGCAAAGTGCTGTGAAGAATTGAAATCTGCTTTTTCTGGTGGTAACCCTGATAATTTGGAATCAATAATTTATCACAAGCTATCCAACATTTTCGACGCATGTGAGTGAAAACCCAGTGTATCGTTCTCATAGATTCCCAAGAACTTTGTAAATTGAGTTTGTTCTTTTAAGGTGACACAGGTTTTCTAGTACTACTACATTTTCATACTGGAGTATTTCAAGTTGTGTAACAAAGTATTTAAATATCTTCTGTATACTTATTCCATGAGAAATTGGATAAGTAGGGAATTCCTTAGGTTTGTCTATTCGTTCAGAAGTTTTACTGCAGGGTTCTTCAAGAACTTTTATTTTTTTTTCGATTCACAAAGAAACCGACTACCCTATCCATTATTTTGCAGTGAAATTTCAACACTCGATTCTTGATTTCCGTACAAGAAAAAAGCATAACTGAACCATCAAACCATGTATAAAAAATACTTGAAATATTTCCAGTGTTAACAGAGGAAAAAATTTCTTCAACATTCGCCAGGTTATCGGTATCATTGAATACACATATTTTCTCAAATTCATTATTTTCTCGAAGTAGATTCACTTTTTGAAAAATACGTAATTACTTCGACCTCTATGTAGAGGGGACCACGTTGTGTAGTTATCTTATTTGACAGGAAAATGACTATAAACTAACATTTTCAAAGTATACACGGTGAAACGTGTCAGAATGTCATGGCCAACCGGGATAGTTTATGAAGGTGAATGGAGTATACACGATCTATACTGATGTGAGAATATTGCCAAAAACCTACTGTTATGCCCTAAGAATTTTAGAAAACACAGTGGGTGTTGATGCTGCTCTAACAGCATACCATGCCTATGTTCATTCAAGACTCAGATATGGTGTTATCTTCTGGGCACACTCAGTTGATGCAAATAGACTCATTTCGTTTCAGAAGGAACGTTTCGTTTTTGCCACAAAAACTCACTACGTTCGCCATTAAAAATGTCAAATTTAAAGAAGACGATGATTTTGACATATTCAAATCAGTGTTGCCATATTTCAAAATAGGAGCGATTCTCGTACAATGAAAATCTTCCCTTCGTCGATATATTTCGACAGGTACAAACTCCGATAATGTCAACGTCACAGTAAGACAACATCGCGGCAGCAATTTCGTCTCTCTCGCTCATATCGAAGGCATCCCGAAGCATTCGGCAATCGTCTTTCGCCAACCCGGAAACGTCGGAAAAGCGGGGAGAGAATTTTTCATTTACCCGGACCGAGCTAACCGCGAAGTGCTCGTCCGTTATTAGCGCGCCAATCTGCATGAAACGAGAAAGTCAATCGAACGGCCAAAATCCTGAACGACGACGTCTCTCGCCAATTCGCCCTCTTTACACGTTCTCTTTTATTATATTTCTCGGTCGTTTTCCCCCGCATAATGCCTCCCGGTAATTTTTTCCGGGATCTGTATGAAAGTCGTGACGTCAAACCGGAACGATGGAATGGAATGGATCCTTCTTGATGAAAATTTGTGGCGGCCAGATCCAGCAGGATGGCGTTCTTCATATACACCGTTCACTTTCATAAACTATCCCGGTTGGCCATGATTTAGGTCTATCAAGTTTTTTTACTTAGAGCTGACGCAGGTTGGCACTCGTGAAATATCGGCAATGTCAAAATAACTCTCAGTGACGTTGCCAAATGCCAATTTCAACTTTCAATCTCAACATAATCATCACGCTTGGAACTAAAATTGCCGGAGGTAGTTTTGAAGAAGCTGAGACGAAGTATCAGGAAGTGTTATGAAGAATTGAAATCTGCTTTTTCTGATAGTGACCCTGATAATTTGGAATCAATAATAATTTATAACAAGCTATCCAACACCCGAAGATAACAGACTGAAGCTAAGCTAAATAGAAACACATAATTTGCATTCATTTTCAAAACTTTCATTGGTAATTGAAGTATCAGTTATGACATCACTATAAGAAAAATAATATCTGTTAAATGGCCTTCTCTTGCAGCTCTACAGACGTTCACTCTTTTGTGAAAATTTTCAATGACATTGAGGCTCTATCTCACTAATGACACGAATAATTTCATCCTCCAGTTCAGGAATCGATTGTGGATTATTTTTATCAACTTGACTTTTCACATGACCCCTAAGAAAATAGTTCCTCGGTGTCAAATCACATGATCTTGGTGGCCAATTGACATCACCGTTTCTGAAGATTATCCGTCCAGGAAATTTTTGTCTCAATAAATCAATTCTGTCATATGCAAAGTGAGGTGTAGCGCCATCCCGTTAAAACCAAATGTCCTCTGGACCAATATTCATTAATTCAGGCCAGAAAAATTCGATTATCAGACCCACTAAGTCCAATTTGTTGTGAACGTCGTCTAATGGACATTCCAGGGTCTTCAGCAACACTTGAACGAACCAAATCAATATTTTCTTGTGAACGACCGCTGCGACTGTATTTTTCACTTTTTTGATCTTCCATAGAAACGGTCTCTTGAAATTTTTCAATAATTCGACCAATAGTGCTTTGAAATGGACGATTATGTCAACCATAAAATCCACGTAATTTTCCAAAAACACTTTTCACATAACGCTGATTCTCATAAAATAATTCAACAATTTGAACGCGTTGTTGTATCGTGTACGAAGTCATTTTTATAACATGTCATACATCACACTTCTTAAATGTCAAAATACCTAGACGAATTCAGTGCGCCATCTATATTTTATTTATTCTCAAAAAAACCGCACAACTTGAAACACCCTTAAGATTCCCAAGAACTTTCTTAATTGAATTAAGGTGACACAGGTTTTATAGTACTACTACATTTTCATACTTTGGAGTATTTCAAGTTGCAACAAGGTATTTGGATGTCTTCTGTAGACTTGTTTCTTGAGAATTTCGTAAAGTAGGGAATTCCAAGGGTTGGTGTTTTGGTTAAAAAGTTTTACTGCAGGGTTATTTCGAATGAACTATCACAAAGTAACGGACTACTTTATCCATTATTTTGAACGGATAACTGAGAGCCTAGATGAGATTTTAGAGGTAAATTATCAATGAAAGAACATGCTTTCAAACTCCACAAGAATTCTTCTATTCTACTATCCCATAAAAGAATTGTGCTAGACAATGAACTTTTCAGGTCGATTTCCCGTACATTTTGCCGCTAAAACCGTCCTCGGTTAGTGGGCGAAGCTTTTGTCGAAAAGAATCCCAAATTAGAGCGGGAGCATGTAAACAACCAATCAACATGAGATTGAAGATAATTTATACGAGGGTAATTGGGTTATCTCCACCTTGAAATTACAACCTCGGATTTCAGTGTTGTACTCTTGTTTTGTCACTAAATTACAGGAGAAAGACGGGACCCCGGTAATCTTCTTACGGCTTTCTGTTAATTTAGCGGCTCAATCTCATAGCAGGAGAGCATCTCGTACGATTTATCGAACAATTGGATGGAGGCTTGCGGGAACGCTGCAAAACAAACACATAAGTCTCCGGGAAAAGTTCCAGCTACGCCTTGAAAATACCATATAATAAAATAAGGAGAGAGTGGTGCTAGACACATTCCGCTTGCTCGATTAGATCTATGGATCTCACAATAGGAGGATCTTGTGAAGGGAGAATTGAGTTCTTTGGTACGAACGCGCTTATTTGCTTAATTTTCGGGCCATTATTTCAGAGTTATAGCTCAAATCTGATCCATATTTTCTTCATGGTTTCTGAAAATCGAACTAATAATATCTTGTGCTCGGGTTCAAGAGAAACCGAGCAGGGTTGGACAGAAATAGTATCTGGATGCGGATTTCAGGTCAGAGCAACATTGTACACGGTGATTCAAAACGAAAGGGATATCCAGACACTGGAGAAAGTATGAGTAATTCAATGACGGTGAAGCCAAACTTGACTAAAACAAGATTGCTAGTTCACGAGATACATTCTCAATCTCTTATATTCCGGATTCTGAAATTGCTAGATTGAAATCTCGTAACCCTTCATGGATTAACGATTTTCTCTATTTCAATGAAAGTGACAAAGAAGTTTGGCGTTCGGAATGGAATTCGTGTAATGTTCTCAACAAAGCTTTGATCAGCGATCCTTCAGAAAAACTTCATGGTTCCAATGTTCCTAGGAAAATTTGGTGAATTTTGAATCGACTTAGAACCGGTCATGGTCGTTGTAATAGTTTTCTCTTCAAGTGGAATTCGGTCGAAAGTCCAAGGTGCGAATGCGGAGAAGAAAAAGAAACAAAAGAACATTTAGTAAATACTTGTCCAATATATAAATTTGACGATGGTTTCGAGGCAATTCATTCGGTGTTTGATTTTTTTTTCAGATCGTGAACTTCAAATTTATTTAACAAATAATAAGAGATTTACTAGTTCATATCAGTTTTTTCGTCTTCTTTTCTTGTTTTCAGGTGTGATTTGGAGATATTAAACTGCATTGAAAGGAGAGTAAAAATTTGTTCCGTTGATGGAATAGAAGCCCTTCAATAACAAAAAACAATTTTACTTATATGGGGAGACATAATTTTTCCTGAGGTTTTCATATGTGCCCTTGTATCATACGTGAAAATGTATGGTGCCCCATTTACATTTCCTCTGCTTATACTGTGATAACACATATTGTATGATATAAATGAATTGTACTGCACATTCTCAAAAAGAATATATATACAGAGTGTGATTTTTTTTTAAATTGACAAATTTTTTTCTGTCAGTTTGTTTGTGGAGAAAGCAGTTTTGAAACCTCGTGGGTACCGTTATTTTTAAATATTGCCCGGCAGTCGACTTCTGTTAAGCCATATTCAAGCGTTACAAAATTCCTCGAGCTTGAAGACGTCAAATCACCATGCGATTTTAACAAGAGTAGAATTGTTGTCTATCGAGTTTCGGATTATCCTTTCGCGAAATTAGCGTTAGTTTTAATTGTACTCCAATAATAGTAATGCCTGTGTGTCTTTTTTGCACGAATGGACGTACTGAACCGTGAAGAATACAACAGAATGTCAAGATAGACGCTTCGAGAAAGTGGATCTACGAGAATGGCTACTACGCGTCATACCGCGGATCGCTGACTGGTTTAGAAAAGAAGTAGACCTATCTCTGTACTTACATCGAATTGCCGTATTCGATCCTTTAGACTCTTTCACATGCTGCCTTAAACTGCAGACCACTGTTGTCTACATTTGAAATGGCGAACAAGCGACTGCAGTGAGATTCAGAATGGCATTATGTCGTAATCAGCAATGCATCACGATGATATTTTTTTTGCTCGGTAGTCAAGAAATTTTTTGAATTCTTGATGTAAAACTATCACATTGCCAAAAAATAAAGTTCACGAAGATTTTTCACCACTACAGTAAAGATGATTTTCGCCTTAGCCATTCTTCCATTTCCCTCATCTCCTTCCTCTTTTCCAATGAAAATTCGATATGATATATCGAACTGGAAAACCCGCTAAGAACCATATTACCGAAAACAGGCTTATACAGAAATTTTTTGCGCCTCGAGTTCATTTAGAATAATTTGGCGAGTATATGAAAATATATTTCGCCCGTTATTAAGTCGAGCACGTTGCCGGAATATTAATGGTTCTACGAGGGTCGAGGGGAGTTTTTGCGTAGCTTAGGGGATGGAAATAACAGTTGGGGTTGAGGATTTCTGATGACTACATTCCGAAGTTATCTTGGAATATCAAACTATTGATTTTGGCAGTGTGTGGGCTTTCGACGATTAGGAATTTTCGAGAGTTCGCGTGAACTGTTGACAGCAAAAAATCACGGTAGAAAATATTCGAAAAAATCGAGTGCAAATACAACTTATATTTGAAAAGTCTGAATTTGTAGATAAATGGCGAAGATAGATAGATTCTTACTGGGTCAAATTTGAGATGAGCTCGATCTTCCCAATTTCTCTCAGAAAAGAATAAATTCATTAGGATTTTTTTGAATTCATATGTGCTACTCAATACGGGGTCATCACATGGAGGGGATACCGGAGAAAACCTACACATGTGTTTTTCAACCAATCGGAACGTGTATTTCTGAAAGATCACCATCGCAACGGATGAATTTTAGTGGACATTTTTTCCTCGTGGGTACCCAACAGCGAATTATACTGACATTTTTTGTTACGTTTATAATGACAAAATATTTTCTCAATTCGTCTGCTGATAGTGCGGATGAACTTGCCTTTCTCTTAGTTGGATCTATTTGTAGCTTCCGACTCTTAGCATTTTTTACAGCTCTTGCGTTGACAAATTCTATGTCAGAGAATCGATTAAATTTGCGATTATACCTTTCGAAAAATATTCCTGCAACTGCTTAGCTGTAGAGTTCCGTAGAACTTTGATAACACTCTCCTTGTAGTCTTCGGAGTTCTTTTTTCGCATGTTGAAGGCATAGTCTTCAAGAATGAGCGCCAGTTCTTCCACAGTTATATCCGCTCTGTCGAAATCATACGCTTTTTCAGCGCAAAAGTTTATAAACTGCTTCCACACACTTGCCTTCAATTTCCTAGTATTCGCGGGTGTCAACTGCTTAATATTCTGGCGAATATTTTCTTTACATTCTAGACCGAAGCGAGATACTTTTTTACGTCGTGCTGTTTTTGACAAATTCAAAACAGAAATAATTTCTAGCTTAGAGTTTTACTGAGCTGCCAAGGTAACTAAATAATCAACTCGGAAAAACCTTCTATGTTTTGCAATTACTTGATGAAGACGGAAATTTATGTTGTTGGAAGTAAACACATTTGGTGTGGAATTTTTTAACCGAATAACACACCACGTAAAATTAAATCCGGAAATTTTTCTCGCTCATGAATATTTTAAAAAAATTCATGGCTCGAAAAATGTTCGGAAGTAATATTTGACCTCTAGTGGTACTACTAGTGAAAATCTCACAGAAATAGGAAATTTTTAATCAAAACAACTACAAGGGATGCACCGGCTTTGAGAAAGCTCTCTAAAGACTTCAGACAATTGTATTTTTTAATTTCAGATCACACAAGTTAAATGAAAAAAATGAAAACTCAAGAAAGCTTATTGAAAACATCAATGTGGAATGGAGGTTTTACCTTCAAACGAAAATGCAGTAATTTTCATGATAAACCTTTAGAACATCACATTTCAAACATATATTTCCAATATTATATGTTAAAAAAAATGTTTGATTACCCAAAACTGAAAAATAAAAATGGTAATTTGCATTTAAAGGGATTTGTCTTGAGTGCACGATATGGCAACGTCGAATTCAGCTTACTCGGAAAGAAAAGGACGTCAAATGTGTTACTTTGCTCAGGAAAACAGAGATAGCTATACTTCGATCTGGTTAGAGTAGAAGACAACGACCAAGGAATAGAAAAAGAAGAGCACAGACTGTCATATTACTGACAAATAGCAAACGGAAATTGTTTGGTTATATTGACAAAGAACACGTGTGTACCACAAAATAGGAATAAATATTTCATTATTCTATAGCAGAAAAAGCTATTCTACTAAACACATGTTCACTTCGTGCATGCATGGCAAATCCCAAACCCCAATTTTGAAACCTGACTGAAGGTTATTTGGGAAATTGATGAATCAAACCAATAATAATTATGTTCAAATTTGCATTTGCAGTAATAACTCAAATTCAGGAAAAACTCCAATTGGATCGCAAAGAGTTGGTTACATTCATTATTTCTTGAGATATCCAAACCAATGTTCCGAAAGGAATCAGAGCTGAATCAGTCAGATTTCATTTCTTCGGAAATATTGCTCTAGAATTCCACGAACTGAACGTGGTTCGCAGCCGGAATGCTATTGGTCGTTAAATCGACTCAAATTCGTCGATAAATCTTGAATTTCAGACAGTGTACAAATCGCGAGCGCAGTCTTTTGATTAGTTCTTCGGCTTGCCGGGAGGCAAGACGTGATTTGCGGTGTGTTTCTCAGACGTTACGATTTTAATATCGATACTAGGTTCTTTCGCGACCTCAGCAAATAAATCAACACCACCTCTGCGCTTCGAGGGGCAAAATAAAGCAAAATATTCCGAGAGAACGCTGTCAGATTACGAACTTAAAATTTCATCCCATTTACTTTGGGAAGTCAAGTGTGAGGATGTGGTGTGCGGGGTTGCCAAATGAGGGGAGTTTTCTAGAAAAGTAGGAGTTTGTTTTTCTTTGGTTCCATATGGGATCTCTTTCGTGATTTTTATCTGTAACAAAATTGACCTGGGAAATTGTGAAGGATTTCTGGTCTTGCACAGATAACTAGAAAAAACACGAGTAATTGCGTTGATGTCATAAGGAAGATACCTTTTGAAAGCTTTTTCGAGATGCCTTAAAACAATATTGGAAACTTAAGTGGTTTTCCAGTATCATAGTCCCCACGGCAGATCGTAAACACAATAACTTTCGAGAGGAACAACTCAGAAACTCGATATATGTTTACTCGATATAGATTTTGATCTCAATTACGAAAGCAGAATTCTTGAGTATGCAAAATCGACCCAGTGATTCCACAGATATTCCCATTCACAATGTCAGTTTCTCAATATTTCCAAAGATACAGATGAGATCTAATTGAAATCCAGAACTTGATTCAAAGATGACATCTTGAAGATTAATATAGAATTTCGTGAGGCTAATACGCGAAGACTGTAGAATATTTTGAGGATAAATTTAAATTTCATAGTATTAGTGTAGTATATGTATATATATTCTTTTGAGAACGAGCATTACATTCTTTGGTATATCACAGTGTTAGCAGAGGAAATGTAAACGGGGTACCATACATTTTTCCGTATGATACAAGAGCACAGATAAAAACCTCTGGAAAAACTCTGTCTCCCCGTATGAGTATTATAATTTGTTCGAAGAAAATGGATGGCATCTTTTTCATTAGAAAATAATTTTCGCGTCATCTTGAATTTATTTTGACAAAATATCTGAAACAGAAAGAGGGACCGAAACCAGAGGAAGCAGTAAATAAAATTACCTACATTTGCTCTCTGACCGGGAGAGTCTTTCGACCAGGTTCGGTCCTCCAAGCAATGATATTTCAAATCCTCAGATAAACGAGGATTGCTACAGGCCACTTATATTGGGGAATCATCTCACATAAATCCATAATTGGTTATTTCACACTATAAATCTAATGAAATATCGGGAATAAATTGAAAAACTTCCAACATACATTATGTCAGGATGACATAAAACGAAACGAAATTTTCGAATTTTTTTTCGTGGACTTCGAGTGTAGTGGAATTCCGATAAGGGAAACGTTCTGGCAACTCTGTAATATTGCACATCCTCTTCGCTCCCTGGCGGCGGGGACGAAGCGAAAACTACCGCCTCGCTCTTGTATTCTTGTACGGTTTTCCGTTCCTCTGCAATTCTTCTGCACAGACTGCGTCCGATTCGATACGTGGTCGAACTTTCTAATCCCCAAAACAGCTCGATCGACGTTTTCGGAAGCCTTCTCGCATTCCCCCGAGTGAATTTTGCCACTTCATCACTTTTAATTTGATTTGGCGTTCTTTGGTCCCGCAGGAGAAGAGTTGGCGACGTAATTATCGGTCATGAATGGGATGAATCGGGGGGTTTCTCGTTCTCTTCCCCCTTCACACTCGACCGTTCCGAGAATTGGTCCAGAAAAATCAACGAGTTGGTTCGGATTTCGAACGAGGTCTCGTTTCGACGATTTATTTCGGCCGGCAACTTGATTTTACACAAAAAATCTAGAAAAGCACTGACGTGAAGTCAGCAGCTTTTACGCGTTTGTTCACATTGCGAAATGGTGACTTGGAAATTTCAATGAAACATGAAAATTTTCAAAAAAAATTGAAAGAAAAAATTTTTTTTCTTCGAATTTTTCATGGATAATTTTTTCTTATTGACACTGTACATATTCCAACCAAGTTTCATTTCGATCAGATAAATATTTCTAGAGTTATTGAAAAATCAAAATTTCGGCAGATTTGGCCCATTAACGAACTTAACCGAGATATTCAGGATCGAAAGCTAACCTGAAAATTTCAAGACTCTAAGTCCTTCCGTACAAAAGTTACAGCGCACACGGCCGGCTGGACGGACAATCAATTTTGACCACGGATTCTTCATCAGTGAGTCCAACCTAGTCGTTTGAGACCAATTTCGGCTGAAAATTCGAAAATTACAGACATCGTGACGAAATGATAACGCGCTGTTCCCCAGAACAAGCGCGTAAACAGATGAACAACTGTCATTCCGTCGTGTTATCATATACAGGATGATACGTTATAAGATGCTGATCCTTAAGGGTAATAATCCGAAGATGAAGAAGAATAAATCATCAAATGAACCTGAATTCTAAACCTTAGGACCGACCGTAAACACAGTAACTTCAGAAAGAAACAACTAAGAAACTCGATATTTGTAGAGTAGGCTTGGATCTTAATTACGAAGGCCGAACTCATGAATGGTTGGAATACACCCAATGATTAGAAGGAAGATTCTATTGTGCAATTCACTTGTATTCCATTTCGGTCTTGTTATCTGATACAGATACAAGAAAATACATTTTCGTTTCGTGTTTAAAGTGCATTTTTAATACACCTTAACAACATCTTCGTGTCATGAGTGCAACGATATTGATCAACTGGTCAATAAGTTTTTCAATTATCTGCTTATTTAAGAAGCATCAACATTTCTGATAAAGATCAGAAAATATTCGTCGGTCGTGCCTTCATTTTGATAACGAAAGAATTAATCAAATGCGATTAATTCACCCACACGGGGTCTCTACTATTGAAACCCCAAAACACCTGTATAAACCAATTCAGGTCAAAACACTTACCCCGTTTCCGTTGCTTAGTCGTAATTCAACACCACGTGATATTGTTTGCTCTGGTCGAATTCGTGAATTGGCAGAATCCGCCCAAAGACTCACTAGATATGCCCATTTAAAGTTTTATTTTTCTAAAAAAAAAAGATCAGATCGAATTGAAATCCTGATATTTCTCGCTGCTATTGGCATCGTTATAGCATGCAGGCCGTGTGAAGGTGCCTGACCTTGAGATATAAAAGAGGTTTGATGACATTCGAATGTGGCTGTGTTGCCTAGCTGTAATTTACAACCACGTGGTAAAAGTGTGACTATCGTGAAAAAAACGTTATAAGTATCTCGAATGTTGAGGACTTCCGATCTCAGACAATAATTGGAGGGGTCGCTGAGCTCTTCCTCCAAACTATCGCCTTCGATCGGTAAAATACCCTAAACGGTTCCGATACTCAATATATCATTTCCTACGAACCGAATAAATCCACGATAGTTGAAACAACCACAAAACTAAAAGCGCATCTCGAACAGTATCGCCAAAATCTCGCAGACGGGATCATCTCAACAAACATCAGGTCGGACCCGAACCTGAACGAAACGGGTCACCTCCATGAGAAATCTGAAGAGAGCATCCCAACGACGGCATCTCCACGTAGCTGGAACCCGGGGATAAAACTTTGCACTCAGCCATAATTGCCTGTGCGGTTTCTCCGAGACGATGTCCAGGACCCGATGAGCCATGAAAAGCGGTAGGAAATATCGCAATATCCGGTGGCCCTTTCGACCCAGAAAAGGCCAAATTGTGTGCGTCTAAACGGCTACGCCGTGGCCCGGATCCCCCTGCCACGCCGTTTCTTTTCATTTCGGTATAATTTAATTATTTTGGATATTCGAGTCTTCGCACATACCATTCCGGCTTTCGTCCGGGCGCGCGCGCGTTCTCTCTGCCGTGAAATCTCTTGATATTTTGTTTTTCGCCGGAGAGAGATTTACGTCACTTTCCGAGACGTTTTTCACGTCGAAAAGTCATACGGATTTCGTTGGGGGAACCGCGAGGAGATTCTATCTTTCTTTCTCGTTTCTCTTTGTTATTCGTCCGGGTTTTGGGTAGTTTTGATTTTGTAGCTAGAATTTTCCATTGGAGTTATGAGGGAATTTGCTGTTTTTGCGCGCATGTTCCAGGGGAACAGCGTGCAATCTTTTTGTCCAATTGTCTGTTATTCTCGATGATTGAGCCGAAAATGGTCTTAAACGACTAGGTTGGTCTCACTGATGACGAATCCGGTGTTCAAAATGCGAAGACTAAGTTCGTTAATGGACCAAATCGGCCAAATTGTTTCGGAGTTATAGCCATTTGAAATTTTTAGGTTAATTACCTCATATTTCAGAAACTACTGAAGCGATTGGATTGCAACTAGGTAGTTAGTTGGAGCATAACAACGAGCAACTTTGAGCGAGATTTCGTTGAACTCTTATGGTCACTGAATTGGAAAAAAATTTTTTTTCAAAATTTTGTCCGAAAATTTTTTTTTTTGAACCATTGTGCATATTCAAGAACAATTCCAGTAATACCTTGAGCTCCATATTTCACAGCAGTGTATCAAATTTCAATCCGATACGGCTAATAGTTTTGGAGATATTGGAAAAAAATATGTAGAATTTCGTGGTTGTCTTCTCGATATCGTTGTTTTTTTTTCGTTATAACTCAAGAAATACTGATTCAATCATGATGAAACTTTGCAGCTGGTTCAAAGATGCTGAGTATTAACTTTGTGCGAAATTTCGTGATGATCGTGTCATTAGAACATTTCGAAAAAAAAATTATTTTCAAATAATCAATATTCTGTGATCTTCTCATCATTTTATACTCATTAAATTCTGTATAAACCTTCACACTGTAATTTTTCGATGGAAAACTGGAGTTCAATTCGATCTGATCTGTATTTCTGGACAAATTGGGAGATTAAATTTTGAATGGGTGTATCTGCGAAATCATTGGGTGGATTTTACCCATTCACGAATTCGGCCTTTGTAATTAAGGTCCAAACCTTCTCTACAAATATCGAGTTTCTAAGTTGTTTCTTTCGGAAGTTATTGTGTTTAAATAGTGGGAAATACAAATTTTGAATTCGTCTGTCTGCGAAATCGATGAGTGTATTCTACCCATCGATTATAGCTTTATTTTGGGAGGATTTTACATCATTTCTTTGATATTTAGGGTTTTCACTCTCAATATCTGACAGAACTATTAAAATTGAATGAAATTGTGTTTTTCGTGGAAAACATGATTGAACTATTATCCAAGGGCAGTTTCTTGAAAAACAGATTGCCTAGTGAACACTACCGGGACGATAAAAACGATAAACAAAACTGTGACGTTTCAGAGTACAAGTCTGACTCTCTCATCAGAGAAACGAGAAAATTTTGAGAATTATTTTCTTTCGATTTTTCGTTCAGTGGGACTTTTGTCAAACTGACATTTTTTTAGTCAATTCTAATATTATTTCTGTTTCGTTCATCAGGCAATCTGATATCCAAGAAACTGCAATCCGCAAACGACAATTTCATTATTCCTAATAGTTCTTTTTCAGATATTCGGAGTGAAAACCCAGAGAAAACCTAAAAAATGATGTATTTATTCTACCCATTCACGAGTTATAACTTCTGATTGAATCTTCAATGATACTATGAAAATCTCAAGTCTCTAAGTTGTCGTTAGATGTTCAAGTTATACCATTCAGAAATAAGAATTTATCAAAGAACTAAATGAATGAAATCATCCGTTTCACTTAGGTAGATTAATCGGAATCATCCACCGGCACCAGGTTAGAAAAACAACATCCTCAGGCCCGAAACTTTTACTTCGAAGTTCAAATAAGGTTGAACCTGAGCAGATTTCCTCGTCTATAGACACGAAAGTGTATTATAATAAATGGATTATGTAGCGACCGCCTCGAGGCCGCTGTACAACATCTCGGAAGGTTATTTGCAGAGCTCATCCCTGACTGATGCACTCTCTCACCCCTTTATGTGTTTTTCTCTCAGGCAGATAAATTCAAATTTGAGAAGTTTCCTCGACAGGGGCGCCGTTAAGTTCAACGCTGTACGTGAGAGTCGGTTTTGGGCTTTTAATTTCGTGCGCCCACTGCCGAAGTTAGGCCTACTTTTTCGCAGCGAAAAACGTAGTTTGCGAACTTTTCCTCTCCGGGCAGACACGTCTGGTTGTATTTCTTTCCTGTAATATTTATCGACTGAATTTTCTAGATTTAGATTTCTCACGGAGCAGTTCCATCTCGGTTGCCGTGAATTTTCGCCGGAATTTGCCACGTCTTTGCCCGGCGAGATGACTGTTAGTCATGAAAAAAAGATCGTATCTTCTTGGGAATTTATGAGTTTCAGTGAGACAGTTGCGTTGGTGTTGGTGTCTCTCAACTGATAGGGGGACTGTAAATATTTTCATCATGTTATTACGTGGCTAAAATAGCAAAGATATACATTTCATTCCGAAATAACTCCATCACATCTGAATAGAATCAGTTTCGATACGAACGTAACAGTGTTTATTGAAATGAATCTCTGTTGTAAATAATTCGTGAATTAATTATGAAAATTCAAATTTTCATTGAATTTCAGGCGGCTCCCTTTTTCTTTTTCAAGGTGGATTTTATGATCTAGAAATGGGTAATGTTTGTTGAATTTGCAATAATAATTTTAACCAAAAGATTTTACAGTATAAATTAATTCAACTAATAAACTAACTAACGGAGAAGTCTAGACTTCTGCAGATTTTCTGGTCTTGAATCGCTCAAAGTTGCTACTTTTTTAACTTTCAGATTCTGTAAAGTTTATCTCTTCTTATTTCAATTTTCCATGTAAATTCACAAAATGATTTCACGATACCAGTCGATTCGATTTAATCAAGTTTATTCTGCTCATTATAACTAGAATACCACGATGCTATTAAAATTTTTGAGCGCAACAGTAACAGTCTAGACTATGGTTAAAAATGGCCTGACTTGTCTATTAATAGTTCCTTTAGATTCTTCGCAAAATCAAAACAGTCTTGCCTGTCAAAATTCCTTTAAGAATAATGATTTCGAAATTTTTTTCTCGGAGTTCAGTTTCCCTTTTTCGAAACCACAAATTCAGCCACATTTTTCTTCACATTGTGGTCTCCCATTTGCCCATATTTTCATTCTCTAATATATAAATGTTTACAAATTTATACCCTGATTTAAAAAAATGTTCAAGATCCATTTGCCTAAAATTCATAAATTTCCAATTATATTTGTGAAACGATAATTTCCTTCTATAAATCAGAACTGCAATTTAGTTCTTTCGCACTTGATAATTACATGATATGCAAATTATTGGTCGATACCTAATTTCTATCATAAATTTACATTCTTAGTTCTACTTGAAATTGCTTTTTACGTTCAATTGAAACCTATCATAATATTTTACAACAAAATATGACTCAAAATCCTCATAAATCACTACTTTTTGACTAGATCGGACATTCATGAAATTCAAGGTATTTATTCAAAGTTCTTTCTACTTTTAGATCATGACAAGCCTATTGAAATGGATAACTATCAAGTATTTTCTTTCCTGAATAAGCTACTGAGATACTGGAATAGAATTCTCTGGATTAATTAGTGGAATGTGGTTAAATTGAACTCTTCTTATATTTTATTTAAGGATTCGGTATCCTTGATGCCTAAATCCTTCTCGATTAATTGAATATTGCGATATAATATAATCGAATTAGTGAAATTTGTGTTCATTGGAGAGTTATTTTCCATGTTTTGAATGAACCATCAAGAAAAACCTGCTCAACTCAAGTTCATTATTGACTGAGCAGAAGTTTCGTGTAAATGTCTATTATTCTATTTTTTATTATTTTTTTTCCCTGAAAAATAACTACTTGTCACCTTGAGAACGGAAACAGCTAGCGACTTTTGAGGGTAGATTACATATCAGAATGCGTCGGCTGAGTTCGTTTATGGGCCAAATTTGCCGAACTTCGGTTATACCTATTGGAATTTTTCAGGTTACTTCCTCAATATCTAGGAGTTGGTATTGAGTTGCAGAATACGGACGGACAATTGTTGTGAAATTTTCTTGGGATCACACCGTTACCGAATTGAAAAAAAAATCCAAAAGTTTCAAAATATCTGTTGAAAATATTTACTCTAGAAACTTTTCTTCTGATTTCAATGACACTTTGCACATACTCCAATTTCCATAACAACTTAATGAGTTGCAGTTTCATTCGATCCGAATTTCCGGAGATATTGGAAGAAAATATGTCAGTTTTCCTCGATATCGTCGATATTTCTGAGTTAACTCGAAAAACACAAATGTGATCATAATGAAAATTAATTGTTAGTTGAGAAATGATGTTGCACAACTTTCGGCAATATTTCATGATAATCGTGTCACCAAAAAAATTAAGAAAAAGAATTCAAAAATTTATTTAGGCCCTTGAGTTTGAACATGCGAGCAAAAGCAGCTGACTTCACGTCAGTGTTTTCTGTATTTTAATCGGTTTTTGTTTAAATCTACAAATGAGGAAGGGTTATGTAACGTTTCTGGTTCCTTAAACAAGAAATTTTCAGTAAACAATGGGGTTTTTCCTGAATTTCGGTTATTACTGCAAATGCAAATTTGAACATAATAATTATGGGTTTCAATTCATCATTTTCCCAAATTACTTTCAGAAAGTATTCAAAATCAGATTTCAAAATTGGGGTTTGGGATTTGCCAGGCATGCACGAAGTGACAACGTTGTTTAGTAGAATAGCTTTTTCTGCTATAGAATAATGAAATATTTATTCCTATTCTGTGGTACACACGTGTTCTTTCTCAATACAACCAAACAATTTCCGTTTACGATTTGTCACTAATATATGACAGTATGACAGTCTGTGTTCTTCTTTTTCTATTCCTTGGTCATTGTCTTCTACTCTTACCAGATCGAATTATAGCTATCTCTGTTTTACTGAGCAAAGTAACACATTTGAAGTCCTTTTCTTTTCGACAAAGCTGAATTCGACGTTGCCATATCGTGCACTCAGGACAAATCCCTTCAAATGCAAATCCCCATTTATATTTTTCAGTTTTAGGTTATCAAACATTTTTTAAAAATATAATATTGAAATTATATGTTTGAATTGTGATATTCTAAAGGTTCTTCATGAAAATTACTGCATTTTCGTTTAAAGGAAAAACCCCCATTACCGATCCCGAACCGAAAAGGATACACCCCGCAAAAATTAATTTTCGAAATTTATTCCAAGCAATTAGTATACGAAGATTGACAAATCGTCTTTTGGGGCACCGACCGCCCGTAGATGCAGTAATTGTTCATTAGATCCTTTGACTAACGAAAATAAATGGATGAACTGAGAAGCCAATAAACTCCTAGTCAGATCGATGCTGCCACGGTAGAGAGAGAAGGGGGGGAAGGACAGTTGTCTGCCTTGTGACATGTCCTCCGAGTTTCCGCTCCCGAGGTTTTTGCCGGGAAAAATACTAGTCGAGTCTGGATTAAGTTTTCCGCGTTCCTGTACATCCAGAATAGAAAGCGGAGTGGCGGAGATACAGATTTGTTTCGTCTGAACTTTCGGGTTGGATATGATTTTTTGTGGTTTCCTGACCAGCGGGAAGAACGCATAGAGATCTCTTCTGAGCCCTGGACGGTTTCCGTGTTCATGATTGAAGTTCCTTTAATTCCTTTAGAGAGCGGAAATTATATTCGTTCCCATTTTTGTTGTTGGCATTTATGAATGAAAAATATCTGTTCGGTTTATTTAATACGTATTCAGTGCTGCCAAAATGGGCGAAATATTTGTAATACGAAGGATGTGAATACAGGAATTCGTTCTTCGTTATTAAGCCCCAAACCTGCTCTAGAAATATCGAATATCCAAGTTTTTCCTTTTGGGAAATATTGTGTTCAAGGCCATCCGCCGGACATTTCTCTATTTTCCCTCCCAATTTTTGCGCGCATGTTCTAGGGAAACAGCGTGCTATCGTTTTGTTCAAATGTATGTTATTTTTAAATTTTGATCCCAAAATGAACTCAAACGACTAGGTTGGACTTACTGATGACGAATCCAGTGTAAAATTGATTCTGCCGGCCTGCCGTGGACACGATAACTGTCTAACGGAGCCAGCTAGCCATTCGAAACTTGCAGGGTACTTCGCGCATCAGAAATCCGCGATTAGGTTCGTTAATGGGCCAAAAGGGCCAAATAGTTCAGGAGTTATAGCCATTTGAAATTTCGAGGTTATTTTCCAGATATTTCGGAAACTACAGAAGCGATTGAATTGAAACTTGGCAGTTAGTTGAAGCATAACGACGCGCAACTTTGAGCACAGTTTCGTTGAAATCGTATGGTCACTCAATAAAAAAAAATTTCAAAATTTTTTTGGAAAAAATTTTTCTTCCTGGAACTATTCTTCATATTCGAAAACAATTTCAGTTATATCTTGAACTTCCTATTTCACAGCAGTGTACTAAATTTCAATTCGATATAGCTTTTGGTTTTGGAGATATCGGAAAAAAATATGTAGAATTTCTTGGTTTTCTTCTCAATATCGTACTGATTCTATCGTGATGAACTTTGCAGCTAGTTCGAAGGTGTTAAAGGACAACATTGTGCAAAATTCCGTGATGATCATGTCATCAGAACAATTTGAAAAAACATTTCAATTTTTTTTTCAAATATTTCAAATTCTGTAATCTTCTTATTATATTAAACTCATTACATTCTGAATGAACCTTCAAACTGTCATTTTTCGATAAAATACTGGATTTCAATTGTATCCAATCTGTATTTTTGGAAATATTGGGAAAATAAAAATTTGGAATGGGTATATCTACGGAATCAGTGGGTGGATTTCACCCATTCATGGATTAGGCCCTCGTAATTAAGGTCCAAACCTTGTCTACAAATATCGAGCTCCTAAGTTGTTTTTTCGTAACGGCCGACCGTCAACACATTTTCCCAATATTTTCGAAAATACAGATTAGATCGAATTAAAATCCAGTAATTTATCGAAAAAAACTGCCGTGAAGGAAGCAGCTTGAGCGCGCATGTTCTATTGGTTGCCAAAGCGGTCATCTCCATTAAACATGCCCGAGAAAGCCGCTGCCATCACGGCAGTGCCTTTCTAGGTTTTTTTTCCAAATCCAAATCGTCCAATTGCAGCACCAACTCGAACGATCCCCCTTCAGATCCAAACCGTCAAGTTACAATTCCGCTCAATGCAAGATATTACGCGAAACGTTCAACGGATACGTCAAGTCCAGCGGTTATCGTTTCCAACAAACTGGCACTCGCTTCCAACTGGCAGATTTACGCTCCGGGCCGAAGATCCTCAATCTCCCGTACCCGAAGCAGAGCTAGCGATACCGCGAAAATCCAATATTCCTCCATCTGCACGATTGCCTCTGCATATTTGACGCGATCAAAACTGGAACTGATGCATTTATACGGATGACCTATAAACCCGGAGTCTGTCTAACAAACTCCGGCATTCGTTCATTAGCCGGACAGAGCGGGACGGTTTTATGCATTATTCGTGTACCTTCCGTATTTAAAAAAAAACCCCAACCTCCCTCTTCCGCCCCTCTCTGAAACCCGACCGATCCGGTGTTGCAATGACCGAATACCGTTGTTCCATATGCAAATTGAATTTTGTACGTGTGTGATGGAACGCAACTGAATATTGCAATCTCCATATTCCTGAGGTGTCATTCATACTCCGTCCCACCGCCCGTTTGACTTATGACATTTATGTTAATTGAACCTCGTTATTGTCTCTGGACGCGTCACGCATGCCGGATGGATCAGGCTAGAGGCGCTGCTATCGACTGCTGATTGATCCGAACGTTCTGCTATGAATGAGTTTGCTATTCTGCTATGTATTAGGGATGATTCATAGGAAATTAGGTTAATGCAGAGTAATCTGTTTGTGTTGATGATCCGGCATTGGGATGCAACGTTTCCTCGCATGCTTCTTGCGTCTATGTCAATCGATATAGTGACGAAATATAATTCCATTCATTGGGGATTATATAGCTTTTCTATTGTATCGTCATCGTTCGGATCATGGATAATTTTTTTTCGCAATCGTTAAAATCATTTTTATTATTCAGAGACAACAGATGAATATTGGAAGTATTTACTAATACAAAGATCCAGAGATAATGTATTGTATGGACAAGGTTCAAATAGGCGCCCTTAAATCATTAAACTTCCGATTTTGACAGGAAAACTTCAATAGTAAAAACTATATTGAGATGTAGAGTCGTTTCACTAATGTCATCTCCCACTAAAAAGGATCGTATACACCAGTCCAATGTCATACGGAATCCTTGAACACATTATACAATCCTACAGACCATCAGGCGTCCGTATATACTATCAGGCGTCCGTATAGACTATCACGCGTCCGTGAATAGATCAATTACAGACATAATCACATGAAAATCTAGCTTGACGTGATCGAATACAGTGATAATGATATATGGGGCTTCAAACGGGGTCGTTGTTGAAACTTTAACCCTGAAAGAATTCTCACTACTTCCGGTTCTACCGACTTACGAGGCGAACCCCATCGGCCTCCGGGCATCGCATCTGGAGGCGCCGGCGAACGATTGAAATTGCTAATGAGAAAAGACAGAAGTTCGATGCAAGTGTGCCGGGAATATATTGAAGAAGTTCGCGCAGTAGCACACAATATGGCGGCGTGCGGGCGGATGGATGTAATCAGACAGGGAAAGACGCAATAACCGTGCACTTCGGGCCGATGGCGTTCCGGTGACAACTTGCCAGCGAGTTCCTCATAACGACCGTAACGGAAAGCACTCGGTGAAGAAGTGCCGAAAGTTTGGCAAGTCTTGTAATCAGGGTGTTTTCGCTGGCGTTTGACGAGATTTCGGACGTTTATGGGTGTTTTTCTTCGGAGGAAATGGACAGATGTGGGTCTGTTAGAGATGAGAGATAGCGGTTATTGATGACATTATGAGATATTGGATATCTGAACTGATGATAAGCTCTGTTCATTTCCTATGTTTCACTTTCTTCGTTTAAATTTCCATTTCGATTTCAAATTATCCTGCCGCATTACTTTTTGAATACATCCTTGAATATAGACTGAGGAAAAGTGAGTTGCAGTCCATTATTCATATTTCTTAGCCCGACAAACTATGCTTTTCCAGGAATTTGCATACTTATTGAACCAATGTTCCATTATAGTTGAGTTATCTGACCTTGTCATTTTAAGAATTTCATATTTTAAACCTACGAAAGAATTGATATAAAAAAGCCTCCTACTACTCCCATAGCACAGACTTGTGAAGGTCATCGAAAAATTCGAGTGATAGATTTGCCTTTTGGGCACATTGATTCAGAAGCAATCCTAGCAAAAGGCACCCGGATCATTATCTCGTCCAGGGTCGCAAATTGGCGCAGGAGCTGGTATATTCCGATAACCCTGTGTATTACGAGATCTTTCAAAGAATACTCGAAAGAGTTAAAAGATTGCATTCTTCAATTAATTCGGTAGCCTGATCTTTCAACTTTCGACTGAAGCAGTCGAAACATCTTCCGGATTTTTCCATTTCGAGTTTAAGCAAGCCCAGATTCACTTATGATAAGGAATAACGCATTAGGTATATCACTGATTTTCTGATCGTTTCCCGATACACTTCGCGATCTTAAAATTCCTTAACGATCGTAAAATCTCCGTCATAAAGCCAATCTTCTCGAGTAGTCCCGACTTCACAACTAGATCCAAACTCCATCGTCGGCGGAGCTTTCACTTTCTGCAATCGCCCTTCCTGCGCGTAAATTGACAAAGTTCTTGCAATATCGGTTCCCGAAGGCACCGACGAAGAACGTATTAACTGCAGGTGAGAGAAAGTTACGGGGAACGTTATAAACTCCCGCGAAAATAAAGATCCAACTCTGTCAGGAGGAACTTCGCCAGACCGAATATCGAGAGCAGATTTCGCTGTACATTAAAAGTAATTCCCCGAGTTTGTAGAGTTTCTGCAAGATCCGCATCGGAGGATTTCGTGTCGCGTCATTGAATGCACGGTTTTTACTGCACCGAAAACATGTATGGGAGTTTCATCGATTTTATATTTCAATGATGTAATAATCGGATTATATGGCTATATACAGGTGGTTCCAAAAAAATATGTCAAGAAACATATTCAGTAAAGCAATAATGAAATTCAAATGGGAGAAATTTGCTTCATGATAATAATGATCAAGATCTATAATGCCATACTATACTAATTGAATCAAACGTGAAAGATGCAAAACTTCATCTCCCAGATCGAAGGATATGATGGAATTTGAATTTATCTACAAAAATAAAGAAAACTCCTAGGAACTAATAGGCTATGACATGTTTATTTCTGAAAGTTCCATGTATTCTTAAAAAATTTCCAAAATCGCACCAGTATGAAATCCAACTCGACCCCTCCGCCTTCATGAAATAAAAATGAGGCCATATTATGTGTAGATTTGAAGGCCTGTGCTAGTTTTCTATAATAACAGTTATAACATGCTTCCCCTGAAAAGCAGCGTGAGTATCGCATTGTTAATAATTTCAGAAATTTTTCAAAATTTCGTTGCATTTCTTCCAGAAAATCATTTCCTGTTCGAAATCTCGTAGACAGTTTTTGACAGATTTCTATGGTATTTGGCACAGAACTGGAGGGCAGAATTATGAAATGATAAACCAAATTTCAGCTCTTATAGATGTCTATTTGCATAAAGATTGGACTATGTCTAATTCCACTTTCTCAACGAATTTGAACGAGTGCGTGAGAGCTCATGATCTCATGTAGGTGCCTCTTCGAAAATTTCAATTTCAAAGTTCATTGCGAGCGATTTACGAAGAAGATTCAATGAATATTTGATTTTATAATCTATTTTCATTATTGAGACAAACGAACTCAAGAACCTCACGATGAAGAATTTCTTGTAAGTTCTACTGAGCTCTTGAAATAATCAGAATATAGTACGGTTTCAGTAAATGATTCGAGAATTTGGAAATTTGTAAAGTCAAAGAAGGTTCCAGGCTTAAATTTAATCCGCAACTACCCGTTGATTCTGTCAGTTGGCAAGGAAGATATGTGAGTTTGAAATTTAAAATTTTAGAAATTTCCCATTTGATATGTCCAAGTCATATTCGGAGACATCTTAAGCCTATATTTTTGTTCTCAACTCCGATATCAAAGATTTTGAATTCGAAATTGGTTCAGACCAGTATCAATTGAAAAATCTGCAATTACAGACATTCATTACTGTTTCTAACAGCAAGAGCGAAATGAGAATCTTTGAAATTCATCCACCTACTCCTCGCCCCTTTGTTGCGACTCAATATAGCAAAAATCAATAGGATATTTTTAAAATGAGTAAATAATTTACGATTCTCCAATATTCATGAATCCTTACTAAAAAACTCTGCAAATATCCTCAATTATAAATGGGCGCTGGTTTTCCAACCGAGGTTCTGTAAACACAGCTCATTTATCCCTCCCTTAAAGCACAGACTATCCGTATTATCATAAAATCCGCATAAATCGAACCAAGACGTTAACGGAGCCCGAAGACATAGCCTGGATGATATTAGCCGTTACGCAAACCGATAAAAAACTTTCAAAGCCGAAACGATCAAAGCAAATTCAGGGAAGGCCTTTGATCTACCGACCATTCGGAGAAATACGACTGCTCAAACTTTGCCTCGTAGCGTCTATCAAGACTAGCTATTGACGGATTTTTTTCGAGTGAAAATGCACACCCGAAAATGCATCTGACAACACTGCTCTGAAACGAAATACTTCAATCTTCAAATTTGAATTCTCAATGGTAAAATTCACGAAAAAATTTCAGAACCAATTTTCGAGGTCATTCAAATCATGAACAATCGGAAGAAAATCCATAACGTGACTTTCAATCAATCAAGTATACTTACAAAAATCGATTTACCCAGAAGCGATAAGCTTTGTTTGTCTCTGTCCACTCACCTGAAATGGAAAATTGATGAATTGAAAATTTGAAACTACAAATAAATATTGTGTTCATAGGATAATTGAAAGCATCGATGATTTATTCACTTTCTCAAGTCTTTTACTTCAAACATTATGTCAGTTAATAAAATAATTCAATTTGTCATTCCTACGTAGTACGCTGAAGAATATGAAAAAATATCGTTATCGTTGTTGTCAAAATTTTTCTATTCACAAATATCCGCATTTGACAAGCTTGTCAGAGTCCGTTTGTAATCAGGTGTTAGTGAGTACACGTGGTAAGATTTTGACATATAATATTGAATAGATACTACTTAACAGAAAGATAAAATAAGTTACAAAATGGCGAATGAACTAACAGGCGGTCCATTGCGAAATGGCGAATGCGAGGGTCAACAAAACGCTACAACATGGAGGGTGAACCGCTCGGATGGGGTACTAGGTACGTCGTATTTATTTATTCATTCTTTCCTCATGTGATGGGTCCAGATATGCTTTAAAGGGAGTCTGGGCAGACGCAGAATTGTTAGGGAAACTAACATACGCCTGAGTATACCCTGAATTATTCTCTCACTTTCCTGTATGTGTATTTCTGAAGTTGCCAAACTTTGTTCCGAAAGCGAAACCTTTACATTTATGAAGGACCTCAGACTTCCAGTCTACTCCAACGAATTAAGGCCATAAAATCATTTATGCGAGGCGGAATCTCGAGTTCGAATACCACGAAATCCTCGACGATGCTCACGAAAGCCGAATTCATTCTTGCGAAGGTGAACTTAGCCTCACCGATGATTTATTGGGTACTCAAGATCTAAATTGACTGTAAAAAACGGCTCCGCAGGTTGCATGATATTTTACAATTTGATCCTGCAGAGAGAGCAGTACGGCCAGGGATAGCTTTGCGATTTATTCGCGGAAAAAGCTGAAACCGTGCGTGAAATATATTTAGAAGGAGAGTTGATTGATGGTTTTAGGTCTTCGAAGCTGATATAATTCTATGATAACCTTTAAATTGAGATTGAAGATATCAGAGCGTGAACCCTGCGTGGTTTGAGCACAAAAGGGAACTTCAATTCAATGACTCAGAGATTTGAATTAGGAACCTTGAGGTTCTGAAAGAATATCAGGGAAAATCATTCAGCATCAATGGAAAAGAGTGCAACTGCTTTGGGTTGCCATCAATCCCCAACATGTATGATGAAACAAAATACAATATGGGAAAAAAGAAAAAGGAAAGAGAAAAGAAACGGGAAGAAAAAAAGAAAAAGTAATAGGTCAAAACAAAGAAAAAACTCAAAAAAAAATTTGGAGACAGAAAATCAACAATAAAAAACTAATATAAGAGAGAGAAAAGGAGAGAAAGAGAGAGCAATGGAGATCTCAGTATTGCTGAGGACATAATCTTATAGATATGGAACATTTGGTACAGTAGTGAATCTTTTGATTTGAGCTTCAACGACCTCAATAGAAGAATCTTGCATAGTTAACGAAATAAATTCCGAAGCATAGTTCCCCAAACGATACCGAACCTTTCGTTCACGCCTCGTAGCACATTCATTGCGAAAACAGACGGTTTTCATACGTTACATCGATAGTTCCATTATCTCCCTTGTTGTTTAATCAGCTCGGAAATCCCATAACAGGCGGAATATACACGAAAATTCTCACAATACACATACATCCCGTTATATCGGTGGGATCTGTCTGTGACATTTCTGACTGAATAAATGACTGGAAAGCGCATTCAGCGAATTCATGGGAATCTATACTCTCTGTTAGGCACAAGTGCGCAAATATTCGAATTGAATTTCCTGGGAAATGAGAGTTACCTAGAATTTATGTCTGTCTCTATTGGGATTCCCTTCCAGTGCAGTGTTTCTGATAAGGAGACTTTCCACTCAAGATACATCTTTCGGATTTATCATTGCAGCATTTCGATTCAACAACGGACCCACGTTGGGCGCTAAATTTAGTATGTAGATCCATCGTTATTCGACGTATTGGATGAAAACGAGAGAATAACAAATGATGCGAATACTTTAGAACAGCATTCTGTACATCAGAATATCCGTTAACAAAAGATGGGAAATTAAAAGAGACTGACAGTCCATGGGGAGAATGAAGCGATGGCTGCGGGAGGCGCCCCATTTCTCTAATGGGCTTCCTCAGAACGCGGGCAGCCATCACTCTTTGGGTGACTTTGCATTTTCAATTGCCCGAAACCGATCGTAACAGAAACAGTCCCGATGCAAATGCGAGCCCCGGATGGAAATGAAGACGACATTGATGCCCGGATTTGGCAGAAAACGAATCTAGCATTGAAAGGTCGCGATTTCATCGTCTTTCGGAGAGAATTAGACGCATAATCGCGTCGAAACTGGGGTCTATTTCACTCATTCAAGTTGATGTGTTTTGGAATGATGGTTATCATTTTAACAGTGTTTTTCGGAATACCATTCATTCCCTTTTTTCAATAAATCAGTTGACCTGGAATACATACCATTAAGAGATTGTAGCAGCTTTATATTTAAGTGTAGCAAAATGGTGGAGGATATGGGATAGATTTATCTTTATTTATATCGGAAATATTCATAAACATTGTAGAAAGATTCTTCGGCTATTAGCGTTGATATTCCGCATAAGTTTTCCTGAAGAATTACTAACCTGAGGTTATTCCATCAGATTCCTATGAGAATCTTTCTGCCACATCTAAAATGAGCCGATGACTCCCTGAAATGCACTCAGAACTCCCACATATTCATTCACGAACCCATTAACCCCCTATCATACTACATAGCGGCCATACAGAAGAGGGTGAGGTCCCGGTTGATCAATAAAAGAAAAGCAATACCCCCCTCATTTCCAGGCAATCAAGAAAATTCGCAATAACCTGGCCCATGAACGGAATAGAAGAGTCAAATATTGAAGAGGGCAGGAAAAAAACTACCCACCAGGCACTTGAAAACACGGAATGTTGTCAAATTCTATTTTCTTCCGGACCGTGGGGCGGGTCGTAAACAAAGCCCAAGCGGCGAGGGGTACAGTCTAGATAAAACTTGAAACGGCTGCGAAAATGAATAATAGAAAAGGTCTTATAGTGAGAGTAGGTAGAAAGGTGCGGGTTAAATATGTATGGCATAGTTTACTGCGACCGTTAAGTTGCTGAACGGGAAAATTGAATCGTTCCTGTTCGTGTCTACACACCGTTCCCGACCGGAGATGGAAAATTTCCTTAATTATCCCTGGAGATGGGTGGTGGCGTCATAAAACTATTCGACGAGAAATAAAATATTTATACCTCGAACTATATATGCGGATACGCAATTTGCTGGTGCGTACGAGGAAGTTCCGTTTTGGGAAGTTTATTCTGGGCCATCAAATATCCCTAACCATAAATTCCCTCTTTTCAACCGATCGATTGAGGCATAAAAACCAGAAAGAAATCGATATAAGGAACAGTTTCTAGGGCGAATTGGCGGATGAGCCGGTTTCGATTTCTCTATAAGTTTTTTCGTTGTACATAACTACACTAATTACATTAACTCCACTGATTCTGTTCGGTGTGTTTTGTTGTAAACTTGCACTCTGTTCGTTGCGGAAATATTGGCAGTCAGTGAAGTCACAGATGACGTGCGCAGTGCATAGAGTGAGGTTATCTTCTGTGATGGTTATGCGTGAATATAATTCATAATCATAGACATCTGTGATTGACTGTGGATCCTGGTTGGACAAGTTTCGTTCTCTATGTGTAGTTATTTCTGGTCGGAATTAATTTTCATCATATCGTTATTCGAAATAGAATTTTGTCCGTAACGCCTTTAGAAAAACTTTACGACAAATCTTCATCACCTCGAAGTGGTAGCGAAAACACGAGAAGCATAGAGTTCTGTCATCCTGGGATTGCGTAACATCATCTATTATATATTTGTATTCGGTGAGAATCATAGAACAGATTGAACTACACTAAGTCCACTGATTCAGTTATCTATGATTACACTCAGCTGCACTAAGAATTGGAAGTCAGTGGAGTTGGTGTAGTTAGTGTAGTTCTTGCAGGTACAACGAACATACCTAATGAGTTGATTGTGTAATTGTTTTGAAATAGTCTAGAAGCTTGAAAGAAGTCATTTTGTAGCCAACTTTTGAGTTTGGTCTTTTCGTTTGTCGTTAGAAGAGTAGATTGTATCTCATCTATCACATTACCAGGTGTAAGTAAGTAAAACTATTTTCATCAAAAAAATCGAAAATTACAAATATCTAGATGAATTGACAGAGCTCTCGTTGCTTAGAACATACGCGTTTAAAGATAGTGGGATATTCCAGAGCGAAATATGAAATAACTCGGGAAATAAAACTTTTTTGAGCGTATGCCAACGTGACATAGTTCGAAATCTACCGATGCCCCAATCGCAATGAAGTACTCGAAGCCGACCGCATCGTCCCGCTGTCATTCACTCGGATGAAACTGGGAAAAACTAATCGAATTTCCATACTGAATCAAGTTTTTTTTCCATTAACTGCAATAGCCGGATAATTGTCAAGAAACGTGTCATCGCAATGCGACTCCGCAATGCCGATTGAAATTGCAGATGTCTCGTCTTCTATTTCTTGCGTTTTTATCATCCGGATCCAATTAAAACTTGTCGTTCAGATTTCGGATCCGAAAGGCTTAGTTGAGTCCATTCCGGTTCAATCGGATAGAACCGCAATTCGTAATGAAACAACCGATTGATAGTTTTAAACTCGGCGATTTGAAGTAGTAATACTTTATAACTATCTTTGTTTTTAGGGGTTGTTTTGGAGAGATTGGGCGCCATCTTTTGCACTTATGTCAGTAACTTTCGAATTGTTCCCAAACGACTAGGTTGAACGCAATTATTCCAATAGGTCTCTTGCATACATTTTTTTACATTGGAATAAAACATTATATCCGTAAGACTACTGAAAAACAACCGTGGTAAAAAATTTCAATTTTCAACGGGAAAACGACCTTTTAAATTTGGCTCCACATATTATGCTAGCGTAATGTTTTTGGACTGAAATTATTGTTTTGTTTACAACTTTTTTTTGAATGTTTCTGTATTGCAATTTATGTTGAATTTGCTTACCACTTATTAATTTGTTTGTTATCATAAATGAGATTGTAGTTGATTTTCTTTTGTTTTGAAAGCTAAAAGGTTTTTGCCTTCTTCCTTATATATTATTCAATAATAATTATAATATTGACGCTCCAAACGGAAGAAAATTCGCACCTTTCGTGACGTATCGGAATTTACACACTCTCTCTCTCTTCTCGTTAACTTTTCTCTCTAGCAAGCCAATAGACGGCAATGGATGTGTCGATCGGTGAATCTTGCAATAACGAGTGACGTAGAAGGCGATCTGACGCGTTTCTCCCGCTTCGACCTTGCGTCACGATTTGACCATTTTCAATACCGAATTATTCAAAATTCGCAAATTATTGAAGTGTGTGATATGATTTTGTATCGATATAGCCGGTAATTCGTCGGGCCTTCATCACGTCAACTTTCGAACATAACAAGCTAGGAACTAGGAACTAGAGAAAGTTGCTGACCAAAATATATGCTAAGATCATCAATGGGCAAAATCGACTGAAAGGTTTCAGAGTTATGCCCCTTCGAAATTATGAGGTAATTTCCTCAATACAATAAAGTACCGATTCTATCGGATTGAAATTTTGTAATTTGTCCATATATGAAGCCAATTAATGGCAGTATGGCACTGAAGCTCGGATTCAGTATCTCCCAGAGATGTACGTAACTATGTAGAAGAATTACTCGCAGGGCTCAAAGTCGGACCACTTTTCTCACACGCCTCGTATAAGCGATGCCTCAACAAACTCTTAACAGAATCAACAAAAAACTGAGTACTCTCTGTAATTAAGCTAATAGAAAAAAAAACCCAGAATAATTCCACTACCTAGGTCTAGGTTTTTGAGCTAGAGTGTTTGCAAACGTGGAGCATAGTTCACGAAGTTGTGCATAATTATTTTAAATGGTCATATATTAGTTTATGAACTCCCATCATCCATATAAACGTGTTTATGGCCGTCCAAGTTTAACTCACCTCGAGGGAGTCGTAACGTTTTAAATTCAAAATGAATTTGTAAGTCGAGTCGGCTTTCCACAGAGTAGGAAAAATTTTATACAGTAGGAGTTCCCCAGGAGATCCGTTGGTAGGGAATAACGAAAAAAAACGCACTCATGCGGTTGTGATAAAGAATATTAATAGCTCTTTTTTTGAAACTGAAGATAACTGACATTCCGTAGGATGCTGTCAAGATGAAATAACACTCATAAACAGTAAGGCTCACAATGTCGAAAACCTTGTTAATTTGATCTTGAGGTCGATAAAAAAACATCTTTTATACTGTTCATTATTAGAATTGAAATGAACCATCTGAACATCTCATTTGAGGTGGGATATGTCGTATAAATATGCTGCAATATATGTTGCACTAGCAATACATATCGCAGTAAGTATCAACTTGGTCCTTCGAGCCGGATTCAGCATAAACGCCATTCAACTACCGATATATTTCTTCGTTGTTCCTTTTCCTCGACGAAGCTAGTACCGAAACGCTCGTCTTCTTCACGACAAAAACTAATCCCGCCGACAAATAACGAAAAGACGGTATAACTTATATACCAGTATATTCAACGCGAGCGTCGGAGCGTTTTGTCGAGCCACCTAATTACCAGGCGCATACGCGACGGAAGGAATATCGAGAAAGAGCGGATTTAGCGCCTGATTGAACGTGATGGCTACGCCGTCAGCTCCGCGAAAAAAAATGTTTATACACACGCTTCTTTCGAGTGAATGATACCGTCGTTTTTTCTGCTCGGGCTAGGGGGAATCAGGACACGTCATTTTCGAGTCCCGATTTCTCGTCTTTTGTGCTATTTGTTGTCGTTTCGCTTGACGTATTATGATGTAATCTGGGGGAATTCTTGATGCGTGTTCCGTTTTCGTACAGGGTTTTCGTCATAAGGGAGAAGTTATAGAGCCTTCGGGAATGCCAACCAATTATCGTAATATGGGTATGGGTGGAGTGTAAAATGTGACATGTCAGTATCATTACTGATCTGGATGCTTGAATGATCTTATTTTCAATCAGCACAGTAAGATTCATCAATTTTTGAGGGGAGATATGAAGATTTAAGTACTCGAAAGTGTTCTCAAATGAACAGGTTGCCTAAGATCTTCAAGTCGACGAATACGATAGCTTCCGAAAAAAAATAACTGAAAGAATGTATCTCTGAAACAGGTTTGTGTATTAAGTCGAATTCGTGTGTACTCAAATCAGCCAATAGTTATCTAGATATATCCTTTCCTAATTATTTCAATATTCCCGATATAGATAGAAACCTGGAGCTTTGTAAAAGAATGAAAGCATAAAGGTTCCGAGTGAAATATCGTGGAGATCATAAATTTGATTTGAAATCGCCCAACCAATTAACCCATGTCGGATGGGTTCGATATAAGGATTGGTGTCCGCTCAGGATACTAATAAGGGGTTGCACGTAAAATCTTCTTCTTTTTCTAGAGTATTGATAGCCTTAGCATAACAATTCGTAAAATTTTCATTTTTGATCTCGCAAAGAACATTGTCTATCGTTAAAAGTAATAATTTTGAAAGATTCGTCCGAAAATAAAAATCCTGATAATCCTGTTCAAAAATAAAATTAAGATTGCTTCTTTCACTTTATGAATCACTAGCAACTGCCCGGTTTTATTTGAGAAGAATTTGAAAACAACAACATTGGCGCCCAACATGGAGCCCGCTTCCCCGACTTTGAAATTAATATTACCCATTTTACGTGAAACTCCAGTCGATATGCTCAGAAGCATCTGGTCAGAGAAAGGAAGAACATCCCCAAATGACAACCTTGTATTTCAGCGGCAAGCTGTTCGGATTCCAAGCCCGATGAACGAAACATTCTGCCAAAAATAAACCAACGAAGCCGTATCCGCGCGAATTGCGGTCGAGAATTAATGGGCTTTAAAAGGTGAATAAAATGACAATGAAGGAGGGAGCGGAGCCCAAGTTAGTCAGGTGTCCCTACCTTCATTTCACCCCAATCTCCCCTTTCCCCAACGTCGATTCGATTCGGATTCCTCGCCGCCGTCGTCGTATCTCAAGCGACACCAAATTACAGAATTCCGAAAGTAGAATGTATTATCCAATATAATCTGAGAATATTGTCTTTTCGTTCTAATTGTGAGATTTCGTCGGGGCATGAATTTCGTTTTCGGATATCCAGGGGATAAGTTATGAAAATACGTATACTGTCTCCGGTATTATCCCGCCGCCGCTGTCGCAGCATCCCTCGAGGCGCCTCATAAACGTCTCGACTAGTTTAAAGGAGTTATTAGGGCGTATTTGTGTTTGCAGCTATGCGAGTTTGTTCTGACGTATGTCCTCTTCTTGTTTTCGCGTCGAGATTAGTGGCAAAATGTGTGCTATCAGGTTTTTATCTCTAAGGAAGATTTGAGCAAAATTCACTACCGAAATATTCTTCTCATTTCAACTCGAACTTGACGAAAACTAAGAATTTTCATAGAATTTGAAGATCAGAGCACTAAAACGACTACATTTTCAGCAGAGGTTTCTTGGACGTTCATTCCAGAGAAAATTTTGATATCAAAGGATATCAGCAAAAGTGAACATGCGCGCAGAAGCTGCTGACTTCACGTCAGTGTTGTCTGATTTTTCACTAACGAAAGGTTTGTCTCTATTCAAACCTAAATCAGTTTACAGAATTCAGAAGTCCTAAATTATTTACTTACCTCACCTGACCTATACAGTGCGCTTCAAAATTATAGAACAAATTCATTTTCTCAGAGGAAAAATATTTGGTAAACAAAATCCTGAAACAGGTCAATTTTTGTTCACTTTTACCAAATTTTTATGCATTTTTGAAGGATTTTTGTTGCACCCTGTGCCATCCCCATCAACCCTCTAAATTTTTTGAAAAGGGAAAGTAGGTCAGGTGGTACTTTTTTGGCAAGGTCTTTCTCATCTTCTTTACAGGCATGCAGAAATTCTCAAGAAAATAATTGTTTTTTTGAAAAATTAGTTGCTTCAACGTGGTTTCCAATATGTGCACTTTGTCATGGCTTATTTACTTTGAGACGATGGTACCTGATGGAATTTGTCACCGAATGAAATTCGACCAATACATTTCTATTCATGCACAACTTTCAACCTCTTTCAACCTCCTCCATTTTTTTCTACATTAAAGGGTTCGTAGGGGTTCAAAGTTGTGCATGAACAAAACTGTAATGGTCGACTTCCATTCCATTCCATTCCGTGAAAAATTTCATCAGATACCATCGTCCCAAAGTGAATGGGCCATGACAAAATACACATACTGAAAACCTCTTTGAAGTAACTAATTTTTCGAATAAAAATTTTTTGTCTTGAAAATTTCTGCACGCCTGTAAAGAAGATATAAAGACTTTGCCAAAAATTCACCACATGACCTACTTTCCCTATTCAAAAAATTTAGAGGGTTGATGGGGATGGCCCAGGGTGCAAAAAAAACCTCCAAAAATTCATATTAATTTGGTAAAAGTGAAAGAAAAATTGACCTGTTTCAGGATTTTGTTGTCAAATATTTTTCTTCTGAGAAAATGAATTTGTTCCATAATTTTGACGCGCACTGTATACACAAGTCTAATACCAGTTTTGTGAGTACTTATCATTACATAAAACCTTTTTAATTCACGAATTTTTTTGTGATTCTCATTTTCCAACATCGTTTTCATCCGACGGTCTTACACAAGCATAAATAACCGCGTTCATCAATAAGAGATCAGGCATGTACAATCAGAACCGTAGCGCATTTATGTTTTCAATAATTAATCCGGAAGTCTCGCCTAAAATCGATCGATCTAATGAAGAGCAATCTGCCGTTCTCCTAAAACCCGATAGTCGACGGTAAACCGAGTAGACCTCGCGCGTCTTAGGCTAAGAGCAATGGCATTTCGGAAGCGAAAAGACCGTCCATATCGACAGAGACAAGCGGAAAATTAATATCCTCCAACTTCTCGAAGGTAAAAGCCGGCCTCTCAATGAAATGGAGCTACAAAGCCGGCGCGCTGTCTCAAAAAAAACCAAGGGGGAATCGAAATATCCGCGATATAATCAGCAGAGCAAACTTTAATTTCGTCTCGAGGAGAAAAAGAAGAAGAAGAAGAATGCCGAGGATCGTCTGTGTCTGTCGAGTAACGAGTACCGTGGGAACTGGGGTTATTTTTTGCCGTCTAATGGCCGCCGGTGTAGGTTTTAACCAGGGTTCGCTCCGTGCCGAAACGAAGATTTATTTCAAAAACACGCAGCCGTGTTTCTCGCCGGTGTAATAAGCTTAAAATCGCAAAATCAACACGGACGGAGATTACGGGCGAATGAGAAGGTTCGGATTTTTGCCGCCGAAAGAATCTCTACCTAGGACGTGCAATTTTCGAGAGGAAATCTCCTTCTGGAAGTTATTTCATGTAGATACATCCAGATTTTCGTCTTACATCCAAAATTTCCCGTCAACTCGTTAATCTCGAAAAATATACAGGTCATGAGGAACACAAACACTCCGAAGATTTTTGCACAGTGTTCTTTCGGAATGCATTGCACGTTATTAGATCTTATGAGAATTGGTATAGTTAATTTTCGAACGTACCCAGTCATCCAGAAATGGTATGGTCGCAAATCTTTCAGGACCCATTTAACTAACATATGTCGTTGACTATGGACGTTCACTTTCAGCTCCAGGGTAAGATGAATCTTGGATACGGATACAGACCCGAGTCACGACGCGAAACCCACCAAGTTGTTGTGTGCGAAAAGTAGCCAAATCTGCCTCGGATTCTTCAGCATACTCTCACGGATAGCAGGGATGTTTCCGACAGATCATGCGTTTCGTCATCGTCTAGGTGTTGTTTGATTGCTTAGTGAATCAACGGAGTCAAATTAATAAACAAAATATATGCGATTAGTAGATTTCTGTAACTGAAAATGTGAAAGCACGCGGAATAGAACGCCTTTTTGATCATTTTCGCGTGTTGTTGAACTTCATATCTGATCATAGTTACCTGGCAGAGTAAAGGTTGCTTCTCACTATACGTTTCATAATCTTCTAGTATCCATTTCTTAAGATTCGAAAGGGGGTAAGGTAGCGTGTGAGAGGTCCAAGAGAGAGATGGAATTAGCTCGAATAAGATCATAGACAAGATACACGATACAAATATCCGGTATTCTATAGCGCATGGAGAGTGAGATGAGGAATGATGTCACTTGCACAATATGACGCTGAACTAGAGAAAAAATCAAGCATTTACTTAGGGAAGCTCCTGGGAAATTACTTCTTCTTAGTATATTTCATTAAATCGAAGTTTTGAAAATTAGTGATTATCTATTACTCCGATATGAATATTCGAAATGATTAATCAATAACAATATCTGGACCGCTTGTTTCAGGACGGTATTACTAGCTCCAAATGATTTTTTCCTAAGCAGCGTACAGACAAGCGATCTGAGCGGCTGTTGGAGCACTTTAATTGGACTGCCTCACAGGTATATACTGTGTTTTGAGCAGATCGCGAGCCATTCAACACCGTCCAAACCTGAGAAGAAGCCGAATCGGATTGCCTCGAAAGTCGCTCAGCTGGCGTGTCTGTATGCAGCTTTTGAATTTTGTGCATTAAACGGTGCACTAAATAGTAAAGAAACCTGTGCGAAATTCATATCAGCGCTCGGATTCATAGTAATTATATATTCTATACAGACTCTATATCCTAATTCAGGATGGAATAACACAAAATGTGCTTTAAAATACTTCCGAAAAAACAAATTCGATTTGCAAAACTTCTAAAAAAAATGTATTTCAAACATAGACTTATAATTATAGTCTATGACTTCAAACTGATCTGTCTTATTTTTGCCGAAATCTATGGTTTTGCCCGACTTTGTTCCATGATTGTCAGCCTGCTTCCTCTCTCTCTCTAAGCCATGTCCATATAGTTTTATAAGTCTATGAGTGAGAATCAACCATAAACTGGACAAATGACAGCCAATTAGACTGATGTTGCAGTATGGCCGCTATCAAATATCAGAGCTCAGAAATCTCTATTGAAAGTTCCACTACGAATATTTAAGTTCTGATTGGAAATTTCGTATATGTGGTACGTTGGGATCTTTTTGTCATAAAGGATTTTGTACTAATCTACTAGATAAGAATTTAATTGCTCATACATCTGAACACGATTTGATTAGTCTCTAAAACATTCAAATTTCTAGCGCAAAAGTTCTTCCCCCTCGAATCAGAAATTAACGGGTCCGTCCAATTTTCCATATTCTCATTTTGAAGTCAGAAATTCGAGTTTCGTTGGCAGCCCTGCAAAATTCCAAAAGTCTATACCATGCGACCCTTAGCGTGTCCCAGGAGAAATTTGTTTGCTCTAGCGACAGCAAATTCCGCTTACGCCGTCTCGTAAAGTGCAATATACGAAAGTGTCGGCCAATATAGCCACAATTCCCTTAAAAGCGCCATCGGCTACAAAACGGCCACTTACGTGACCCCATACGCCGAGCTCGTGCGACAAATTGCATATAACAATTTTACGGCCGCCGATAGCTAATTTCCGCAACGTCGTCCTCGTGAGATAGAACGACGCCGGGCGTCGGATCTTCGTAACTCCGCGGCCCCGATAAATCCGCTACAAATTGCGCTAAAAAGCCGACACCCGATACTGTCATCGTTCTAACAACGCGCGACGCCGGAATCGCATAAATATGCCGTCGCGACGCTGACAATCGGTCCGTGCTCATTTCCATACATTTGCATCGGCCAGTATGGCGGCCGTGCGGCGCTGAACGCCTCGTTGCCCTCCCGACCGAACAGACAATGGTTGTCTGTTATTATCTGCCGACTTCTGTGATCGGCTAGTTTCGCGAGAATCGGTCAGAATGGCTACTGTATGGTGGGTAATGCCTGTGATTGGAGATGATAGAGTGATGCTAATCAATCTTCGAGTTGAAGCTTCCTTAAGGTAGACCCCGTATTTCGAAGTGATGGAAAAAAATCACAACGAAATACAAGCGTATCAATTCAAATCTTAATCATAAGGCAAATCCGTACGCTGTTTTCCTGAACCAGAAATCTACAGTCGAAACAAGGCACTCTCCTATAATTTGAAAAATATGAGCCCCTCTTAAGCTCTGAATTGATACATTTACATCATGAAAACGATCACTCGTTCCTTTCATGAAGTTCACGAATGACCCTTGACCCTTCAATCAACTTTTAGCGGCACTTTCTCTCAAGAATAGTCAACATTTAATGAAAAATGATTGAAAACATCAGATAACCACCTCACTCCTATTTCTTCGGATTTCCACTTACCCCGAAAGTGAAATGTGCATTCGTCAAAACACCTATCGAACGTACCCCAGCGAGATAAGGCGTTGTTGCCAGACTTCACTCCAAGATTGAATAATAATTCATAGATGTTTGTTGGGGGGTATTTTTGATTTCTGACATCAAAAATCGATTATTCTTGAAAGATATCGCCATTAATCTGTTCGTAAAGGTTCAAAAACAGTTTGCAAACTATATAGAAATTAATTTGAATTTCATGAACAAGAATATGAAGCTTTCGGTTATTTTCAATACAAATTACACAGGGAATTATTGTCTGTGTTTGATATTTGAAGTGCACCGTCTTCATCTATTATAGAACAAATTAAACTGTGACAAAAGCAATAATTAAACGAGTACTTGATAGAATTAAGGCTCTCTTCCTAATTTATCACCCCGAACCACACGAGAACAAAGATCGATCCCACTAACTCACCGCCACGTCTGAAAACTGACCAATTACAGGCGATTCCCGGTTTCCTCCCGCGGGAAAAGACAAACGGCCCCCCTAGAAGGGTTACATCCAATTTCCTAATGCGTCCATAAACTCCGGTGCATGCGACTAGTCAGTTTTCTCCCCGACCTCGTAAACCTGAGGAACGCCACCTACCTACCGAGGGGCGAATAAGGGATTTGGCACCGGTATGACGTAAGATCGTGCATTTTATACACCGACGTGTTTCCCGGACTTCCTACATCCCCGAAGGAGGAGGGGGGGGGGTGTCGCGATTTATGACGGTCGCAAATTCGACTCCGGGAGACGAGTTCGGAAAATGGGGAAAGTTTTCGCGAACGAACCGCATTTATTCGATGCAACTGCGAGACGTTCGAAACTTCAGTCTCTCTCACTTTCCCGGAGCGGCTGTCCGCGTAATGGAATCCGGTTATTTTTCCGATCCGGGGACAAGTTTTCGAGGAACTCAGTTTAACTGGTACAATTCATTCCGGAGTTATTACCTAGTTTGGTAATGGGTCCATTGTGATCTCGAGAATGTTTCTGCTTGGTTAATGTTCGATATTCGGACGGTTGCCCGAAAAGATTAAAATATATCAAACAAATGAATATTCACTAAAATTTTCGAACAGTGTGACTTCCGTGAATTCCTGACATGCTGAGTTTGCAGAAAATTGTAGTGTGGCGTTGAACTTTCCGGCGGAAACAATGGGTGACGTGAAATAGCACGATTCGTTCGGGATTCCAACGTTGCCATATGTGGAAATATTCACCTGTTACCTGATTTTCATTCAGTTATACAAGCTTCAGATTGTAATCAATAAATCACTCTACCAAAGTCTGATCACTGAACTACACCTATTTCGGCAAACTGTGAACTTAGCAATCCCCTCTGAAACAGCTGAGCCTGGCTATTCAGTTCGCAAAGTACCCTACTACGAAATCGTCAAATGTTGTTTCATACCAAGGAAACAACATTTTTTGGTCTTTCGACCTGGATAAGATTAACGACTTACAACCCTCAATCTCAACCAACAAGAAAAAACTAGCGCCTATGACGAACAATCTACTACTTCCTGAGCAACTACACGCCAGGTCAATCCGAGCAGCCAAAATACTGGACAACGCCAAGAAAAGCCTGCCATCCAGGTCGACAAGATTAACGCCCTCATCGAGCCAACAAGAACCGGAGGGGCCACCGAAAAAGAAAATTCCAATGCCAAAGAAGAAACAAACAACGCGAAAAAAAGATCCACTATTTGTCCGATGTAGAAATACATAAAACCACCCCCACAACTATGAGAGTTATACCACCGTCATACCAAGTCACTGGGTAGGATTTCACTAATTCATAAATCCGGCGTTTTTCATCATGCCCTGAATCTTCCTCACTTTCGGAATTTATTTAGTGCACGATATACGATCTCGTTGATCTGTGAAAACAACCAAATAATTCCGCAGATATATCCATTCGAAATTTAGTTTCCAAAAATACAGAACCGAACGAACTGAAATCCGTTTCTTACTTGAATGATGAAAGCTTGAAGGCTCATGCGGAATTTTGTGGGTATCATTTGATAAGAATATCGAAAAATCGTTGCCTTACAACAGTAAGGCTGCGTTGGACGCGACAAATAGCTGGACAGTAAGATGCTATGGCTACTAATTTGGACAAAGCACGTATTATCTCCTGACGACAGATCAGGGCTATTCTACACCTTTTATTTCGAATGAAATCAACAACGAAATAATGCAGGAATCACATAACGCAATTGAAATCTAGTTACCGATACGAATCAGCAATCAATATTCCTTGGAATTATCCGCCATTACGACACAATAAACCGACAGTAGCTCTCAATATTTCAGTCGTGCCTCTTAAAGATCACATAATGTAAAATACGGCCGACTTAACCTTAACGAAATGTCAACATATGCCGCCGCTTCTTGCTCGAGCTACCAAAAGATCAAGGAGACTCGAGACACGTGAAACTACCCGCTAGATGGCGGCACCTCCGATAGAAATAGCACTTTCGCGCCAGAACTTTGCAAATTCAGGAATCTGGAGAATTGTTGCCGGTTCAAAGTTCGAGACGATGTAAGTCGGGAGAGTAAGACTGTATGATTCATTAGATTAGATTCACTTCCCCCGGTTTTAATATGTCGGCCGGCGAGGATGAGGAATTTAATATGAAGAAGTTGTAAATAGGAGTCGGTGCAGAGCTGAGAGCATGCCTCTTTTTAATTGATGGCAAACCTGGAGGATGAGAGGAGTTGAGACTTGAATTTTGGGTGAGACCATCTACCTGGTCCAACACTTTAGCGTCGGTGAAATATTCATATTATTGGTGGTTGGAATTTAAGTTCTAACTATATGCTGGTCAAATTGGTTTACCATTATTTGATAAATTTTTTTTAGTCTTGTGAAAAATACTTGTTTTTTCGAAGGAAATGTATCTTCAGAAACTCTGAAAATAACTATAATATTGACATAATAACTTCCTGAAAAAAACAACACAGTGACTAGATATTCGTAGAGCAGAATTGACCAAATTTAGCCCTTATTTAGAAGTAAAGATTTGCGAAGAGTGTGTCGAATTTCAGTTAGATTTGTAGTTCATTTAAGGAAATATTGGGAAAAACTATGTCAAATTTCGTGGTTTTTTTTTATCGTTATCTCTGTTATTTCTGGATTGACTCATGAATTATTGAAGGGAATGGGCAAACTTGTGCGGAATTTCGCCATAATCGTACGAAATTATTTTATACAGTGCGCGTCAAAGTTATGGAGCAAATTCATTTTCTCAGAGGAAAAATATTTGGCAACGAAATCCGGAAACAGGTCGATTTTTATTTCACTTTAACCAAATGTATATGCATTTTTGAAGGATTTTTGTTGAACCCTGTGCCATCTCCATCAACCCTCTAAATTTTTTGAAAAGGGAAAGTAGGTCATGGAGTACTGCTTTGACTATCTTGTTCTCAGGCGTGCAGAAATTTTCAAGAAAAAAATTTTTTTTTTGAAAAATTAGTAAGTTCAAGGTGGTTTTCAGTTTATGCACTTTGTCATGGTTCATTTACTTTGAAACGATGGTACCTGATAAAATTTGTCACCGAATGAAAGTCGACCATTACAGTTTTGTTCATGAACAGCTTTCAACCCCCTCACGTGAATATTTTTTTTCTCCATTAAAGGGTTCGTAGGGCGTTGAAGTTGAGCATGAACAAAACTGTAATGGTCGAGTTTCATTCGGTGACAAATTTCATCAGGTACCATCGTCTCAAAATAAATGAGTCATGACAAAGTGCACATACTGAAAACTTCTTTGAAATAACTAATTTTTCAAAAACAAAAAATTTTCTCGAGAATTTCTGCACGCCTGTGAAGAAGATACAAAGACCTTGCCAAAAAAGTACCACATGACCCACTTTCTCTTTTCAAAAAATTTAGAGGGTTGATGGGGATGCCAAAGAATGCAACAAAAATCCTTCAAAATGCATATAAATTTGGTAAAAGTGAAACAAAAATTGACCTTTTTCAGGATTTTGTTGCCAAATATTTTTCTTCTGCGAAAATAAATTTGTTCCATAATTTTGACGCGCATTGTATATTATGATTTCCTAGTAATAAGATACTTACCGAGTTCAATATTCTTACTACCATCACTCCCAACAAGTTGCGAAACAATCTGCAGACTCACCTGAAAACAAAATAATTTTTTTCAAATACAAGTGAAAATAAAAATCAGAGGTGAATAAAATAAGATATAATTTCAGGTTGAAAAAATTGCACATTTGATGACTCCCTCGACCATCTGGCAACCAAGCCTCTCAACCAAGCCCATAACATATCACCACGCGTGTCTTCAACTCGACGACGTCTTTTGCGAAGTCTCAAATTATCAATTCCGATCTTGCCCGCGCGTTCTCCTTCGAGGCCCCAAAGTTCATTAGGAAAACATTACTTTTCTCGGGCTGCCGCGTAATTGGGTCAGTCGCCGGACTGTTCCTCCGGTTCCCGGAATGCCATTGAGCATTTTTATTGCACACTCCCGTGTGAGGGACGACCCTCGCCCACGCAAACGACGCAAATTTAATTTGAGCCCAAACGACGCCGACCCCACGTCGGTCGGCCTGCTCGGATAATTCGCCAAGAAAGAATCGTCTAACTGGATTCGTGCATTTTTATTTTCCGGAAGAATCCGACCGTCTGAAATGGCGGGGCCGTTAAGGTGAATTATGGAAATTTTGGGTGGAAGGGTGAGCATACTTTTCGAAGGAACGATGCATCTTTCATCTCTTGTTGGTATGACGGAGGAATATCTTTCTCATATGGGCTGCCAATACAGCAGTGTTGTTCACTTGAGAGTTATCTGAAGTAAGGCGAGAATCTACGAAAAATTATACTTTTCGCAAAAATTTCTTTTAACATTTCATGGAAACAGTCGAAAGGAATCGGTTTTCATGAAAATACTGATCCTGAAACACTATGGCGTTAACCCCCAGATAGTTTTTGTAGAGTTGCAAATTGGCGCAAGTGCCAGGATGCATTTTTCATCGTGTATAAATTTTTGGAAATATCTTCAAAATATGACGTTTTTCAGTTGAGTTATTAGCTCTCTATTTCCTATATTCCAAAGAAGTCGAAATTCTGGCCGAATCTTCTATTTCGAATAAACCATCAGAAATAACACAATTTATGGAATGTGATCCCTGATATGTTCATGGCCACTTAGAAGAATGGATTTTACACAAAATGATTCGACAATTTCACTAACTGAATTCAGAAATCATAAAGCTCATCCAGAGTAAGTCTACAAGTTGTTCATTAATGTTAACCGTAGATTCCTCGTATCAAATGGAATTTTGTTTTTCAGTTGATCTACTTTCAACTTTGGGTCAGGAAGAAACTTATTGGAATATTTCTCAATTTGATAATACACTCCTAACCTATGTTCACAAGTTCAACACAGATTTCTTTCACTGTATACTGTATTGCAGAATAACTAATTCGGTGCTTGAATTCAAAGAAGGTCGATAGTGAACAGTCATTTGGTCCCTTGATTCTTATGATTCAGTTCTTTTTACAGTTTCATAGTGAAAAAATATTTCACTTCACTTGACTTCTGAAACACTGGTGTTCCAATTGATATTCGTACAATATCCCATTGTTTCCACCATAATATTATACACAATTTTATCCTCCCTCATTCTCATATTAAAAATTTTGATAATTATCGTAATACTCATGAATGAATTATATGGAATCACAAAATCATTGTAAACATATTAATGAAACTCCACGAATCTTCTCGATGGTCTAGTCTACAGATTATGAAGTGAGATCTTCGTTATCTGTGGTCTGGTCATAAAATGAGGGAGTACCTATTGATATTCTGTGTTCTGGGTGCAAGTGAGTGGAGTCTGATTCAAGCATTTACTAGCCCAGAGGCGGAAAAAGTATCTGAATTATTCGCCTGAAAAGAGCTACATTATCAAATTTCGCCGAACGATTTTTATACAATATTTTGGTGGAGTTCTGCCGATATTCGATAAAATAGATAAATGGAACCCAGAGCAAACTAGCCATGTAGAAAATTCATCAATATTTTTCCTCTTTTCATCGTGAATTTAATTGCCATATAACAAAGTTCGTACAATCCAATCTCCTGGTTATACCCGGAAGAATAGACAGAAAAAAACACAACAGGTATATCTACTGTCCGTTAATCTCATACGTATCAGAAAAAAACTCGAAGCGTGAAAAAGCCCCGGGGGTTCGACTCCATCCAGGGATATTTCACGCCTCCTGGATCCGACGAACCACTCTCCTATGATACGGGAACATAAATGATATTTTCATCTTGTGGAAGTTAGAAGCGCGGGTAATTCAAATGTGTCCGTTGCATTTTGTGACACGTCGCTTGATGAAATACCGTTTCAGCTTTTCTCGGGGTTCGAGATGCTTTCATTCTGATTTTATAACGACTGAACATTCCGGAAGATACTTCTCATTATTCAAGAAAAGTAAGTAGTTTTTTCGTTGCAAGAAATCAGGCTTCTTTATGAAAACGTGCGATTATAGGGTTAAACTTTTACCAAAAGTTCTGCGTCACTTCAGGTAATTTGCTTATCATCAGAAATTATTGATTATTTTTCCTATCGCGCCTGTCACAGGCAACAGCAAACTCAGTTTAAATGTCCGTAATTCGAAAAATCTCTGTCAAAAATCTCTACGATTAGGATCGATTATCTTATGAAGAACTCGAGGTCAAATTCGATTCTTCGGTCCGTTGCCACGATGACTACTGAACGGAATGAGTAAGCGGCTTTAAACTTTCGAGGTAACATAAACTACCGTTGAGTTTGTTTATGGGCATAATCTGTCTGAAGGTTCCAAAGTTATAGGTACAAATCCGAAATTTTGAATTCAAGAACAGATGGCGTTTGTACTTTTATTCCTCAGTAACTCGGAGAATAACGATCCGCTCGAACTAAATCTTGGTACCAAGTCGGTTACCTTCACTGCCCTTCTAGGAATCATCAAGTATTATGATTTAGTTATTTCCTGTGAATGATCTCTAGGCTTCATTGATTTCGCTTTTGATGTTTCAATTTTATTTGGACTGAACGAAAAATGACTTGCCGTCATCGCTGCTCTTGCAATAGTGGTCTGCATTGATGGAGGTAATGTTTTGCTCAAAATAAAGTAAAACTATACATTTGGAGGAAGTAATGGCACTCATTAGCGAAACAGTGTACCCTGCGCATTCGCCAATTCGTAGCGTAGCCTTGTAAATGTTCCAGGTGGTGTATCAAATGCCCATTTTTGTGTTAGAATGAATGGAAAATTAACGGAATTCCAAATCGACAGTCATTTCGAAGTTCCAAGATGACCTCCATGATATAACATATCTGAAGTTGTATAATAAAACTGACGTTCAGCTACCAGAAATATTTTTTTGGTCAGAAATCGAACGATAATGCATAATGAAGTTCAACAGTTAGGCTGATGATGATGAATAGAACTTTCGAGATAATTTTTCGATTGAAATAGAATAATAAACTGGTACATTAGGAAGAAATATCAGTCCTAACGAATAGAACCCTGCTCCTTCGCCAATTGGCAGCACGAAATAGGTCCGGTTTGGGATGAAATAGTGAGTGCTAGTATTTGTTTCGAAACCACGTATCAACTACATAAACTACTCGATTGAATAAATAATAACTTCATTCCAAGGAATCCCCGTGATAACAAAGATCACGAGTAATAGACGTCACAAAAATACAACTACAAAAGTTTAGCAAGTTCGAATAAATCGCTCAGCGAATATGACTCCATATTTTTTTCTGAAAGCATTAAGGATTTATGGAATTATAAAATTGTTTAGAGGTGCATTGAACAGTTTATGCACTTGTAAGATGGATGTTTTTCCGTTAATGATAATCTGTGAATGGGATGGTGCATTCTTTTAGTATTCAGAAGATTGTCATTATATAGCAACTATTAATAATCCACAACACGTAGTGTAATCAAAACAACACCGATTTTAATAAGGCATGTCCACCCCGATATGACGAAAATACATCGAAAAACCCCTAATATCGATCGAATACGGCACCCATAACGAAACCTAATAAACTCAAGGCGCGAAACGAGCTCTAAAAATTTTCCTATCGATTAGCCCCGAAACGGCTCCGAGGACTATACAAGAGACATTCGTACGCCCATCCATTCCGCCGAATACACCGCCGTTAAACGAAAAATCCAAAAGAGCATCTTCCTTCCATTCTTCCCGCGAATAAATAGTTCACCAGCGACTTTAAAACTTCGAGAGTGTGACATAAATGTGTCTGTTAGACGACGACGGGTTGCTCGATGCGGGAGATAATATTCGCTTTCATTTCGGCGAGAAGAAATATGTCAGGGAAGCTATGGAATTCTCATTTCGCCCTCTCAGGTCTTTCTCTACCCCGCCTTCCTTCTCTCGGCTCGCCCTGGAGCCAGAGGCGCGCCCGCGGGCGTCGAAAAGAAGTCCCGATACCCGTTGTTGCGCCGATTAACGTTTTTCGCGCGCTGTTTAGAAACTTGGGGACAATTGCGAAGGAAAAGACGGCAAGTAATCTGCTTTCATTTGTTTCTTACTGAATACAATGTAAACGGATCTGGTGTGCTGGGGAACGGCTGAAAACGAGATGATTTTGGAAGGGTCGGAATTCACGTTTCTGAAAATTTGGGTTCATCTGGTATATATTTTTTATATTCAGCATTATGGAATGTGTATTTAGGTCCAGAAGGCTATCAAAACTTCGCATTGCCAAAAGATAAATAACAGGCCTGAGGTTTTTGTGGGGGCAAAATGGCGAATGTGCCAGGGTCGATTTCGAACTTTTAAAATCAAGTCAGAATTCTAGGAAAATTACCTTCTGTTACACTTTTACACGCTTATTCCAGCGGAACAGAAGTTTTTTCAAATTGCACACATGTCTGTCATGCTGTTCCCCGAATCTGTACAGAATTTATCGGTTATCTCATTTGAAAAAAAATCACCGAATTTTTTTCAAATATTTCATATCTCAGGGGGTACTCTGCTGATCTGCAAAAAGATGCGAAATTTCGGGAGGAATTTCGAAGGATCGTAGTATCATGAGAGATTTCACGATTTTTTCCCTCGAAAAATTCATATTTCAGAATATAATAACCTAATTGAATTGAAACTGGATGATGAGCTGTTGAATGCAAATGTGTAGATTTGTTTAGAATTTTTTCAGTGCCATACCCCTAAAAAACCAGAAAATAATTTCAAAAATTCTATATTCTAACTGGCTTCACTTCTTGTTCGAATGTCTTTGCATTCTTCTAATCCTATCATTCTTCAGAAATTCTGCTAGAACCTTCGAACTTTCTCGAACAAGTTGATTTTAGATTTTGATTCGATCTAATCTGAATTCCTGAGAATATTGAAGAAATAGAAGTTTGACTGTGCATCTGCGGAATCACTCGGTGGATTTCACCCATTGACGAATTCGGCCTCCGTAATCAAAGTCCAAAACTGCTCTACAGATTCGAGTCTAAAAAGATTCAGTTCAGGAGTTTCTTTTTCCGATTAGCCGTTAGGCCTTTTTAGGAAGAAGGTAATGAACTTAATGGAAAAATCGAATTCCCGAAAAGGTGAAATCAACCTAGTGATTCTGTACATTTTTCCCGATTGGATGAACCATTACATACAAGTTTTCTTCGAAAAAGATAAAGCTGTAGGGCTACTCTCCCATAATTCTCTATGAGGAAATGAACAAAACACAAAAACCTCCCGGCAGACACCGTGATCGAAGCTCCACATTACTAGAGGATATTAAACGTCGAGTGCTTCCAAACCGGTCGTCATTTTCACAGCACCCGAAAAAGAGAAAAGTCCGGGAGCGTCTGGTCGATAACCAACGTTTCGTCTAGGTAAATATTTGAAAATTCGTAACGATCGCATCATTATTCATGTCCCACTAAAATTAATGGGAGAGTAAAAATTTCATCTTTGCGGACGACGCCACAATTGAGGAAGGGTCGTGAATTTTTGATAGGAAGACGTCACTGGGTTTCAGGTATCATATGACGTAATTTATGATGGCATCATCGTCCAAGTTGACGGAGACCGTTTAAAAAGTAATGCATTCCTAGGTGAGATGGTCGGGCACTTCTATTATTGCATGCGACTTATTCCCTAGATATTTCGCAGATTAAAGTGTCTTTTGACGAGATGCCAAATGATTAATTCAAATCAGAATATTGACATTAGTTGGGTCGGTTCGTTCACAGGTTCTGAACAATATCTTGTGAAGGCCAACAGTTATTCCAAGCGTTTTTAACAGATCGATGGATTGTAGTGTTAAAAACTAATGAAAGATACTTGGCCGCCAGATAAATTGTCTGGGGATGCAAAATGGTGCAGGATACGGAATCGATCGCCTGCTGTGAATTCAGATTAATTTTCAGCTCTTCTCCTCAATTTCCTCCCAGAAATGTCGAACTGTCCCCAGAAATTGAAGCTTCCCCCTGATTCCCCATTCAATAAATATATCATGGAACCATGAAAAACCCCAGCATAAAGCTCATTCGATCAGTTTAGTATGGAATTATATAGATCTTTATCCTTAGAGTTAAAAAGGACGAGACTACACTGTATGTAAAAAAATTAGTTGTACAAGCAATGCAAAGACTTCTTCAGATCTGAAGTTTCCAATAAAAATAACTCTCAAAGAAATATAATCCCTTTATGAAACTGAGCACTATTAATCTGAACAACAGTATTCAGAAATAAAATGGAATATGTGGAATATGGAGAACAACTTGACAATAAATAAATTCAAACCTAAAGTTTCATAGTCGAGATGATAATGAGACGATAAACATTACAAACAGAGGCAGACCAGAGGCATGTCCAGGTAAAATGAAACTAGAAATAAAAGAAAATTCTACTAGAAAGATCGAAAAAGCATACTCTAACCTTCCCAGATAGAGGGCAGTCTTCTGGAAAATCTCCAACCCGATTTTAACGTGAGCAGAATTGGCCCTCAGGTTGTTTTCCTAGACACACGCAAATCTCACCTATCCCAGATATAAATTAATCCCGGCGGAAGCCACGGGAGCAATTGTTCACAATGATATATGTTGTCTTGATGTCGCGCCAACAGGGGTCTCCTGTCAACGGTCGCACCAACCAGTTATTAGGGCTTTTAAGGGGGGTCGAACTTGAGCTCAAAGGTTTTTGGTAGCAACTATTTACGGCCTAGGCGGATGGAGAGCGAGAGATAGAGAGACGGAGAGAGATGGTGGAGGCCGGCATCATTAGGGAATCGAAACAATGTGTATCTCCGAAATGTTTGAAACGGAATGCGCCGTTTGCGGTACGGCCAAATCCGCAATGAAGGATTTATGAGATGACAATTGGCCGACCGCGTGGCACTGGCAGATTACCGGGGGCGAGGCGCGGTATCTGGGAACGCAGGAATATTTAACCTGTGTCACTGGCATCCGGACGAAGGCGTCCAGATGCCGACCGACTGGGCTATAGGTGAAATAGCGGCCGTTCCCGAGATACGTCGGATTGCAGATGGCGGATTCACCAGATCGCACCGATAGGAGTTGTCGACAGATGAGCATTTCAAACATTCGGATATAAAAGCAAACGATTCACGTGTGGCTTCCTCTCTATGATTCGGATGTTATGAATAATCTGATTAATTCAAGATTAATATTCCGATTTGATTTCATACCAAAACTGAATGAGTCTGCCGTATGTACGAATGAATTTGGGCAATGAATGTCTTGAAAAACAATTTATATTTTTTTATAAATTTGTAATATCATAAAAGCTTTCATGGTGGATGGTAATCTTCAACCCCAACCGATGAATGGGTCGTTACGTTTTAAGGGCGCTATTCTATATATCTTAAGTAACTCTATTACGGGTTGAATTATTGACAAGAACGAGCTCAAGAAATTCACGACAATACAATTCACGTAGCCTTCATTGAATTTTGGCAAAATAGGAAAACATGACGTTTTAGGGGGTTCAGAACCTTAGTCAAATTTCGGTCAAAAATTCGAAGATTCAGCTCTCCCTCAATATTGGTAAAATAATGAAGAACCAATTTGGTCACATGAAAAGAAAAATATAAGAGCTTGAAATTCTCACTTTTGGAAAAATTTTTCTCTGTTGTCAGGTAAAAATCAAAACGGTTCGAGATGTCGATACATATTGGTCTCATACAGCGACCTTGAAAGTCGAATGGTTTTTCATCGATAAGAAAAAACACGAGAATACAATTCACCTAGGTTAAACTGAATTTTTTGGATTATACCAAAATATGACGATTTAAAATTTGAAATGTTCTAAGGATGGCATGCCAAACGTAGCTCCCAAATATCTATTCAACTTATTTAGAAACGAGAACTTCTATATTTTCAATTAGTGAAGTTCATTTAAAGATTTTCACGACTTAATAGCAACAGAACCCAATGCTCCAGTTAGCTCATAAGAGAATTGTCGAACTGAATGGTCAACGCTTACTAATCATTTCATATTTGTGATTATACGATTAAGCATTATGATGAATCATAGAATTTCCATATCGTGACTACGTTTTAGGTTAGTCAACTTTAATGGAAATTTTCTTGTTATTCCTGAAACATTTTGTAGATAATTCGCATCCGAGAAAGTTAGTATAAGGAAACTAGAAAAAAACAAATGAATCCACAATATAAAAAGGGAATTTTCGTTTATCGTCAATCCCTCGAAAATAGCTCTTATCATGTTCGAGCTTACAGATTATCCTCGAGTGATTCTGCATTCAAATTGAGTTAGAATTATAATCAAATCGAATTGGAATCTTTCAAATTGAAAGCCAGTCATGAAGCTGATGATTTAGGCCTAGAGAAAACAACCTTTTAACTGAATTAACTGTGAGAAGCCCTCTGGGTATTTCAAAATAACTGCGTATGAAATATGAGTAATGATCAAAATGAATCGACTTCGTTAAATCCGATATCCAGTCATCTATCTAATAATTTAATGCTCAGTAATAAAATTTTCATATCTCTGACTCATCTTAAACCTTCTAGTAGTTAAAATAACTGACGCATTGAAGTCTCCCCTCTAGCTTCTGCAGTGGAACCATTTCTGAAATTAAATCATAAAATTCACAGCTCTTAAATGGCACTTGTCGAAATTGCCATCTTCTGGTCCTCCGTATCGGATTTCACCAACTCTACCGGTCAACGGAAAAATAACGATTAATCAGAGGATGAAAGGGTTACCCTGCGCGCCCCGAACATCTGTTGACGACTCGAAAAAAAAAGTCGCGCCACGGAGACCGTCCAACCCTTGCGACGTAAGTCATTTTATTGGGGTGTAACATAAAAAGGGGCATTAAAATGCAAATAAAGTAACCGACAAGGGGACCCTCGAGTTCATTATGTCTCGCAGAGAGCTCCAACAGTGCCTTGTACGTACGTAGACGAGGAGAGAGGCAGGCAGAGCAACTGGTAGGCTAGGATTCTGGGTAGATCAGGTGTTAAATCGGTGGGAAGACTTGGATTAGTTTTTGTATATATTAATAGGGGTTTATGGGGTGTATATGATGATTCTCACGGATGCTGGCTAGGTACATTAGGGGGTTGTTTAATATTTTGTTTGGTGTTCGAAGCAGGTTAATAGGGCATTAAGAGAATGTTCAAAGGGAATTCACGAGAACTAAGGTTTATATCAGTGAAAACTGATGTCATATAAATGTTACATTCTATCAAATATCCGATAAGAGCATCTGGTTAAGAATTCTACCGTTAGGCCTACCGTACGCAAAATAACTTCCGGAAGAAACGACTAAGAAACTCGATATTTGTAGAGTAGGTTTGGACCGTATTTACAAGGTCCGAATTCGTAAATGGGTGGAATCAACCCAATGTTTCCGCAGATATACCCATTCAATATTTTATTTTCCCAATATTTCCAAAAATGCAGATTACATAGGGAAAAAGGATCTCTTAAATTAAAGATAAACATATTCTTCAATCAAATAATCTTCCCTCAAGAGTACTAATTTGAAATTGAAAAATATACTTCTTATCTCAACTCATTCAGTTGTTTTCCTGTTCACCTGAATTTTCTTGAATCGGATTTAGTTGAACCAAAACATACGTATTCTTTACTTTAGAAAACCAGTTTAGCTAATCATAGTTCTCTTGGATCAAGACTATCATCTCTTATTCAATGTGTTTTGATGTCCAAAGCGCGTACACGTGACTCCCTCGACCAATCAGCGGTATTAGCGCTGAAGACGCGTATGGAATGTAGATTGCAGAACATATAGGGATATTTGGAAAGGAAACAACTCCATGGCCGCCATAGTGAATAGTGAAAAAATGAGTTTGTGCTTTTGATGGTGCATTATGGATTTGGTGTGAATGGAGAACTACGTATGAACATTAAGGGAGTTTTTCGGGAACAGAGTTTCGAAATTCAAGAAGAAAGGTTGGTTTTAAGAATAAGTTTTATTAGTCGAGAACAAAGTTTGAATTGAAATATGTTGGTACATGCTTACATGCATGTCTGTTATGCACAAACATTGTCACATGTATACCTACATTCGTGAACTCCAGACTACACAATTTTATGTTGGATTGGAGGTCGAGAGTAAACATAGTAACCGAACAAATTGTTTCAAAAGACTTCTGCTCTTTGATCTTCGAAACCCTGTTCCCAAAAAACTTTAGTTATGATTGATATCTTCAAAAATGATTATGAAAGGCTCCTTGAGATACCATACATTTTTAGTATTTGAAAGCCGCTAATTGCATCGAACATATTATATTTTCTTGGTAAAAGGAATTGAAATCTTCTAGAAAAATATTTCAAATACAAAAATGAGAAGTCTTACATTCGTATCAAAGCCATAGTATTGCTGAATGAAAATATGAAACATATAGCAAACAATTCCAGTAATCGTTGTTAGATTTCTCATTTGGACGATACTTGTCTCCGCTTGAATAAAGAGTATCATTGTTCACATGGGTCAAGAGTATGTTATCGAAAAATCAAACTAATATTTGGTTGGACTTATTCAAGAATACCATTCTCTTGAACGAATGAGGTTACAAGCTGATTTAAGAGAACCTTTTTCTCTATGTAGATCGGATTTAAATCCAGTAATCTATCCACAAAAGACCCAAGAAAAGCACTGATCTGAAGTGAGCAGCCTTCTTTTTCGAACATGCACGCAAAAGCTACCGATTTCACGTCAGTGTTTTCTACGTCAGTAGGATTTTGACATAAAATATAGAATAGATCTACTGGGGATCCTAAATCTGAATATGTAAGAAACAATTTGTGCTGTATTATTTATGTATTGCATTTCATTATGTTACTGTTTCCTCATGTTTTTACTTCAACCATTTTATGTCAGTTGATTTGTCATTTGTACGTAGTAGGTTGAAGAAAATAAAAGTTGATATTAAGATATTGATATTGATAAGATATCATGTAAAAGTATTACGGAAATATCTGTATTTTTCGATGATGTGGAAGTAATCTGTTTACAAATTGATGGAAATTAATATACGGCACAAGGTGGCAATTGTGTTTCTATCTCAGAGCCCTGAAATTTGTTTTTTATACATGATTGAAGGGGCTGTCACATGACTGTCAAAAACATTCAATCCATTTCGAAGACTGTTCCAAACGTAATCAACACATTTTCGAACAGATAAACCGCGAGTCCCAGACAACAAGAAACTCCAAACCATCGCAACCAGGCCGTCGATACAAGCAGACCCTACGTCGCTATCAATCCTCGATTTCGTCTCACAATCCTGGCGCGCCTTGACCCCGTCGATCGTCGCCCACTCGGATCCCACGCAGACCATGCAAATACGGGAATTACGATCGCTTAACGAGACGTTATTGCCGTTATTTTGCGCTTCGAAAGTGTGCCCCCTAATGGTCGCAAATTGACGTTAATGCGACAGTTTTTCCGTCCTTCGGGTTCGTTTCGCGATCATACAATCAGGCGCGACCAGAAAGAGAGTGTGCGTGCGCGGTAGGAGACGGATTTTTTCGTCGATGCATCAGCTCCGGTTTATTTGCATCGTCCGAAATTTGAGTCGTGAACTCGTCAATTATTTTATAGCCCACGTAGTCGCTGTAAAGTGGGACATATCAATTTGATGGGCATTTCGTCGTAGGCTTGTAATGACAGGGATCATGATCGTTAAGGCGAACGTGGCAATTGAGAACGTTTTGGATGTTGTGATATCGCGAGAATTGCTCGGGTGAAATTGTAATTATAATCTTTATGTAGATGTCAGCCGTTTTCTGTCTTATATACGATGCCATCCCACGTAGAGCACGATCTTCATGAGGTCATTGCATCAAATTTTTGCCCAATTGTCTGAAACTCTCGACGGAAAGCTGAACTCACTGATGAAGAATCTGTGCTCAAACTCAATTCTATCTGGCCAGCTGTTTGTGATCTGAAATTCAAATGGAAGAACCTAGAATCTTTGTTGAGCTGGTTTATGGGAAAAATCTTCCAACGATTATTAAACCTGATTATTCGATATCTCAAACTGATTGAAGCAATAATATCGTTTTTTCAATTGGCTCAATTCATGAGAGGATTTGTTTCGTTCGGAAAAATGAAAAAATAATATTTATCAAGTTCATAAAAATGAAATGATTAGTGGGCAGTTATACGCAATATCGATAAATTCAGATTTGCACGAGATATCAATGGGGGTTTTTTCCTTTAAACGAATATGCAGTAATTTTCATGAAAAACCTCTAGAACATCACATTTCAAACATATTATTTCAATATCATTTTTTCTTGAAATGTTCGATCACCTAGAACTGAAAAATAAATATGGGGATTTGCATTTAAAGGGATTTGTCTTGAGGGCACGATATGGCAACGTCGAATTCAGCTTTCTCGGAAAGAAAAGGACGTCAAATGTGTTACTTTGCTTAGGAAAACAGAGATAGCTATACTTCGATCTGGTTAGAGTAGAAGACAACGACCAAGGAATAGAAAAAGAAGAGCACAGACTGTCATACTGCCATATCACTGACAAATCGCAAACGGAAATTGTTTGGTTATATTGACAAAGAACACGTGTGTACCACAGAATAGTAATAAATATTTTATTATTCTATAGCAGAAAAAGCTATTCTACTAAACACCGTTGTCACTTCGTGCATGCCTGGCAAATCCCAAACCCCTATTTTGAAATCTGATTTTGAATAATTTTTGAAGGTGATTTGGGAAAATGATCATGTTCAAATTTGCATTTGCAGTAATAACCCAAATTCAGGAAAAACCCCCATTGGTGTGGCTCAACTTTTCTACAAATAATGATCAAGCTCCTCGAGCTCATTCAGATTGTATAGTGGGATGCCTCACGCACAAGTTCGCGTGTCGGCCACGTGCCCCAAATAGAAAAGTAGAAAGAGATGGCTATAGAAAACGGAGGCCGGTACGGGACCCTCAGAGGCAAAGGTTATGCTCAGTGGGCTTTGACGACGCCAGCGGCCCATGCTTCGAATTAGGGTCGTCTAAGATGTCGACGTTAGATGAATTGACCCTAATTCCTCTCAAACACTTGACATTTGCTGGATTAATTAGGACGCTATTCAACGTATTTCTTTACCGTTCCAGTAAATGAGTTCAACCCCATTTAGGCGTTGGATTTTTCTTTTCCAAAGTCAAATAGCGAATGATTTGAAGGAAGACAAAATCTGAGAAAACTCATGACTACAACGGCTTTATGCTGCGGAGAATACAAAAATCGGTATTGTGTATTTTCACTTCCCCGATATCAACGAAAAGTCGAGAAGAAATCATTCTAGAAAAGCACTATCGTGTTCATTAGAATTTGTTGTCGAAGTGGCATTTCTTGAGTCATTTAGGAAATTTCAACGATACTGCGGAAAATCAACTCAATGCAGCATATTTTCTCCGATATTTCCGGAAATGATTATCGAATGAAGCTTAAATCTGGTCGAATATTGGCTTGAAGGTCTATGAAAAGAGGAAAACTTTTCTAAAAAGAATTTTGAACTGTACGGTCTTTACGGAGTTTTGTATAAAAATGCGCGTCAGTATAACAAGACTAATCACATGAGTACTTCTTGAAATATTGGAGAAATAACCTGAAAATTTCAAACTGATAAAATTCAACGCTTTTGTCCATTGAATAACTTGGAAGAGATATACAGGCTTCAAACCCACCCTGAAATTTTCGTGACTTTAGACTTCAAAGTTTGAAAAATAGAGCACATATACGGTCGGTGAACTTGACTACGGATTATTCATTAAAGAGTCCAAAGCAGTCGCTCGAGCCCATTTTCGAGTCGAAATACGAACACTTTGAACGAAAAGATAACGCTCTTGTACCATAAGCGCGTAAAACGCTGGAGTATACGAATAATGATCTCGTGGACCGTAACGAATACCCGAAACCCCCATAATGAAAACATTTCGTTAACCTTATCTCTTTCCGAGTCTGGCCTACCATTTTCCTACGGTCTTCCGTACGTCCAAAAGTTCTCTTCCGAAATAGGAAAGACCTGATTTTGCCATACGAAATATTCTCAAACGAGCGCGCGTATTTTCCCCGAGCGTTCTCGGAGATAACGCCAGATATCTATATATAAACTTCTGTGCCTAAGCAAATAAGGATGTGATTATCGTCTCTACTGACTCGCGGCCATGCTGGAAATTATGCAAGCGAGTTAACCGCAGCCCTGAATTTCACTGGAAATAGCTCATTTTACAACTGGCGTTTTCCTTTCGACGACTGTTGTTTGCCTCATCGTGAATTCGACATTCGACCCTGCGAAATATACGAGGTGGACTCATTAAGTTGTGATGTTTCCAATTAGTACTGAACTCTATTGTTAGATACTTGACTTATTGTTGAAGTTTAAAGCAGTCTAAGATCCCGAAACAAAATGCTGATTACAATAGGCTTCAGTATACATAATTCAGAACAATGCGTCATCAACGCTCCCGCTTGTTGTCATTCGTTTAATTACACACCAAAAAAGTTCTAGGACATCATCAAACCTCATCTTAAACATTGAATAATGAAGAAAACTGAAACATTTCGAGTTGTCTCTCTACTGTATATATATTCTGTTAAGAATGAGCAGTCCTTTTTTGATATGAAACAGTTTCATCACAGTATGAGCAGATGAAATATGAACGGGGTACCATACATCTTTACGTATATGCTACAAGAGCACAGGTGAAAACCTCAGGAATAACTTTGTCTGCCGGTACAAGTGTAGAGAAATTGTTGTTTGTTATTGGAGGGCTTCTTTTTCATCAACAAAATTTCTTCTTTTCTTTAGATGCAGGTTGATATCTCAAAATCGCAACTGAAAAGAAAAAAGAAGACGAAAAACAGATTTGAAGTAGTTAATGATTGATTACTCATTAAATCGGTTTTAAGTTCACGATCAATCCCAAGAAAAAGTCAGACACCGAATGAATTGCCTCGAAATCATTGTCAAATTTATTTATTGGACAACGATTAACTAAGTGTTCTATTGTTTCCTTTTCTTTTCCGCTTTCGGATCTTGAATTTTCGACCGAATTCCATTGGAAGAGGAACTCATTTCAGCGACCAAGACCTGTTCATCATCATTTCTGGTGAAAATTAACCAATTATGAATATATGGGGAATGATTTCTCAATGTGAGGGGCCTGTGGCGTTCCTCGTTCACCTGCGGGTCTGAAATATCCTTGCTAGGAAGACAGGACCTGATCGAAAAACCCTCCCGCTCAGAGAGCAAATGTAGGTTATAATATCATTAACTGTTTCCTGTTGCTTTTCTGTCTCTCTTTCTGTTGCATATATTATTCCAAGATATATTAACAAATTAAATTCGAAATAGATACCATCCACAACTTCCAAATCAACTACACTTATAAGAGGAGATAAGAGTTTTTCCTGAGGTTTTTATTTGTACTCTTGTATCATCGGAAAAAATGTAAAGTACATCGTTTACATTTCCTCTGCTAATTCTGTGATTCCTTCAGACATTCCATATTGTTTGAAATACTTAGGAATGTAATGCTCTTTCTCAAAGAATATATACATAATACTACGAGATCACCACCATTTCAAACACAAAAAAATCCTCGAATTAACAACAATGGTACCATCCGAAACCACACCTGTTCATCCCCAAAACTATAAAAACCTTAATCCCATTATTGAATCAGATAATTCAAGCACCCGACAAGAACTACCAGCCGAATTGTGACTAGGCTCGCGTGCCAACCTGACGACAGAAACACGATTCCCCAATCGGGACCCTTGCGGTATTGTTGTCAGGTCAGCGGTTATCAGGTAATGTTTCTTCTTTCGGCCCTCTTAAGAGGGGTGGATATCGGGTCCCAGATGGGGATGACAGGTAGGTTGATGGAACGGACCTATAATAGGACGAGCTCGGAACAGGTGATTGTTCCCGTTAATAGATCCGGACAAAGGAGATGATGGAGATGTTGCGGTGCCGCACGAGCGACCGCATACTCGATACGTCGACCGAGACTTCCCATTGTTTCAGGGAAGTTTTGGGAAACAAAGATCCAGGGGCAATTCTTTGCAACAATGGAATAAAATATAAAATAGGAAATAATCAAGATGAAAAGAGTCTTCAGATATTCATTCAATAATTCAGTTTTAAAACTGGACAAATTTCTGGAATTCCGAGAGACTCTTGGATGAATGTTTGCGAAGAAAAAAAAATAAAGATATAAATCTGTGGAATCTTCTAGGTTAGAACTTCAGAGTTTATCTCAGGAATTGAACGCAAGCATTGTAAACTTCAAACATTGCTTGGCCGTAACTTCTTACTTGCCCCGTACTGGCTACGTTAGCTGATGAAATTCGATAAGACCAAGGAGCTGAATGATTGCAGAAAGCCCAAATTTGTTCATCAGTATGTATCCTAGTAGGCACAAAAAAAATTGAAAAAAGCACTGACGTGACGTCAGGAGCTTTTGCGTGCTTGTTCAAATTATAATTATTAGATCAACACGAAATTTTGCACCTAGTTGCGTGTTGGTAATCTCCACCTGGTAACGAGTTTCAGTTTGATTGCATTTGTACTTCTTGAGATATTGCGTAATAACGTTAAAATTCCAAATAACAACGAAATTTAACATATTTTTTCCTTATATCTCCGAAAGTAAATATCGGATCGAATTGAATTGAAATTTTAAACATTGTTGTTAAATACTGACTCTAAGGTTTATGCCAAATTCCATTGAAATCTAATCGATATTTCTGGAGAAGAAAAAAATGTCATCAAAAATATCGAAAATTTTCGAAAAAACTTTTTTGAGATTCCACTCATTAACGAACTTAACCGAGATCTTTGGACTTCAAACCTAATCTGACAATTTCAACTAGCTAAATCTTTTCCTTCGAAAGTTAGAGCACATACGGACGGACGGACAGAATTGAATTTGACCCCGGACTCTTCTTCAGGGAGTTCAACCCAATCGTTTAAGACTATTTTGACTCAAAATTCGAAAATTACAGACATCGTGACGAAATGATATCGCGCTGTTCCATAAAACAAGGGCGTAAAAACGAAAATAGATAATCTTGAGAAGAACTACAACAATGATAGATAATAGTTGATACACATGTTATGAAAGCTTTCTAGAGGTGGGTCTTCCACTTGATTGAATTCTTCAATGTTCACCTCACCATTTTCATCACACCAGAATGGGTCGTTGGCTTATGAATAGGTTTGGAAACCACATTTTTCCGTTCTTTCAAAGCAGCAATATAAAATTATATATCTCGCGTAAATATATATTAGAAATCACACTCTTTACCTTCGTAAACCCAGCCCCTCATCTCATGAAAATGTAACTCTTTGAAAACCTAACAATCTCATGGAAACAAGTGATATTTATCAACTAACTTAACCTACTTCCTGAACGACAAACACAATAATTCGAAAATTACAACGTCGCCTTCCACAGTTCTTGCTGATATATCATTTACATCTGATCCCAGGGGCGTTCCAGTCGACACCTCTCAGATACCCGAACCGTAGGAAAACCCAACAAAAAATAAGATAATAACCTCAAAGAGGGCTATCCCGACAGGGTAAGGGACCAACCTCCGGCTGCTGCAACGTTTTCCGTCGAAATTAATTTCGAATGAAAATTCGCCCCGAAGACGTCGTCGACGTTCAGACCTAACATCCGTTAAGGCGCGTCCACACCGCTAATACGGAGGGAATGACGAGGACGGGGGCTTAACGGAGTCGATTTGTTCGATGTTTCAAGCCTGATTACCTGACAACAAAAACAAACCCTTTCGGGGGTTCCTGAAGAGATATTGTTGTGTGTCGCGGCAAAGGACAGACGAGGGACTGTTTGTAGATTGATGGCGGTAGACTTAATGCCTACTGAGAATTTCATTGCTGATCCTGCTTTGTTTTGTGTTGGTTTCCGGTTAAATTGTCCCCATTTTGCAGAGTGGGCGTACAGATCTGACTTGAGTAGTATGTCTCAGAGTTGATTCGATGTGTTCAGTTTAATTGTTTGAATCGCTTCGTATATGTCATCTTGACATAATATATGTCACAAGTTTTTCAATTTATTTCCGCTATTTTGTTAGATTTCTAGTGTAAAATATCCAATTATGGATCTATGGGAGATGATTCACAAATATAAAGGGCCTGTAGCGTTCTTCGTTTATCTGAGGATCTGAAATATCATCGCTTGGAAGACCGCCGCGGAACTGGTCGAAAGACTCTCCCGGTTAGAGAGCAAATGCAGGTAAATTTATTTACTACTTCCTGCTGTTTTTCTGTCCCTCTTTCTGTTTCAGATATTATGTCAAGATATTTTGACAAAATGAATTCAAGATAACGAAAAAATTATTTTCCAATGGAAAAGATGCCATCCATGTTCTTCAAACAAACTACAACACTTATACGGGGAGTCTTTGGTGATGTTTTTATCTGTGCTCTTGTATCATACGGAAAAATGTATGGTACCCCGTTCACATTTCCTCTGCTAACACTGATATACCAAAGAATGTAATGATATATAATCGCTTCGTAATACTTATTATGGACAACTATCGATCGTTTCATCTTCATTATCTCTTGCGTTCACAACCGGATGAAATTGGTTACCGATCAGATATAAATAAATTTGAAGTGAGTAGAAATAGGGCTTTTGTTCGAGTCCAAACAAGATTATAGCTTCGAACCTCTGTTTCTGGAGATAAAGTGAATGAGGATTCTCAAAGATCACCAAGTTATCGATTTCAAAATGTGCTTCATCGCTTGGGGTGTCTTGATTGAAGAACCAGCATCCAGTGGTCGATGTGCAATATTCTCTTCAGCAAACTTTTTTTGCTTCGGAGTGTCATCAAGCTTCAGTTGTTGTGAATTTTGTTAGCATGGAAACACACCTTTGGATTATACGCTTTTGAGGGTTTCATGAAATTGATTTTCTCTGATTTTACACCACAATGCCAAAACAATCCACATTTGAAAGTCTCGTTTTCGTACAACAACGTTGTGCTACGTGATCACAGATCCCTGGATTTTTCAATTGATCTTCTCAAATTTGACAAATTTATATAAAGGATCGTATTTTGTAAGGATTTTTCGAGCTTCAACTTCAAAACTTCCATTTTTGAGCTATTGTCCAAAGATGCAGACACTTTATACCACTATTATCGGTCTCTCGAATGATTTCTTTCATCATTGGAATAAATTACTATCCGTAAGTACTGAAAAAATTCAATCGCTTTCAAAAGTCTCCCAAATTTGATTTCACATATTGGCTGTTTGAACGGCCAACCGTTCACGCCTTTTGTACCGGGTTGTATCCACTCTATTCGTCTTCTCGTATACCTTTCTATAGAGCAAGCGAATAGGAGGTAATGCACGTTCTCAAAAAATATCAGTATATGAGCCGATGGACAGAGTCGGCTGTTTCGATCGGAGAATTTTGCAATAACAAGTGACTAAGGAGACGATCTATCGCGTTTCATCCACTTTGATCTTGCGTCCGAATTATTCAAAATTCAAAAGAGTTAAAGTGTGTGATAGCATACATTATGATTGTGTATCAAGAAAAAAGGAAAAACATAGAAATATGATAATTCTTGTTACACGCAAGAGACTTAGCGGACGAAGTTGTGAATCGAGGCAGCTTAAAACGGAAATTGCAAGATTCGGATGATGTTTCGACTTCTTTGGGAGAAAGTTGCGAGATGGAGCTAACAAGTTAAAAGAGAAACGCGATCTTTCAAAGATTCTGAGTATTTAAAAAAAATTCATAATAGACTCAGTAGGGGACCGACCCCGGTTCCTGCGCCATTTTGCATGCGTCCTTCCGTACATATCTTTCCAAAACTGATGCTTGTTGATTGGTCGTCGGTTTATCCATCGATCAGTGGTCGTGTAAATATTCAATATTACCACTAAACTCATCGTTATAGCCTTCAGAAAATATTTCTCCAGGTTGTTGAAACGTCACTGGACAAATGGTGTGAACTTTAAAGCTTGCGTCAGATAGGGGACGAATCTTATCTGAACGAACGAAAGTATCGTTCAGTATGAACCAATAAAGATACAAATTTCCATACCAAAGACGTCACGTAAAACTCGCCGACAAGAATTCTACAGACCAAAAAGTCCAAAACGCAACAAAGGCTTCCATATACCTGAACAACGAACGGCGACGTTCTAAACCGGCATTACGGCCACGCCATTCCAAAACGACCATTAAAATTCAACAACTCCGACCCGGCTCAGGCGTTCGAAGATCAAAAAAAGCCAAAACTCGAACTCGAGAACAATCCGCAGATGCAAAAAATCCATTTCGGCACCAGAAATGAGATGACCGAACGGCCGTTTCGTCTGGTTGTCTTTCCGGTTTAGGAATACGGACTCCGGCGATAAGAAGAAGAAAAACTAGACGGTCTCGGTCCCCGGAATCCGCCGCCGCGTTTCCCCTTCGCGAACGCGCGCGCGGCGGGGGTAAATATTCAACTGTGCACTTCTGTACGAGCATCTTGGGTGTGCCTAGACGCATAACTCAGGGTTTCCTAAGTCTCGGAAGGCATATTTATGTCGCGCACTTCCAAACAATTTCATATTTCTTCTTTTCTCGCAGCTCATTAAAAATTTTTCTCTCTTTTTCCCTCTCTGGTGGATTTATTCTATAATTTATTGCGGAGCGTATTTACGAGTTCCGTAACTCTGAAGAGGGGAAAGAACGTTTCTGTCGGGTCGACAGGACCTTTCCTCCAGTTTTGGATATTTCCAAAAAGGTCTATATTGAAAGTAATTAAATTACCGCTTGTGGACTATGGCATCTCTAAATTTGAATTTTTTTGGCTTACTTGACATATTTCCTATATATTGAAAAAATTCTGGGAATACAATGACGTTAGGTCAGGATATTTTATTTATGTCATCCTGACATAATATATGTCACCAGTTTTTCAATTAAGTCCCGATATTTTGTTAGATTTCTAGTGTAAAATATCCAATTATGGATCTATGGAAGATGATTCCCCAATATAAGGGGCCTGTAGCGTCCTTCGTTCATCTGAGGATTCGAAATATCATCACTTGGAGGACCGGACCTGTTCGAAAGACTATCCCGGTCAGAGAGCAACTGTAGGTAATTTAATTTACTGCTTCTGTTCCTCTTTCTGTTTCGGATATTATTTCAAGATATTTTGTCAAAATAAATTCAAGATGACGAAAAAATTATTTTCCAATGAAAAAGATGCCATCCATGTTCTTCAAACAAATTACAACACTTATACGGCTGAGGTTTTTATCTGTGTTCTCGTACCTTACGGGAAAATGTATGGTACCCCGTTTACATTTCCTCTGAAAACACTGTAATATACCAAATAATGTAATGCTCGTTCTCAAAAGAATATAAATATATATATATATACCCATACGAAATTTTATTTTCCCAATATTTCTCAAAATACAGATAAGATCGAATTGAAATACAGTACTCGATCGAAAAATCACGAAATTTTGCACAAAGTTATTCATAGGCTTCTTCAAATTAGTAACCAAGTTTCATCATCATTGAATCATTATCCAGAAGAAATCAACGATACTGGGAAAAAAACAAAAAACTCAACATATGTTTCCAATGTTACTAACTGTCGGATTAAGCTCCTCAAACCACGACTCAACAATGTAAAGTCGACGACAAAAGGTATTTCATCCATTTGTTGTTAATCTACAAGAAATAGAAGAAAACAGTTTCCACTCAATTCACAGCTTGCACGAATGTCACTCTAAATTCTGATGACGCCTACACACAAAACGAAATTTGATTCTGCAACTCTGCAGCGGCATTAAAACATCGCTAATACGAAGTAGTGGTCCGAAATAAAGCCGCATAAACACGAATGCCGTCGGTCGGGCCGCTCATTAACCTCTAAAGCAGACCTATAATTGTATATCAAATAATTGTCACTGTGAGGGTAATCGATTCAGCAGTTTTATTATTCAGGCCGCGATTTCGGAACAGAAATAAACAGTTCCCAATTAACACCGCATAGGTGGGACGTGATGCCCTGCCGTCGAGAGGGGAGGGCCGGTGTTGTCGGCGCATTAGCCGAAACGACGCGCCGCACATGCATAATACGTGATAAGGTTATAAATATTTACGGCGGTTGATGGTGGATATCGGACATTATTAAATACCGCATGGCACCGCGTATGCGCCCAACCGAACGTGTCCCTGTCTGACGGCTTGGCATTTTCTGCATGTAAAAGCCGCGAATTGCACTGAAAAATTCGCAGGCATTCGGAGTAATTATACGCAATTATGCATCAGCGTCAATCGCAATCCTAGTCAGCGTTTAATTGTAATGGTGGATTTGTAGCTGATGTAGACAGCGAATCATATGGCGCTTTACATCTACCGAAACTTGTATGTGTATGTGTAAACGAAGAGGCAGAATGGAATCGAAAAATAGACAATTGACAACCTATTAAATCTCTATGCTGCGGCATTTTGAGAACACCAAAATGTTCACAATTTATTTTCATAATTCATAAATGTTTTGAGTTACTAAAATAATACAAATAGCATTATTAAGATTATTGAGTGCCATTAACAGTACCTAGGGATAAAATTATCTTGATCAAGTAGTTTTTGAAAAATGACATCGACATCGAAGCCACTTTCTCGAGTTGCAAAATGGTGTAGGTGTCGGTATCTATCCCCAGAACAGGATGACAGAGATTTTGGGATTATTTAAAAATACTAGGTATTATTCAATGATCACGTTTATGTTTTGAATCTTTCAGTTTGCGAATTAAGCTCACCACAATTCAAAATAGGGTTTGTCTGTTGTAACTATATGAAATACACCAACTCCACTGAAACTCTTCGGTGTGTTCCGTTGTAAACTTGCACTCTGTTCATTGCAGAAATGTTGGGAGTTGGTGTAGTCACAGATTACGTGTGCAGTGGAAAAAGTGAGGTGATTTTCTGTGATGGTTATGCCTAAATATAATTCATAATCATAATCACAGACATCAGTTGTTATCTCTGGTTCTTGGTTAGACGTGTTTTGTTCTGTATGAGTGGTTATTCTTGGACGAAATCAATTTTCATCATATCGCTATCCGAAATAGATTTTTTTTTCGTGACGACTTTAGAAAAACTTAACGACAAATAAACAACACCTTGTTTGGAAGCGAAGACGAAAGAAGCAGAGAATTCTGTCATCTTGGATTTGCGTAAAAAAATCTATCATATATTTGTACTCTGTCATCTTGTAATCATAGAACAGAATGAATCACACTTACTCCGCTCATTCTGTTATGTGTCACTACACTCAGCTACACTGAGAATTGGAATTCAGTGGAGTTAGTGTAGTTCATGCAGGTACAAGAACAGACCTACTGCATTCCACTAGCATAATTATAGAACAGCACATTCTGAGTACGTTCCACGTTGAATATGTCAAACTTCACGATGACAACGTCAGATTTGACATATTCGCATCAGTGTTGCCATATCTTAAAACAAGCTCCGTATTGATATCACTCAATCTATGTTTTAATGATCGGTAATATAGAAAGACCGAACATTTCACAGGTCCCAAATGTTCCTGTCAAGTTATATATTACATTATCCGCAGTTTCCTTGAGGAACCACAACGTGATAATTATCTCCTATTTGAGCGATTTCGATGGTTATCGCAGTATAATTAATTGATGGAACTAATCACTTTGTGTCAACTTCGTATAGCGTGATCAAGATATTAGAATGAGCAGTACACACGAACGTCTATGAAGTTAGTCGATGTTAATTGGATCTGCAGAATTATTGTAACGCGAATTCGCAATGTATAGCATGATTGTTAGTTCCAATATTTGAATAGACACATTCAATTTCTGATTTATGTAGATTGGAGACCTGATGATGTATGCCAGTTTCAGTGAAATTTGCCACGAAAATTTTGAAATGTGATGTACAGTGCGCGTCAAAATTATGGAACAAATTCATTTTCTCAGAGGAAAAATATTTGGCAAAAAAATCCTGGAACAGGTCAATTTTTGTTGCATTTTTTGAAGCATTTTTGAAGATTTTTGTTGCACCCTGTGGCATCCCCATCAACCCTCTAAATTTTTTGAATAGGGAAGGTAGATCTTGTAGCATTTTTTTGACAAGGTCTTCTTTACAGGCGTGCAGAGATTTTCAAAAAAAATTTTTTTTTTTGAAAAATTGGTTAGTTCAAAGAGGTTTTCAGTATGTGCACTTTTTCATGGCTCATTTACTTTGAGACGATGGTACCTGATGAAATTTTTCACCGAATGAAAGACGACCATTACAGTTTTGTTCATGCACAACTTTCAACCCCCTCGCGTGAAAGGTTCGTAGGGGTTGAAAGTTGTGCATGAATAAAACTGTAATGGTCGACTTTCATTCGGTGACAAATTTTCAGGTACCATCGTCTCAAAGTTAATGAGCCACGACGGGTGCATATACTGAAAACCTCTTTAAACTAACTAATTTTTCAAGAAAAAAAATTTTTCTTGAAAATTTTTGCACGCCTGTGAAGAAGATACAAAGACCTTGCCAAAAAAGTACCACATGACCTACTTTCCCCATTCAAAAAATTTGGAGGGTTGGTGGAGATGGCACAGGGTGCAACAAAAATCCTTCAAAAATTCAAAAAAATTTGGTAAAAGTGAAACAAAATTGACCTGTTTCAGGATTTTGTTGGCATATACTTTTCTTCTGGGAAATTGAATTTGTTTCATTTTGACGCGTACTGTATAAAAATCTCATTTCATCGATATCTCCAAAATGGTTCTATGGTGTCATATGAACAAACAAAAATTCCAAGATATATATTTGCAAAAATTTCATATTGCGCGATCTTTGAATCATCTGCTTTTCAGAAAATTAGTTCATGAGGTAGTTAACCTGTGTTTGGCTGGGTAAATACGTGAATAGGTGAATTTCATTGAACGTCAAAAAGTTGACTTCTTTGTTTCTCTGAATTTTTTAAACCTTCTTGATTCAACTCTGTACGAATTGAAGATATTGCGGAAATTCAATTCTAGATCAATATTTCGACTTAATTCATTGAAATATATATGCAAATTTTTTTTAGAATCTCTGTTTTCGTGGGTTTTTTCATCGTTGCCGTGAAAAACGATAAATTTCCGACTGGAAGCGAAAGTAAACAGAATCGGCAAAAAACACATAGCCAACGTTTTGATTGAATCAGACGCGCAAAAAGAGAAACTTCTGGTGTCCGAGAAACTCATCCGGAATGTTTTCATTGGAATTAACGGGATTATACGCTAAAGGTACCAGCATCCATAGAGCAGCAACTCCGGCGTTGCTCGAACGAATTAAATCGAGAGAAGAGAAGAGAGTATTTGATCTCTGACGAGTGGATTGATCGCTGAGTGAAATTAAAATCATTATTTCTCGTACTGAGAGCTCGTACGCCACATTATGAACTCTAGCCACCTTACATTTAGAAGGAATAACTTTCGAAATTTCATTTTTGTCAACAGAATGGCATCATTTAAGCATGCTATGATGAAGATGACAACGTTTTATATATCATAGACAATAGTATTTTATTCAGCGAGCATGAAATGACTTCTATTATTCACGAGGGTTAAGTTTGCGAACGAGTCGCAAATCACCCAACTGAATAATAGCATTCATATGCGAGTTGAATCTTATACTTCATCCAAGAATTCATTGGTGAAATTGGAATAATTCTGCATCTTCAAAAACCTACAATAGAGTTGTCAGAATGGTCTACTTCAGTCTATGTGATTGTTGGAAATTGTCAAGCTTACGAGTAACGACAAAACTTCTACCCGATATATGCATGGAGTGTATAATATTCATATACACGCCTATTATCTACGAGCTTGATTTACATTTATTATTTTTGTCCAAGATCATTGAATAATACATATATTTCAATGGCTCTTGATGAGGGAAAATGACAGTTATTAATCGAGCTCGTGGATAAAAGGCGTGTATAATGAATATTTTACACTATGCATATATCAAGTGAAAGTTTTGTCGTTTCTCTTAAGCTTGACTAATTCCAGCAATTACAGAGATTGAAGTAGTCTGAAAACTCTATTGTGGGTTTTCGAAGATCCAGAATTGTTCCAATTTTACCAGTGAAGTCGTGGACAAAGTGTAGTATTTACCTCGCATTTAATTGCCATTATTCACTTGGGTGATTTGAGACAGGAGTCGCAGGCGACTTATTGCAGTCATTATATGCTATTATAGAACTATTCTGTAGGTGTTTTCTGGGTTTTCACTCTCAATATCTGTGAAAAAACTATTAAAACTGAAATAAATTGCTTTTCGGGCGTATTTTCTAGGAAAACAGAGTTTTGCTTGTCTATTATTGTCGACATTTTGGTCTCAAACGACTAGGTTGGAGTCACTGATGACGAATCTGTTGTCAAAGTCAATTCTGTCCGGCCGTCCGTATGCACGATTACGGGCGAACAGAGGAAGCCATCGACCTCAAAACTTCAGGATTGGTTGCATTACAAAATGCGAAGGTCGATGTCATTTGATGGCAGAATTGGCAGAACAGTTTCGGAGTTATAGCTATTTGAAATTTTTAGGTTATTTCCCTGATATTCCGAGAACTACTGTTGTTGTTAGTTGAAGCATGAGGATGTGCAACTTTCTGAAGAATATCGTTGAAATCGTGGTGTAGTAAATAAAAAATTCCAATTTTTTTTTCAAATTTTTTCAGAACATTTTTTTTTTCCGAAACCATTCATTATATTTGGAAAACATTTTGGGTTGTATCTTGAACTCCATATTTCGCAGCAGTGTAACAAATTTCAATTTGATACAATCATAATGTTTAGAGATATCGTGAAAAAATATGTCAAATCTTATGGTTTTTTCATCGGTATCGAATATTTTCCAGAATTGCTCGAAAATACGTGAAAAAAAACTAAAAAGAGCAGTAACCTGAAGTCAGCAGCATTTGCACGCATGTTCCAATGCATTTCCAAACCTGTCATCTCTAATGCTGTGCTTTCTTCACGTCAGTGCTTTTCCAAGTTTTCTAAAAAAGTTACTTTCATATTTGATGGGAGACCCCCACATTGTCAAAAAATGAAGTTATTCGTCCCGAGTGTAACAGTTCTGATGTCAGCGAGTGAAAATGGCTGCCAAACCGGCTTCTAATAAGCAGTTACTTCGTGCTTTACTGCGGATATTTCCGCGGCGGTTTTCCATCTCTCAGCCTTCTTATTTCGTTCGTTTCGGTCGATATAGTACATTTCCGTCCCCCTAATTTTCGTGACTACTTGTTATTCAGCACGGAGAGTTCGGCAAGTCGGTGCCCTGCGTGCCCCCCTCGCTCCGAACCCAGCCCTTATTATTTTTGCGTCTATCAGTTTCTTGTTAGCGTCTATTCTGCGGTGCTGCGGTATATCGCGTATAATTTAGGTAACACGCCCCGCCATTTTCATATTTTCCTTCTTTATTCGTGTTGGGGCTTTCGCCCGTTTTGCCGTCGCATTTCCGCTTTATGTACGGTTTCCGTTGTCGTTTTTACGAGGTCCTTTGAACGCGCATCGAAAGGGGGCCAAATGAATATCGACGCATACTGAGCGATTGCAATATATCGTCTCTATATTCTTGATAATGAATATGTGCATTTGTACAGTGTCTTAAGAGCGAACAATACCTTGAATGAAAAATCTAGAAAAGCACTGACGTGAAGTCAGCAGCTTTTACGCGCTTGTCCGCATTGCGAAATGGTGATTTGGAAATTCCAGTGAAATTTCAATGAAATGAAAATTTTCAAAAATAATTGAAAAAAAAAAAATTTCGAATTTTTCCTTGAATAATTCTTCTTATTGACACTGTTCATATTCCAACCAAGTTTTATTTCGATCAGATAAATAGTTTTCGAGTTATTGAAAAATCAACATTTCAAATGGCTGTAGCACAAAAACCCTTCGGCAGATTTGGCCCATTAACGAACTCAACCGAGATATTCAGGGTATTAAACTAACCTGAAAATTTCAAGACTCTAGGTCCTTTTTTTCGAAAGTTACAGCGCACACGGCCGGACGGACAGAATCAATTTTGACCACGGATTCTTCAACAATGAGTCCAACCTAGTCGTTTGAGACCGAAATTCGAAAATAACAGATATCGTGACGAAATGCTAACGTGCTGTTCCCAAGAACAATCGCGTAAAAATCTAGAAAGCACTTCCGTGAAGACAGCAGCTTTTGCTCGCATGTTCAATGTAGTTGACCGCCTCGGCAACGAATTGAACATGCGCGCGAAATCTAGTGCTTTTCTAAATTCTTTTCCGATAAATTACTGGATTTCAATTCGATCTAATCTGTATTTTTGGAAATATTGGAAAAATCAAATTTTGAATGGGTATATCTACGGAAATATTGGGCGGACTTTACCCATTCACGAATTCGACCTTCGTAATGAAGCCCCGAACCTACTCTACAAATATCAAGTTTCTAAGTCGTTTCTTCCGATTGTGTTTACGGTCGGCCTAACGTCCGGAGCGTAAACACAATAACTTCCAAAAGAAACAACTTATAAACTCGATATTTGTAGAGAAAATTTGGTCCTCAATTACGAAGGCCCAATTTGTGAACGAGTAAAATCCACCCTATCATTCCGCAGATATACCAATTCAAAATTTTATCTACCCTATATTTCCGAAAAAACAGATTGGATCGAATCGAAATCCAGTACTTAAAATGAGAGTTTGAAGGTTCATACAGAATTTAATGAGGATGATATGATGAGAAGATCACAGAATATCGAATATTTGAAAAAAAAAATTTTTTATTTTTTTCAAATACTTTCAAATCCTTTCCGAAACTAGCTGCGAAGTTTCATGTCGATTGAATCAGTATTTTTTTGAGATATACCGAAAAAAAAACGATATCGAGAAGTAAACCACGAAATTCTACATATTTTTTTACAATTTCTCCGAAAATAATAGCCGCATCGGATTGAAATTTGGTACACTGCTGTGAAATATGGAGTTCAAGGTTTACCTGAGAAAATATCTCGAATATGAACGAAAGTTTCGAAGAAACAATTTTTTTTCTAAAAAAATTTTGAAAAATGATTTTTTTTAGAATTGAGTTACCATACGATTTCATCGAAATTTTGCTCAAAGTTGCGCGTCGTTATGCTCCAACTAACTGCCGAATTTCAATCTAATCACTTCGGTAGTTTCTGAAATATGAGGAAATTAACCTCAAAATATCAACTCGCTGTAACTCCGAAACTATTTGGCCCATTAACGAACTTAACTGCGGCATTTCGGTGCGCGAACTACCCTACAAGTTTCGAGTCGCTAGCTGGCTCTGTTCGACAGTTATCGTGTCGTCGGTCGGCCGGACAGAATCGATTTTGACACCGGATTCGTCATCAGAGAATCAAACCTAGTCGTTTGAGACCATTTTTGGCTCAATCATCGAGAATTACAAACATTTGGACAAAACTATAGCACGCTGTTCCCCAGAACATGCGCGCAAAAGGGAGGGACTTTTTGAGGCTATAGTTCGTTTTTTTTCTTCAAATTTTTCGGTGAAATTTTTTGAAAATATCTGTAAGGATGCCCAAAGTTTCCACTCTTTTATATTCCAGAATTTTCGAGAAAATAAAACTAAATCCATGAATTTTAGAGAATATCTTATCTCAACTATGCATTCAGTTTGCTCCAATTATTGTTCCATCACCGTAAAAATCTTCAATCCCTAATAAATCGACTTCATAATTATAATTGGCGATGTGTCAACTCCGCCAAGAAAAACAACATTAACGAAGCTCCATCATTTCACATTAAAAGGACCCCGGCGTACAATATTATACATTATAATAAATAGAGCAGCATCTCCCTAATAATACAACTTCCTGATTTGCTACCAGACACCCTCCAAATTTCATTTGTCACAAGAACTCCCCCACGGTCCTACAAACGCGCTCACAAAACATTTAGTTAGATCTCTTGATGGAGAAGTGAATACGTTGAAGCTACGTAGACAACGAAAGGATAATGAAATAGACGACATTTAGAATTTGTCCTATTAGATTGTGCTGAAATTTGAGGGTTAGAGGAAATACTCTTGTTTCGTTGGCCTCGATAGTTCGGTTTAACTTCCATGAAATGTTTGTCTTATTACACCTTTGGTAAACGATTTCTTTTAAAATATGATTACTATGGGTAAATCTGCACGTATATACAGGGTGTTTCACTGGTAAATGAACATACGGTAACCTGAGCTAGAGCTACCCTAGGCGAGTTCAAAAACCTAGATATGATAGGTCAAATCAATTCCATAACCGAGATACAGGGTGGTTCATGTTTTCACTGATAATTTCAATTTCTCATAACTTTTGAACCACCCAGTATATTCGGTTGATATTTGGAACATATGATTGAGTTCCACAGGTCGATCGATTCATATTTAGATCACCAAAAAATTCCAGGTCCGTGTTAGAAAAATATTGGAGTTCTCGCAAGCTGAGATTCAACACCCTGTATATTGAAATTTTGGGATTTGATTGAGATACTCGAAAAGAGCAGAAAATGTTCAATGTGGTTCAGTAGATTCCATCGTCCTGCTCATAGAAAACTCCAGGGAAAGATTCAATTGAATATTTGAATTCCAATAAATTCTTAGAAAATAAGTTCATTGTAATTAAATTGAGAATTTTCTTGAAATGATTGAATATTTTTATTTTTCGATATTCTGATACAATTCCAAAAAAACTGAAAAATTGAATTGTGAGAAATTTATTTGTATTGTATCCCACGAGGGATTTTTCGGGTAGACTGTGCATTTAGCAAAATGGTGGTTCTTTCGAACACCTTCTGTGATTCACGTTGATTTTTATGTTTCTATTTCTATTTATTTATCGTTGTTAATTTCAAATAAATTTTTCGCAATCATGAATGTTTTTCCGGAAATAACTTGAAATAATCCTCGGAATGTAAGGAAGTATGAATGTGCAATCAGTGGAGCCAAGAAAATGGAATTTTATCTCAACGCAAGACTTTTTTGAGAATTTGTTGGAATTCGAATATTCAATTGAATCTTTCCCTGAAGTTTTTTATGAGCAAAATGACGTGCGGACGATGGAATCTACTGGACTCTAATGAAAATTTTCTGCTCTTCTCGAATATCTCAATCAAGTCCCAAAATTTCAATATACAGGGTGTTGAATCTCAGCTTGCAAGAACTACAATATTTTTCAGATACGAACCTGGATTTTTTTGGTAATTTGAATATGATTCGATCGACCTGTGAAACTTAATCATATGTTCAAAATATCAACCTAATATACTGGTTGGTTCAAAAGTTATGAGAAATTGAAATTATCAGTGAAAACATGAACCACTCTGTATTTCGGCTATGGAATTGATTAGACCTATCATATATAGGTTTTTTGGACTCGCCTAGGGTAGCTCTAGCTCTGGTTACCGTATGTTCATTTACCAAAGAAACACCCTGTATATATTTGGATTCGAAATTTGCATTTATGTACGCAGTATGTTTTCTTGAAAAGAGACAAGGCGGTTCCCCATAGTTCAGAATTTATGGGCCTCCAGTGTTCTGAATTGATGCATTTTCCGGTCACTTTTTCAATCATAAAAACAATCACTCATTTCCTTCTGTACCTTCCCTATATACTGTATAAAGTTCGCGTCAAAATTATAGAACAAATTCATTTTCTCAGAAGAAAAATATTTGGCAACAAAATGAAACAGTTCAATTTTTGATTCACTTTACCAAATTTCTATGCATTTTTGAAGAATTTCTGTTGCACCCTGTGCCATCCCCAACAGCATTCTGAATTTTTTGAAAAGGGAAAGTAGGCCATGTGGTCCTTTTTTGGCAAGGTCTTTGTATCTTCTTTACAGGCGGGCAGAAATTTTCAATTTTTTTGAAAAATTAGTTACTTCGAAGTGGTTTGCAGTGCATTTTGTCATGGCTCATTTACTTTGAGACGATGGTACCTGATGAAATTCGTCACCGAATGAAAGTCGACCGTTACAGTTTTGTTCATGCACAACTTTCAACCTCTACCAACCCTTTAATGGAAAAACATTTTTTTTCACGCGAGGGGGTTGAAAGTTGTGCATGAACAAAACTGTGATGGTCGACTTTAATTCGGTGACAAATTTCATCAGTTACCATCGTCTTAAAGTAAATGTGCCATGACAAAGTGCACATACTGAAAACCTCTTTGGAGCAACAAATTTTTCAACAAAAAAAGCTTTTTTCTTGAAAAAATTCCAAAATGTGTAGTTTTGTTGACATATATTATTTAAAAAGTTTCGTGTCTCAAGCTTAATTTACAGAAAAAATACAAGAGAGAAACAATTTTTTTAGTTGATCTCCGGAAGGGTGTAACTTTTTCGGAGGGATGTTTTCCAAAAAATTTTATATCAAATACCCACCTTGATTTTCATCACAGAATCAACCCCTAATTTTTTTCGGATTATTCAGATACATTACGTATATCAAGGCACTCATCAGCGTGGTTGAGATATCCCTCGATAAGTCGTCGAGGTGTAAGACACCGTAACAACCCCTAGATATTCCAGGTGGTCGAATCCGGTTACGGACTCGAGTTCCACCCCCCTCCCGAAAACGCGTTATAATAACGCAGAAACATAATAAATACATTGGTGCACTCGTTAAGCCGTATTTATGACACCCCAGACGTGGTCTACGGCGGTAAGACTATAGCCTCTCTCTATTAATTTTGCAGGAATACGTGATACTTAGCGTTTTAAATTAGGATACGGAGGTCTTCCCGACGTCGGTTTTGCGAATATTCCGGTAGTTCAGTCATCTTATCTCGGGCAATTCATGAAAATTTAATGAGTATCTCGGAACTTCTCCGGTTAATTCCACTAGATGTCGTATGAGCTCGCAGATAAGCTCCTTGAGACCCTCAAAACTATTATGAATAATTTCAGATTTTGGCGCGCTGGCATAATTTAGGTTACTGGTGCGACGATCTCTTTTGACATGTTTTCACTTATCATCCTCATTCTTGGTAGTTGGCATTTTGTACTGAAATGTTTCGTCTTTGTGTACATAATACTATAATTGAATTTTGAGCGTATATTAATCGTGACAGTTGTTTTGACCTGAATTGGTTTATTCAGGTGTATTGGGGGGTTTCAATAGTAGAGACCCCGTATGGATTAATTAATCGCACTTGATTAATTCTGTCGTTATCAAAATGAAGACACCACCGACGAATATTTCCTGATCTTTAGCAGAAATGTTGATGCTTCTAAAATAAGCAGATAATTGAAGAACTTATCGACCAGTTGATCAATATCGTTGCACTCATGATACGAAGATGTTGTTAAGGTGTATTAAAAACGCAGTTAAACAAGTGACAAAAATGTATTTTCTTGTATCTGTATTAGATAACAAGACCGAAATGGTATACAAGTGATTTGCACAATAGAATCTTCCTTCTATATCATATTCGATAGCAAGGTCGATGCGACTTTCAAATGAGAAGTAACGATTTTTACAACACAAGAATTAGCGTATAAGTCTTGTTTATAAATTCGAGAGCGAATGTTGTTTACTATACAACGGTCAAATGAAGAGTGTCTAAAAACTAACTGAACCCAAATAAGGAAAATTCTCTTCTTCACATTTAAGAGGGAGAATATAAATTTTAATTGGTTTTTTGAATTAAGCGCACCCTTCTAAAATCCGAAAAAACACCTCGGATTGGCTGTTGTGAAAGAGAGAGCACAAATGTGTGGAGGAAATTTCCCTAAATGGTCTAAGACGATAAATTCTATAAACTGTCACATGTGATGTCTGGATTCTTTGAATAACCAAAGTATACCACCCATCAAGCTCCGATTCCTGGAATGCTAAGAGCTTGAATTTTATCTGAGTGTTTTCTGTCATACAAAATTATACTTCATTGTTGGCTTGAGATAAAATGCTCTCAAAGCCAGTGTTAATTGATTTGAACCAGAAATATTGAATTTGGGCATATTCCTGGGAACCAATAGAATACAGACTCCGACGTTGGAAAATCAAGAAAAGACAATATATCATATATATATTCTTTTGAGAACGAGCATTACAATTCTAAGATATATCACAGTGTTAGCAGAGGAAATGTAAACGGGGTACCATACACATTTGCGTATGATACAAGAGCACAGATAAAAACCTCAGGAAAAATTCTGTCTCCCCGCATAAGTGTAATAATTTGTTTATAGAAGATGGATGGCATCTTTTTCATTTGAAAATAATTTTTTCGTCATCTTGAATTCATTTCGACAAAATATCTTGACATAATATCTGAAACAGAAAGAGGGACAGAAAACCAGAAGGAAGCAGTAAATAATATCACCTACATTTGCTCATGACCGAGAGGGTCTTTCGACCAGGTTCAGTCCTCCAAGCGATGATTTTCAGATCCTCAGATAAACGAAGAACGCTACAGGCCCCTTTATTGGGGAATCATCTCCCATAGATCCATAATTGTTCAATTCGAACTAGAAATCTAATAAAATATCGGGAATAAAGTGAAAAACTTGTGACATGTATTATGTCAGGATGACATAAATATATATATATATATCATAAAATGCTGGGTCCAGGATACGGGACGCAACAACTGTATTTTTGTGAATAGCACTATGACGGAATTTCGAATGCTCTTTCATCTACTAAACTGTTGGGCTGAATTTGTGCATTCTAAACTGGACCTCTGTATTTGAGCTTCGAAAATGTCCTGAATTTTCGAGTCTCTACGTCATTGCTCTGAAAAGTTATGGCAGTAAATACCGTTCAGTGCGTAAACGTATTTTAAATATCGTCATCCCAATATTTTCAAAAATACAGATACGAACGGGTCGAAAATCAGCATCTGTATGATGACTCAAATTTTATTATTTCCAATTCCTCAAAACCACGATCATATTAACATCACAATATCTTCGAAATGTCAGATTTTTCCAAAACGATAAAATACAATCGAGTTCTAATTTATGGATGGATGTTAAATAAATTTTTTCAGGACTTGAATGGAAATTTTGAAATATATCATTTGTTGAATTTTTGTCAATTTTTCCTTCTAATGTCACGAAATTTCCTACCAAATTGAGCATTAGCTTTTTCCAACTAGTTTCTGAGTACCATCATCATCGAATATGTTTTTTTCGAGTTATTCCAGAAATAAAAACGATATCGAGAACAAACACGATCGTAAATACAGTAAAAACTTAGAAACTTGAAATTTTTAGGTAAGGTGTGGACTTTTTCAGATTGTTTAACGACAGGATCATCATAGAATTCTCAAAATTGCTGCAGAGTTCAAACATGATTTGTTCAGTATTTTTATTATTATTTCGGAAATAACGATGATATAGAAAAAACTTCATTTTCGCACTTGTTATGGAGAACACCGCGTTATCGTTTCGTCACGATATCTGTAGTTTTCGAATTTCGAGCTGAAATCGGTCTCAAACGATTAGGTTGGACTCACTGATGAAGAATCCGTGGTCAAATTTAATTAGGTTCGTAGGCCGTTTGTGTGTGCTCTAACTTTCGAAAGGAAAAACCTAGAGTTTTGAGATTTTCAGGTTAGGTTTCGATCCTGAATATCTCGGTAGAGTTCGTTAATGGGCTAAATCTGCCAAATGGTTTTTGTGTTAAAGCCATTGGAAATTTTAATTTTTCAAAAGCTCGAAATATATTTATCTGGTCGGAATGAAACTTGATTTTAAGATGAATAATATCAATTTGAATTATCCATAGAGAAATTTGAGAAAAACATTCCTTTTGGAATTTCATTCATTTCATTTAAGTTTCACTGAAATTTCCAAGTCGCCATTTCGCAATGTGAAGAGGCGCTTAAAAAGGAAAGGAAAAATTTTCGGAAAAAATTCGGAAATTTTTTTTATTCAGAAACAAAACCAAAAAAATCAGTTTCAACCAGTTGCTCTAGTTCGTATACAACGTTTTCCTCCTTTGTTTCAGTAAAGTGGACGCCATTCTATCCGCAATTACCCGTGGATCCGGGAAAACTCGACCTAGCAGAGAACGGTTGATCTCGAGAGCGAAGGGGCATCGCGGAAAATTCCATCAGGCGGGCGCGGTGGTCGTCAGATGTAGTAACGCAGTTCGGGCGGACTTTTCGCCGGCCGCAAAACGTGTAATTACCGGGAAACGTTTGACGTTGCAATTGTAATTTATCTGAATAGGACGCCACACCAATCTTTGTCGTTCCGGAAATAGTTCGGATGCCGTCGAATTCCGGCGGTGGCGCCCTCTGCCGCCCGTCGACATCGTGACTCGTTTCTTCGTTTTTTGCTCTCGCCGAGCTAGTAAAGTGGGACATTCAGCTGTTGAGGGAATATTAATGGATATTTCCGGTAAATTAAATATGCGCTTTTTCTCCCATAACGTTAGGGAGCGAAGTTTGGAACTTTAAGCTTTCATTCGTATGAAGGAATACAAGGATGGAAATTTCGAATTGGCATTTACGATGAAGAGAATTACGAGACATCGAGAGATTGCATTCATTGGAATTCAAGGAAGAAAATCTTGCGCAGATTGAAAACGCTACCAATACTTCGAAAATAGCATAAACAATCGAGCTGAAATTCGTTTCTTGGGAATGACATGTAGGTTGATGCAAAATTTCATCATAATTTCAGAAAGAAATGCTACTCCTTAGAAAATGCCCGCAAAAGTGGATGCAGCTAAAAAAACTTGGGGAAATACATTGATAAAATGTAAAAATTATGAAGAAATGGAAAATATGAGAATAAAACTTATGAAATTCATCATAGAATAGAGGGAATAAACTGAAATATAGGGAAGTTTAAATATCGATCAGAGGTAGATACTGGAGGAAATGAGGATACAGAATGTCAACTGAATGAACAAACTAAAATTGAAAATAATTACGATCCAACTGTGTTCCAGAACCTCAAGAAGTATAGTAAGAACGATCAGAGACACCAGCTGACACAGAGGTTACACCTGAAGATGAAATTAATTCCTTAAAACATAAAGGAAACCAAGGATAAAGGAGAAGGAAGCAAGATTGAAGGCGTTTAGCGAGAAAGATTGGACACGACCAATAAACTGAAAAATTTTCGGACATAAAGGATATCATGATGCTAAGAGGCCAACACTCTAGCCAGAAAGGGAGCACAAACGCTACCTACTGGCCCAGAACCTTTCTGTGGTATAGGCAAATGTACCTATAAGAAAGAGTTCTTGGAGAAAGAAGAAAATGAAAGAGGGGCACTGTGGAGGAATTCTCCAGGAATGGAACACTCTAAAAAGTTCCTTCGGAACTTTGAAATTGCTAGATCCAAAAATCATCTGGATCTCAGTAAGAATAAGTTACGCCTCCTCACTGGTTTCCTCACAGGACACTGTCGCCTAAGGAAGCACATGATGAGAATGGGCTTATCAGAAACTGACGAGTGCAGATTTTGTGGGGAGGAGGAGGAAACCCCTGTTCACCTGATCACAGAATGCCTCGCCATTGTGAGCCTGCGCAAAAGATACCTTGGACAGGAGCATTATAGGAGGAATGAGAACTTAGCCTCCTTGAAGTCCTCACAGAAATTAGAATTCATCAGAGCTCTAGTGCTGGAGGGCGAGCTGTAGGTTGCGAAAACAGCTCTGACAAGGGGGCACAATAGACCTTAAGGTCGCAGTGGAACGTAACCTCTTACCAACTATCAACTATCAACTATCATGATGCTGGTTGACAGGAGAAAGGCCAGATTTTCAGAATAAGAGCACTTCTTAAAACAAGGCCGACTTGTTTCGATTTTATCCTGAAATTATCTTCAGGACTCCATAATCAGAACACAAAAATTTCAAGAATATAACCCAATTAAAAATTTGTGAAAAGACATCATGACCAGGATAATGTAATCTATGATTTTTAAAAACAAAACGAAGGAATTACAACTGTTAAAATTTGCTTGTAGTCATTGAAGGTTAAATTTTCACGTTGATAATGTCGCTTTTCTGATTTTTAATTGTGCAATATTGTTGAACTTGAATTTTTCTTTGTGGAGCACTGAAGATGATTTGAGAGTAAAATGGGAACTAGTCTGCATTGTTTTAAGAAGTGTTTCAGTTCTGAAAACCTGACCTATTAAATCAACCAGAAGTTAAAGTTATAGTTGGTAAGGGGTTACGTTCCACTGCGACCTTAAGGTCTATTGTGCCCCCTTGTCAGAGCTGTTTTCGCAACCTACAGCTCGCCCTCCGGCTCTAGAGCTCTGATGAATTCTAATATCTGTGAGGGCTTCAAGGAGGCTAAGTTCTCATTTCTCCTATAATGCTCCTGTCCAAGGTATCTTTTGCGCAGGCTCACAATGGCGAGGCATTCTGTGATCAGGTGAACAGGGGTTTCCTCCTCCTCCCCACAAAATCTGCACTCGTCAGTTTCTGATAAGCCCATTCTCATCATGTGCTTCCTTAGGCGACAGTGTCCTGTGAGGAAACCAGTGAGGAGGCGTAACTTATTCTTACTGAGATCCAGATGATTTTTGGATCTAGCAATTTCAAAGTTCCGAAGGAACTTTTTAGAGTGTTCCATTCCTGGAGAATTCCTCCACAGTGCCCCTCTTTCATTTTCTTCTTTCTCCAAAAACTCTTTCTTATAGGTACATTTGCCTATACCACAGAAAGGTTCTGGGCCAGTAGGTAGCGTTGGTGCTCCCTTTCTGGCTAGAGTGTTGGCTTCTTCAATCAACCAACATCACCTAGAAACGAAGAACTAAGGAGAAAAATCATTTAAAATTATTTTGAAATGGAATAAATGACATGACATTCAAAATCAGAAACTATGGATCTGTTATTACTGGGAAAATTATTTTTTTCAATTCAAATTTCATCGAAGTAACCATCCAAACTTCCCGAGACAACTCATTTGGAACATAAGAATTCCAGGTCCAAAAAAACGAGCTACTTCGAGAAAAAAAATTCAATTCCACAAAACACCTAAATACTCTGTCGGCAAATTAATCCGTTTCGAAATCTAAAAAGTCAGAAAACACAATATACCCAACGCGGCGCGAAATTAAAGAACTGAATCTGATAACAAACAAGAAAAGCGTCTCTTCCTAATTGGACCAGAATCCCAGTCGAATCGTTCGGCAAAACGGAAAAAAGTCGCCGTTTCAGTTCGTTAACTGTCGCTTTTCCGCTTTTCGGTACGGACGCGAGGCGCACGCGCGTCGGCGGCCCGGCAATCCATGCAAATCGAACGAGTTTTCGTTGAAAATTCTCCGTTACTCATCCCTCTAGCTGCCTGACTTCATGTTTAATTCGCATTTATAAGTAGGGAAACAAAAGACCTGTTATTTTCGGGACAATCAAACAGGTGGCATGCGGCGTTCCGATACGCCCGTGAAACAGCCTTGTGTGGTACAACCGAAGTCCGTGTTTGCTTTTTGTACACTGTGTTTGACGAGCTGGCTGTTTCTAATCCAACATGTAAATATGATTTAGTGCGGATCGAATCGAAAAGCGATTAATTCTTTATGATTCTTTCTTCTCTCTCTGCGCCATTCTCGAATATTAACCTTTCTTCCTATTTGTACCTACGTTCTTTCCCTTTAAAACGCCAGTTTTCCTTATTATCAACATATAATACGTGTAAAAATCGTAAGTGAATTCGGTAGTAGTTGTTTGTCCGATTGTCAACACAATTATTTCCGAAAGAAGCAAACTAGACACTAAATATTTGAAGAGTAGGTTTGGAGCTTAATATGATAAAATCGCAACTGTCGAATCAGCAGATATATCCATTTGAAATTTACTTCCGAAAATTGCCAGAAATTTATATGCAATAAAACTGAAATCAGTATTCAGTTGCCAAATTGACAACGTGAGGTAAGATTTTGAAATTTGTCGCATTGTTTGCATTTCAAATAATACGAATAAGATTGGGACAAATTGTGGTGCTCGGTTATAGAATGTTTGTGTGACTGCTAGTAGTGAATTTCAATGAAATGGAAAGAACAGTTCCTGAAATATGAAATTTCTGAAGAAAATTTCAAATTCAATTAACCCCCATTTCGATAAGACCAGTTATCTTCGGGTTACTGAATAAATAATGACATTTCAGATGGTTTAACTGCTGAACCATATTGGACGGATTTCGCCAAATAAAAAACCCAAATGAGAAATTCAAGTTGCAAACTTACCGTGAAAATTTTAACCTTCTTTGGTATTCTTTGGAAGTTACAGTGTTCATGACAGAAAGGACGAAAGAAAATAATTGCATTCGACTAAGGATGCTTCGTAAGAGTGTTTTCGGATCAACATTAGTACTAAGCACATAACAACTGAACGAGTTGAACCAGCTACTGAGAACAATGGAATGGATTCTCAAAAATTCTAGAAAGAACCCACGTGTGGTCAAGAACTTTTCGCTTGTTCGAATTCGTTGAAAAAGTGAAATTTGTCACCTTTTTCAATACTTCCGAGATAAGGTATGAGATCGAGCTAAAATTTGGTACACTTTTGTAGAATATTTCCTTCGAGGAGTTAGCCAAATATGGAAATCTGATGGACAATTCCTAAAAAAAATACCTTTCAGAAATTTTTTTCAATCCTACGACACTCACGAAATTCCCCATAATGCTGGGCGTCGGCATTCTCAAAATAATAAAAAAATTCCAACCCGATCGCATTAGATCTTCTCGGAATATCGAAAAAACAACCCCAATTTCAAATGAGTATAACTACTAAAGCGTTCGACCGATTTACTCATTATCAAACGAAAATGATATGTTCAGGCTCCAAACCTACACCGAGTCACAAAGTACTTTCTTTAGATCACTAAAGTACGGATACATCTAATCTCTCCCTCTTCTCGTCTACTTTTCTCTCTAGCAAGCCAATAGACAGCGTCGGCTGTATCGATCGGCGAATCGTAGAATGACGAGTGACGTATGTGTGACCTTGAGTCCCGATTTTGCCATTTTTAATACCGAATTATTCAAAATTCGCGAATTGTTGAAGTGTGTGGCAACATACATTATCCTTCTGTACCGATATAGAAAGAGAAAAACATGAAAATATGATCATTCGTGTTGCGTGCAAGAGACCTATTGAGTTTGACATCGGATCGTGCAGGGTGAATTCAATCTAACCTCAAAAAATTCAAACGAAACAACCGCTCAGGAATAATAAAATCAATAATTACAATAACCAAGGGATCTCATCTTCAAGCTACCGCTGGCAGATGAAACTTGACGCGAATATCGCATATCCGAAATCTGCCACGGCCGAACGGGACCCGAAACGACCGACCCCCATACGAATTAGCCGCTTATGCAAAACGAAGAGCGAAACCATCCAAAATTGGGGATAAAAAGCGAACCATCTTCTTTCGTCCGTAACACGTGGCGCCGCCGTTGACAACTAATTTATTACGAAAGTAAGGAAGAGATAGTGTGCAATTTTAAGCCCGCTAACTGCTCGGGACGAATCTGTAAATCATTCCGGGAAACATAATTACGCGGAGCATCCCCAGAAATACAAATCTTATTATCTGCCCCCCTTTCGCGTTAATAATAGATTTCTGGGGGCCGGTGGGCGCGCGCGCGCCGCCTACCGAGTTTCTGCTCGAGAGCCGGGCGATTGCAAAAACTACTCCGCCTGATGAAACGAAGTTAAGCAATCATCCCCGTTGTTATTAGCGGGGTGGAGGAGGCGAGCCAGAAGCTACGGAATACGATACGGAAGTGATACGCCGCCGAACCTGGCTTACCCCTATCTGTTTTGCGGTCGCCAGCTGGGGTACGAACAGGCAAACTGATCGATTAGTTGGTTGGACTCGATGCACTGCAATAGAAGACTTGCTGAATGATTTAGAAGCCGGTAGAATGAACGGATGTCCACTGGAACAAACCTTTCAAGTGTTCATCGGATGCTAAAATTCTAAGAAAAATTCTGCTCTATCAACCCATATCTCTCCTTAAATTCGCCACATTTCTACAGACAGCTAAGAAACCAATTTCACAACCATGCATCTTGCAGTACGCCTGGTTGAAGAGTCACCAAAGTTGGCTCGTATAGACCTTATACTCAAATGTAGGGAGAAAGCCTTTTGGGGTGTAGGCAGCGTAGATTTACTGAGTTACCAGACGATGGCACCACTAACCAACGCACGCTAGCTACTTCATTCCAACAAAGCATAAGCGCGTCGGTCATGGTCGCTCACTACGCCGCTTCTGCGGTTGTCATAGGCAGGTGCCAGAGGATTCAGCCTATCTGATGGCTCGAACTCACAAGAACTGGCAAAGGCGACAAATGAGAATTGCAAGATTTCAAGAGATGATCAACCATTCAGTGAAATAAGAAGATAATTTCAATACTACCCTGATGATGGCCAAATACGATACAAGAAAAGATTATTATAGGTTTCTTCGTTATGTCTCTAATGTACTATAACATAACGTTTGGTGATTTCCGTTGTAAACTGGCATTCTGTTTGTTGCCGAAAATAAAAATAGATTATCTCAGCTGATGAGGCAATCACTTGCTCGAATAATTTCTGGCAACAATTATGGTAATATGAATAAGCTAGAAATCGTAGATAACATTTGAGAAGACGAAAAACGCATAGAATATTCATCTATGATTTGAGCAGAATCCGCGATCAGATTGAACTACTCTGCACCAAGCTCTACTACACTCATCTTCATTATGAGAAGTGAAAGTCAGTGGATTGTAGTTTATCATAACAATTCTATTTGGGTACAACGAACAAATGTCATGAAATATTTGATTATCGCTTACCATTATAGTTGAAAACCATGTGTCTATCTTGTGTACATACCTGTAAAAAAAAGAAACATTAATATTCTCGAAATGAATGTACTGCATGTTCAAATAATTTTAATTGAGTGAGAAATTGAAATAACAAGTAAAAGCAAGCCATAAGGCTTATACGGCACATTAACGGATAAGCGATTTTCACAAAGGCATGTGCAGTTTCCGTAGAAGTTTCGAAGAATTCAAGAAGAATGACTTAACTGCTAGGATATTCGATTTTTGAAGTTTCTTCGAAATATCTGATTCTAGGGCGATTCAAAAGTGAAGGACATCCAGATACAGTAGATATTACATATAAATTATATGCTGATAAAGCTTAACTAGCAACATCTGGCTAGTCTACAGACCAAATAGTTTCTCCGACAAGAACAGATTGGGACCTACAAAGGAAAGAGTGATATTCGAGGTATTTTTTGATCTTGAGAAACCCTTTGCAGCAGCTGCCTCTGTCTGTTGAGTAGCCAAACTAGTAGTATTCAAACTACAAGTGTGGTTCTGACCCTTAAGTACAATGATTCTGGCGGCATTCATTCGAGTTCCTTTTCCAAATTGCTCAGCTTACTCCAAGCCAACCTGTTAAGAGAAACTTAAATACTGAAATTTAAAAGAATTAAAGGATTCGTCATATCCTTCGATCCTACTAACCCATCTCTTCAACCCCAGCTGCTTACATATCGTTAATTACCCACTAATTGAATCGGCAGCAGACGCCTGCAACACATGCAAGTAATTCCGTTTATTAACGAATGGGACGCGTTAAAGATTAGATAAACACCAGAGAGAGCGAACGTGTGTGTGCACACCCGACAAATACGGAAAACAGTGAGACAAGATGTACCTGGGTTCGCCATTATACAATCATTACCCGGCAATCAGCAAGATTTACGCTTCATGCATATGCAACGGGACCCAACCGAGCGCGTGGAGGGTTTGGAGGAGAGATCCCTACGTCAACGAAGACGTCTTAAATTTACACTGAACAAACCGGCGTTGAAGTGTTTCCAGGGGCGTCTATCAAAGAGCGCTTCGGGCCTGATAATCCAAATTGAAGGGGTGAGGAGGGTAGGCGGAAACAGGGTTTAGGGGATGCTGAGAATTCTGGAATTTGGAATCCGAGAAATGTTGAGCTGACTGGGTTTGATGGTTCCATTGTGTTATGCTCCTGTTTCTTCAACTCTCTGAATGTTTTCGAGGTGAGGTTAATTCATCTAGTTCATGGTTTCAGTATGGAGTTTTATACGGATGCGTTCCTCCATTAATTTGACATGTATTTGGAGGTCAAAATAATTCAGTTGCAGTTTAACGTTTTCTGAACAAGACTCATAATGATAAGGTCATTGCTCCTCCTCCACAATAACCTGGATAAAATATCTTGAAGTCTTCTGCCTTTGGACGATGAGATGAAACCAACAGAATAGGGACCATGAAGGCTTGCACATGGTGGAAAGAATCTGGTGCCAAACTTGAGAGATTTTGGCTCAATTGTCTGAATAGAAAAAAGCCCCGACGTGAATGAAAGCATGAGCCAATAGTTGTAGGAGTTGAGGATTATTATGCAGACCTATGGGTAACGTGAGATAACCAAGATCCTGAAAGAATGCGGATTCGACTCAGTGACGCAGGTGACTAACAGAGACATCCATACATTGGAATGGATGTAGAGTAATCAGGAAGAAACCAATGAAGGCTGGAAGAAATAGAGAACTTTGACTGAATCTTAACTGCGGGATATCGATTAGATGAAGAGCTGGATGTACCTTTGAAAGAATGAGATGCGGGTAGTAGAGGGTGTTCGTAATTAGTATCGGGGTTTTGTTCTTATGTTAGCGATAAAGTGGTGGTGCATAACGGAAGGGTGTGGATTACTTTATGCACCAGTTCTTGTAGATTCAATAGCAGTGGAATCGTAGCAACACCGCGCTTTTTGTTCGAGAGTCTATTTCCGAAGCAGTGATTCTATTCAGCGTTCACCATTGGTTTCGTATGGATATCATTTGGACAATGCACCAACCAATGATAGTATGAGAAAACGGATTAGTAAGTATGAAAATATAGAACCATTTGCGTTAGTACGGAAATCGCATTGGCCATGATATGTTAGAGAGCAAAGAACTTATGCTTCGAATTGCCCGTCATTATTCAATAAATGAATGGTTATTGAAGAATGGTCTGAACAGTTTATTTGGACGAAAAGCGTATATTCAAAAAAATGTCATATTTTATTGGTTCGAAATTTGATGAATACTAGCTAAGATAATCGATTGTGATTCGAGTATGAACACCACGAGAGGATCGTTGACCTCAAAACATTCTGATTAAGCTACAGGAGTTCGGATTCCGCAGTAATTTCGACTACTTTCCGTGAGGATACCTGAGGAGAAACGGTATCAAGAGCAAGTCAATGAGCCTGTAGCAATTGGAGGCAGCCTCGAGAGCTCTAAGTCAAAAGTCTTTTCCAATCTGTGATCGCCTCTGGAGGGGTGCTAGCAGGTTGAAGGTTAGCATCTAGACTGTGAATGAATCCTAAAGAAACTCCTTGATCATTCATATTCTGAATCTAATTTTACTATAAAACACCTCATACCCTTTCTGAAGAATTCACATATCGCAACATACTTCAACAATCCCGAATCTGATCTTATCTTATGTTTGGATAAACCCTTCGTCCTTTTTCCCCACAACGCAAAAACACCTCTATTTCCCTCCGTAATCCCCAAACATCCTCCAGACTTTCTCAAAGCCATAGTCGATTCCTTCACGCGGGCGAACATCCCGCTGTTTATCCATTCATCGCTCTTTGAACGACGGCATGCAAGATCGAGTCCGCAAGACGCCCATTCAAAAGAGCCCGAGCGATATGAAATCTACCAGAAACGGGCGGGATTACACCCAATTACACCGCCCGCCTCTCCGCTCTCGGAGGGACCGTGAATAATGCCTCCTCGATCTTGTGCCGACCGGATCTTCCTCGGTTAAATCAACACCCGATTCCCCAAATCGCAGGGATTTGATTAAGATCGGTATCGTCCCGTCTGAATGATCTCGAAATTGCTAATCGAGTTTCAGTCGGTTCACCACCGCACGCTGGATAGTCCTTTTTGGGCTGACTCCTTATGAGGATCTCGGCTAAAGGCTTGAGTGGACAATCGTCGATCAGAAAGACTCTCGCTTTGTGTAGAAGCAATTTGAGGAAAGAACTGATAAGAGCGTTCACGTTCTGACTCCGCCCCAAGATTTCAAGAGTGGTTGCGGAGAGCAAAGTTGAAAGAACAAATAACTACTATTCCATCATGATTTGCCCGTAGTTCTTTGCTCTCTCATCTCTGCTTTCTGCTACAATCTGTAGCGACCCTTACGCAGCTCTACTTTCTGATGAAAAGATATGGCAATCTTGTAAACATATGATCCTCACGGTATTCTTCAAATAATAGAAATCCAAAGATACAAAATATTCGAAAAAAAATTTCGAAAAGGAATTCTTTCCTGAAAATGGTTCTGATGATACAAAATTTCGCACATTTTTTCGCATCAGAGTTTGCCAACCAGTTATCTAGTTTCTGTATGGTAGGATCAGTATTGTTTGCCTGTTTCTTGAAATAACAACTATACCGAGGGACAACCCTGAAAGTAGGCAAAACTGAAATCCGGCACACGGTTGTTGAAGATTGACCCGAAGGTCTGTGCAAAATTGCCCATTTTCCAACAATGGGGTCACAATCTGATCGACTGAGTACTCATTGAGATATGCTCAATTTATGTTTTTAGTCAATTTCGAGGTATGAAATTATTTTCTAGGGTCCACAAAAGAGTACAAAAATCCTATAGCGTTAAATTTTGCTACACGGTCTTGACTATTCATATTTTGTACATTCATGTTCCAGTTCGTTTTCAGTAATAGAGTAATGTTTAATATTAACAAAGGGCGTAGGTTTAATATCAGAAACTTAGATCTTTTCATCCCGCCACATTGATTGAATATGACAGAGAAATTTAGATTTAGAAACATCCAAAGAATTGGTGAGGACAATGCTGGTTCAATTGGAACCATACAGTATGTACGAATATTTCAGCTACCATGATCTGCATGGATGGTTTGAAATAATCGACTATGACATCATTTAATTTCTTATGTTAGACACTTGTGAGATCCGAAATAAAGAAGATTTATCTATCTGTATTCCGGCTAGAATATTTATTTCGCAGATCTTTCATAGATTTCGTAACAGGCGGAGAGAGTATAAGGCTATAACAAGAAATCATTATTTGTTGAGTAGAAGCGATGATAAGTCATAGTTCAATTTCGACATCGCCATTACAATCCTATTCAATATCCCGCAAATGGATAAACTCCAATAAATCATGCGGATCGCTCTTGTATGAAAATAAAAACAGAACCACCTCATACATATTTATTCCGCATACGGGCTGAATGAACCCAATCTACGTGAACGTTATGCAACGCATGGAAAACATGAGGTGCCACTTTTCCAGTTTAGAACGATAAATACCTTGAATATCAGACTGCGTACCGATGGAGAGCCTTTTAAGGTAAGACACGGACTCGAACAACTCCCGTAGTTCATTTAGATGTTACGTACACGTCTATTTTCGTACCGAGCAATCATCTTGTCGCTAGAAGGGATCACGATCCGTACAGAATACGCTCGTATCGAATGTGATTCCTAGTCGGATACATCACCGTCATGGTAAGTACGTAATTGGAAGACCAAATTACGATCATCGTTTAGCTGTTGAGAGACGCGAAACAGGTGTTTTCATAAACGGTAATAAATGCAGAAAACGTGCTCGCGTTTACAATAATGGCATCGATCCTGTTTACGAACCAGAAAATATTTTTATTGGCCGGTTCTGGTTCAATTTGTACTCTTAGTTCGATTGTTTCACCATAAATGAGCTGCGTTGAACGATGAATACATGTGAGTTGCTATATCTGTCTGTAAACTTCATTCGAACATTGATGTTAGCTTTCCATACGCAGGAGATGCTTCCGAAATTTCTCCTCTAACTTCTTGCTTCTCATCATTAATTCTACTTATTTGTGGAGTTGATGCTTGTCATTTCATCGAGGACTCACCTTCATCTTTTCGGATATCTGTGAGATCCTCAAGACATTCGATGGACACTAGAGACCCAAATATTGACCTCAAGTCTGAAGTCATATGCAATGACAACAGGTGCGAACCCCTCAAAGCTTCCTGTGGTGTGCCCCGGTTGGGTTGGTTCGTACAGTTGATTTGTACAGGAGAGGGTTGGAAATAACACTCGAAGAACTAGTAAGAGGGTTTAATAACTATGGGTAATTATACGACGGCATGACACATCAATGAACGCTCCGCTTCATTGTTCTCATTCACTCACTGTTTTCATAATACAATAACAAAATATTATATATGTTTTGTCAAAGTGTTTACAAGCATATTATGATAACAGACGTGGGAATTCAATATCAGTAGGTAATCCATCTGAGCACGTTTTATGGATGATGCGAGGTTCTATGGACCTTGTAAGTCTTCACGTAATAATTATACAGAGTGTTTAGTCTGACATACGTTACAATCCAAAAAGATCTGAGTGCGAATGCCCTATCGTAGTGAAGAAGTTTTCCAGGATCTGATGAGCTGCAGGGCTACATTAGATCCTCTTTTATTCTTCTGAGGGATTCGATGTTGTATAGGCTGTAATATCGTTCCAGAACATAACTAGCAATCGTTAATTGAAGAAGTGGATTCTCGATCAGGAGATCTGCATGCAGAAGAGCTGTATGAACTCCACGTTGAACATTATACCAAGCCAACGATAAAATCTGAAAATTCAATCACAATAAAACACAAAGGCTTCAAGTCGAAATATCCTCTAGGTAGCAACAACATCCATGGAACGAACAAACAACAAAATAAAGATGTCTATCGACATTCATGCAATTCACACCATTTCGCAATCAAACTGCGACATAATGCACAAGTCTCGCGTGTCGCTGATCCTAAAATCGAAACCTAGTCATGAAATTTCCTAGTTAACTGTATGCCACGATCGTATACCTCGACCCGGTCGATATTTGGGAAAATACCAATCTGGACTGACCGTGGACAACGACACCGGACGTTAAATCGATGCGTCCACGAACGGGAACCCCTCGAAGGACGACCCAATAGTATCTGCAGAGAGAAATGCCGGTGTTGAGACTTGTTTATGTTACTACCTTGATTGGAAAAGCAATATGGGTCTTCATGTACATAACATCTATTTGCTCGGGCTGCCCTGAGGCAATCCTATTCCCGTAGGAATCTGCGGCTTATACGGTAAAGGTTATTGGCAGATTCAATTCGAAATAGAGTTAGGGTGAGGGGGCAGGAGTGGGTCGGACATTTGGAGGGAACTCTCTCCTGGATGTTGGCAATTAGGTAATGAGTAGGATAGTCAGTTGAATTCGAGCGTTCGATACTGATTCGGAAAAAGGATAGGTTCGATGAGCTCCTGAACTAACAAGTTCTCTAGATGCGCATCTAGTCGATGCAGGAGAGCAAAACAGGTCTACTATCCATTTCAATTCATTCCTCGACTACATTACAAGTATTTATAATCAATGAATTTCGGCGAATTCGAAGAAAGCCTTTTTCGATTCGATAATGTTGAGAGTTGTTTGCTAACGTTCTGATGATCACTTTACTGTGAAATTGGGCACGTCAATATACGGCATACGAAATGCTAGATAATCTGAATAAGGATCAATCATTATCTCAATCTGTTATAAGTATTCAATTTCATCATATCAACGAATATCCCGACTGATTAACGTGGTGCAGCTCATATGGGTCAACTCAAACCTGACTTTCATTGATAGTTAAGCCAGAATTGATAAGTTCCCTTTGTACCCTGAAGGATCGAAAGCAGTGGTTGCCTGTGTATGCTGATAGATCTCTAAGGGCCGTATTTATAGTTGCTCCTTGAGGCTTCCTTACTGAAGTCCGCCTCGAATTTGCATTTCTATGCAAACAATTTCAAGTTTGTTGGCAGGAGCCTCAAGGAGCAACTATAAATACGGCCCTAGGTGACTCAGCATTTCAAATTGATATTTTCATTTGTGCCAAATAATGACGACGTATCACATTTCTGTATGATGTCACAGAGCCAGCAAGCAATATCTCTATCAGAATGTATCTAGTCCTTCTCTCTGCATACCTATGTAATAGTCACTTCAGGGGGGACACCGGCAACAAGTCCAACAAGCTTCAAGTTGAAAGTCTTCTTCAGATGCTTAGCAAAAGGATCCTGAGGTATTTGAGATGAAATCTGCACAGCAACATACAACTACGTGGCAAATGAATAGCAAAATCCATGAACATATTTCGAAATTGAGGGTTTGCTGTCTCAATTCCTTTGAGTTCTCCGACAGGCAGTCTCCATCCTAAGATATCTAAGAATAGACTTCATTACTAGATGATTTGATTTCATCTTCAAAGATAAATCCTTATGGGTGCAATCGTTATAGATCGAGATGTACATACTCCCACACAGTCTCTCTTAATACTCCCTCATGTTCCTCAAGCATCAAGTGTATGTAAGCGATCTATCGCGAACCATTTCATTTCCCAGGGTTCCAGAAAAAATATCCTCAAACTTTCTTGTCGTTACTCGGAAACGACCGAATCGATGGCCACCTCGTTATCGGGATCAATCTGCCACGACGTAGAAACGGGGCATATCGAACCAGGGGCAGCCCTCCTAGACTCACGTAGAATTCTTATCACGATATGGAATAAGTGAACTTTCGGAATAGTTCGACGTCGTCAGAGGGTTCTATGCTGCAATGCGCCGATCCTGCGGACTTATGGTAATAAAGGAGCGTCTCTTTCCTTTCCCCCCGACAAGGAAAAGGGAAATAATAACACATGGAGCGAACGACGACAGAACTTTTATGTTCGATATTGTCCCGGGCCTCTCTCTTTTGCCTAACTGGTTCTCCTTCCAAGGAGGGCGAAGAGGACATATTTGCTTTTGCACGTAATGACGTCGTCTTTTCCTTTTGTATCACTTGTTTTCGTCGTTCCTACGGTTTGTATCACAACGTTGTGAGGTCGTGCACCTTAGGACGCAGTTTTTGAGTTTTATGCCGTCGTATGGAGCAAATAGATTTTTGCGATGGTTCATCCTGTTTTCGGTTCGGAGGATCATGAAAAACAGGAGTGGACTCTAGTTGAATTGACAAACTCGAGGAATGATTCTCATGTCTACCACTATTTGTACGCGCTTGTTCTGGAGAACAGCGAGTTATCATTACGTCACTATGTCTGTAATTTTCGAATTTCGAGCCGAAATTGGTATCAAACGACTAGGTTGAACTCACTGATGAAGAATCCATGGTCAAAATTGATTCTGTCCGTCCGGCCGTGTGCGCTGTAACTTTCGAAAGGAAGGACCTAGAGTCTTGAAATTTTGAGGTTAGATTAAGATCCTGAATATCTCTGTTAAGTTCGTTAATGGGCCAAATCTGCCGAATGGTTTTTGTGCTAGTCATTTGAAATTTTGATTTTTCAATAACTCGAAAAATATCTATCTGATCGATATGAAACTTGGTTGGAATATAAAAAGTGTCAATGAGAAGGAGTATCCATGGAAAAATTTGGAAAACATTTTCTTTTCATCTTTTTTTTTCGAAAATTTTATATTTCATTGAAATTTCCAGGTCACCATTCCGCAATGTGAACAGGCGCGTAAAAGCTGCTGACTTCACGTCAGTGCTTTCCTAGATTTCATTTTGAATAACGATTAGGGTTGAGTGAGATTTTCAAGAGCAATACCAAAAAATACGTTACAATGAAATGAAATCACATGACGCCTCTATATGAAATGAGAAAGGCGAGGAGAAAATTGAGTAGGTAGAGAAAAAGGTATGTGATGACATCAGATCACCTCAGCAAAAAGGATCATCATCTTTTCCTTCTTTTCAACTGAAGCAACCAAGTCATGTGAGACAATTAGATCAGCATTAATTGCAACTCCCAAGATCTAGATTATTGATTTCAGTTGGTGTCCGTTGACGTAACAAGATAAAGTTGGGTTATGGAACACACCAGGAACTGTGTCAGAATGGTCGATGAAGCTGATACATACAGAGGTAATAAAAAAGGTCCCAACGCAAACCATCTAACTCACCCGATGCTAACAACCTGCGAGCAGTTCAGTGAGGGTTTTTTTCTTAAAGTCGAATATTTCGGTTCAACAAGACAACGGTGAGGTACTCGATCGAACGACCTTGCAAAATTCGAACAAAATACATCAATTGGGTGTCCAATGCTTCAGTTTACTCGGTGAGGCATTGTAGAAAGTGGGTAGCAGTTGGTCGACGAGGAAGAAAGCCATGCTTGCTGCTAGGCATAATACCACGGCAAAGAGAATGCCAAGACGTGGTCGCTTACTAAGTCAATAAAAATGTGAAATCTCGCAAGCAAGTTCTGGAGACCTTCATAACACTGCACATAATTAGTATCAGAAAATTTGATGTTTTTAAAGACTGTGTCTCTTCGGAAGGCACTTGGTGGGACTGAAGGAATCAGTAAGGTTTACACAACATTATAACAGAATAGTGGCCAACATGACGTGTAACACGATTAATAGGCGACATGATTTAAGGAGGTTATCCCATATTTGTTGTATACAGAGGCGAGTGACTTCTGTCGGGAAGACTGTTCACAAACGTTGCCTTCATCTTCCCTGGAAATCAGATATCCACCTCCAGATTGCGGAGTACAGGTATCGGCTAACAGAGTGGCTTCTCCGGGCCGAATTATTCATCATTAGCTGAAACTTTCATGACATCTCCAAAGGACTCGCAGCCGCTCGGTAAATAAATGTATATTTCATGAATTACCGCCGCCGTCGAGGAGCGTTCCGACGCTTCACGGCAGATTCCCACTTATACATTCAGGAGATTTTCCGTCCGGAATTTATTCGGCAACCCTTTGAATATATCGCGGAAGTGAAGAGACTGCCGGCGCCCTTTTGAAAATACGCCAGACGTCATCAATTTCATTTCATTAGTGCGCTAAACTTTCGGGCCAATTTTCATTTCGTCGTTTTCGTTCCATAGTTTGCCTATTTGAAGCCGCCAGAGCCGTCTCGAACTCATTATCTAATTGCTGCAGGCAAAAATACTCTCTTTCTGAACGGCCGCGTGCCGCCGTTCTGTGTTTCTCAACTCGATTTCGGATTGAATTCGCCAATAACCTCCACAGAGTAAGCCGCAAACTTCGCTGCAGATGGGATTGCTACCGCATGTTTCGGGAAATTGCTTCTTTTATATAAACACAAGGAGAGGCAACGATATTGAGAAGCGACCATTTTATGTTGGTCTCTCTTTGTACATTAAGAATTCTCCTTCCAAGACTTTTCGTGGTTAAATTTATTCCACCGTCACTTTTTTTGAATGTCTACGTATTCGACTTTCCATTCTTCCTTGGTCATTTTGCATTTTGAATCCTGGCATAAAATCCAGAAACATCTTCAAAAGTTATTAAAATTGCTGCCGAAGATTCACAAGAATTCCTACTTAGTGATCCGAAAATCGAACGAAACGAAAATATCCATCGCTTTCTAGATTTAAATTTGGGCTAATATTCAGAAGACATGAATGTAACCTTTGGATTCAGATATCACTAGGCAGATTGTGAACACGAAACCATTTGGGGCATTGTTGTTATTTCCACATATACCTTACTTTTCAACGTAGATTCAATTATGGCTATAAAAAATCAATCAATCAATCTAATTTGAAAGAATTGAGTTTTCACGGTTTCGAACTGAGCTAGCAACTTGAAACTTTCATGGTATGTCGCGCATTGGAATGCTGCGGTTGAGTTCGTTAATGGGCCAAATCGGTTGAATAGTTTCGGAGTTATAGCCACTTGAAATTTTGAAGTTATTTATTTTTTATTTCAGAAACTACCTGAGCGATTCGATTCAAAATTGGCAATTAGGTGGAGTATAACGACGCACAACTTTGAGGCAAATTTTGTCAGCATCGTACCGTTACTAAATTTGAAAAAAAAAAATTTTCAAAATTTATTTCCGAAAAATTTATTTTCGGAAACCGTTCATCATATCCAAAAAAAATTCCACTCGGACTTCGAACTTCATATTTCACAACAGTGTACCAAATTTCAATTCGATACGATCAAAACTTTTGGAGAAATCGTGAAAAAATATGTCAAATTTCGAGGTTTTCTTCTCGATATCGTTGTTTTTTTCGGTATAACTCGAGAAATACTGATTCAATCCTGATAAAACTTCGCAGCTAGTTGGAAAATACTGAAAGACAACCTTGTGGAAAATTTTGTGATGATCGTGTCATTAGAACAATTTGAAAAAAAAAATTCTCTGAATTTATTATCATATCCTCATTAAATTCTGTATGAACCATCAAACTGTAATTTTTCGATGAATTACTGGATTCCAATTCGATCTGATCTGTATTTTTGGAAATATTAGGAAAATTTCATTTTTCCAATATTTCCAAAAATACAGATTAGATCGAATTGAAATCAAGTACTTCATCGAAAAATTCTAGAAAAGCACTGCCGAGCAGGAAGCAGCTTTTGCGCGCTTGTTCAAATTCGTTGCCAAAGCGCTCATCTCCATTGAACATGAGCTGCTGCCTCCACGGCAGTGCTTTTCTAGAATTTTCTTATGAAAAACCTTCAGCAGAGCACCATTTACAATTTTATTTCGCAATTTCAAGTAAAAAAAATTTTTGACGAAAATTTGACATTAAAACAACTCAGAATTTTATAATAATCTAATTTAATAATAAAATTTATAGCTTGCCGTTTGAAAAACGAAAGTTGATGCCACTAATCTCGAAAAATTCACAGGGGTCATCTCACTTATGCTGAAGTACAAATGTGAATTTCGACTCCTTTCCAAAAATATTGTAACGAACGGTTTTCGTGAGATACCCGGTATATTTTTGAAGATAATGTTATGTTGTATACCGGGTGATTCATGGTATATCTGCAGGACTTCAGGATGTGATAGCTCATCCGAAAAATTCCATTAACTTACCCTCTAAAATGCACCATTTTTGACATAGAGGGTGGAATTGAAAAAAAAAGTTTTTCGCGAATATCTTCGAAACTTTTCAGCCGGCCGTAGACAGCGTTCCCGATGTTTTTTCCACAAACAATCGAAATAAAAACTGCCTGCCAAACAATCTCGTTGGCAGAGATAGCATCGCCATAAAACGAGAAGAAGAGGACGGGGAGGTCCATTTATAATTCATGAGGTAATCAAATGAAATCCGGTCCTCTTCGTGCAGTCGGAGGACCGAAAAGTTGGCGAGCCACTGCTACTAGGGGCGGGTAATGAGCGGGTTTTGCGCCCGGATTCACCGCGGAAGATCGGATTCATTAGCGACCGAACGACTGTTTATCGTAGTTTTTCCGCGCCCTCCTAAAAAACAACGGATGATTTCTCATCTTTCAGAATACCGGAGTTAATTGACGAGGAAATGAAAAGATGCCTTTGTCGTAATTGGAGGGACGATAACCGTTATGCGATTCGTAAGATTACAAGGTTTTGATTCCGCGACTATACAGGATGTTCCTTGTGCTGCTGTTTGAACGTAGAAGTCAACAAACGAGGTGTACAATAGTTTGAATTCGTCAAACTTTATCTCGATAGCATTTGAATTTTTCAAGATAAATATAAAATTTTGCAGATAAACTAAGAAAAAAGTTTACATCACATGACATGTTTGATATTCTCTGTGAAAAATTATAGGGTGATAATTTTTCTTCAGCACTGTAAACAATTTGCGCGCATGTTCTAAGGAACAGAGTATCATTACTTCGTCAAAACGATTGAAATTCTCAAATTTTTAGCTGAAAAAGCTGAAGCTGATCAGATGGTGGAAAGAATCAGCACAAGCTTGACAATGGTGTACCACATCTTATTTTTATTCTGATTCAAACATCGGAAATTTTGGGAAAAATATCTCCAATAGCGTTGATTATTTCTGGATGTTGTTGATATCCAATCATGATCAAACTTAGGAACCAGTTTGAGGATGCTGATGTTCAACTTTTTGCAGAATTTCAGAATAATCATGTGATCAGACCAATTCGAAACAAAAATTCAAAAGCTTCTCTTCAAATATTTCTAAATTAAAAAAAAATTATTCTCTCGAATATTCAGTACTCTGCGATCTTCTGATCCATATCATCGCATAAACCTTCATGTTGTTATTTTTCAATCAAATACTGTATTTCAATCTGATCCATTCTGCCTTATTGGAAATCTTCACAGAGAAAAAGAATATCTTAAATCAAATATAAACATATTCTTGAATTAAATAATTTTCCCCCAAAAATAATAATCTGATATTGAATACTTCTATTCTCAACTCAATCCGTCGTTTGCCTGTTCACATGAATTTTCTTGAATCGAATTTAGGTGAACCAAAACATACGTTCTCTTTACTTAAGAAAACAATGTCGGCTGATCATAGTTCTCTTGGATCGAGAATATCATTTCTGATTTAATGTGTTCTTATGTCGAAAGCACGTACACGTGACCCCCTCGACCAATAAGCGGTATGAGCGCTGAAGACGCGTATGGAATGTAGAATAGCAGAACATATGGATATTTAGATAGGAAACAACGCCATGGCCGCCATAGTGAATAGTGAATTAGTGCGTTTGTGTTTCTGATGGTGCATTATCAATTTGGTGTAAATGGAGAACAACATCGAGGGAGTTTTTCGGGAACAGAGTTTCGAAAGTCGAGTAGAAAAGGTTGGTGTTGAGAATAAGTTTGATTACTCGAGAACAAAGTTTGAATTGAAATATGTGGGTACATGCCTTCATGCATGTGTATTATGCACAAACATTGTGACATGTATACCTACATTCGCGAACTCTAGTCTACACAATTTTATTATGGATTGGAGGTCGAGAGACAACATAGTAACCGAGCAAATTGTTTTAAAGGGTTCTTAAGATACCATACATTTTTAGTATTTGAGCCGCTAATTGCAGCGAATATATTATATTCTCTTGGTGCAAAAAATTGAAATCTTCTAGAAAAATATTTCAAATACAAAACTGAAAAATCTTACATTCGTATCAAAGCCATAGTATTTCCGAATGAAAATATGAAACAAATATAGCAAATATTTCCAGTAATTGTTGTAAGATTTCTCATTTGGACCAAACGTGATTCCGCTTGAATCAAAAGTATCATAGTTCACATGGGTCAAGAGTATTTCATCGAAAAATCGAACTGATTTTTGGTTGGACCTATTCAAGAATACCGTTCTCCTGAACGAATGCGGTTACAAATTGATTTAAGAGAACCTTTTCCTCTAGTATGGGAATATAATATTTTGACTGGGGATATCTGCGAAATCGTTGGATGAATTTTACCCATTCACAAATTCGGCTTCCGCAGTTAATGTCCAAATCCAATCTACAAATATCGATTTTTCAAATTGTCATATTGTGTATATTTGCCATCAATAGGAAGCCAGAATACAGTGATAAAAAACGTTCAAAATTTAAACATGACGACCGAAACCGAAGATGCATCCTCCATATGAGATTCGCACGCACCTAATCGACATTGGATGATGGCTGTGAGTCATTCTCGTTAGCGATAACCTTGATTCTCTGCCCGTCTGGTAGTTCCATACGACCGTAGGTGAATTCCTCGCCAATGCGGATCTACTTCCTTTCAGCTGCAGACGGTAATTATGTAGAAGTTTGCCAGTGTGCGAAAGAAAATAGATTCGCTTTCTCATGGACACGCAATCATCACTGTTTCAAGGTCATTAAGAATCTAGGGATCAGGAGTATGCACAACAAAAATTATGTATTCAGTTGATGATCTGAGTTCTGAAGGGGTACCTACAAAGGTGATTACATATATTATCAATTTGGCATCACTTTCGCACTCCATCTCATCTGGCATACGAATGGAAACGCTTCATAAACAAGATAATTGCCAAAATCGTGCTCAATTATTTCGAGTACATTTGGCATCAATTCGGTTTTCAATTTGTAGGAGTACACCTGTTGATACGGATTTCAAGTTTAGTACAAGAGAAAAGTGTTCTACCTTTAGATTAATCAATTCTGCGTCCTGAACCAAAAGAATTCAGTGGGAGGACTTCGCGTGAGAATTATTCAAACACATATGATGATCAATGAATAATCATAGATTCTGAAAATTTCAGAGTAATATTATCGGAAATAACGTAGATATTAGAGGTGATATCCTTTCTTACTGAAGAAGAAGCAGGCACCCTGAAATTCGTGAGCAATTACCATAAATATTCTTACTTTTGGCAACACCGCTCGTATCGACGGCCAACTTCCCTTATATATCGGTCCAGTTTGAATGCCAGAATCGTTAACAAATCACAGTTTTCTGGATTCCTCTTCGAAACAATGGTTTCCAATTCGGTATCTGACTTATCTACGGTATTTCATCGATCTCAAACTCCAACCAACCCGCTGAAAAGCCGAACGACGAACCCAACAAATCGACAATTTCCAATCTCATCTCCAGTTATCAGGTTCGGAAAATCTGAAAACATCCCCAGATCCTTATTTCCCGGACTTAAATCATCCGCAAAAAAAAACCATCGTGACAAAGGACGATCGCACCCCTAACGAACGAATAACCGGATGCGTACAGGTCGACCTGGGGCCACGCCAAAAACATCGGCCTCCGGGGGCATTTCGCTCTTGTCTCGCGTCAGATCCAACGCAGCAAGACCGACTCACGATAGAAAAGCCGGGAAAATAAATCGCCCCTAATGAAGCGTGAAATGTATTCGGGTAGCCCTCGAGTTTTCCCGAGATTTATGCGATTCACATCGGATAGCCGGCTGTCATTAGACACTTAAAATTCGGCCTCGGTAAGATACCCCGGCACTGACACTGACTGATCGTGGTCGAAGAACCAGAGACGTCCGAAGATCGGCGTACCGTCGTGTTTCTCGACTTGACTAATGACGTCGCGAGAGCCCTCATGCAAAGTCGAGTGTTGCCGCATGCCCTCCCTTTCGATTTTGTTGTTTTTTCGGATTATTTACTGTGGGGTATATTCGAGACCGCGATGAGGGATTTTCCGACGGATCCGACACATTTTCCATCCGGGTTTTCTTTGCTGAACGTGTCAGGGGACGATGGATCGGTTTCAAGTTAAATGTCTCCCCGTGTTGTGGATATGACGATGAAAATTTCGATATTTCTGGTTTGCTCCCTAGGAATTAGAGGGATACTTTTTTTCAAAAGTTTGAAAAGATCTATCTTTTAAGTCGCAGATATAATGTTATTCCTGACCGATTAATTCAACTCTTGGCAACACCGCCCATGACGATGGTCCTCTTTAACGGGCGTTTTCAAAATATTTCGTATGTTTTCTACAGGAATATCTTATATGGACTATACTATACTTTCGCAAAGTGATTTCTGATCGGTTTCAAACCAAGTGTAAGCGTTTTTACAGACACCTGTGACTGTCATCTGAGCTGTCAGTGGATTAGTATGGCGTCATGTCTTATTAAATATTCATTCTTTTAACAACGAGCATTCTTTGGAAAATCACAGTGTTAACAGAGAAAATGTGAACGGGGTACCATACATTTTTCCGTATGGTACAAGAGCACAGATAAAAACCTCAACAAAACTGTTTCCCAGTATAGGTGTATCAATTTGCTTAAATAACATAACATCTTCTTCATTGGGAAATACTTTGTTCGTCATCTTGAATTTATTTCGACAAAATATCCTGAAATGATATCTGAAACCGAAAAAAGGACAGAAAACCAGCCGAAAGCGGTAAATAATACTACCTACATTTGGTCTCTGACCGGAAGGGTTTTTAGACTAGGTCCGTCCTCCAAGCGATGATATTTCAGATCCCCAGATAAACGAAGAACGCTACAGGCCCCTTATATTAGGGAATCATCTCCCATGAATCCAAATCGGCAATCAATCGAAAAACTTCAGACATATCTTATGTCACACAGATCACGATCTATCATCGTAGCAATCTGGCAGCATGAGGCATTTGAGGTGATCTTTTGAAATCGACCGGAAACGGCTGTTTGATACACGCGCATTCATGGTGGTTTGGAAAAAGTCACAAACTTGATGGAGATTTGCTATGCGGACAAATCTATAATCTTCGGTTCGAGGTTTTTGGGGATTTCATTAATCCAAGTATCCAATGCTATTCGAATTCCAGTTTCGTACTTTCATGACCAAGTGTGCGAAAGTCGGTTGTTCGTTGTAGTGCCTTTTCTAGTCAACGTTAGCACATTCGGGAGCTAGATATCCTAGCTTGAGATAATTGCGAATGTAAGATTCGATAAGGCAAACACGTAAGTGGAAATATGATGTTTCTTGTCAACCTATGCAAGTCAGAAAACGAATATTGAAGTCTTCGTGAAGAAAAATCGGAACTGAAAAGAATATACGGAAAATCGTCAAGTTTCAGTTTAAGTTAGTTGAAGTCTCCCTGAACCGACTGACATTCGTGCAGTAGATCAATAATCCGCAAATACCAACGGCGCCACCAACTAATCGATCTAATTTACATCTCTCAGATCATTCCTAGCGCCTCCATTAACCCAAAATTTCGGAAACAACCCGATCGATTAACGACTTCCCCTTGGGCAATAGACCGTATGTAGTCCATCAGATTACAACCGGAATTACCGTTCCGAGGTGCCCGAGGAACGAAAGAAAACGCTCCGCTGTAATTCGGCGAAATTGGCCTACGCGGAAAACCGCACCCTGCCATTAAACCTAAGGGGATCGGGAAAAAAAGATTCCCAACACACCCGTTGACCTACTGCTAGTTTTATACACCCGAGAGCCCGTCCTAGGCGACGCCGAGTCTAGACGACCGCCGTCGTCGACGTCGCCTACAACCTCATATAATTCTCCAACAGCATTGCACCCGGACATGATAGGCAATCGATTGGGGGGGGGTCGTCAGGCACCCTTGGAGGGCAGTTATTGTTATCCACGTTCATTGATTTGTTGAGGAAAATGGATGACGATGGCTAGAGAGCTCTTCTGGACGTTTTAATCGATCTGGCATCGTTAATTTCATTATGAGGGGATTTCCCGACAGTGGATCAGTTCCGGTGAGTTTTTATGAAGCGGTTCGATCTGTTTGAATGGTTTGGTTGTAGCGTGGATAAGTGAGAATCGATGGCGTGGTCATTTAATTAACGATGAGTTGAGAAATTACCGAGTACTATTATGAATCAAATGGAAAATAGTTTCTCTCCACGGAGGTTCAATTGTGCATGAATAACTCCCAAAGCAAGAGGAACATTTAATTCAACCAGATAAACGATTCTGATCTGCCTAGAGGTATCAGCATTGCCTTGCTCAGAAGAGCCAATATTCTTGGTACTAATGCTTGGTGATGTTGCCAGAAATTCAGGCCGATAATTCACATAACCTAGGGAGACACTAACAGTGTTCACAAATAGTTTGACTTCTTTTAGTTGCAAGTAGAAACCTCAAGCAGATATCCCCTCTTCGTGAGAAGATAAGGTCCGCAGCTTTCTTCGAGTTTCGTTTGAAATCTCTCGAATGATGATTCTTCAGCACTTTCGACGGCTGTCTGATTCACAATCAGCTGCTTTCGAGTACCCCTACATGGTCCAGTTGCTGGTGCTTGTGTCTTGTTTGGCGATGGTCTTGTACATAGCTTTTCCAGCGTCAGACTCTCAAAGATATCTGATTCTCCTTGAGCTTGCTTGAATGACCACTTCATGATAGTTGCCGAGAACACAATCGCTCTTGAGGAAAACCTTTTGTGATTCTCTACAACAAGGAAATATTCCACAGATTCCCCTCCCAACTACGGTCGAAAAATTCCCTAATTAAAATTCAACTTCTCCAACCGCCAACTTTAAGATGATTAAATTCCAAATTGACGAATCGCTTGGATGTAGAACAACTGCTCATCTCTGCCTCGGAGTTGTCCGTCTCCCGGAGCTAGCGCCATGTTCTCAGATTTCCCAGACGGCGAAACACGCCAAATGAGATGCGAAACAAGGGAATAACTAAACTCCGGGTGTCTTTCCGGACGTAAGGGAAGATGTTTCCAGCCCGGGCGGCCGCCGCCACTTGTAGAAAACGACCTTCATTAAGGTCCGTGTTTTACAAACAATTGAATTACGAGCGGCCTTCCGCCCGCGCCGGAAATTCTTCCGAGTTCCAATTTAGCGCGACGCCGCTGCCGGAAAAATCCGCAAGGGCGTCGCTGGTGACTTTAAACTCGAGGCAGCTGGCCCTGAAATTAATTAAGTCGTTCATAAATCATCGGCCGCTGGTGGAATTAAAAATTCCGTCATAATTTTTGCATTAGTATAAACACGCTGAGAACGCTTTCCGAGCGGCGCCGAGCTGAGCGACGTCCTCCATCAGTCGAATATGATTGCTTTCAGTTTCTTTCTCGCGCCCTTTCGCGCGGAAAAAGATCAATCTGGGGCTTCGAGTGATTTCGAATGGGGTCTGTGTTGCCTTCTTTGATCTCTCTTGCCACAACTTTCTTTCTGTTTTCAACCTTCCATTCTCAAATCCTTTTATTTATGGTTTACAGTTGGCGTCAATCAAAGGACAGTGTTTTCAGCTACCAGCTAAAATCCAGATTGTCATGTTCATGAATCCGGCTCGAAGGACCATGTTCATTCGAGTACTACTACTACCCAAACATTATGACAAACTAGATTTTTGTTGCAGTTGAGAATCCCCGATCATCTATTGGTTAAGATGGAGATTTGATAGTAGTACAAAAAAAGTTGAACTTTTTGACAGAGAAAGGACTGAAAGATTAAATTAAAAGCAACGAAAACCTCAGCACTAAAATGGAAGAAGCAATAGAAAAAAATGGTGACAAAAAATATGGCATGTATCTGTTTCAAAGCAATTTAATATGGACTGAAGTAAATTCTGCGGTATAGAGACAGGTAATAGACGAGGAAAGAAAATGGACGGATGAAGAAATTATATTACAAAAACACGATATTCCAAAATATGCTGCAGCGCATCCCAGCCTTCGCCCAACATCAAATTACACATTATTCGATATAATTCGATGTAGTCTTTCATTGAATTAACAGAGGCATGCAATGCGTTCGAAACGAAAGACATTAAATTGTTGGAACGTGATAGGTATAGTTAATAGAATAAAATGTATTGCACGTAACCTCAAACGATCCGGGGCCTCGTAGATATCCGTACCAGCTGGGAATTTCGTTTTGTTCCTCACAAAATAGACCGCATAATTATAGCATAACGCTGCGTTTTATTAAAATTTCAGTTCTAGCGCCAACGCTACACAGTTCTGCGGTTTCGGCTATTCGGAGGCTACATGCTGTTTTCCTGAATGTTTCAGCAGCTTCCTGACGTTTTCAGTTCTGGCGGGTAATTCAGAGCAGTTAGATAGCGCCAGAAACATGGCTAGAGAATTCAGCCTTATATAACTCATCGACATTTACCTAAATATTCATTTTATAATTTCAATAGTGCAACAGATCCTCTTGGGAGTCTATAACGATTGTCGGACAACTGACATAGCTAATAGGGTGACACAAATAAGGATGGAGGCAGAATTGAACTCAATTTGGTTGAGCCACTCTAGTCGAAAGCATCTCGAACCAAACCTTTACCAATCAAATATAAAGATTGGACAAACCAAAAATAAAGTCGATGATAGGGTGAGGTTCCATTAGTGTGAGCTCGACATGACTGTTGTTGGCGAACCAGGCTATGCTATGACCGTGAGAAAAATCGGGTTCAATATATTTGGTAACTCTTATCCTTGATCTAACTGACGTCTCTATTCGAAATCTATACAATTATACGATTTTTATTGAAGTTTTCTTTTTGAAGGAACAGAAATCTCCCGACTAGCCAATCAAATCGATATTTATCAGCATGACGTATTTCAATTAAACGAGTGACAGACCAACAGGCTTCTAAAGTCACGAAACGGTGCAGGATCCAGGATCAATCACTCGCCGTGTCGATTTCCAGAATATTTAAAAAATAGTCGGGACAGTCGGAAGATCATGTTATACAGTTTATTCGTTAGCTCCAGCTCCCAACTTTCTCCCTAAGAAGTCGAAAGGTCTTCGGAATTTTCCTATTTTGAGTTCAAGCTCGCCCCGCTTCACACCTTATTTAATTAGTGCATCCGAAGAATTTAATCCTTTGGATTGTATCAAAATCTAATCGTACATAAAATGAAAAATACAGTCATTTATGAATGAACACTACACTAATTCCTCGTTCTAAACACTATAATAAAGAAAGCGAAAAATTACTAGCATATTCGGCATTTTCTTCTTGGATAACGAACCCGAGTATTCTCATCTCATATTTTTTCAAGCTACGAATTTACGAAGCAGATATATGCGGCATCTAGAGCTTTTTATCCTTTCAATGGCGTCAGAGGCCATAAAATACGAAGGATAAACCGAGAATTATACACGAATCATGCATACTAAATTAGAAACTAGAGCAAGACACACGACGGTGCAAAGGAAAAATTCGCTAATCCTACACATTTGCTCACGAGATTTGTTTCTTGTGCTGTAATGAGTTTCGTCTTTGCCTCCTATAGCTTACTGTAATTTTCCTTGTAACCTTCAGGTTTGTATCGATTCTCTCAGTCGACGAACAAGCAGCAAAGAAGGCGAATTCTTTCAAGAAGTAGAGAGTGAATAGGAAATCAACACTTGTATTGAATGAAGATGGCATAATTCGAAAGCATGTAGAGCTTAAGAGAGACCTAGTGACCTAGGATGAACTTGCTAGGATACAGGAGTCTTGATGGATGTTGGATATAACAACTACTAGATTAAAAAAGTCTGATTGGCGCGGAGAAAAGTCCTGGCAATTTCAGAAAATAATTTTCTCCACATTGAACTGTTTCTGTCCCTCCTTGCCCACCTGACTTTCTTCAAATATCAATAATCAACCCCGTCAGATCGAGAGATTACAACCGAGCAATGGCTTCCTGTATCTAACATTCAAAAATTCACAGAATTCCGACAATCCCAAGTTAACGGTTGACATTTCAGCCTGACACGAACGACGCTGCGGGCTCTTTTATATTCCCCGGCAGGGAGACTGCCCTACAGACTCATAAATTGATTTATATTATCTCTAATAAATTCTATTTCGCAGTCACTCGAGGCGGGATACCCTCCCAAGGAGGATGGAATGGGGGATATCACGCGATCTTACTCGAACTGCGTCATTGAAACGACGCCCGACGTCCTATCTTCTTCCCCGTACAAGCGCCTCGGATACGAAAAACATATTCACGGCCTATATTCAGTACGTTTCATCTGATAAATGGGGTGATGTAGAAAATAAGCGAACGGAAGAATGAGAGATTGGTATGGACCGAATATCTAAAAGAATCGCAAGTAGAAAAGGATCGATATTGGCATTTTTGGTTGAGAATTCCACGAAATTATGGAGGAAGCTTTTGTATACAATCAGATATTTAGATGACATTGAGGCATGCAAGGACTGATTTTCGAACGATGGAATGATTTTCGAAAGATCACATGCGTTTCGTTGTCCAAATCCCAAGAGGGAGGTAATCTTGAGCTGCCTTTGACATGGTGCAGATTTTGAAACAACAAGAAGACAATCACATGACTTCGCAGGAGATGAAAAGTCGAACATCAAGATACCTACTGGTAGGGTCACCACAACAATATCAGAATCTTCAGGAACGATTTAGAAAACTCTTGAATCCAACTACAGTAAATCAGAATCAGTTAGAAACTGCCATACAACCCTCGGTAGGTTTTCTGTTAACAATAAATACCTAGTCCTCCAGACTTCTATGGTAATGTTGATGCAGATATTCTTGCAGACTATGGAGGGACTCTCTCTTTTTGGTCCGGAACTATTTCAGAGCCAGCTCAATGAAATCGCAAAGACAGCCTTAACTTAAAGGATGACGGCAGAATCAAACTTATTGTGGTTGAGCCAGCTAAGTTTGAATATTGAAAAGAGTTCCTTGAAAGGACATCGGCCATTTACATACAAAGGCCAACCATAAATAAAGGCTCCTGTACACAAAATCTGCCTGGGTGATGTTCGAAAATACAGCTTGTGCTCGCAAAAAAAAACGAAGCAGTCAGGAAAATCAAAACAGGATGCAGAAATCAATAAAATCAAATATACGATCTTTATCATCACACTAAAATGAAACGAACTGAAGCTATTCATCACTGAGTGAAATGATCTGCTTCCCTTGAAAGCTGGATCTACTTAAAAATCTCTACATGCTGTTACACGATGTGTCACAATAGTCTTCAAAAGATGCAGTGAGGAGATGGTTGGTCGCCCACTCATTCCATCACAATCATAAACATCTAAATTGAAGGGTACCATCGATGGAATCAACTGTAAAAGTTTTACTGCCAATACAGAACGAGTTCCTGATGCCAATACGATATCTATCTCTTAGGGTTTTATCGATTTCACCCTCATAAGACCAAAACATACATCTATCTGCCTTCATTAACCTTACGACCAATTCCGATTGATGACCAACAATCAAGAACATCTACATCATCTCGAATTTATGGATCTCCGGACAAAGAAAAACATGACGTCAGTCGATAGGGGAAAAACTGTTTATCTCTCCGGAAAAATATATATGGAAAAGATGATAATGAAGGAGTCCGACGACAAAGGAGGCAGACGCGGATCCGCCATTGTTGTTGGCCGCAGAGGCCTCGTCGGCCTTCGACCTCCTGGCCCCGTTTCTAGGATCAGAAACTTCGCCCGGATCCTACGCTAATAAAAATTTACTGATGTATTATATACGCATAGGATCGGCGTCGTCGTCGGTTACGGCAGCGACGCGGCGTCGGATCGCGTGCTGGCGATACTGGCGCCGTATCGTCCGTCGAGATAACGCAGACGTCTGCCCGGGGTTGGCGGGGAGAAGGAAGGAATTTCAGCAAATTAAACTTCCTCGAACGGACCTAGTCGCACGCGATATCGTCAAGTCGGGACCGGTTATGACGGTTTACGATTGGGTCGATCCGGATACCGAGATATACAGGGTGTTCCCTAATAATTGTCGCGATAGAAATTTGAGGATTCCTCATGGAGAAAGAGACTTGCTTTCGTCTTTGATTTTTCTTATCTACAGGATGTCAAAAAAAAATTGTTATTTGATTTTCACCAATCCTACGAACCTCTCGAACTATAGGACTACTTTTCTGCATTCCAGTCGAATTCATTGAAGAGGTCAGCGTTGGAGATTCCGAGGTGTCGTAATTGTTTTTCTCCATTAACTTCTATGCCACTGAAGAAATCGAACACTTTGACAGAAAACTCCAAAGCGCCAATTAATTTCACCTTAAAAGTTTACTGCTCTTGAGACAATCGTTGTCAAGATAACTTCCTCGAGAAATAATTTTTTTATGAAAAAATCAAATATTGTGATGAAAGTATTAAAAATCTTCCTCAATTGAATAAGGCAGTAATGATTTACAAGTTCAAATAATACAACTGAAATAATTTCGACTCAAACAAAATTACACTGAAAACGTTATACTATTTTCATGAAAACTTCGTTGAGAATTTTGAAATACAATTTGAGATAATATAGCAAAATTCATCAATATGAGGATAACCAGGATTTAACGAACATAGGTCAAATTCTGAAAAAAACTCTATTTAACATAATTTACCTAGTTTTCGATATACATTCGCATACTTATACTAATGAAGAATCCAGAATCAATTCCATGCATACTCAATATCGAAATCGAAAGTTTTTGCGATACGCAGCAATGAAATCTTTCACAGATGCTACCCAGATAGCCGAAATTCCATACGGAACGAGGGCCGTATCGTTCCATATTTAATATGGCCACCCCTGGTTCTCAAGTTACAGCTGAGCAGCAAAGAAAACAAAAGTCGAGTGTTTCCGACTAAAACTTGGGGGGACATCAACACATTGTTTTGACTTTAAACTTTTCGATACCGCTATGGGAGGGTCCAAACAAAAAGGGAACTCTGTAGTAGGAACAAGATACGTCTTTTGAAATACGCGAGTTATGATTCTTTAAATAGATGAACATAAAATAAAGTATGTAGACGTTATAAATTGGAAAAAGGTTATTATTATGGTGACCAAAGATAGGAATTGGTCTAATGGAGAAGAAAGAGCTCCAGTAACTAAAGGATAAACGTCATGCAAATCGATTAAAGTATTCTGCACTCGATGGTGGGATTCGCAAGATGCTCCCAGAAGATGGCACGCTGTACGTTGTTAAACTGCAGTGGTCCATCTGAAAGGTGACAAGTATTGAGATTCCCTCTGCGGTTTTATCCGAGGTAAGTTGACCTGACGATCAGTAACAACTGTGAAACAGCTGAAGTCATTTTCCTTGGACCCACTTCTTCGGTGTAGATGTTTTGGTTGATTGGATGATTGAATATTTGTTGATTTATAGACAGATCAATTTCAGATAACTTGAATTGAGATAGTTCAACGGACACAATTTTGATAGTTCTACTCCCATATTCAACAGACAATGCCGAATGGGTTGCATCAGGGTTCAGTGTTAGAACCCTTTATATTTATCTTCCCCCTTTCTACAAAAAATTAAAGTGCTGCTTAAAGTTCTCTTAAAGAATTATGTCAATCCTGGAACAGTTTCCCAAAAATGAGGTATCATAATAAAGTAATCATTTTGCGCATTTTATGATGCGGTCTGACTCAAATCAACTCCATATCTGAAAGGATGAATTTCAAACAATTCCATTCGCTCGAATGTTCACAATTCCGTAATGGAGCCACAAAATATAGATCAATATCACAAACTCGTGTTGAATGGGCGACTTAATTCCAAATCACCGGAGGCAAGCTCACTTTCTCACGTACAAACACAACTCGAGTATTATATCTATTTCCAATAGTCGGGATCAAAACCATTCATCTCCGCCCGTTATGCATACAGGACTTCTGAGGGGTTCCTCGTCATAGCCGACTTCTCGGGAATTCTGGAAGTGTATTATGTGCAAAGTAATTTGCTGATTGCCTTGGCAGGGCGTGCTCTATTTATTCCGAACACCTTACCCGGGGATAAAGATAATTATCGTTCCATGTTTAAGGTGCCGGGTCGTAGAGTGTGTTTACGATATTAGGGAAACTTGCCCTCGTCATTTTAATGGATCCAATTCGGAGGCTATCAACTTACCCTTCGCGCAAAGTACGGGTCATAAAGTAGACACTTTCCAATTAATATATTACAATATTTAAGGATTACGACCGGGAAGGGTAGGTGGGAAAAAAGTTATTCATGTAACACTCGAATCTGGGAGTTTGAATTAGTTCCAGAATTTCGCGGGAAGATGAGGGTTCTGGTGCAAACTGAGCGGAAAATTTGGAAGTTGATCTCCATTTATTGCGCTAATGGTGTTCTTTCATGAATATCAAGGAAATTGCCAAAAAGCACTGACGTTAGAAGGATGGTGAAATACATGAGAAACTGCCAGCCAACAATAAAGCCGAAAATAACAACTGTGAAGCAATTCGGGTTTTGCCTCATGTTAACCTATATTTGAAAAGAGTGGCTGACTAAATATAATGAACACACAAGCCAATGGCAATCTGAAGACAATGGAATAGGGAAGCTCAGAAATGCCTTATGATATTGTAGCGCACACCCATCTAGTTTGATCATAAAATCTCAGATCTAAATCCCCTCCATTAGATCCACAGATGATCCTGAATCGTCTCAAGGTACGGGAACTGAAAGCAGGCATATCATCAGGATCTCACCGAGTATGCGTCCACACATACAGAGTTCTATGCCACAGACTCACAGAACGGCCGGTTTACCAAAGTATTACCAGAATATCTGGTGATTGTAAGGCAACTTTGTGAGCTCTAGAATCTAACTGCTAATATAAATAAGGCAACTCCCCATAACAAAATGTAGGCTTTGTGTGAACAACAGACTCTCTAGTCTGGACACCTAGTCACTCAAGTTTATCAGACAATTAGAAGGCAGGTCCGTGCACGCAACACCTCTTCTTGTAGGCTCAGATCTATCGCAAATGATGTCGCTCAGGGAGCAATATCTGATAGGACGAAGGACAAGCTGAACCTCTTCAAGCCGAGCATACCTGTCTTGAAACTTTCGAAAGCGTTCATCGCAATCGTTCAAACAAAATCTAGACTTGTTAGATATATGGATTGAACGAAACGAAAAAAAGGCTATCGTCGGCATCCTGACAGGTCATTGTCAAGTGAAGAAGGCTCATATGTATAAAATCTGCACGGCTGTTGATGACGAATAAAGGATTTGCACATGAATGCAAATCACCCCAGAGAGTACTGTAACGTATGTCAGACTAAACACTCTGTATAATTATTACGTGAAGGCTAACAAGGTCCAGAGAACCTCGCATCATCCATAAAACGTGCTCAGATGGATTACCTACTGATATTGAATTCCCACGTCTGTTATCATAATATGCTTGTAAACACCTTGACAAAACATATATAATATTATATATTATATATTGTTATTGTATTATGAAAAGAGTGAATGAGAACCATGAAGCGGGGCGTTCATTGATGTGTCATGCCCATAGTAATTAAACCCTCCAACGAGTTCTTCCAGAGTGTTATTTCCAACCCTCTCCTGTACAAACCAACCCCAACCGGGGTACACCACATGGCGATCCTGCCAGTTAACTAAAACATCACATGGCGATCCTGCCAGTTAACTAAAACACCACATGGCGATCCTGCCAGTTAACTGAAACACCACACGCTAATGGAGTTTTTTCACGAATATCAAGGAAATTGTCGAAAAGTACTTACGTTAGAAGGATGGTGAAATACATGAGAAACTGCCAGCCAACAACAACAGTAACAACTGTGAAGTAATTTGGGTTTTGCCTCATGTTAACCTATATTTGAAAAGAGTGGCTGACTAAATATAATGAACACTCAAGCCAATGGCAATCAGAAGACAATGGAATAGGGAAGCTCAGAAATGCCTTATGATATTGTTACGCACACCCATCTAGTTTGATCCTTAAATCATAGATCTAAATCATCCCCATTACACATATGATCCTGGGTCGCCTCAAGGTTCAGGAACTGAAAGCAGGCATATCATCAGAATCTCACCGAGTATTCGTCCCCACTTACAGAGTTCTATGCCACAGACTCATAGAACGGTAGGTTCACCAAAGTATTACCAAGATATCTGGTGATTGTGAGGCAACTTGGAGAACTCCATAATTCAACTGCTGTATATAAAAACGGCAACTCCCTATAACCAAATGTAGGCTTCGTGAAAACAACAGACTCTCTCGTCTGGATACCTAGTCATTCAAGTTTCTCAGACGTTGAGATGGCAGGTCAGTGCATACAATGATGCAACACCTCTTCTTGTGGGCCCAGATCCATAGCAATTGATGTCGCTCAGAGAGCAACATCTGATGGGACAAAGGCGAAGCTGAACCATGTCTTGAAACTTTCGGAAGCGTTGAAACCAAATGTAGACTTGTTAGATATGTGGATTGAACGAAATGAGAAAAAAAGCTATAGTCGGCATCCTGACAGGCCATTGTCAACTGAATAAGGCTAACATGCATAAAATCTGCTCGGATGATGATGACGAATAAAGGATTTGCACAAGAATGCGAATCAGTCAAACAAATCGTTTGAGAGTAGCAAACACTGGATGGAAACAGCTCAGCGACCTCTAGCAATGTAAACCTAGAGGAAAACGAACTGATGGATCTTCGAGTAAAAAAAATTCGAACGCTTCTCCAGAGTGTGTGCTTAGAAAAATATCACCATGCACGTCACCCCCAACGACCACTTTCCTGGAGTGCAATTCGCATAGAACAATCCCCGACCACATCCAGTAGTATTAAAAACATGGGCCGTAAATAAAACACCGGAACAAACAAGACACTCGAAAGAATATCGTGCGCCCTCGTACAAAACCTCAATTCCTCCTCGAAATTAGCATATTGAGTCGAATAAAGAGATCTCTAGCCATGGCGTGGAACGACTCCATTGAGCCGGAACCGAGTTAGTCGTAATGCCGTTTTCATACGGGAAATTTCCCGACCTCCACGTTATGAATACGGGAGGAGGGAATGGAGGAAGGGGGGCGAAAAGGCAGAAGTGATATGCATACGCGGGGGGAACCTGTTCTAATGTACGTGTTTATTATCGACCGCCGAAACCGCTTTGCCCGTTTCGTGTCGTCGTCTTTCACTTGGCGGATCCTCGACCACGCCATTTACCAGGATGCTCCTCGCAACAACGGCCCTCTTGTTTTGGAGTGGCGGCCCGGATCGGGCAAGTTAGCGGGTAAATAAATATGCACGTCTCGCAGACCGCTTGAGGTTTCCCGGATTGATAGGGACGAAATCAATTAACCTCCCTACGTTGGAGGGTCGATGACCTAGGGGGAGGATGATTCGGAGATCTGCTGCGATGTATCGTTTACTACTATTTCTGGTTACTCGGCAGTGAAATATTTGCATATAAATACAAGTTGATAGATTCAACGTCATGACTTTCAATTCATTGAGGAAATTTTTTTTTTTCAAAAAATCCAGATTCCTCTTCATAATTTCTTTCATCTTACGATGTACTTTTATTGCCTTCAATGTACAACGTATGGATGAAAAATTTAACGGTTGTTTTATTAAACTTTTAAGTTGACTGGTTTGAATTCAAAGTTTGAAATGAAACAATTAGTTTTCTAGAGTCAGTATCAACTTTCATATAATTTTTGAAGTAATGAAGATTTTTTAAAGTGTTGAAAACTTCATTTCATTTATCAAAGGAATAAGATAAAGATAAAAGACGAAACACTGTGTCTAGTGTTATTTTTGTATTGGATTTCATTATGTTATCGTTTTATAAAGTTTTTTACTTTTATCATTGTATGTCAGTTGATGTAGTAATTTCATTTATCATTCATACGTAGTATATTGAAGACAATAAAAGTATATTTTTCCTAATACCTAATGGCGCTGATATTTGGGATAATACAGAGATTCTGATAAGAAAACCAGATAATATGAACAGAAAAACTGAATATACCTCCTGAATTTTGCTGAATGGAGAAAATAATCTCTCGCATCGGAGTATATTTGACTAAATTTCCATGTCGACTAAATCTGTATTTCTGTGATTTTTGAAAATGTCAATTCGACGAAAATTCTCAAATTCTTAAGACTTTTTTCTGATGGAAAAGTCAGGTAAAGTCTCTGAAACGTCATGATTGATGGTCGAATATAGACGAAATCCTTCAATGGAAAATTCGATTTTATTTTCTCGTTCTATGACCTCTGAATCATAGAAAACATCGAGTCAATCTTCACTTACCAATTTTTTTTTCAGGGATGAAAGCTTGGTTATAATACTGACCTGTAATAGAAAAGAGAATGTTAATTGAGAGAAATTCAAAGAATTTTCGAAAATTCTAAGTATCAAACAATTTTTTCCTGAGCCATAAGGAAACACTTCTGTTCATATAATGTGATTGCTGAAGTTCTTGAAGTTAACTTTTTCCTAAACCAGAAGAAGCAAATGCAAAGAGTTGCAGGATATCAAAAACTTTGCTACAGACACAAAAATTCTTCTTCATACTGTCCAAACTCCCAGTGGCGCACTACAAAGATGTTCTGAAGGGAAAAAAGAACATTGCTCCAAAATACAATGCATACTATAAATTTTCAAACACAATTGGCACGTAATATGATTTGAATCTTAAGGTCTAATGTCCTCCAAACTACAGTTGCATATTTTGAGACATGTTGATCTATAAGAAAGAAACTTCCAGAATCGAAAAATTTATAGTCAGATAACGAAGCACATTCACCATATTCACAAGATTTTTTCCATAGTTCAATCAAAGAATTGGACCTCTTATTCAGTATCGCCCTATATGAAATAACACGAGTCCTTCAATCGTCATTTTCTCCGTATTCTCTTGCACTATCGGAACCCCCTATTATTTCAGACCGCATAGTGCTCAATGCACATCCGACCAGAAACATCCATTCCGTAATCCGCCCTCAGCGTCGAAAAGACATAAAAAACCCCGGGTCCATTTTTACGCGAAAAACATCGGACCGAGACCTCGACGAATCCGTATACGAAAAAAACCCGAAACAATCCGAATTAAATGGAGCGTACACGGCGGGCGCGCCACCGTGTTGCGCGCCTCTAATTCCGCATTCGATCGCCAGAGGGAGCTCGGTTAGATACGTGCCCGAACAAAAATTACCGTAGGAAGGCAGTAAACGCCGCTGCCGAAACGTCGTATCTGCATATTATCGGGAGATTTCCCTTTTATTGCTTGCACTTTACGACCGACATGATCGGGGCCAACAACAAGGCGGCAATATCAATTCAATCTGGCAGAAGACTCATCCCTCGAGAGCGAATGATTGTAATGATGAAATAAAAGTTGTAGTTTCTGTAAGAGGATCTTTCAGAGCTGTTCTTCATCGAGAGGTTCTCTTTCAGTGGTTTACTAACCACTTTGTTGTTGCGGCGAACTGCTCCGGTTTTAAAAGAAGAATAAGAAAGCATTTTCTTCTATGGTTTCATTATATCAACTGAACGAGTTCACCGAATTGCCAGACCCGTGAAGGTAAAAGAAGGGGAGGAAGCATATTTTCGTCGTACCAAAAGTGTCTCCCACTTTTGAGAAAGTTCCATATCAATATGGCTGACTTCGAGGGATCCAATAGTACATTTAATAAAAAATAAATAAATATAATAAGAATATTCAACGTTCAAATAGTTCGAAATCGGCCTGTGGTGTACCCCGGTTGGAGGTTGGTTCGTCCAGTTGGTTTGTACAGGAGAGGGTTGGGAATAACACTCGAAGAATTCGTTAGAGGGTTTAATTACTATGGGTGATTACTACGTCGACACATCAATGAACGCTACGCTTCACTGTTCTCATTCACTGTTTTCATAATACAATAACAAAATATTATATATGTTTTGGCAAGGTGTTTGCAAGCATATTATGATAACAGACGTGGGAATTCAATATCAGTAGGTAATCCATCTGAGCACGTTTTATGGATGATGCGAGGTTCTATGGACCTTGCTCGTCTTCAAATAATAATTATACAGAGTGTTTAGTCTGACATACGTTACAGGCCATACTGGTATGAGAAAAATCCACATATTTCCTCCTTGCGCCATTCTAGAAGAAGCAGAATGACATCAGCGGAATTGTATGACTTAAAAATGTATCCAGAAGGGTAACAGTGATATCTTCATGACTTCATAGATTTCTGGCTCAGCTCATGCTTCAAGTTTCAATTCGCTGACCTAGAAAGGTCTGGAGTGATTTAGGTTGAGATGTATTGGCTCCAAATTCGTTCGTAAAGAAGTTGAAAGTTGGATAATTTTAAATTGGAAATGATTGCCGACTAAACTGTGAACTTTTATTGAACCAGTCTTATTTTCTCTATTGATTCATTATGATTCCTTAATTTTTGCTTCACCGCTGAAGAGGTGTTCCAAGACGAAACTATCTAATTTATGAAAAAATTGAGTTTAAACTGTTATTATTTAATTTACGTTTGAACTCATAAATGCCGACGCAGAGTTCCAGGTTGCACAGAACAGAATAACATTTGATTTCAAATGTCTTTCCCGAGTTGGTAAATATGGTCCTTCGAGCCGGATTATCTTCGACCATGTTCTATGAGATATATAGCGAACTTAAATTTTTGCAGCGACTAGGCAATCAGTCCTTGAACCCATAGAAACCGCCCCAATATATGTCTACCCATAAAAAGGGGTAACATCTTTACGATCCCGCAAATTATACCGAAATTGAAATTTCTAACGATCGTAAACGGGGGCACTTCCACACGCGAAATTTCCCCAAACCACGTGATCGCGTGACTGTTACCGGGTGTCCGGGAATCCGAACGGTGCTATTAAATTACTGGGTTGGTGGATACGACCGGTATGCTTTCGGAGGAATCGCGATTTGCATGAGGAAATTCGCGAACATGCGCGCGGGCCACCTTCCGGACGTTGACGGAAGCGGAAGGGACGCGTAACTGTCTGAGAATTCGGGTCGTATGTTTGTATCGTGTTTTAATGGGCGACCGGGAACATGTCGATTTGAATCGACGCGATCGGTATCAGTTCGAATGATTCTTGGGGTGAATTTTTTATTAAATTATGAATCAGCACTTTGAATTTACATCGTTTTCAATTAGGTGGACATGTGATTCATGGCAAGAATATTTTTCGATAGTTACATGAAAATATCTAGCAGAGTACATGTATAGAGAGATCACTTACCCAAGTATTCATACCTTCCAACGGAGGTTCATTTTGTGAAAAAACGACTTCTTTCCTCTACAACAATTCTCATGAAATTTTGCATAAACTATCGATTTGCACCCGATCCGAACTGTGTTCTTGAAAACCCATTCAAGTATTTCACTTTCGGATTGAGGCCAAACTTTCTATCGGAAATTATGGTCCTATTTTTGTGATTTCAGCAGTTTTCAGCAGATGAATTTCCGAAAAATATCTTATACAATCTCGAAAATGTATATGAGAATGCGAAATAAAAAATGAATATCGATTAAAGTTTATTTTGGGAGGATTTTGCATTATTTAGTTACTCTTCACTCCCAATATGTGAAACAAAACTATTTGAAATTATATCAAAGTTGATTTTTGTGGAAAACTCCCACCCGAATTGCAGGATTGAACTATTTGTCAATGGCAGTTCCTTGGAAAACATGTTACCTAACAATCAACACCGGAACAATATAAACGATCAACAGAGCGAACTGTAACGTTTGAGGATACAATTCAGACAAACGAGAAAAACCTCAAATAATTTTCTTCTGATTTTTCTATTTGTTTTGAGACAAACCTCAGCAACATAGATTTGCTTGTTATGAAAGTTTTTTGATTCTACCTCTTTTTCAGTAAATTCAGCCAAATGAGGCATATTCTACAGAACAATGAACAAAATTACTCCCTCCATTCAACAAAAAGCAGGAGCATTCTATATTTTTTTTTCAGACTATCTGGTACTTAGATCAGTATTTTTGTATTGTCCAAATCTATCATGTGGTTCCTAATTGTCGAACATACGTGGTTCGTTATTTGGTATCTTTGTATATCTCTATTCCTTAGGTTGTTTTTGTGTTTTCGTTTTTTGTAATTCAACGGCCGAGATGTTTCCCCTGTAAAAGTCTATTTCCTCAGTTTTTCCATTCTTGTTCCTCGTTAATTGATTTGGTTTTAGTTAGTATGGATCTCAAATCATTATTTGGCAGGGTTGCCGAATAGCGGCGCTTCCGATCTTTCCCGGATTTCTCGAAGTTTAAACCGGCATTCCAAGGCAAACTCGTACCAGATTGTGCGAAAATTATCGTGTCTTTCACTGGAAAGTATCGGATATAGGCCGGATTTGAATAAAATAGCCATCGAATCGAAATTGACCTTTTCCCTCTGCCTTTCATCGAAAGATCGCGTCCTTTCACGTCCGATACAAATTCGGGGAAAACGAAAAGACCGTTTTTTACGAGCTGTAACGTCTTGGGAATCGGGAATCCGGTCCCTTTTCCGCCTTGTTTCCGGGTCCAGGAAAAAGTTCAAGATGCTTGCATCGAATTTTCTATATCAATCGAGTTTTTGGTGTGGTAAAATGCTAACGATGTGAAAAATCTGAATTTATCGAATATTCCAGAGATGCGGCAACGTTTATATTTTCAAAGTGTGAACATCACATAAAAATGTGAAGAAGCTTCTTTCTTGTTCGATTATCAATTCTTATTATAATGCTTCTACGTCATTCCTCAATTCTTCATGGTAATTTATGCTTTGTCGATATACCACTAGGAAAAAAATTCTCAGAAGATTTCTCGGAGATGTCCGCTCGTATTTGGTAACTCGTCTTGGCCGGCAGGTAGTCCCTAGGGTCTCAAGTGTTCAACTTTTGATGCAAAATTCGGCTTGTTGCCCTTGAGATCCACTTTTTTATCTTTCGGTCGTCAAACTTTCGATGACACACTCGAAACACCGACGAGATCATTGAATACTGCCCTCGGAAACTTGATCAATATTATTTCGTTGTTTTCAGATGAAACATTAATTTCGAATTTTTTTTATTATACTGCCTTACTTAAATGACAGTTCTAGAAAAACATCGAGGTAGGGTCAGCAGCTTTTGCGAGCAAGTTAAAATTGGTTGCCAAAGCGGTATTTTTGCGCGCATGTTCTAAGGGAACAGTGTGCTATCGTTTTGTCCAAATGTCTGTAATTTTCGATGATTGAGCCGAAAATCGATCGATTCTGTCCGGCCGTGGACACGACAACTGTCGAACGGAGTGAGCTAGCAACTTTGAACTTTCAGGGTAGGTCGTGCATTGGAATGCCGCGGTTAAGTTCGATAATGGGCCAAATCGGTCGAACAGTTTCAGAGTTAAAGCGACTTGAAATTTTGAAGATATTTATTTTTTATTTCAGAAACTACTTAAGCGATTGGATTCAGACTTGACAATTAGTTGGAGTATAACGACGCGCAACTTTGAGCCAAATTTTGTCAGGATCATACTGTCAGTATATTAAAAAAAAAAATTTTTTCCACAAATTTTTTTTTCCGGAAACCGTTTATCATATCCGAAAAAAAGTTCCAATTTGAGCTTCATATTTCACAGCAGTGTACCAAATTTCAGTTCGATACGATCATAAGTTTTGGAGATATTGGGTAAAATATGTCAAATTTCGAGGTTTTCTTCTCGATATCGTTGTTATTTTCGGTATAACTCGAGAAATATTTTTTCAATCCTGATAAAACTTCGCAACTAGTTTGAAGATGCTGAAAAACAACTTTATGCAAAATTTCGTGATGATCGCGTCATTAGAACAATTAAAAAAAAAATTTCTGTGATTTTCTTATCATATCATCCTCATTAAATTCTGTATGAACCTTCGAACTGTAATTTTTCGATGAAGTACTGCATTTCAATTCGATCTGATCTGTATTTTGGGAAATATTGGGAAAATAAAATTTTGAATGGGTATATCTGCGGAATCATTCAAATTCGTTGCCGAAGCGGTCATCTACATTGAACATGCGCGCAAAAGCTCCTGCCTTCACGGCAGTGCTTTTCTAGGTTTTTTCAGTTATCAAGGACATATCCACGATACCTAGGAAATCACTGATAATTAGTGGCTTGAAGGTGTGTTTTAAACTTTAAAGAAATCAAATGGAAAATTTCGGAAAAAAAATATTTCCAAGAAATTTCCGTCAAAATAAATCTTCACGAGGAGCATGTACAACCAATTACGAATCTTCAATCCAATAGCATTAGTACTTGTTGGGATATTTTAACTTTCCAAATCGTACAATAGATCTTGTCCTTTCTTAACATTTCTGAAACTACTCATTTGATGGACTTTCAATAAAAGAACTCAATTGTCATTTGACGGCATCGAAGTGGAAGCCAAATTAAAGATTAGAACGTAAAACGGTATTCATATCGTCAAGTCAAGCAGTGTTGGGCGAGACTAGTATCCGAATGAACGACCGGTAAATTTATGTTTTCGAACAAGCGTGAAAAGTTTCGAGTTGAGGTCAGTGCTCTTCTCGAATTTACCACATATTCCAGCTGAAAATATCCAATAAAGATTTCGAAATGAAGCCCCTTTCACGATAGCGGCAGAATTTACAGCGTCCTCATGACGAACAACGTTACACGTCCCCGACGAGGAACAACGCGAAAATGACACATCGTATCGAATTCGTCGTAATAAACTTCTCGAGTATGCGAATACGCGAGCACCGGAGAAAATAGAAGCGACAAGGGCGCGGAACGAAATAATAAAAGAGAGCCTACACAAAATAACCGCCACCGTGCCGCCGCGTATCGGGAAAACTTATTGGCTCGAATTTATCCGCGGCTGTGGCCGCGTCGTCTGACATGATAAATATTTGATGCAGTCGGTTAGGTATTTCTCGTTTCCGCTCACGGGCCGAATATTCATTTTGAATAAAACCAATTTCGGGGGCATTTACGGACCCGTATTGATGCCCCTGTCGCATTTCTAATACGTATTCCGGCGAATCGACTGCGAAACGCCGGGACGCATAAAGTTGTCGCGCGTTACGTGACCCGCGTCGAGAAGGAAGTTTTTTTTTGTCGCGGGAGTTATTGAAATTGTCGGGGTGCACTGGTGTACATCTGGGGAGGTGAGAGATGTATCGGACGTGCAGGTAGCAGATGGATCTTTCGATACGGACTGTAGGCTGTACGTTTGAGAAACGCCTGGATTTTTGCGCGCATGTTCTAGGGGAACAGCGTGCTATCGTTTTGATCAAATGTCTGTAATTTTGGATGATTGAGCCGAAAATGGTCACAATCGACTAGGTTGGACTCACTGATGACGAATCCGGTGTCAAAATCGATTCTGTCCGGCCGGCCGTAGACACGCTAACTGTCGACAGAAGCAAGCTAGCAACTTGAAACTTTCAGGATAGGTTGCGCATCAGAATGCCGCGGTTAAGTTCGTTAATGGGCCAAATCGGTCGAATAGTTTCGGAGTTATAGGCAGTTGAAGTTTTGAAGTTATTTATTTTTTATTTCAGAAACTACTTGAGAGATTGGATTCAAACTTGGCAGTTGGGTGGAGTATAACGACGCGCAACTTTGAGCCAAATTTCGTCAGGATCAGATTGTCATTTAATTTGAAAAAAAATTTTTTTCGAAATTTTTTTTCCAAAAAATTTTTTTTTTCGGAAACCATTCATCATATCCGAAAAACAAGTCCACCAACACTTTGAACTCCATATTTAACAGCAGTGTACCAAATTTCAGTTCGATACGATCACAAGTTTCGGAGATATCGGGAAAAAATGTGTCAAATTTCGAGGTTTTCTTCTCGATATCGTTTATTTTTTCGGTATAACTCGAGAAATACTGATTCAGTCCTAATGAAACTTCACAGCTAGTTTTGAGATGCTGAAAGACAACTTCATGCGAAATTTCGTGATAATCGTGTCATTAGAACAATTTGAAAAAAAAATTTGTATGATTTTTCTCATCATATCATCCTCATCAAATTCTGTATGAAACTTCGAACTGTTATTTTTCGATGAAGTACTGGATTTCAATTCGATCTGATCTGTATTTTTGGAAATATTGAAAAAATAAAATTTTGATTGAGTATATCTACGGAATCATTGGGTGGATTTTACCCATTCACGAATTCGGCCTTCGAAATTAAGGTCCAAACCTTCTCTACAAATATCGAGTTCCTAAGTTGTTTCTTTCGGAAGTTATTGTGTTTACGCAGTCGGCCGTTAGGCTGACCGTAAACACAATAACTTCCGGAAGAAACGACTTAGAAACTCGATATTTGTAGAGAAGGTTTGGGGCTTAATTACGAAGGTCGAATTCGTGAATGGGTAAAATCCGCCCAATGATTTCGTAGATATACCCATTCAAAATTTTATTTTTCCAATATTTCCAAAAATACAGATTTGATCGAATTGAAATTCAGTAATTTATCAGTAAAAATTTCAAAAAGCACTGCCGTGAAGGCAGCAGCTTTTGCGTGCATGTTCAAATTCGTTGCTGAAGCGGTCATCTACATTGAACATGCGCGCAAAAGTTGCTGCCTTCACGGCAGTGCTTTTTGAAATTTTTGTTTTATTCGATGTTCGAACGTTTCCTTCAAGTATTGCAATCAATCGGAAAAATATTTAATCGTTGAACATATGTGGTTGTTTGAATTCAATAAACGATTGTCGTCTTGAACGCTGACTCCATCTACGGATGACATGAAATAACAGCATACTCTATAACAATGTCAACATTTAACACTACCATTATACAGTGCGCGTCAAAATCATGGAACAAATTCATTTTCTCAGAAGAAAAATTTTCGGCAACAAAATCCTGAAACAGGTCAATTTTTGTTTCACCTTTAAAAATTTATATGCATTTTTGAAGGAATTTTTGTTACACCCTGTGCCATCAACCCTCTAAATTTTTTGAATAGGGAAAGTACGTCAGGTGGTACTTTTTTGGCAAGGTCTTTGTATCATTTTTACAGTTGTGCAGAAATTCTCAAGAAAAAATTTTTTTTTCGAAAAATTAGTTACTTCAACGAGGTTTTGAGTATGTGCACTTTGTCATGGCTCATTTACTTTGAGACGATGGTACCAGATGAAATTTGTCACCGATGAAAGTCGACCATTACAGTTTTTTTCATGCACAACTTTCAACCCCTACGGACCCTTTAGTGGAGAAAAATATGGAGGGGGTTGAAAGGGTTTGAAAGTTGTGCAAAAACAAAACTTTGATGGTTGACTTTCATTCGGTGACCAATTTCATCAGGTACCATCGTCTCAAAGTAAATGAGCAATGACAAAATGCACATACTGAAAACCTCGTTGAAGTAACTCATTAAAAAAAAATATATTTTTCGTGAAAATTTCTGCACGCCTGTGAAGAAGATACAAAGACCTTGCCAAAAAAGTACTACATGACCTACTTTCCCTATTCAAAAATTTAGGAGATTGATGAGGATGCAGCAAAAATCCTTCAAAAATGCAAATAAATTTGATAAAAGTGAAACAAAATTTGACCTGTTTCAGGATTTTGTTGCCAAATATTTTTCTTCTGAGAAAATGCATTTGTTTCTTAGTTTTGACGCGCACTGTATAGAAATGATTTCATTGATGTCACCTGCTAGTTCAATTACTTACATTATCGCTGAATTTTTTTTCACCAGAAAGTAAAGGTGCGTTTGGCAGTGTCAATACCTGAAAAAATGACAGCTCCAGCGCAAAGCATTTGAATCTGAGCTAGTCAGTCCTTTTCTGGATTCGATTCTGTATACGGTGTCTCAACGAAGACTGAACACCTCGATTTCTCGAGATAAATACATCGCCTCTTTCACTATTTAAGCTGTCTTTCCATTATAGATGGATATTTTGAAGCGAAATTTTGGGGCCAATCTATAATATAATCTATACGATCCCCAAAATTATTTATCGCAACAGCCCCCATTCCTACTCAAAATCAGGGTGTTGTGATCATCTCCGTTAGGGGTTGAAGTTAGGGGGAAGAAAAAGCGAATAAGTTGTTCCCTCTCGAATCAGAAGTTGACGGTTCCGAGCGATTTTCCACATTTCACAAGTTGAAAAATCGAGGTGTTAAGTTTTCGTTGGATCACCCTGTATATTAATGCATGTTACAACTTCACCAAAATGTCTTTTAGCCTACTTCCGCAACGTCAATGCAATCAACCTGAAAGCAAATGAGTTCCAGTCGCTTCAAGACGATGATTCAGCTCCTTCAAAAGTGAAGAGATAAAACCACCCCCGATCATCGTGCACTTCCGCATATTTGACTCTGGAAGACCTCGAGGCGTCCTCATCTGGTCCAATTCGCATGAGTGTCGCGAAAATACTGGCCATAAATCCATCCTTCCTTTCTCGTATAGAACGCTCTAAATTCCTGGGCCGACCGTGCCGTCGCTCATCAAAACTCTGCAGAATTTATGAACGCCGCGGCGGCGATCATCTCTGACGGTGAGACGCTCTAGACTTTGATATACGACGCCGTGGGATACGAGCGCGTACGCGCCCACTCCTTTCTTTACGACGGACGTGAATTATGCAGAACTTCGGCCGAAGAAGATACGGTTATAATGTTGACCCTCCTTGCGGGAGGTGGGGGAGGGAGGGTACATTGTTTATAGGTTGGCCCGGAGGATCAAAGATCCTTATACTTCACGTGGTAACCGCGATTTTGTTCGGGATCCGTTCGGTCTGTCGTCTTTATCGGGACGAGGAGGTACGACGGGAATATGTCTTCGGGGTCCGCTCTCATCTCGCGTTACGCAAATATTTATGGAAGGGATCAGGTCGGGCTTGCGGCTCAGACCGCGCTGTTGACGGAGACTCGTTTTCTTTTTTCCCCAGTCTGTCTTCTCCGACTATCAGTCTTCGGTTTAGGAGAGTCTTTCGACAGGGACGTAGACCAGGGATGCCAGATCTCACGATTGTCCGTAAAATTACACGATTTTGGTTCCGATTTCAAGATCTTAGGAACGATTTTCGAAGAAATTAATTTCGAAGAAAATTTGTCTCACGAAATGAAAGATCGAACGAAAAAAATTTTGCAATTTTTCTCGTTCGTCTGATGAAAGTGTCAGATTTCTACTCTGAAACAGTTTGCTTTGGTTATCGTTTGTATTGTTTCTGTATTGTTCATTGGGCAACCTGTTTTCCAAGTAACTGCCCTTGAGGAATAGTTCAATCCTGTAATCACTCAGTTTATTAATTTTTGATTGTATGTTCTGGGGAAAAGCGTGCTATAGTTTTGTCCAAATATCAGTAATTTTCGGATTTTGAACCTAAGGCGTTCTCAAACGACTAGGTTTGACTCACTGATGAAGGATCCTCTGTCAAAATCGGTTCTGTTTGTCCGTCCGGCCGTGGACAGAATAACTGTCGAACGGAGCAAGCTAGCTACTTGAAACTTTAAGGGGGGTTCGCGCATCGGAATCCTGCGTCTACGTTCGTTAATGAGCCAAATCGGTAAAAAGATTTCGGAGTTATAGCCATTTGAAATTTTCAGGTTATTTACCTGATATTTCAGGAACTACTGGAGCAGTTGGATTGGAAGTTGGCAGTTAGTTAGAGCATACCGACAGCAACTTCAGGCGAAATATGTTGGGTTCGTTAAGTCAATGAATTTTTAATTAAAATTTTTGTCGAAAAAAATTTTTTTCCAGAAAATATCGATCATAATCGGAAAAGAAGTTCGTTCATACCTTGAGCTCAATATTTCACAGAGGTGTGCCAAATATCCAATTGCTACGAATAATATTTTTGAAGATATTGGGAAAAAATATTTGAGATTTCCTGTTTTATTTTCTCGATATTGTGGTTTTTTACTCGCTTGTCTTGGTATAAGCCAAGAAATACTGATTCAATCACGATAGAACTTGGCAGCTAGTTTGAAGTTGCTGCAGGACAACTGTGTGCGAAATTACGTGATGATCGTGTCATTAGAACAATTGAAAAATGGAACCTTTTTTTTAATATTCAATATTCTGTGATCTTCTTATCATATTAACCCCATTAAATTCTGTATGAACCTTCGAACTGACTTTTTTCGAAAAAGCACTGAATTTCAAATCGATCTTATCTTTGGAAATATTGGTAAAGTCAAATTTTCAATCAACCTTTCTGCAGATTTATTGGGAGGATTTGACCCATTCTCCATTCACAAAGTCGGCTTTCGTGAGGTCCAAACCTACTTTACTGATATCGAGTTTGTAAGTTGTTTCTTTCGGAAGTTATTGTGTTTACGGTCGGCCATAACACGAATTCCATTCCGAGCACCAAATAAAGAGAATCGTAAATCCTTGATTTCAATTCAACAGTTTAGAATCCGGAATATAAGACAAGATCGGGAATAAATTCGGGAAGGAATGAAATTTATCCCAAGACTTCGTCACTGCGAATATGGGGCGGTACAATAGTTGAAAGAAATGATAACCACTGTAGAGGTGTAGATCTTATGATTCCTATGATTTTGATGGTAACATTAAGCTCTGCATCAGTTTCACTAACATGAGCGCTGTTAAAACAAACCAAACAACAATTAATATTCAGCAGCAGAAAAAACGAAGCTAAACCTGCCGTACAAAGAGTGGTAGGGCCAACACCTCATGAAGGACCAGCTAGTTATTGAAGAATATTATTCCTAGATTTGAACTTCATGCGAAAGTTTTCCCAATGGACCTTGAAATGTGAAGAATCTAATTTTTCGCCGATTGTGGAGACGAACTCAACAACATTATGCCACCCAACCAGCCGCATTGTTAGAAACTAATACTTAAGATATGTGTCCCCGAACATTTCCTTATACGACCAGCTGAAAGGTTCTCCAGCGGCTTATTCACAGCGCAAGAATTTCCAACAACTGGGTCGCCGCAATATAGAATCAATTACTCCAACATAAAGTTACGGTATGGCCGAAACGATTTGGCCGTGCCTCAGCTAGACACATTGATATAGAGACACCTAATAGCTTCGATAGCGAGGTCTATAGCGGCAGCAGCAGCAGAGTCTGGAGCAGTTGTAATATGGTCGAGGACACGAAGTTGTAAGTCTCTCTGTAATTGCTGACGCCGTTGGCAACGCCGTCGGCGATATTTTATACACATTAACGGCAACTTATACCTAGATACCGACATTACCGACTGCTCTGACTGTTTCCCCGCGTTATGGAATAGGGTGGCGTGCCGGTATTTTACATATTTTATTGGTAGTTTCTGTATTCCGACCGTTGTCGTATACACGGTACACTCCAAGATAAACGATGCTGTTCGCAATAATATTATCTGGGACAATTAATCAGCCCGGTTGTCTCGGAGAAAACGTTACCGATTAATTAATGCAGCCCGGGGCCAGGTACGGGCTAAAGCCGCGTTCACATAAATTCGTCGCTTGACGGCGGGCACGGAGGAGATCCCGCGATTTCGACTTAGGTCGTGACGATTTGCCGAGAGTAAGACAGATGGCCCAGCAGTCGGTCGAGCTTCCGGATGAGTAATTGAAATCGGGCCAGTTACTTCACTAATTTTCGGATCAGAGTTTGATTCAAGTCACGCGCGTGCGCCTTCTAAAGGCCGCTTTACATCAGACGAGCGAAAGCTCATTCTATCCACACTCTATTTAATGGGGGTTTTTCCTGAATTTGGGTTATTACTGCAAATGCAAATTTGAACATAGTTATTATGGGTTTGATTCATCATTAACCCAAATCAACTTCAGAAAGTATTCAAAATCAGATTTCAAAATTGGGCTTTGGGATTTGCCAGGCATGCACGAAGTGACAACGGTGTTTAGTACAATAGCTTTTTCTGCTATAGAATAATGAAATATTCATTCCTATTCTGTTGTACACACGTGTTCTTTGTCAATATAACCAAACAATTTCCGTTTGCGATTTGTCGGTAATATGACAGTATGACAGTCTGTGCTCTTCTTTTACGGTTTTTTGGTCGTTGTCTTCTACTCTTACCAGATCGAAGTATAGCTATCTCTGTTTTCCTAAGCAAAGTAACACATTTGAAGTCCTTTTCTTTCAGAGAGAGCTGAATTCGACGTTGCCATATCGTGCACTCAAGACAAATCCCTTTAAATGCAAATTCCCATTTTTATTTTCCAGTTTTAGGTGATCAAACATTTTTTTTGAAAATATGATATTGAAATTATATGATTGAAATGTGATGTTCTAAAGGTTTTTCATGGAAATTACTGCATTTTCGTTTAGAGGAAGAACCCCCATTGCACAATTTCGGTCCCATTGGATCAGTGTTTTTTGAGTAATTGAAGAAATATTCGCCAAATTTCGAAGTAGATCTAGACCTTCACCTTCGGAAATTCTAGTGTTCACAACCGGAGCGATAAAATTGAAGTCGACTGCGGATTATTCGTCATTATTTCAACCTAATCTTTTTGGGCCTTTTTTTCACAAAATTCGAATATTAGACACATTCGTGCGCAAAATGATAAATTCGTAAAAACGGAAAAAATCCAGTTCAAGCCCCCCGTGGTCGCCAAATCACCGCCGTCGGAAAACGAACCTATCTCGAAATCGGTCCTCTGGCGGCGATTTACGGAACCCGGGGATCGATGAGACGGGGTTCGGGAGATGTTTGTTTGTTTAATTACGGCCGTTGATTGTGAAATAACAGGTACATTAAGGTTCCGGACGCGGACTGTCCCGTTGATATATCTGGAACGGGTCGGCGGCTTAATCGAACCATTACTCTCGCACTTCCATTGATAATTCGAACAACGGTTGTTGTTGCGTTTTATTGTTGTTCGTTCTCGACTGATGACCAATCAGATTACTCGATTCGGACAATTAGCAGCGTTTCGACGGCGTATCGTTCAAATGTTCCCGGATTCGCGTTATTTCAATTTCGGGATGACGCTCATCCGCCATATCGACAAATCGTACGAGGTATTGATGAATTTGTACGCGTAGAAAAACGAACGAAAATATTTCGTGTTCGTCCGAAGCAATTTGTTTCATTTTGTAACAGGTCACTTCACAATACACTCTACGGACTTGTGATTTGATTGTAGTTAGTATATTTGGGATGAAATTCGATGGTGAAACCTAAAATGGTCTTGAACGACTGGGTTGGACTCGCTCATAAAAATCCGATGTCAAATTCAATTCTGTCCGGCCGCCGTTGCAACTTATTTTGATAATAAAGAGGACAATAGCGTCTTAGAGTTTTTAAATGATAGGTTTCGTATTAAACTAGGCCTCATGCGCTCTGATTAAAACTTACTATCTAGATGTAGAAAACTCACACTAAGTTCTCGCTTGTTGCGATCTTATGGATAGTAGTTTGAAAAAAAAAATCTAAAAAAGAACTGACGTCAGGAGCTTTTACGCGCTTGTTAAAATTCTAACTATTAGATCAACACGAAATTTTGCACCTAGTTGCGTGTTGGTAATCTCCACCTATTTACAAAGTTTCAATTTGATTGCATATGCTTCTTGAGATATTGCGGAAATAACGTTAAAATTCCAAATAACAACGATATTTTGCACATTTTTCTCTCATATCACTTAAAGTAAATATCTGATGGAATTGAAATTTGAAACATTGTTAGTTAATACTGACTCTGAGGTTTGTGCCTAATTCCAATGAAATATTATCAATATTTTCAGAGAAAAAAAACTTTCATAAATTTTTTTAAAAATTTTCGAATAAAATTTTTTTTTCTAACAACTGGGTCCACACGAAATTTTTCAGAACTGTCCACGGAGTTTAAATTCAATCGAGTCGATACTTCATGAGATATCGAGGAATTAACCTCGAAATTTCAAATGGGCCTAACTCCGAAACTTTTCAACCGATTCCACCCATTAACGAACTTAACCGAGATATTTGGACTACAGACCTAATCTGACAATATCAAGTCGCTAAATCTTTTCCTACGAAAGTTAGAAAACATACGGACGGATGGTCAGAATTGAATTTGACCATGGATCGTCTTTAGGGAGTTCAACCCAATCGTTTAAGTCCATTTTCGACTTGATCATCCTCATTGTTCCATTATTTTTCATTCGGAAACTTTTTCCGTATAAACTGGCCTTGACAAATAGTTTAATCTTGCAATCCGCAAGGGTGTATTCTATAAATAACAATTCTTATTCAATTTTCAATAGTTAGAACTGGAAGTGAAATACCTGAAAAAGAAACAAAATCTTCCCAAAATGAGCTTTCATCGATGATATAACTGCGGAATCTTGGAGTCGATTTTATCCCTTCTCGATCTCCAAGGAATGTTATTAATACAGTCATGTGCTTTCGAACTTGGAAAAACGCAGAATTACATTCATACATCAATAAATAAAGAACATTGAGTCATATGTGGAAAAGCAAGATAAATAAAAATGTCGCCATTCTCACAATAAATTCTGAAAAAATCGTCTGTCGACCGTAGAGTCCTCTATCTGAATAATTCGGCCGTATATCGGCTTCCTATCACAACATTAATTTTCATGGGGCCCCGCTAAAACACTCACTCGCCAGATCGTTATAAACCGCGCCATACATCCCGGCCATACTCTCATAAATGTCTCGTTGCCTATGCGGAAATCATTGCCGCTCATTGCTCCTTCTGTGTTCCGTCGTCCGACGCTGTCGTCATCGAGAGGACTCGACCGAGCGCGCGCGTTTTCCGAAACACTCAATTTGCATATTCATTGCGGCAAACATTATTTTCTATACTTCGAATGTTCTCTCCCTTTGTCGAAGCCGTATCGTTCGATTTTATGGTACATTTGATGGTGATGAGCTTGTCACGGACAGCCATCGACGGTCGAAGGACGTCAAGAGAAGAAGAAGAAAAAGTGGGATCTTTATTATCTGGAATGATTTTAATAATTATTCATGGAAGTTTTTCGTTTTGTGTTCGGTCGCGTCTCTATTCGAAATGCATTATGATTTCGCTTGGGTTGACTTAGGGTGGTAGAAGTGTTTAGTCACGGCTTCAGTGATTTTTGGCATTCGTGGGGGGAAAATATATCGGAACATAGATGCATAGAATACACGGTGCGGACACTCTTCGACATATTCTGGGTCCAAAATGAGGTCCAAATGTTGTCAAAATAAAAAAATGTGCCATATAAAATCTGAAATATTTACAGAAGTTACCGACCTGTCATTTCAAAACTAGTAAAATCAGAACTTCTGTCTGATTTTTCGAGTTGGATCATACATTATTCTCAAGAATTTCCGAGAATAAATCCATTTTGACAAATTTAAATTATGATTATTCATTTCATTCAGTCAGAATGGCGATAATATACATTAAAGTTTCCTTCGTCTCTGAATACACAAGTCTGAAGCTTGATATTTTCGAATACCTATTCATTACAAGGGTTATTTATTATCCCAATATTTAGTTCATAAAAAGGAAGTTTTCCAGAGTTGCGTTTTCAAAAATACCTCAAGAAAACAGTAGATACTACGATTAACCCACAGCGAAGCCGTCCAATAATTTCAATCAGATCAAGGCTCAAGAAGTGCCTCATTTCTTCAGATAACTGTTCCAATTTCCAATCGAATCATTTTTCAGGTTTTTTCTAGGTTTTATATCCCAATATCTGAAACAGAACTATTGAAAATTAAATAAGAATTGTTCTTAATGGAGAACGCCCTTGTGGATTGCAGGATTGAAATATTTGTCAAGGGCAGTTTCTTGGGAAACAAACGATGGACGAAATTGTTCATTAGGGAATCTGTTTTCAAAGAAATTACCCTGGCAAATAGTTCAATCCTGCAATCCGCAAGGGCATCTTCCATAAAAATCTAGAAAAGCACTGACGTGAAGTCAGCAGCTTTAACGCTCTTGTTCACATTGCAAAATGGTGACTTGAAAATTTCAATGAAATACAAAAAATTTCAAAAAACATTTTCAAAAAAAAATTATTTTTTTTTTCGAATTTTTCCATGGATTATTCTTCTTATTGACACTGTTCATCTTCCAACCAAGTTTCATTTCGATCAGAAAAATATTTTTCGAGTTATTGAAAAATCAAAATTTCAAATGGATGTAGCACAAAAACCCTTCGGCAGATTTGGCCTATTAACGAACTCAACCGAGATATTCAGGATCCTAACCTAACCTGAAAATTTCAAGACTCTAGGTTCTTCCGTTCGAAAGTTACAGCGCACACGGTCGGACAGACAGAATCAATTTTGACCACGGATTCTTCATCAGCGAGTCCAACCTAGTCGTTTGAGACCAATTTCGGCTCAAAATTGGAAAATAACAGATATCGTGACGAAATGATAACGAGCTGTTCCTCAGAACAAGCGCGTAAAAAACACGATTTTTAGTCAATTCTAATTAGTTCTGTTCCAGATATCGGGAGTGAAAACCAAAATGGAATCAGTTAAAGAATATCTATGATATTTTATAGAATTTTTCTTTAATCTTCGACCTATGTTCACAGGAACTTTTTTCTCAGACGACCTAAGAAATCATCCTCGTATCGTAGTTAGGAAACAACCTGAAAATAATTTTCAACGAAGTAGAATATAAACCTCTTTAATACGTTCACTCCAATAAAGACAAATTCCATATACAGTCAAATGTTCATACTCATTGCACACGAGGAAGGTCACTGATTCACTGACCTTCTTAGACTCGGTAGCACGGTCCACTCTACAGCGCTGCAACCCTGTACAATAAACTTCCTGGTGTGGTTAAGACTCTGTCAAAAAGACAGTTCAAAATAATACTAACTTCATTTTTAAGAAACAAGACATTTTATTCAATTGACGCGTTCTACTCTATGACAGTAGATGACTAAAATTTTATTTTGAGTTAACTGTAATTCGGGGACATTTCGCGTTGAATAGCCTTTATCTATGTTTTGTATACTTTGTTCTCTTTATATGATGTTACACCTCAAAATTTAATTTATACACATATTGTTAATTTATTTTGACTTGTGTAAACGATATTATATTGTAAGACACCAATAAATCTCTCTCTTTCTCTTTCTCTCTCTAGTACCCTCAATTATTCTGTTTAAAATTGTATCAACGACGTATATTCACGTCTTGAGAAAAAGCTAAAACGAGAGAGCAGCGACCCGTTCTCGTCCGATAAAGTATCGATCAGGGTCGCCAACCGCGACTCGGATATATCGTAAAAATAATTAGTTTGACGGGCGGAAAATGAATAAGAGAAGCACACAGCGGTCGCCAACTCGGTTATCTTTTACTTTCATTAGGGTTAGTGGATAGAGACACCTCCCTGCCGCGCTCCCGGAATCTACCGGTAACCTTTTCCGGGGTGGCATTTTAATTCGATTTTTTGAGCTGGCGCTGAATTTCCCTTGAGTTTCACGCCGCACGGATATAGGGGGAGGTCACCCCTCCCCCCCTTTCTCTGCAACCCTTGGAGGTGAGCGGGAAGGAAGGGGTTGGTAATCCTGGCAGAGCGGAGCGAAAACGAAAAGAATCTCTTTAATGAGAACGAATCGTTCCCGTTATTTTGGCAAAGACAATAACGCCCGGGTCGGAAGGCTAATATCCCCATTGTCTATTTTCGGGAGGAGGAAGGGAAATATTTTTCTCGAGAACGCCCGGGAGAATGCATAAGGAGGGAATGTGGAATGGAGCGGTTGAAATTGGTTTTCGATTGGGGGAAGTTTAACGTGTTTTTTCCGTGGCTTATATTCAATGTTGTTTTCAACGGCTAGATATTCTTCGACCTCAACTGTTGAGAGGAGGAATACGACCTTCTATAGGTTCGACCAAATGTCTGTGATTTTCGAAATTTGATGCTGAGATGGTCTCAAACGACTTGGTTGGAATCACCGAGGACGAATACAATGTCAAAAACGGTGCAGTAGACGATGACTGTCCAACGAAGCAAGCTAGAAACATTTAGGGTAGGTCAGGCGTCAAATGCGGCGCTAGAGTTCGTTGTTGGTAGGCCAAATCAGTCAAATGGTTTCGAAGTTAAGTCAAGAAATAATGGAGCGATCAGGTTGAAATTTATATAAGGGTGTTTTTTTTTAGAGGTATAGAACTTTAAGTTGGCAACACTGTTTTAATTGGCTGCCATTTTGTCAGCTGTCAAGTGATTTGTGTTTAGTTTGGTTCGGCATTTCAACATGAATAGACTGACGCCTGAACAACGCTTCTAAATTGTGCAAATTCATTTTGAAAACTATTGTTCTGTTCGTTATACGTATCGCGCTCTACGTCCATTTCACGGTCAACATAATCGTCCATCATAGCAATTAATTGGACTAACTATGAACCGTTTTCGCACCACGTATACTCTAACTGATAATACGCATCCACAGAGACGTCGTACAGAGAGAACAGAAGAAGCCATTGCTGCTGTAGAGCGTAGCGAAGGGAAGGAACCGAATCAGAACGTTACAGTCAATGGTAACCGCTATAGAGCCAATATTACTGACTGTTTCGTTCCTCAATTGAACAACCATGATGTGCAGCAGCTTTGGTTCCAACAAGACGGCGTTACATGACACACAGCTCGTGCCACAATTGATATACTGAAGGAAACGTTTGATAGTCGCATAATTTCACGTTCTGGGCCTGTAAATTGGCCTCTGAGATCGTACTACTTAACGCCGCTAGACTATTTTCTGTGGGAATATGTGGAGTCGCTAGTCTACGCCGATAAGTCCAAAACGATCGACCACTTGGAGGACAACATTCGCTGCGTTATTGCCGATATACGGCCACAAATGTTGGAAAAGGTTATTGAAAATTGGACCTCCAGAATAGATTACGCCCGAGCCAGCCTTGGCGGTCATATGCCAGAAATATGTCAATTTTAAGAATTCATCCTTTTTTTATTTCATTTGGAAGTTCTATACTTCTGAAGAAACCCCCTCGAGTTAGTTGTAGCGTACTGGTGCGCAACTTAAAGTAAGATTCTGTTACGACCGTATGATAGTTTAATTTATGCAGGAATTTTTTTTCCAAAATTGTGAACCATATTCAAGTTATATCCAGATACAAGTTTCGGAGATGTTGACAAAAAATATTAAATTTGGTGGTGTTTTCCTTGGTTTCGTTATTACTGACTTATCGTGGTGAAACTTGGCAACCAGCCGAAAAATGCTGATTCACCACTCTGTGTAAAATTGACCGTGTCATTAGAACAGATTTAAAATAAAATTTCGAAATTTTTCTTGAAACCCGTTTTTCATGATTTTTCCTCGATATCTTGATTAAACTAGGTCACGAATTAAAAAAAAACTGAAATTCAAAAATGATAGTGCACCAGTTTGTGCGAAATTTCGTGATGATAGAGTCATTTTATTACGTTAGCAAACCGGTCATCTTTACACGTAACAACCCCGCCAAACGAAACTTTATCTCCTGATGGAAAAATTAGGCGATTTTCTTTTCTAATGGTCCTCATGGAATTCTAAATGAACCTTCAAACTATAATTTGTCAACCAAATACTAAAATTCAATTCGATCAAATAAGTTTAATCGAAACAATTCTGAAGATGCTCACGTTCACGAGTACCCCATATCCGGACATAATAACTGTCCAGAATCGTATGATCTATGGGATCCGACCATACCGTTCCCGCCCCAGGTCCAATTTCCTGGGCGGATGAATAAAACAGGAACCATTATATGCATCGCGCGAATATTGACAATTTCATATCAAAAATTTAATCAAATTATTCGATTCGCGTATGAATTGTATGCGTTCAATTATCAACAGTCCCGCTACTATTTGCATTCTCATATGCGCCAGAAAGGCCGGGATTGATGAAGTATTCATTGATTGGACTAATTAGTTTTCCGCCGATAAAAACGCGATAGAATCTGTTATAATATAAATCAATTCGATCTATTTTAGGCATTTCATCCGGGATAATGATTGGATTCATGGGAGAGCGAGCTGCTTCGTCGACATCCCAAACAAAGGACGCTTATGCCGAATTGCTCGAACGGATTCAGCGGTTTGGGAGCGTATGAAAATGCCAGACAATATTGGAACGGACGGAATGTGTTAGAGTTCGAAGCGACCCAATTCTCCGAACGAAAGAATCGAATCACAGCCGAATATAGTGAATTGTTCTAAAAAAATTAAAATTTCCAATATTTTCATAGGTGATCCGGCTCGAAGGACCATGCACAGAGAAAAAGGATCTCTTAAATCAAATATAAACATATTCTTGAATGAAATAATCTTCCCCCTAGAATAATAATTTCAAATTGAACAATATACCTCTATTCTCAACTCATTTCGTTGTTTGCCTGTTTTCATGAATTTTCTTGAATAGAATTTAGTTGAACCAAAACATACGTTGGTTTTAAGAATAAGTTTGATTACTCGAGAACAAAGTTTGAATTGAAATATGTGGGTACATGCTCACATGCATGTGTGCTATGCACAAACATTGTCACACGTATACCTACATTCGTGAACTGCAGACTACACAATTTTATTTTAGATTGGAGGTCGAGAGTAAACATGGTAACCAAGCAAATTGTTTCAAAAGACTGTCCTTTGATCTTCGAAACCCTGTTCCCAAAAAACTTTCGTGTAAGAAGGTGATCCTCCATTTGCACATTATTTATGATTGATATCTTCAAAAATGATTATGAAAGGCTTTCTAAGAAACCATACATTTTCAGTATTTGAGAGCCGCTAATTGCAGCGAACATATATTCTCTTGGTGAAAGAAATGGAATTCTTCTAGAAAAACATTTCAACTACAAAAATGAGAAATCTTACATTCGTATAAAAGCCATAGTATTTCTGAATGAAAATATGAAACATATATAGCAAACCTATCCAGTAATTGTTGTTAGATTTCTCATTATACCAAACGTGAATCAAGGGTATCATTGTTCACATGGGTCACGAGTATTTCGTCGAAAAATCAAACTTATATTTGGTTGGACCTATTCAAGAATACCTTTCTCTTGAATGAATGCGGTTACAAATTGATTTAAGAGAACCTTTTTCTCTGTGTGGTAGCTACAGTATATTTTGAAGGGTGTTTCGCTAAGAGCTGAAAGAATTAAAATACTAATACGAGACAAAAATATCGTTGGAATTAACTCTTCATTATCATCTCTACAATTCCATGGCATTTATTTTTTAGATGTGAATTCCGGTATATGTTTGCCACGGTCTATTAGATCAATTCAATCTTTCACTATACTTTTTCCAAAAAAATCTGGCCATATGGCGTCAATGGTGGATTGAAATTTTAGGTTCTAATAATTCAAGAGTTGCATCGGCATAAACCAATGACTCAACAGGACGACACCTGGAAATAAAGTTGGCACCAAAATTATTTTGTAATAAATTGATGCTTTAGTGCGTTGTACGACAAGTTGCACTCTTCTTGTTTGGGACTAGCGTCGTCGATAGTTAAAAGCTTGATTTTGAAAAAAAGTACGGCTAGGCAACACAGCCACATTAAAGTTTCATTAAACCTTGTTTATATCTCAAGATCAGGCACCTGCACGCGGTCTACATGCTTTAATGTTGAAAATAGCCGCGTGAAATATTAGAATTCGGGAAATTCCGACGTTTATACGTGAAAAAGTTTTGCGGTTCTTTAGGCGTCATTGAAGACTTTTTAAACACTTTTTTTTTTTTTTGGGATGTACTTGATTCTTTTCTGAGAATGCGCGATGTGAGTTAAACAAACTCTGGCCTCCAAAAGTAACCCTGTAATACACAAGGTATTGTTTGCTCTCACACGATTCTTGATGAATTTCCAAACCTATTTGAGCAGATATGTTAACACAATTTGACATTCTCAAACAACCATCGAACTTCTAATGCAGCTAAAAGAATACTCAGTATATCGAAAGTTGAAAAATGCCCAGGACAACCGAGTCATTTTGCAGGAAGTCGAATAGTTCCGTAATTGAAAATCTAGAACGATATTTCCTCGCTGTATTCATGTTTCAAAGATTTTCATCTCCCATGCACTTCGAGTGGAAAATAACGATGTCCCGAACGGACTGGCGAAAGAGAAAAAAGTGTCTTTAGCCGAAAAGCGAGCACTTTGCAAAAAATCACCTAGTGTTCCGGAAATGAGAACCAGCGTGAATAGTTGTTGATAAGGCCACGCAGCCGGAAAAGTTGAAAAAGTGAGGCAATAGAGATATCGGAAAAATATCCACGTAACGAAAAAGGGTTCGCTGAATGGCGGAATTCCATCCAGTCGACAAGAGGTTTATATCGCGAAATCATTTATATGATAGACGGCCCAGATAGAGTCCGAATAAAGTCTGAACGATTCTCGCACAAAAAGGACTCTCTCTAAGTTTTCCCCATTACGCGCGCGAGGCGATCGCTGAACCGCTTTATTGCTTATAACAGATTAGGGTCTTTTCAGACCTCGAGGGAGGTCGCTATGTGTTCGAGATGCTGATAAGGTGAATATGGCGGTTCGTAATGATACTTCGCTGAATATTTTTCGTGTATTCATCGCGTGGAATTTCGAACGATGAAGTTGAAAGGAACGTGTACGACTCAATTACTTCCAGTGGAATATTCTACGCCGATTCAATCCCGTGGAGAAAATGAACTGACTCAAATTGGCGTCCAACGTGGGGCACCAAAAAGTCAACCCATTTATGGCTGAGTGAAGTGTGAATTATCAGAGATGGATCATTATTTATCCTTCAAAAGTACCCGAATTCCCCTCCGTTTCCCACAATTCGTGAATTCGAATAACCACTTCTTATTCTTATGAAAATCATTTATTTCTCAAACATGATTTGGCATATGTCCGCCACAGCTACAAGTTACTTAGTCCTTCCGATCAGTCCCCATTTATCACTAGTGTTTCCAATGCATCTGGCCGTATTGCGGCAATGTTGGCTTCGAACGCTTCAAGACTTGCTGGTTTGTCGGCATGAACCAATGACTCAACATAGCCTCATGAAAAGTAATCGAAAGGCGATAAGTCGCACTCACTTCAGAAAGTAAAGTTCTCAACGAGCTGCTTTTGCAAAGAATTGATAATTAAGTGCGCTGTATAGCAAGTTGCGCCATCTTGTTGGAATCAAATGTCATCGATATTAGGGTGATCAATTTTTGGAAACAAAAGATCAATCGGCCTAACCTCACATGTTTTATCTAGTTCAAGGTTTTTTGAATTTAGCAGGAAAAAATGAGTGCGAAAACGATCAGGAATTGGACGATTGCTTGCTCACTAGATCGATTATGTTCACCTCAAAAGTGCTCTATGAACTTCGCCAACAGGATTTTTTCATAGTAAGTTACGACATTTAAAAAGCCTGGATCTGGCGTCAAAAAGATTAATGAATTGCCAAACCTAATCTTACAGAAATGTCAATACACTTTGACATGCTCAACTGTCAAACCATGGACAACAATCATTGAAACTTCTCATACAACTGAAAAAACACCCATTATAAAGCAATAATAATCTCCAAAAATCTTTCGAACCGTCCAACGGATACGAGTCTCGCAAAACGGATCGCGAATTGTTATTTGATGCCTCTAAATCCCTAGATCGGAGCCTCGTACAAAGAGAGCCCTGATGCCAAACATGCATAGAAATTTCGACTGGATGAAAACCGGTCTGGACGAGAGCCGAGAAAATGCCGGTGGGACTCGGATCGGGCCAGATTTAATTGCCGCAGATAATATTTAATCCGTGGCTTCTCCTTGTACATAGATACGTCCTACTTCCGGTTTGAGCTTACCCGTTTTGTAATGTCGGATTTTCAGATGCGCCGGTTATCGAGGATGATGGGAGGTTTTACAATGTTGATTAACTGGATGGATGCACCTGGACGAGATTGAAATTGGATATAGATGAATCTCAAGGGATCGATTGTTTGAAACAACAGGAAAAGAATCTGAAGCATTCGTTGTGATAACTTGTAACTTCTACTATTCACGAAAACATTTTATAATCAAGAATTTATCTCCACGACGAGTTCGCAGTTATTTGTAGGTCTATGTACACTGTGACGGCCGTGCCGGCATTAGCGACCGGAAAGTGTGAACGCTGTGCCTTCAAAGAACGTAGAAAACTCAAATTGATACCTGCGCCGAAGAGTCAAACTTCTCTAGGCGCTTTATAGTATCTGAAAGAAAGTAGAACTGGTATTTTTGATGTCAGTGGTTGACGCTCATTAAAAGTTCATTTTCATTGATGTTTCGAGATATTAAACTTATACTTTAACTGGTTTTAATTTTTTGAGTGTCTCCCAAGTACCATGAATCAATTCAACATCTCCTATTGGTTATGGTCTCTCATGGCATGAAGATCAACCCAAATTCCGTGCTCACCAAAATAGCTCAAAAACTTCGGAGCACGCCACTGTCCCAAAGACACACGTTCTTTCCCCCCGTCCGAAGGCACGAAACCCATTTTTACCGATCGAGAAAGCCCAGGACGACCCGCCTCAGCTGAATATTAAAATGAAGAGAGCGCTGGTTTGCGAGAATAACTGACAAACTTTACAAATGCGAGACAATGTATAAATTGTAAGTTTATTTCGGTAAACTGGAAAAAAATTCCTAGCAACATGCCGTTACCACCCCCGCGGGCTGAATATTCGATGCGTTCTGGACGTGCTTCGTTTTTCACCCTTCGAACGACGTACAGTATGGGAAAAAGGACTTAGGGTAATTGAAGCCGAGAGCATTTTTCAATAACCGCATTGCGAAAGGGGAAAGAAAATAGACAACACTGGTCTGAATGATATTCTATCAACAACATGAAATAACATTTAGAATCGAAGCGCCGAAAAAAAATCAATAGTTGAATATTCATATGTACAGGGTCGGCAAAATTCGTTGTCTACTGAAGGAATCCCCAGAACTATAGCAGCTAGAAGAAAACTGATAATACATTCTCGAGTTCTTTTTTCCTGACTAATCCGAATCTGAAAACAGAACCAGCTTATCGTTCATAGAACTTGAGTTATGAGTGAAAATTGAGAAATTGTCATTTTCAATAATGCTGAATAACTAGCTTGTTTGAACTCGTATTCGAAATCTGTTGATACATTCTACAGGCACTTTTTTAGGAGTAATTCAAATATAATATGACTGAATTTTTTAATCCAGCCATTTTCGAGAAATGAGAAAGATTTTGTATTTTTCAAATGTAAACTAGAGTCGAAAGATCTCTTATCTTGCTACAAAATTTTTGCTGATTTCAAAAATGTATCATATGTCGCTATTCACATGAATACTACATGAGAAAATTGTCAATACTTTTTTCCTGCTGTTCTTTTCACTGTTAAATTATGAGTAGGCTGGCGTTGCCATAGCGACGATTGAATATGCATTATCTTTGTGTGAACTTGCGCCTCTATGATTGAAATCAGCGATTGATGAATAAATATTTCTATGGTTAATTTGTCATAGTTCTTAAGATTAGCAATAGAAAATCTGTTTATTATCCCTAATGACCCGAAATATTGCTGATCTTAAGAACTATGACAAATTAACCATAGAAATATTTATTCATCAATCGCTGATATCAATCATGTATTATTCATGTGAATAGCGACATGTGATACATTTTTGAAATCAGCAAAAATTTTGTAGCAAGATAAGAGATCTTTTGACTATAGTTTACATTTAAAAAATCCAAAATCCTTCTCATTTTTCGAAAATTGCTGGATTGAAAAATTCAGTCATATTATATTTGAATTACTCCTAAAAAAGTGCCTGTAGAATTTATCAACAGATATCGAATACGAATTCAAACAAGCGAGTTATTCAGCATTATTGAAAATGACAATTTCTCAATTTTCGCTCATAACTTAAGTTCTATGAACGATAAGCTGGATCTGTTTTCAGATTCGGATTAGTCAGGAAAAAAGAGCCCGAGAATGTGTTATCAGTTTTCTTCTAGCTGCTATAGTTCTCGAGATCTCTTCGGTAGACAACGAATTTTGCCCACCCTGTATAGGAATTGGTCCAATTGCTTTCTTCTACAGACATACGTGAAGTCCAAGAATCCCTTGAGTTTGGGTGTCCTGTGTGTTTGAAAATTGATTACCACTAAGATTCGCCATAGTCTTTCTACAAAAAGGAATCGGTATACTTCCTGATGTTGGTAGCAATCCAAAAACTCTAGAGTTTATAGTTCAACATGGAGCACTACAATCTATCATTCCCTCTCTGATGCCATTCAAAGACCTCATAGTGAAAATTCCATTGCTAGCAACATAACAAACCTTATCAACTCTATCCAAAACACCAAGAATCACTGGAATTTCCTCTTCGCTTGCCTACAGGTTCTCAGGTCATGAATAAAGGATATAAATAAAAGCGAAACAGACAGAAAAACAATTTTCAACATCTTAACGCGAATGTTCCATGGATAATTGGCTTTTGGGGTGAGAATATATCCATGAAGTAGACCTTGAACAGGTTATGGTCCACTCGAATGTATTCAACGCAAATTTCAAAGTATATTGTTCTTCGAGGAGGCCTAATATCTGCTCCATCGCCACAAGAGACGTACATTTTCATACTCTAAGAAAATCAGAGAGCTGAAAGATGAAGGCAAGCGAAATATCGAACTTAACATCCGTAAATCCCTTGTTACATTCCCCCTCGAGAACCAATGTCGAAGGTTACGACAAGATAGCCACGAGGACCCCTTCAACCTTCAACTTAAGGCACGCCGGACCTCCAAATCTAATTTCTGGCCCTCACTACAGAAATAATGGAAAACAAAAATGGCGTACCGAAAATAATCTGATTCCCGATCTAACGCTGATAACGTCCCGAAGGAAGCTTTCGGAAGGACAGGATGGTCAGCTTCGAAAGTCACGTGCGCGCTGAGGGTGGTAACTTCGTTTGCGTCTATATTAAAACTGCCAATTCCAGAATTTATAAGCTGCCACTCTACGAATGTTTGGCATTTGGAAGACTGTGGAAGGATCCTTCAGTCTTGAATGAAAGAGGTGGAATATAATGAGAATTCAGAGAAGTTGCCGTGAATACGTGTTGACCTGAACATGGAGATAAAAAGCTAAGTAAGTGGCGAAAACTGGATCAACAGCAACTACCATTGGATGAGTATAGTACAGAGGTTGTTCCCTGTTAACGACTACGGGCCCTCACTACCAGCAATGCATCCTCAACAAACAGAATGAGATTGCAAGCAACCAAGAAACCGGTAAATCATTGATGAAGACCAAAAATATGAGTGAGCCCAGGACAGACCCCTGCGGAATGACCAGGTTGCTCTGGTACCTACTGTAGGTATGTTTCGGATTGAGCTGAAAATCGGAAACTTGCTTTGTGATGTTAAATGATTCATCTTCTACTTTTGGTTCAGCCGTCACTACCTCAAAGACGTGTTTTGAAGCAATTTGATTGAATTGTTCCCAAATTTTTCTATGCACTAATCGCAACGAGTTCTATTTTTCCATGAGATTATCACATTATGCCAAATCCATCGCAAATAAATCTCTTTGATAGCTAAACTAGTCATGCAACTTTGAAAGTCATGGAATTGATGCCCAAGTATGCCTCATCTCACGATATTTCAGATGACATATAGCATTCATTTTCTGGCTCAACAGCTTTCTCAGGACGGTTTTCACTGATTTCGTCCTGTAGAGAAGTGGGTCACGATTTTAATTGGAAAACCAGTGAATCCAACTAGTGATGGTTCAGTCCACTATCCACATAATGAGCCAAAGTTTTTTCAGTTCCAGCTATGCAAAATTATAAAGATTAGATGTGGTTTCTGTTCCTCCGACGATTCTTGACAGCGAAGGTATAGAACTTCTCTACAGAGCAATTTCACCTGGTTTATCCTATTTCTTTGCAAAATGTCAAATCCGTATTCCAGAATATCAGGGAACTATCTAAAAGAGCGCTCATCGATGAGCAATGATGCCAAATGTCTCAACCAATCAGTGGCTAACTTATCATTCATAAACGTTCCCTGTTTCGTTCGTTTACAAACAATTAGAGATGCATCGGTTGTTCTCTAGAGATCACTGTTCTATTGTCGTTTGATTCATGAAAGTAAAGTTTGCGGACACGCCCACGTTTCTCATTTGTTATATTGCCAGATATTCGAAAATCGCGACCGACAGAACAACGCATCAACTTCACCAATCGAAGATAAAGGTGGGAGCAGACACTTCATGTCACAGTGGAACTTTCTGTGTTCAAGTAACGACATCCGAACACAGATAGAAAGAACTGATACTTTTCTATCTGCTCCAGGCGGCATGAATGTGACGCCACTGGCTTCGAGGGTCTGGAGAGAAGGGAGGAAGAGCCCGGACGGACGGACAAGACGCTACACGGTTCACTTTCTCGATTGTGTAACGAATTTGCCTGGGGACTCGTATCGAATTTTAAATCCACTCCGACTACATACGCAAATTCCGAGGATTCGTGCCTCGTTCTTTCCCTTCTGTCGCATATATATAAATATCTGTTTGTGTGTATGTACGTTTTCGCGGTTAGCGTCATACGCTCAGATCTCAGGGGGGTGGGGGAGATGCGAGCCCCCCCTGCAACCCTCCAAGCGATACGGACGGATGGTTCGGCTGGAAATGGCTGAAAATCATATTTGGAGTAATGCCGATGTAGGGATTTAGAAGGGGAATACATACTTAGGGAGTTTTATTGAACGGAAACATTTGATTGTGTTCATGTGGATTCGAATCAGGAGGGTTGTTTAGAATTCTGAACAATAAATTCTTATAAATCCATATATTATGTATTTCCGCTGCATGGGGAGTTTCGTTGATTTTTGTCTCTGGATTGACAGTCGATGATGTCAAATTGTCTCGATATTTTTGTTCAATTAGTTTGGCAACTCATCATGACTCGTTCAATGCCAAAGCAAAGTGGATAGAGAACTGGGTCTATTTTACGGTTAACATAATCGGCTTGAGCGAGCAATTCTTGCAGTTATTGATCAATTTCGTACTGATTTTACTCTTCTCGATTCAAAACCATCAAAAAGACGTCGAAATGTCGATATTCTCCCTCCACAGCAATGCCGACTGACTTTTCTTTTCCAAATATTAATCACACGAATATCGTCTTCATTTGGTGCCAACCAGACGGCTCAACTTACCATAAAACACGTTTGATCATCAATTTATTGTAATATCATTTTGGTGACAACTTAATTTACAGAAGTAATTGTGTTAACTGGCCCCCTAGGTCGTACTTCTTATCGCCTCTCGATAAGTTTTCATGGGACTATATTGAGTCAGAAGTTTGTCGACAAATTATATAGCAAATCTTGAAGTATTCAAAGCCGAAGTATCACATTCAAGAATAAATGCCATGATGTTATCCCGGACATCAGTGAAGAGGGTCCTATCATTTATCAAATTTCCTCTTGTTCTCTGTCCTGCCTTTCCTTCTCTTTCATAACTCTGTCTATGTATCCGTGAATCTTTACCCAAACTTCCCGATCCTCGAGCATATCTGATATCATTCTCTCTATGACCGGCAATCTTCCAAGAGATATTCTAAGGTCTTCTCTCTCGGTTCTCCATCTCTGGCATTCGAAAAAAACATGTGCCGGTCCATCTTGCTTTCCACATACTGAGCACATATCATTCTCAGTTTTCCCAATTCTCTTGGTAAACGTCCCAAATGAACCATGTCCCGTCAAGAACTGCGTCAGAAAATAGTCCGTCTTTTTGTGCCTGCAGTTTATCCATCTCTCGATGTCCGGAATCATCTCTCGCGTCCATGTCGCCGGAGTGGTATTTCGTACCCATCTCTCTTGCCATTTTCTCATGGATCTTTTCCTGGCCATTCTTCTGTTTCCTGGAAGCCGGCTACCAATTGTGAAAAGGAAACTGGCCTCCTCTACCATCAAGTCCACCGGCATAAACCCGGAGATCACCTGCGCTGCCTCAGCACATACGGTCCTGTACGCCGAGCATACTCTAAGGACAGAATCTTTTTATTTATCTCTATTTTTAGGGCCTCTCGCCACGCCGGTGCTGCGTACAGAATCGTTCCATGAATGATCGAACATAGGGCTCTCCTCTTATAGTGTCCAGGACCTGGTATGTTCGGGATGAAAATTTCATCCCAACAATATCTCTGTCTTGTATATTCATTCAAAGTTCTCAAGGTTTCAAAAAAACAACCCTCATATATGCAGTCAATGAATTAGTGGAATGAATCCTTAGCTATAAGAAGCTTACAATTCATAAAATACCGGTTCAAAATTGATGTGAATCTCTTGTACAGTTCACAACGTCAACAACACTTTTTTCACCAAAAATTTTCGAGCACATAAGTGCCGACAAAAGTGCTATTCTTATTGATACAACACCATATCCAGGATATGGCTCCATGTATTCCAGAACCCAAGGGATTGTTGACCTATTTTGATTGAATCACGAACAGCACACAAACGTAACTCATAATCAAACCACGGCGAAATATCGAAGGTCCTACACATACAGTAACTACAAACCCCTTCAATTTAAACAGAATCTACCTACTCGTCGCTGACCTAAACTAGCATTGCCTGATATCCAAGATCAAACATTCACGATGAGAAAATATAGCGAATAATGAAATTGATATAATTGCGAAAAATTCATCATCATTGTGACACTAGAGAACGTGACCAACAAAAATATCGTATCTAAATGGAAAACTCAAACAGACCTTCAAAGACTACGAGTATCTTCAGTTGGATAAATATTGAAATAGCACCAGAACAATGTTCGTCATGGTTGAATTATCGTTGAAAAGACGTTGAAAAAACCCTCCCGAAGTTTCGGTTGAATTTCGGTTTCAGAAGAAACCAACTTCGACTAGAAACGTTCAATAAGTTTGAGCTTTAAGGAATTATGACTCCAACAAACGAGACCAACGAAAATATCGCAAATAAATGAAAATATTAAACGGGCCCTTAAAGATTACGAGTAACTCCACTTGAATAAATATTGAAATGTCACCAAAATAGTGTTCGTCATGGTTGAATTATCGTTGAAAAGACGTTGAAAAAAGCACTGCCTAAGTTTTGGTTGAATTTCGGTTTCATAAGAAACCAACTTCGACCAGAAACGTTTAATAAGTTTGAGCTTTAACGAGTTGTGTTTTTTCAAGAACGGATCTGGAAAGTCATCTGCCAAGACCCAAGAGCAAAAGTTTCAGTTCTCTGAGCCGAAAGGGAAATAAAAGTGGCACGCGTTAAACGCTTTGCAGTCTCGTACATTTTTACGGTTTCATTAATGTATAGCTTTTCAGATACAACCGAAAATGGGGTGTTGAAATTGCGAGTTTCAGATTAAAAAGCGGCGAGGCGTTCGCATTAAGGAATATCGTTTGCAGAAACGCAATTGGACATAAAATTGCGCAGGAGGAACAACCGCCATAAGGAACTGTTACCGTCCGGATGAAACTCCACCTTCAACAGTATCTTACTGGCACGAGGACTGCCATTTATCGGGGATTGTTGAGAATTTCGAAGGACTTTTAATACAACTCGGGGCGCACGAAACAAATTAGACACAATTTAATCGCTCCATTTAAGTAAATTGGCGAAGTTAAGGTTTAATAAATTCGGGACTTTACCTTATCATCTGCTTGTGCGAATGGGACCGAATCTCGAGAAAATCGACTAACCTGCAACAAAAGAAGAAATATTAGTTAGAGGGCGAGGCGGAAGGTACGTTTCGGGTGGTTTGGTCGTCCCATTAGGGGGGTCCAGGGCAACCAATTTGATTTTTATCCTTATCAGCATTGCTGTATGTGTTTAATTAAGAAGAGGATTCTTTCAGAAAAAAATATCTTCTGTGTTATTCAGGCCATTATATTGTGAAAAATTTCGCAAATTTCTCATTCGCAAAGATATTGATAGACATTTGCACCAATGTACTCAGTGTGACCTCCTCGAGATACAGTCGAATTTGGGCGGTATGTCATAGTTCAGAAGATGTAGGCCCTCAAAAGTCTCAAATGATGCATTTTCAGATCAATTTTCCCTCCCGACATAAAAACGCCGATCACTCGTTTCTTATATAAAGTTAACAAATCATCTTTGAACATTCATTAAACCATTTACTTCAATTCCTTTCAAGAAGGGTCAATATTTGATGAGACATAATTGAAAATATCAGATAACCACCTACGTCTATCTCTGATTTCCACTCACTTCAAAAGTGGAATTTAAGCCTTTGCGCTTCTTCATCGCGATACAAATTCTGTGTACTCTTCGATGAGAGCCAACAGAAAATACCTACCAGTCATTTACCATCACCAACGATGCTATGGCGTTGTTGCCAGGTACAAAATTGAAACCATTTGAAATGATGTTTTCTCAATAACTCGAAAAATAACGATCCGAAAGAATTAAAATTTGATCCTCAGTGTTGAAGTATATCACCGTGAAGATCTATATAAAATAATAAAGGGAAAATAGTTAACTCTCCCAACACGATTCGCTGATAAGAATCTGGTGGCTCCATCTCCTATCGTCCCTGAAAAATTTCCTGAAATTGCGTGGCCACCGACGAAGAGGTGTATTCAGTTGAACTCTCCATCCCGCCACTAACTGTATTATATTCTAATTTGTTTGAATAGCCGAGCAAATACGTAGTAACAGATGTTCGGTTCATACCGTCAAAATTAAACAGTGTGGGATTTTTGTGAGCGTAATTTAGTGTTTTAATATAACCCTCGGTCGGGAACGCAACGCGGCGCTGTGGAAGTTCGGCTCGAGCAGAAACAGCCACCCGTACACCGGCAGTAAACTTCGTCGAGAACTATTTAAGGCCTAATGAAGCCCATTTGACGTCGAAGATCTCCGGGCTCAACGTGTTGCCGACGAGACTTTTATCATCGGCGAAGAATGTCGCGGAATTTTTTTCATCTGCTTGTCGTTATGGTCGCCGAAGAAGTTTGGGGTTTTTCATATTTACGCCAGGATTCGTCAAGATATTCCTATACGCTGATGTTACTTTTAACTCACTTTCACAGTTTTACCATTGAGAATACAGTTTGCAGTGCGGAATGATGAACATGTGTATCTTCTTTTCTCAATCTAAATTACGTGAAATTTGAGCTGAAGTTTACTAACATTCCCAGAATTCTGATGAACTCAACAAGAGGCGAGAGTGATTGGAAGAGCCAGACTTCGAAGAAGCCGATATCATAGTCACGGGATTCCGAGTTTATAAAAGGTAAATTTAACTCTCTACTTAGTGACACTGGGAGGCTGCCACACATAGCTATCCAATATTGCCAAGGTGAAAGCAAAAACTTCGATAGCACATCGAAGGATAGTGAGAATCGCATCGGTTCTTTCGAAGCCTGGATCTTTCTCACACAAGCTCCTCTGAATAAAATGGCTTCTGAGGCTGATTGGAGGTCTGTTAATGAAGGTTTTAGGTTCATTATACCCTGTATGGGATACCATGCCCTCATGTTCAGTAACTGGCTTCACATATATCTTCAGGCATAACTGTCATATCCATTCTGAAGCTTTACATCGGAATCAAGCGTGCATAAACTGAGCACGTCATCTACCAGTAAACATTAACAACTCAAAATTTCATCCTTTATAGAGTGCTCATTTGAATTATGGTTAGTATTTTTCTGGTTTAAGGAGACAATAAGCCTATCCAGTCGTTAGTGCGCACTATTCAGCATATTTTTCTCGAAAAACAACCCCATAGGCATGTTCAAAGGGCAGAAACGTTCAATTAGCCGCATTGATACAGACCACACTGCTAGACTAGAGACCTCGAAGTCACGGTCATGACGATTCCACAAGCTGATATCAGATCAGCCTCGACGCTCGACTGGGCTAATGAAATTCGGGTCGGTCGAATGACCCGATCATCCTAATCCAGATATGTCACACAGGAATACGGGTTCGTGCTGCATACAGGTGTGGGATGACATTGTCGGCATCCCATTTTGGTTCTGATAATCTTCCTAGGGAATCGGCCATCTTTGTTGGTCGTTGAATCAGAGGAACTCTATTGTCATCAAAGTTTTGTGGAATGAAGAAACCTCTTGGTGAAATTGAAAAACCTCGGAATTGAAATTCAAAAGCTCAAACTGTTTTTTGAGTTCCTTGTCTATTGACCTCTTCGCACATTATGCTTTTTCTACTCAGGTAGTCAAGAGTGAGCTATCATGGTGTTCCCCCATGGTTCTAGTTTGGTACTATGATTTTTCTGTATATATGGCAGATAGCAGTTTTTTCGACTTTGAGTGCTTTTTACAAGCTTTTTCGATAAAAATCATAGGTATCTATGAATGGTGTGTCGAATAGAAACGTAACATCAACAATAACTATTAGCGTTAGCATGGCGTCCGACAGAGCGTGTTACAACGTAAGCTATCATGAGAAATGGCGAACTAATTTGAACGATCGGATTAAAATATCCGACAATTTCGCCGGGCGGTGGAATTTTTAATATGGCATCACCACAAATCGATGGCGATTTGGCCGTTCTCGGCATAATGCACACATACCTCATCATATAGACAAGGATAATACCTGACAATACGCGGACTAGAACGATGCACGGCGCCGTAATCCGCTGGGCGTCGGATCGCGAGCGGGCGTCAGCGTCCGGAATAAATATTCGGCCGTTCATCTGGCCCCTGCAACGCCCAACGGGCGATTTCCGGATTGAATTAATTTTCGCCGATAATCTCGGGTCTATTGAATTTTTTTCAGGGCGAGGGAAACGTACGGAATCTTTTCGATTGCTCCGCTGGCCGATCCAATTCATTTGGTTTTCGATCATTTCGAATTTGATCGTTTTTCGATAGATCCGGGTGATATAACTGTATTGAAGAATCGAAACCGCCCTTTTTGCGCGCATGTTCTACGGGAACAGCGTGCTATCGTTTTGTCCGAATGTCTGTAATTTTCGATAATTGAGCCAAAAATGTTCTCAAACGATTGGACTTACTGATGACAATCAGGTGTCAAAATAGGATTCTGACCGGCCGGCCGACCGTCCGTAGACACGATTACGGTCGTACGGAGAATCCTATCGACCTCAAACTTTCAGGGTAGGTTGCATTTCAAAATGCGACGTTTAAGTTCGTTGATGGGCGAAATCGGCCAAACGTTTTCGGAGTTGGAGCCCTTTGAAGTTTTGACTTTACTTTGGCGATAATTCAAAACTACTGAAACGATTGGATCAAAACTTGGCAGTTAGTTGGAGTATAGCAAAACACTGTTAACCACATTCGAAAAAGAATTCAGCGCGAAGTCTAAGCTCCATATTCCACAGCAGTACGTCAAATTTCAATTCGATACGGTTATTAGTCTTGGAGATATTGGAAAAAATATATGAAATTTCGTAGTTTTCTTCCCGATATCGTTGTTTTTTTCAGTATAACTCAAGAAATACTGATTCAATCACGTTGAAACTTCGCACCTAGTTTGAAGATACTGAAACACAACTTTGTACAGAATATCGTGATGATCGTGTTATTAGAACAATTTGAAGAAAATTTCAAATTTTTTCTTTCAAATACATATTCAATATTCTGCGATCTTCATGTCATATTATACTGATTAAATTCTGTATGAACCTTCGAACTGTTATTTTTCTATAAAGTACTGGATTTTGATTCTTTCGAAAATACATATCAAATCGAATTGAAATCTGGTACTTTATCGAAAAAAAAAACAGTTCGAAGGTTCATACAGAATTTAATGAAGATAATTTATCGAAAAAAAAATCTAGAAAAGCATTGCCGTGAAGGCAACAGCTTATGGAAGCAAATTCGTTGTCGAGGCGGTTGAACATGCGTGTAAAAGCTGCTGCCTTCACGGCAGTGCTTTTCTAGATTTTTTTACTGTACTAATGTTGAAGAGACTGATTTTCTAGATGAATATTCCAATCATGCGTACGAAATTACCAAAAAATGTTACATTTTTAATATGGGTAGTGCATGTGCCTGCGACGCATAAGTTCATCGAAAATTCTGTATGATTTTTCAATCAAGCACTGGATTTCCATTCGATCTTAACTGTTATTTTTCAGTAATTGAAAAAAGCACAAAGGCATACACGTTCATTATCACTTGCTGACTTCATAGAATCAGACCCCTCTTACAATAAAATTCAAGCATCAGGCTAAGTGTTTTCTGATGAAGGAGCGTATTAGCATACAGTATGAAATCTTCAAAGGTCTATCTTTTCACCTCAGCCGAATTCGAAAGAATTGAAAACGTGAAAAATACTCCATTTTGATCAGAGGAGTCCATGGGTCCAATTAATTTACAACTTCGTGTCCAATGGACACGAATGGGTTGAAAGTTTTGCTGCCCCCCATATTAGGGAGGACACGTTAGAGAGAGACAGAAATCGTGGCAACCCCGCGGAAATTTATACGCGTCCGCGATACATCATGACGAATTCGACAGCAACGAGCCGCATTCTTCAGATAACCCGTGTTCGAAACGAAACAATCTGTCCGAATCAACATCCGCGCACAACGGACGATAACAAATGACGGTCGGAACAAGCCCGAAAACATCCCATCGGCAGGATACGCGGGTCGACCTCCAGAAACCTCAAAACCGCCGATACATAAAAAATGTACACCGTTTGCCGATTCAACCCTCGCGCCCGAGATGAAGAGATTCCGTACGTCTGCCGCGCCATTAAAGTTTTAATATGGATCAGACGTCCGGAATCGCATCATCCGAAAAGTGGCGAACGTTGCAATTTCCAACACACAGCCGTCGCCCGCGCGAACGTACGGGCATCCATCACGGAGGTCCCGGCTGCCCGCGCGATTTTCCCGGAAAAGTATAAAGCCGACTCGGCAGTACGGGCGCGTTCGGAACATCCGCGGAATAAGAATGAGGTCCGGGGGCCCGCGAAATTGGATCCCCCGGAGACGAGTGTGCGAATCGATTTAACTTTGAATATTCGCCCCCGCCTTGTGTCTACACGGCGCGATATTTAGCCAGACGCCGGTGAAATATGAAAGCTTCGTGTTACCGCATCCGCCTCGGATCCGGGTGGTTCCGATACCTTTGGTCAGAGATTCCTTCTTGCAGCAAGCATAAATTTTAGAACACATATTCTTTCGTTGAAAAACCATCAAATACCACGACAGAAATAACAGTGATATCATGTCGCGATAACACCATTAACACTTACTAAAACAACCATTAGCATAATGAAAAAAAAATCTAGAAAAGACCTGAAGTGAGGTCAGGAGCTTTCACGAGCTCGTTCCGTTGCCGAAGCGGTCATCTATACAAGTATTGACCCTGCCAAATGCAGATTTTTCCATATGGCCCTTACGAAATTCTGCATGAACCTCAAGCTACAATTTTCGATCAAGTATTAGATTGCAATTCAATCCAGAATTTTGAATGGGCATAACTATCTCAAGAATAATTGGCGAATTCAACCCATTCAAGCATTCGACCTTCTTAAATAAACTGAGTAACTACTCTACAAATTTTTTACCTATGTCGATTCTTCCTAGAGTTGATGTGTTTACGGCCCGCCTAACCACTGATAGTGAACAAAATAACTTTCGGAAGAATCTACTCAAAAGCTCGATAATTGTAGAGTGAGTTTGGAGTTGAATTACGAATGCCGAATTAGCGAATTAGTAAAAACTATCGAATGATTCCGCAGATATACCCTCATAAAATTTCAGTTTCCCGATATTTCCAAAAACATAGATCGAATCACCCTTCAATGAAAAATGTCACCTTGAAGTTTCAGCCAAAATGGGCCTACAGAACAATGAGTAAAATTACTTTTCCATTCAACAAAATGCAGGAGGATTCTTCAATTTTTTTTGCTCATTGTTCTGTAGACCCTATTTTGCTGAAACTTCAAGGTGGTATTCTTCATTGAAGGCGATTCGATCTATGTTTTTGGAAATATCGGGAAACTGAAATTTTATGAGGGTATATCTGCGGAATCATTCGATAGTTTTTACTAATTCGCCAATTCGGCCTTCGTAATTAAACTCCAAACTCACTCTACAATTATCAAGCTACTGAGTAGATTCTTCCGGAAGTTATTTTGTTCACTATCAGTGGTTAGGGCGGCCGTAAACACATTAACTTCAGGAAGAATCGACATAGGTAATATATTTGTAGAGTAGTTATTCAGTTCAATTAAGAAGGTCGAATGCTTGAATGGATTGAATTTGCCAATTATTCTCTAGATAGTTATACCCATTCAAAATTTTGGATCTAATTGCAATCTAGTACTTAATCGAAAACTATAGCTTTTGACGCGCTTGTTCTTGGGAACAGCGCGTTATCATTTCGTCACGATGTCTGTTATTTTCGAATTTTGAGCCGATATTGGTCTCAAACGACTAGGTTGGACTCACTGATGAAATATCCGTGGTAAAAATTTAAAATTCAAAATTTAACTCTCGAAATGAAGGACCTAGTCTTGAAATTTTCAGGTGTGGTTAAGATCCTAAATATCTCGGTTGAGTTTGTTAATGGGTCAAATCTGCCGAGTTTTTGTGCTACAGCCATTTGAAATTTCGATTTTTCAATAACTCGAAAAATATTCATCTGATCGAAATGAAACTTGGTTGGAGTATAAACAGTGGCGATAGGAAGAATTATCCATGGAAAAATTAAAAAAAAAAAAATTTCTTTTTGAGAATTTTTATATTTCATTGAAATTTCACTGAAATTTCCAAGTCACCATTTCGCAATGTGAACAAGCGCGTACAAGCTGCTGACTTCACGTCAGTGCTTTTCTAGATTTTTTTCGTCAGTAAGTTCGTTCAGAATATTGTATTCAAAACATGAAAGAAATAAACAGAAAACGAATGAAAACCCGGGATCACTCCTAGCTGGAAGATCTATAGAGAATATCGCTCGAACAATTAAACTACACGGACGGGAATTGCGTCGTCATACTTGATTGATATGAGAGGAGAGTCCAATAATCACGCCAAGTTCCCTTAGGAGGATAACAATGGGATGATTCGTCAAGAGACCTGAAACCGCAGGAGTTCGGTTGATTTGGTGCCGATCAATTGATCGAACGGATGTGCAGTATACATAATGCACGCAGCGAAGTGGAAGCAAGCATGCATGCACCGCTTCCACGTTTATTTCTCCTAGCACTTTTTTGCAAGAGAACGATTATAATGACGATATTCTGTTTTTCATCAGGCTGCAATCCCACATTCTTCATCTAGTTGCGAAGTCGAACCTGACGCAAGAGGTCAGGAGGTCAAGCGTCATCAGGTTCTTGCCAGTTGATACCATGATAATTTCTCATAGATCGTACTTAGGTGTGGGCAAAAAACATATTTATGATGTAAATAAAAAAGTATCTTCATAAAAATATGAATAGAAACTAACTGTAGGTTTGTTCGTTGTATCTACATGAACTACACTAATTACACCAACTCCACTGACTTCCAATTCTCAGTGCAGCCGAAGCTGCAGTCACAGCTAACAGAATGATTGGACTTAGTGTGGTTCAATCTGTTTTTTGATTCTCACATAATACAAATATATGATAGATGATTTTACGAAAATCCAAGATAACGGAATTCTATGATCCTTTTATTCTCGATATCATTTCGAATGGGAGTTTTTCCTTTAAACGAAAATGCAGTAATTTTCATGAAAAACCTTCAGAACATCACACTTCAAACATATAATTTCAATATTATATTTTTAAAAAAATGTTTGAAAACCTAAAACTGAAAAATAAAAATGTGGCTTTGCTTATAAGGGGATTTGTCATGAGTGCACGATATGGCAACGTCGAACTCAGCTTTCTCGAAAAGAAAAGGACGTCAAATGTCTTACTTTGCTTAGGAAAACAGAGATAGCTATACTTCGATCTGGTGAGAGAAGAAGACAACGACCAAGGAATAGAAAAAAAAGAGCACAGACTGTCATACTGTCATACTATTGACAAATCGCAAACGGAAATTGTTTGATTATAATGACAAAGAACACGTGTGTAGCACAGAATAGGAATGAATATTCCATTATTCTATAGCAGAAAAAGCTATTCTACTAAACACCGTTGTCACTTCGCGCATACCTGGCAAACCCTAATTTTGAAACCTGATTTTGAATACTTTCTGAAGGTAATTTGGGAAAATGATGTATCAAACCCGTAATAATTATGTTCCAATTTGCATTTGCAGATATAACCCAAATTCTTAAAAACCACCTATTGATGTTTATTTGTAATGATGTTTTTCTAAAGTCGTTATGGAAAAAATTCCATTCTGAATAACGGTAGGATGGAAATTGATTTCGTCAAAAAATAACCACACATACAGTACAAAACTCGTCCAATCGGAAACCAGAGACAACCACAGATGTCTATGATTATGAATTATATTCACTATATGCACTGCACATGTAATCTGTGACTACACTGTCAATATTTCCGCAACGAACAGAGTGCAAGTTTACCACAAAACACGCCGAACAGTATCAGTGGAATAAGTGTAGTTCATGCAGGTCCAACGAACAAACCTTATGAATGAAAAAAGTTATCATTTCAACAACATAAACTTCAAGTCTCACGAAAGGCTTCCGAAGCTTTTTTGTGGGAAAACAGGAAGGAATTCATGTGAAAATTGTCGGGAGAGAAAAAGTTGAATGAAATAAAGAGAACCTGACATAATTTTTTAGGTTTTTTCTGCGTTTTCTCAAAAATGTCAATTTGACAGGAGTCTCAACTCAAAACGAAAAAAAGAAAAAAAAATAATTCTAGAAGTTTTTTCCTCTGTTTGATGAAAGAGTCAGATGTCTACCCTGAAACGTCACAGTTCGCTTTATTCATCGTTTGTTTTGTTCATTAGGTAATCTTTTCCCAAGAAACTGCCCTTGACAAATAGATTAATCCTGCAATCCGCAGGGGCGTTTTTCATAAGGGAACAACTTCCATTAGATTATTAAAAGTTCTGTTCCAGATATTAGGAGTAAAAACCTCGAAAAAACCTAAAAAACTATGCTGAATCCTTCCGGAATAGGAATGATCGATACTTAAAGAACCTACCTGCTGTTAAAACTATCGCAAATTTTGAGATGCTGCGGGCGGAAAATGAATACCATGATATATTCTTGATGTAAAATATCCGATGTATTCTCATTGTACAAACAAAATTTAATCGCACTTGATTTGCACTTTTTCGGTTGATATTCTTAAACCATTACGAATATTTGGATGTTTTAATCTTCAATTAATTTATATTCTACTTTCATACGGAGTTATTCGAAGTTTCGAACGCGGTTTCTGAGACTTAAAACTTGAATTCAAGCGAAACACCGATCCAAAGTATTTATATACGACGGATCTCCCGAATTTCGAATTTTAGATCCATGAAAAATTCATAGAAAATCCTCCTAATCCGGCTTTTACCCCCCAATCACATATTTCATCGTCAACTTCCGGTATCCGGCTGCCTAGACGTATCGAAGTCTTTCTGATACGTCGCGCTAAAGTTGCACTAACGAAATTATGCGTTAATGCTTTTACCGTATATATTGGAATCGAATGCCGGAAATCGGGAAAAGTTTCCGTCGCTTATAAATCAACGTCATTCTTATGCCGACGCAGGAAAACTTTCAATTCCACGGGATTCCTCGAATTTTGACTTTTTCGATTTTCGGTATAGAGAAGTTCAACGGAACTTTCACCCGAGAAGGACTGAGGAATTCAGAAGCGATGATATATTTCAATATAACGACTGTTTCTTTGGATCAATGTGGCTTCCATGAGAAGAGGGGATCAGTAATTTCTAGACTTTTTTTCTAACGATAGGGATCATGTCAATAATCTAGAAATGCAGTGACGTGAAGTCAGCATCTTTTGCGCGCATGTTCACTTTTGGTGATATCCTTTGAACATGCACGCAAAAGCTGCTAACTTCACATCAGAGCTTTTCTAGGTTTTTTCGATGAACTCCTGGATTTCCATTCGATCTGAACTGTATTTTTGGAAATATTGGGAAACTAGAATTTTGAATAGGTATATCTACAAAATCATTGGTCAGATTTCACCCATTCACGAATTCGGCCTTCGTAATTAAGGTCCAGACCTAGTCTACAAATATCGAGCTTCCAAGTTGTTTCTTTCGGAAGTTATTGTGTTTACGGTCAGCCGCAAATATTCCCATTCAAAATTTCATTTTCCCAATATTTCCAAAAGTACTGATGAGTTCGAATCAAATTTCAGTACTTCATCGAACGATGACAGCTCGAAGCTTCATACAGAATTACATGAGGATATAATGATCAGAAGAAGATCACAGAATATTGAATATTTGAAAAAACAAATTCGATTTTTTTTTGAATTGTTCAAATGACACGATCATCACGAAATTTTTCCATAAAGTTGTCCATCAGCATTTTCCAACATGCTCTCAAGTGTCATAATGATGGAAATACTATTTTTTGAGTTATTCCGAAAACAACAACGATATCAAGAAAAATACCACAAAATTTGACATATTTTTTCACAATATCTTCAAAAATTATGATCGCATCGAACTGAAATTTGGTACACTGCTGTAAAATATGAAGCTCAAGGTGGGATTAAAATTTTTGTCGAATATGGTGAACAGTTTCCGAGAAAAAAAAATTTTTGTTCAATTAAACTGAAAACCTACCCTACAAATATATATCCTAAGTCGATTCTTCCTAAAGTTAATGTGTTTACGGCCGGCCTAACCAGAGAAAAAAAAATTCTCAAAAAATTTTTTTTCAATTCAAACAAATTTCGCAAAAAGTAATGTCTTCATGTTTCGACTTTCTACCAACTTTCAATCCAATGGCTTCAGTGGTTCTCGAAATATCAGGTAAATAACCTTCAAATGGCTATTACTCCGAAATCGTTTAACCGATTTTGCCCTTTAACGAACCTTCGCATTTTGAAATGCAACCAATCGTGAAATTCTCAAGTCGATTAATTCCTGGGTACGCCCGTAATCGAAATTTAAATAAATAAACGGAGCCGAAAAAAAATCTCTTTGGACAACAGGAGGAAACCTTTTTGGCATATCACTGAGATAACAACTAGGAGAATTTTCATCTTGAGCCTCTCGAAATTCAATTGTGAAATAGTGTTGTCTCGAAACAGATATTTGAGCATAACAATGTATATTCTACTTAGAAAATGAGAATTAAATCTCTCGAATAAGTCTTTCAACATAATTCATTATCCCAGAAACACTGTTTCTCGAAAAACAAGGGGGAGAAGATTATTCAGAGTGTCCAATGAAAAAGATGAACATCTCAGCTCCATGCATTCGAAATAATCGGGGCTTTCTATCTAGACTTGAAAAGAATAATCATATAACTACTTACATATTTTCATACATATAAATGATCAGTATGTATCGAAACAGAGAATTCTGCCAGTTGAAACGTATCTTTGTTATAGTCACAATTCTAAATAATGATGCAATGTATTGTTGGTTGCATATCAATCATTCGTAGAGTCATTGTATCTTGGATTGTGTTCTGTGATCCATCTTTGGCTTCATTACTCATTAAAACATTACCTTGTTTGCATTTGCATTGGTTGGAGAATATAAGTCGATGTCTGGATTTCCTAAATGAATTTCAGAGAGGATTATTCGAACGTAAGTGATGCAAAAATATTTCGTTTGGAAATTGTGCTATTTCGAGCTGTTGCAGTGACTCGAAGCGAAGGCGTTCTTGTTCTGGGCGAGATAGAATTGGAGGTTATAATTACGAGAAAATGAAGTGGCCAGAATTGTGAGTATTTATATAGAATTGTATCAAGTAAAGTTTTGAGTATCGGGTGTATCCTGAATGATTCAGTTATCTTACTGAGTGAGTGGTGCAAATATGGAATTTGATCAATACAGAACAATCAAGTGAATTGATTGATTTAACGAATAGTTTGTTCGTTGTATCTCCATGAACTGCTGAATACACCAGTGTTGATAGGGTAACACTGATACTGTTCGGTGTGTTCTGTTGTGAACTTGCACTCCTTGTTACGAAACATGAAGTAAGCAAAACATGGTGTGCTCATATGTGATCGTTATCGTATTTTATTTAATGATGACGTCAGTTTTTTTCTTCAAATTCAAGGAAATATATATTTTGTGCTTTGAATTTGAATGAAAAAAGTGACGTCATCATTGGTAAATACGATCACAGTTGAGCACACTATGTTTTGCTTATATCATGGTTACGAAAATAGTTAGTGTAGTCACAGATTACGAGTACAGTGCATAGAGTGAGGTTGTCTTCTCTGATGGTTTTGCATGAATGTGAATCATAATCATAGACATGTATTGTCAATGGTTCTTTCCTGTTATCTGAGTAACAATCACTGGCTTGAAATTGTCGACTTTCCCCCCGTGTTTATTTGCTTTATTTGAACCTATTACATGAACTCAACCTCGAAATGGTAGCGAAAAATGAAAGAAACCTAGAATTCTATAATTTTTTTTTATCTTTTATGGTGCTTGGCCACTATGAATCATCAACACATTGAACTTATCATTTTCTTGAGATTATTTACAAATCAACAACTCCTAGACACTTTTCAACATCCATGTTCTCGCCGGGATTCGAACCCAGTACCTTCGGTTTTACAAGCCAGCTATCAACTCACTGCACAACCGAGGCAGACTTCTATCATTCTGGATCTGTGCAAAATCAAAGACCAGATTGAATTACACTGACTTTTCTCCGTCGGTCATCTGTGAATACACTCAACAAATTGCCTCGGTTGCCATATTCCTCAAAAGATCGATTTATTGTTACAAAGAACAGGTTTCAATATACTCGATGACTAATCGGCTTTCCGTTCATTTAACAACTTATCGTTGCAGAAGCCTTTCGATTTCCGTCGGTCTCTGCTTTCAGGGCCATGACACGATTGAAAAACCTATAACAGCTTGTTTAACTTATACTTGATACCATTTATGAAACAATATCATCCGAAAGAAAAAAATTGTGTTTACTGTTGTCCTTAGGCCGATCAACATTAATAACTTTCTAAAGAAAGAACTGGGAAACGCGATATTAGTGGAGTGGTTTTGGATCTCAATAACGAAGGCCGAATTCGTGAGTGGGTGAAATCCACCCAATGATTTCGCAGATTTACTCATTCGAAACTTTAGTATTCAAATATTTCCGAGAATAAAGATTATATCGAATCGAAAACATATATCTGATTTCAAAATGGCAACTTGAAGGCTCACACAGAATTTGGTAACGAAAATATAATTCGGAGATCGCAAAATATTGAATATTCGAAAAAAAAAATGACACGATTATCACGAAATTCTTTACGAACATGTAAGAATTTATTTCCAAACTATTCACCAAGTTTCTTATGATCGAATCTGTATTTTTTGAGTAATTCCGGAAAAACAACGATACCGAGAAAGAAACCTCGAAATTTGACATATATTTCTCCAAAAATAATAATTGTCTCGAACTCAGAATTTTGGTACATTGCTGTGAAATATAGAGTGTGTGCAAATTTTTTCTCGAATATAATGGACAGTTTCTGAAGAAAAAAATTTTTCCCAAAAAATTTTGATTTCCTTTTTTAATTTTCCGACAAAATTCCACTCACACTTTGAGCTTCATATTTCACAGCAGTGTACCAAATTTCAGTTCAATACGATCATAAGTTCCGGAGATATCGGGAAAAAATATGTCAAATTTCGAGGTTTTCTTCTCGATATCGTTGATTTTTTCGGTATAACTCGAGAAAAACTGATTCAGTCCTGATAAAACTTCACAGCTAGTTTTGAGATGCTGAAAGACAACTTTACATTAACAACATTAAATTCTGTATGAAACGAACTGTTATTTTTCGATGAAGTACTGAATTTCAATTCGATCTGATCTGTATTTTTGGAAATATTGGAAAAATAAAATTTTGGTTGGGTATATCTACGGAATCATTGGGTGGATTTTACCCATTCACGAATTCGGCCTTCGTAATTAAGGTCCAAACCTTCTCTACAAATATTGAGTTTCTAAGTTGTTTCTTTCGGAAGTTATTGTGTTTAGGCAGTCGGCCGTTAGGCTGACCGTAAACACAATAACTTCCGGAAGAAACGACTTAGAAACTCTATATTTGTAGAGAAGGTGAGAAGGTTTGGACCTTAATTACGAAGGCCGAATTCGTGAATGGGTAAAATCCGCCCATTGATTCCGTAGATATACCCATTCAAAATTTTATTTTTCCAATATTTTCGAAAATACAGATTTGATCAAATTGAAATCCAGTAATTCATCAGTAAAAATTTCAAAAAGCACAGCCGTGAAGGCAGCAGCAAAAGTTGCTGCCTTCACGGCAGTGCTTTTTGAATTTTTTTTTCTTTCACTTCGAAATGATCTTTTGTTGAAACAGCTCGTCTAATTCCTGACCAACGTTTCAACTAACGATCGTCCTTCAGTGACCAAACCCGCCCCCTGTTGACCTGATTGCTTCGCAGGATTATACCCGACTAAATAAAGAAATTCGTTTTATGTTTCCCGTTATAACCGATACGTGCCTGACCGACTCGAACTCGGTTCAGGCGCACATATTTTATAAAGAAAGGGGATTTATTATGTTTAATATCGACACACGTTCCGTTGAAAAATGAGCCAAGCCGAAAAATGACCGGGGTAGGAATTTTTCCGCTGGAAGACGTCGATAAGGGTTTTATTACACAGATGATCGCCTCCAAATTGCGAATCCAGCTATTTCGATACAGGCTGCTGTATTATCTCCGGATGGAGTCGCGATTGATACGGTTTTATTCGTTTACAAGAGGTATTGCGAGATTTTGTAACGTTGAGGTTAGGTTGGTTTCGTTCATTTTCGTTATAAGAGGTTTGTTCGTTGTACCTGCATGAAAATGTTATTATGCACTCTAGTCCATTCACTTTTATAAACTATCCCGGTTGGCCATGACATTCTGACACAATTCACCCTATATATTTTGAAAATGTTAGGTTATAGTCATTTTCTGTCAAATAACTACGCAACGTTGTCCTCTCCACATAGTAGTCGTAGTAATTACGTATTTTTCAAAATGTGAACTTACTTTGGGAAAATCATAAATTGGAGAAAATATTATGTGAAATCCATTATTCCAGATACCTGGCGAATGTTGTAGAAACTTTTTTTCTTTGTTAATACTGAAAATATTTCACGTATATAAACATGGTTGGAACATTCAGTTATAGTATTTTCTTGGACGTAAATCAAGAAGAATCTGGTGTCAAAATTTTACTGAAAAATAAGGGATAGAGTAGTCCGTTACTTTGTGAGAGTTCATTCGAAAAAAGAATAAAAGTGCTCGAATAACCCTGCAGTAATACTTCTAAACGAACCAACAAATCTATGGAATTCCCTGCTTTTCGAAATTCCCAAGAAATAAGTCTAAAGAAGACATTTGAAATACCTTGCTGCACAACTAGAAACACTCCAGTATGAAAATGTTGTAACGTTACCCATACTAATTAAACCCTCTAACGAGTTCTTCTAGTGTTATTCCCAACCCTCTTCTGTACAAATCAACTGGACGAACCAACCCCAAACGGGGTACACCACAATGTAGTAGTACTACAAAATCTTTGTCACCTTAAAAGAACTAACTCAATACACAAAGTTCTTGGGAATCTATGTGAACGATCCACTGGGGTTTCACTCACGTCGAAAATGCTGGATAAATTATTATTGATACCAAATTATCAGGGTTACTATCAGAAAAAGCAGATTTCAATTCTACATAGCACTTCCTGATACTTTGTATCTGCTTCTTCGAAACTACATCCGGAATTTTTAGTTTCCAAGCGTGATGATTATGTTGAGATTGATAGTAGAAATTGGCATTTGGCAACGTCGCTGAGAATTACTTTGACATTGCCGATATTTCACGAGTGTCAACCTGCGTCAGTTCCAAGTAAATAATCTTGATAGACCTAAATCATGGCCAACCGGGATAGTTCATAAAAGTGAATGGAGTATACACTCCACTGACTTACACTTCGCGGTACAGAAGAGTGTGGTTGAGTGTTCAGGAAAGTGTAAGGCTTGAAAAGACTCATGAAAGCTAGTTCACCTATGTGCTTCTCTAAAATCATTAATCAGCTGAATACCTGATTCGAAACAAAAATATTTCAAAGCGAAAGGCAAAAATGTACTCTCATAAACGATTTCAAACCCTTCATCGTATAAATAAAAAATCACAGACATCGTGATAACGCGCTCTTTCCCAGAACAAGCGCGTAAATATCGCCTCTCGGCTCCAGTCTTCTGCTCGACCATCTTGAGAAATTCCTAAACTCCGCTCTGATATGATTACAATCCAATAACCACCAGACTTTCGCTCTTCGGCATAAAAGTTAAAATCTTCTCAAAGTATCCTGCACTAACAGGAAAACTCGCAGATTTCGCAATCACCGTCAAAAATCCCCTTTCCCCCTCGTATTTATCTCGAGTACACGTCATTAGAAAACAACAACAGCGAGTTCACGAAGAAGCGAACGAGAAAGAGCGTCTGGATTTTTACCGACCGACTAAATTCAAGAGGCATTAATTGCTCGCTATATCAACGTGTTCTCCTTTCCAAATTACGTAATTACGTTAGGAAGCTCATCTGCTAATATCTTTGAAACGCGACGAGGACTGCCGACGCGCGCGCGTCAGACAGAGAACGCCGGGCGATGTCGGCATTTACTTGTATGATGTTCTGGCACATTCAGTAAATACTAACGTCTAAATTAAATAACACTTTACCCGGGGTTGCATATTCCGTGCCGTTTTTGTGCCATCTCCAGGATGATGTGAAAGGGGACTCGGTAGTAGTGTTCTAGCTCTCTAGAACTCGCATACGCTAGTTATGACCCTCCGTAAGCGGGTTCTATTCGACTTCATTAATTATCGTTTTGTTTCGGGATGCAAAACATTCGACTACGCTCGTTCGACGTCATAATTGAGTCATGAGAAGTCGGTGGAGACAGTGGCGGGTCGGTTTGCAGGTCATGATAAGGTTTATGGGTATTGAGGTCTATGATGGCGTATTATTTTTTTCGAATGAGACCAAAAAATACTGATTCAATAGCGATGGAACTTGGTTAATAGTTGAGCAATGCTGATGCTCAATTTTGTTTGAAATTTCGCGATGATCGCCTAATTAGAACAAATTTGAAAAAACCACCCGATTTTTTTTCACTTATTCTACATTCTGCGATCTCTTAATCGTGTAACGTTACAAAACGCTCCACTGTCGATTTAAGTTTCCATCGCGAAAATACGTCATACTAATAATTTCAATTCCAATCGCAAGAAAAACGCCTTACTGAAATCATATGATCGGTCGCTAAAAAACGCTCTTCGCTTTGACGGTTGAGTGTGTGTTTCGCATGCGCGACCCTTCCAAGTCGGTCCAGCCGATGGAAAATTCTTTCTTTTGGTGCCTAGGAACTTGTAGATTCAACATCTTGCTAGAGTTTAACGAATAAACGAACTTCGTAATCCATTAACATCGTGGAATTTTGAAGTTTTATTGTTTCTTATAAGACGTCTATTCAAAAGGCGTCTTTGTACCGGGGCTACCGCTCACTGAATCATCTTTGTACCGGGGCTATCGCCCGCTGAAACATCTTTATACCGGGGCTGTTGCCCACTGAATTATCTTTTTACTGGGACTGATGCCCATTTGAATGTTCTACTACCGGACCCAGAGTTTGACTGAATCATCTTAGTACTGGAAGCAATCATTACTGGATTATCTTAATACTGGAGCTGATTATGACTGGAATACCTTTATACCGAGGCTGATCATTGCTGAAATACCTTAATTCTGGACTTTACCCTGGATGGAGTCTCTTTGAAATTGGACTACCTGGATAATACCTGTATTTTGAAGGATCATACCTTCGGATCCTTACTTTCAAGATAAGTGCTTCTTCGAATCCCGGATCTCAGATTCACTGTACCTAAATTTGTGTTTGTAAATAGCAATTTTAATTGTGAAGTTGAAATAAATAGATAGGGAGTAATAGGTTGCATCATTACCACCAGATTAACGATTAGGGATACATTCAGGAGTTAATTTAATTTCAATCGAACAATCCTCACTTTACTCTGCTTGAACATTCATGTTGTCATTTTTCGAATAATTTCTGGATCTCAATCAGCTTCAGTCTGTGTTTCTGGAAATATTGAAAAAATTAAGTTCTCGAAGGATAAATCTGGACGGATTCTATCCATTCACGAATTCGGCCCCCAAGGTCCAAACGTATACGAAATATAAGGTTACAAATGGCGGCTAATATTCACCTGATAAGTTATGTCAATCATCTTTCGAACCTATCGATGTAACGAGTACCAAACAGAATAGAATAATTCAAGAAAAGTACTGTCACAAGGTCAGGAGCTTTTCCGCGCTTCAATTTGTTCAAATTCATTGCCACAGTGAAATTTAACGTATTTCTTTTCAATTTTCCCGAAAATAAAAATCGAATATTCAGTAAGGATATTTTCCCGAATATTTCGAACTCAGATAGCATCTGAACTTCTTGAGATATTGGAGAAAAATGGTCAAAGATATATCGATTTTGCCCATTGAAAAACCCCGATGACGGTTTCAAGTTGCTATCGCTATCTCGAATTTTGATTTTTGCATCTTGATTTTAACATCTGGCTTTCTCAGTCAGTCCATCCCAGTCGTTTGAAACAACTTAGGGCAAAATTCGAAAACTATAGACATTTCTTAAACATGATGACGAGCCGATCCCAGAACAAGCACGTAAAAAATGACAGCTCTCCAAGAAGCGATGAATTTTTACTCGATCCCTCCCCCACCATCACGACGAGCGTCAGAGAAACCGTAATTCCCGTCACGTTGGTGCATCTTCGGCATCGAAAAACCCCCAGGAACAAACAAAAGAAAAACGAAAGAAGACAATGGACCAAACGAATCTGAAGAAAATTTGGGGATCTCAGAAGAACAATGCTGGCACTCAATTAATGTCAGGAAGGATCCGTCTGCTCTTGAAGTCGACGAGATACGAAAGAAAGAACGTAGCGCGGGGTCGAGGGGAGGAACATAAATATGTATTCTCGACGAGAAGAGGACGACGCGATAATTGAATAGAGGAAAGTGCATCCTGCAAATTGTTTTAAGCATCAGACCAGAGAGTCGGGAGTATTTTGTCGGCAACGAGTTTAAATTTGGATTTATTGTCGCTATAGGGAGAATAATGTTTAATCTCCCGAAAAAGCGAGATGTATCTCAGCGAGGTTATCACTTTCTTTAGGGTACATCAGTATAGTTTCTGGCTGGATTCGTGAATTGGGCATGAACATTCAGGATATGTCATACTGGGAAGGATGATTCGCAATTTCTGTTAATTCAATTGATCGGCCGTCCTATATATAGAAACTCGATATTTGTAGGGTTGTGATCGACTTTAATCACGATGGCCGAATTCGTGAAGGGGTAAACTCCACTATATGATTCCGCAGGTGAAACTTCATTACCCCAATATTTCCAAAAACACATATTGATGGATTTAAAATTCAGTAGATTGAAAAATGACAACCATTTCGAATTGTACTGATGACAAGATCATCATGAAATTTTGCACAAGATATGAATAAACATTTTTTCAACTGGTTACAAAGTTTCATTATGATAGTATCAGTATATTTTGAGTGATTCTAAAAATCACAACGATACCGAGGAAAAAAACACGAAACTCTGACGTATTCTCGAAAACCCCGTGAAAAATTGGAAACTGCAATTCAGTTGACTGTTGTGAAATATGGGGTTGAAAGTATGTGCAAAGTCCAACAATGTCGTGAAACCTTTTCGGGAAAAAAATTTAAAATTTCGACAGAAAGGTAGAAAGCTGAGAAAATTTCAAATGAATAACATTCTCATTTCGTTATAAAAGTACAACGGTTAAATTACAACAAGGTCTCCTTAGTCTGGGTTCCTGGGCACTCAGGAGCTAAAGGAAAGAGGCTATCACTCTAGCCAGAAAGGGAGCACAAACGCCACCTACTGAACCAGATCCCTTTATGTGGTATAGGCAAAGCACCTATGAGCAAGAGTTTTCGGAGAAGGAACAAAATGAAAGAGAAGCCCTCTGGAAGAATCTTTCAGGAATGTATCATCCCAATCGTTCGGAAACTTTGAAATTGCAAGGTCCAAAAACCATTTGGATCTCGGCAAGAACAATTTACGCCTCCTCACTGGCTTTCTCAAAGGACACTGACGCTTTAGGAAGCACATGATAAGAATGGACTTATCAGAAACCAACGAATGCAGATTCTGTGGGGAAGAGGAGGAAACTCCTGTTCACCTGGTCAGAGAATGCCTGGCCATTGCAAGTATGCGTAATATATCTCTCGGATAGGAGAATTATAGGAGGTTTGAAATCTTAGCCTTCTTGAAGCCCTCATAGATATTGGAGCTCTAGAGCTGGAGGGCAAGCTGTAAGTAGCGCAGTGCGAAAACAGCTCTGACAGGGGGGCACAATAGACCTTAAGGTCCCAGTGGACTGTAACCCCTTACCAACTATAATTATAACATTAGAACTTGAAGACTCGCCTCGGATAAGTTACTCAACATAAGATCCACGACGCTTTTAAATGTGATATAAACCACCAGCTCAAAACGAACGTCCAAATACTGTTTTTGTCTTAACGATATACCCACGGCGTCCAAACAGACGCTCGTCATGATCAACACCGTCTCTTCAGCACGTTCCCGATAAAACGCCCCTGCTATTCGGACAAGAGTCGGCATCGCAATTAAGCCGAAGACGACCTCTCCAGCGTCGTTCCACTTACCGTCGAAACGGGCTCAGAAATACGAAACTACCGGGGAAATCAGATATCTATCCGCCAGCGGGAGGAAGAGGAAAGGTTAAAACAAACATGTTGCATTAAAACTTGTGTGTCGTCCCCCCCGCCACCGGTCGCGGCGGATATCGCGCAGCGGAGAGACGTACGGGGATGGCACGAGATTAGTAATTAGATTTTCGAGCAAACAGTTCATGAAACAGCTTGGAGGCGACGCCGGACGTCCCGCAAAACGAGGAGCCGGTGGCGCCAAAGTTATCGATTGGCCGACGGAGAGAAGGAAGTCGACAGCGCCGAAAAGGGTGACGTGAAGGGTGCGGGCGTTCGTTCGTTTCGAAACCGCTGTTGTGATATCCCCGGTATGTGCGTTATGGACGCGTTTCGTTGATACAGAGAACTTGTCAGTCCTTTTCTATGTTTTTTGGAGTTATTCTGGACAAAAGAACGATAGTGCGGGAAAAACTTCAGAATTTGACATATTTTTGCGGGCATGTTCTAGCGGAACAGCGTCCAATCGTTTTTTTTCCAAATGTCTGTAATTATCGAATTTTAGGTCGAAAATGACCTCCAACGACTAAGTTGGACTCACTGATGACTAATCCGGTGTCGAAATAGGACGAAAAATTTCACGTGAGGGGGTTGAAAGTTGTGCATGAACCAAATTGTAATGGTCGACTTTTATTCGGTGGCAAATTTCATCAGGTACTATGGTCTCAAATTAAATGAGCCATGACAAAGTGCACATACTGAAAACCTCTTTGAAGTAATGAATTTTTCGAAAAAAAAATTTTTTTTTAAATTTCCGCACGCCTGTAAAGAAGATACAAAGACCTTTCCTACCACATGACCCACTTTCCCTATTCAAAAAATTTAGGAGGTTGATGGGGATGGCACAGGGTGCAATAAAAATCCTTGAAAAATGAATAAAAATTTGGTGAAAATGAAACAGAAATTGACCTGTTTCTGGATTTCGTTGCCAATAATTTTTCTTCTGAGAAAATGAATTTGTTCCATAATTTTGACGCGCACTGTAGATTCCATATTCCCAATATTTTCGGGAATATATTTCTGATCAATCTGATACATACGGAATATGGTTCACAGTTTATGGAAAATTTTTTTTTGATTGAGCATTGCACGTCATCCACATATATTCGACAAGAGAACCTATGATTAAAAATAGGTTGCCTGGGAATGAACAGAAACCGGAATTGAGTAATAAAACCACAAAGATTTCACATAACCACTTGGCGTTTCCTGTTCAACTACACAAAATTTAGACGAATTACGCAATACATATAATTGATAAAAACCAACCAAATATTTGTTATGTTGTAATCCTGTATCAGCTAACCGAATTCGAAATAGCGAAACTCATGTATGAATGTCTGCAATTCCTAATCAGGAAATATATTTTTAATATTTTCTGATAGTCGATCACCACGAAATTTTGTCTAAGTTCTCAACTTTATATTTTCTCTTCGGCTCCAATTCGAGATACAAGATACAAACAATCTGAATGATTTTGCTCTTAAACGGACTGAATCGAATTCCAACAGGTTTCAAGAAAAGCATTGACCATTCCGAATTTTATTTTCCCAATTTTTCCAGAAATACAAATTGGATTTAATTGAAATTTAGTGATCGTTTGTGAAATGACAGCTTGTAGGTCCATGCTGAATTTCGCCAAATACGAAATCTTTGAGAACGGTTTTTTTTTTCAGTTGTTTCATCATGATCATAACCACATTTTTGCATCTTTATTTTTTCGAGTTATTTCGGAAACAACGAGCTATCGTTTTATTCAAAGGTCTGCAATTCGGTGTCGAAATCGATTCTGTCCGTCCTACCGTATGCACTATTACGGGTGTACAGAGGATTCTATCGAGTTGAAAATCTCAGGATTGGTTGCATTTCAAAATGTGAAGGTTGAGTTCGTTAGTTGGCAAAATGGGCAAAACAGTCTCGGAGTTATGGCCAGTTGAAATTTTGAGGTTATTTCCCTGAAATTTCGAGAACTATTGAAGCGATCAGATTGAAACTTGGAAATTAGTTCGATTATACAGACTAGCAACTTTTGGTGAAAAAAAAATTTCTCAAATTTTTCCGGGACAAAATTTTTTTCGGAAACTATTCCTTACATTTGGAAAAAATTTCGGTCGTACCTTGAGCTTCATGTTTCGCAGCAGTGAACCAAATCATAAAACACACAGTCTGATCAATTTCAAATCGAAAATCGAGTATTCCTCATTCGAATCCGCTCAGTCCTCACGGACGGCAAAAAATTCCCTCCCGACGAGTCCGCTCCCTCTCTGAATTCTTCATGAGCCCTTCCTATTCTTTCCGTTCGACGAATTAGACGTCCATTAACGATCGCATCGATCCCTTTAAACACCCGGAACGGAACTATGAAAGTTCCGGAGTCCGAGCACTCGAACACCTCGTGTATAAATAAGGAATCGGTATCGATTGCATCCGCCATACGCGCCGCACGAACGGCGGACGCTGCACGCTACCTAGAACGTCGCGGCGCCGGACGATTTTCTCTTCATTTATTCATATCTGTCAGTCGACGAACTTTACTCGATCGTCGGTAAATTTCATTGTCTGTTGATTCCGGCCCTTCGTCGAACTCGTAATCGAATCGTAAAGTTTCCTAATCGGTTTCCTTCGCGTTCAACCCTTTATTAGAGGGCTGGTTGTTGGTTATCGGAGAGGGGTGCGTTTTGAGTAGTTGGCACTTTGAAGTTTTGGATGTACGCGGGGTGGAAACAGAGTTCACGTTGCGACGAAAATATAAATTCAAAATTCATCCAAAATTTTAGATATTGATGAAAATACATATCGTATCTAGTTGCCAAAATCTTGTTTGGATCATTTTATTGGTAAATCGCAACTATCGTTTTATCCAAATACCTGTTATTGTAACTGAAACGCTTGGCGACTTGAAACTTAGAAGGTAGGTTCGTCCAGTTGATCTTATGAGGTTATCTCTTCAATATTTTAGGAACCATTATAGCAATCGGACGGGAATTTTACAGTTAGTTGGGGCATAATGAAGTGCAACTTCACGCAAAATTTCGATGGGATCGTACGATTATTGAATTTGAAAATTAATTTCTCCCAACTTTTTTCGAAAAAAAGTTTTTTCTCAGAAATTATTCATCAGATTCGAAAAGAATTTATTTGCACCTACAACTCTGTATTCGGCAACAGTGCACAAAATTTAATTTTGGTCCGCTCTTAAATTTTCAAAGATAATTCGGAAAATATCTAAAATTAGGCGATTTTTTCCTCGGTATCGTTGTTTTTCCGGATTGATCGAGAATTATCTAGAGAAGCACTGCAGTGAAGGCAGCAGATTTTGCGCGCATGTTCAATGTAGATGACTGCTTCGGCAACGAATTTGAACATGCGCCTTTTCTAGATTTTTTTCGATAAATTACTGAATTTCAATTCGATCTAATCTGTATTTTTGAAAATATTGAAAGAATAAAATTTTGAATGAGTATGTCTACGGAATCATTGGGCGGATTTTACCCATTCACAAATTCGACCTTCGTAATCAAGCCCCAAACCTACTCTACAAATATCGAGTTTCTAAGTGGTTTCTTCCGGAGGTTATTGTATTCACGGTTGGCCTAACGGCCGACTGCGTAAACGCAATAACTTCCGAAAGAAACAACTTAGAAACTCGATATTTGTAGAGAAGGTTTGGACCTTAATTACAAAGGTAGAATTCGTGAATGGGTAATATCCACCCAATGTTTCCGCAGATATACCCATTCAAAATTTTATTTTCCCAATATTTCCAAAAATAATCGAATTGAAATCCAGTACTTCATCGAAAATGGACAGTTCGTGGGTTCATACAGAATTTAATCAGGATAATATGATGAAAGGATAACAGAATATTGAATATATGAAAAACAAAATTTGAAATTTTTTTTCAAATTGTTCCAATGACACGATCATCACGAAATTTTGCACAAAGTTGTCTTTCAGCATACTTCAAAATGCACACTGTGAAATTTTCAGGGAAAATAATTTTTTTTTGGTCGAGCTCTAAGGTTTATCATTTGATTTCATCAAATTATAAACGGAAATTGAATTTTGAATGGGCATACCTGCGGAATTATTGAGTGGTATTTACCTATTCGCGAATTCGACCTCCGTAATTAAGCCCCAGACCTACTCTACAAACATGAAGTTTCTAGGTTGTTCAACTCGGAAGTAATTTGGGCAATATTTTTAATGTTTTCCAGAAATCGAGCGTACAGAATTGTCGACATTCATTCGAGATATTAAAAGCGATAGCACATCAAGAGTATTCAGACGACTTCAGAAACCGGAAAAGATACTCTCATCCGAAAATTAACTGATGGTGGTCACAGTCATTTCCCCATTTCAAGTTTTTCACCTCCCTCCACCCCTCCTCCTGGAATTTAATTACCAGACGTCATTTTTACAAGGGCGGAATTATTCATGACGAACAGAGAAATCTTTCTCCTGAAATTTTCCCCTAGCAATTACTTTGATTGAATTAACGCCCGGCGGCGATAATTACCGCGGGCGTTGATTCGATTCCGGGCGTCGTCCGAGACAAAAACTTCGCGAGGACGCCCGGGACGTGCATGCGTTTGCAGCTGACGGACTTCTGAAACCTGGGAAGAATTAGCCGACGGGCAGCTTGGAGATAATCCTGATTCGATTGCGTCAGGTTCTTCAAGTCTGGATCTTTTTCCTGTATGTTGTCAATTTTGAATGAGTTATATTGAACAATTGAGTGGATTTTCCTATTCACAAATACGACCTTCGTAATTCAGGTCCAAGCTTACACTAAACATATTCAGTTTCTAAGTTATTTCTTTCGGAAGTTATTATGTTCAGGCTCATCTTCACGGCCTAGCGTCAGTCCAATAACTTCCGACATAGAAAGGACATAGAAAATGATGATTTTACGAGTGGGTGAATTCACCCAACCATTCCGTACGTGTACCCATTCAAAATTTTATTTTCCCAATATTTTCAAAAATATTTAATCGAATCGAAATATAATGTTACGGCTTGAAGGTTCATGCGGAATTTGATGAGGATTTTTTCAGTACAATTTTGTAGAATACAGATAGATATACTTTATTTGATCCTTGCTTACATATACCATAAGGTGTAGATCGTGTCAAATTAAACTTGAACTAGAGATATACAACGAAATGAATAAGAAGAATTTTCCACTTCAACTCTACCAATTTTTTTCCAAGGAAGTACTCTCCGAGAAAATAATAACATTTATCACATCAATAGTTTTTCAATACCAATTATTAGCTAATTTGTTCAATGTTGCAAATATACTATAAGTCACGTTTTTTTGTATGCCTGTTAAGCTTTTTATATCCTGAATTGAATTTTCTTATTTCTTGGTTCCTAATTATGTTACTATATATTTATATATGATTTCTTTTCAAATTCTTTTATCGATCAACGTTGATTTTCGCATAAACTTGTTCATCGGCATTTTCAAACAAACAACAGAGTTTCATGACGGTTGGATCAGTATTTCTTGGATTATTCTGGAATCAACAATGATACCGGGAAAAATTGCTGAGAATTTGAAATATTTTCGCAAATATCTCCGAAAGCTAAATTCGTATCAAATTGATATCTAGTAAATATTGTTTCATCCAAATCGTATGGATATTTTTCGTCGAATTATTGCTTTTTAATTTAGTGATAATAAGATTCCAACAAAATATGCTAGGTGTTGCTCGTTATTAAATGCTACAACTAACATTTAAGTTTCAATCCGATCGTTCAAGTAGTTCCTGAAATAACGAAGAAATGGCCTCAACATTTCATTTGACAATATCTCCGAAACCGTTTTGCCGATTAACGATCTTAACCATCGCATTTTGAATTGAAATCTGACCTGAATCTTTCAAGGCTTTAAAACCGTTCTTGCGATATCGTGTCTATTCGATTGGCTGAGCAGAATCGATTTCGATACCGGATACATCAACAGTGGGTCCAACCTAGTCGTTAGAGATCACTTTCGGGCAGAAAATATGGAAAATTATAGACATTTGGACCAAACTATAGAACGCTGTTCCTCAGAACATCCGTGCAACCGGTGCAACGTTCTAAGTATGATCCATATTGAATAAGTCAAACTTAACGATCACGTTAGATTTGACATATTCACATCAGTGTTGCCATATCTCAAGCCTTAAGTAGAAATCCTCGTATTTCAAGAATTACTTCTGAATTCAAACTCGAAGGAACTGGAAGTTATACAAAGAAATATCGAAACATGACATTCGTCCAGCTCAACCAAGACCCCGCCGAACCGTCGGACGTCCGCGAACCCGTCGTCAGATCAACCAGCGACCTGGGCATTGTCTGTGAGAACGTGACAGATCGCAAGAAAAGAACCCGTTCTCGGTGGGTTCTTGTCCCACGAACGCGCCCACGCACACATCGGTCGTCAGGTAGAGGTACCTACTGCCGAACGCGTCGAGGTCCGGAATCGCATCGCGTCGAGGTTAACGATCTTGAACCCGTAACCGGTTTCATCAGCGCAGCGCACTTTTTTCGTGCCATTCGACTGTATGAATTTTCTCTCATTGTTGAGCGGGAGTGAAAGGGGGCAAAGAGTAGAGAGGCTCTCGGAGATCGCTCGGAGGGCGAGGACCCGAGAAAGAATCATTGTTTTATCGGGTCGTAAATCAGAGTGGTATTTGCGCGGAGACGTTTCATAAATTGGCCTATTAGATGGAGAGTATTAAATGTTGAGGTGTGCTGCTGTTAGTTGGAGATGGCGGCTCTGTAGATAGCCGGAGGATGTTTGATGTTTGCTGGTAGCTAGATGCCGAGGAGCTTACGATACGTGGTGTAAGACAGTGCCTCAAGAGGATTGAATATGATTCACTGGCGAAGTTTCTGATTTAGTCATCAAAAATTTCCTTTTAAAAATGAAACATCGAAGCTGGAATTTACCGAGAGGATATCAAACTTGAGTGAAAAAGTTCATTTTGCTTAGAAGGAATTTTACCAACTGGTTGCACAGACGCTCTCAATCATATTTACATTTTGTCGTAGACTTGAATACGTCACGTAACTGACAGTGAAAATTTACCGAGCATTTTTCGATATTTCAAAAATTATTGATTGACAATAACTTCCGAAAGAAACAACTTAGAAACTCAATCATCGTAGAGAAGGTTTGGACCTTGATAACGAAGGCCGAATTCGTGAATGGGTAAAATCCACCCAATGATTACGCAGAGTTAATCGGGATAATATGATGAGAAGATCACAGAATATTAAATATTTAAAAGAAAAAATTTTACAATCTTTCAAATTGTTCTAATGACACAATCATCACGAAATTTTGCACGATGTTGTCCTTCAACATCTTCGAACTAGCTGCGGAGTTTCATCACGATTGAATCAGTATTTCTTGAGTTATAACGAAAAAAACAACGAAATTCTACATATTCTTTCCCAAAATCTCCAAAACTAATAGCCGAATTTGGTACACTGCTGTGAAATATGACGTTCAAGGCATGACTGAAATTGTTCTCGTATATGAACAATATTTTCAGAAAAAAAATTGTTTTTTTGAGAAAAATTTCGAAAAAAATTTGCGCGTCGTTATGCTCCAACCAACTGCCAAGTTTCAATCCAATCGCTTCAGTAGTTTCTGAAAAATGAGGAAAATAACCTAAAAATTTCAAATTGCTATAACTATTTGGTCGATTTGGCCCATTAACGAACTTAACCGCGGCATTCCGATGTGCAAACTACTCTGCATGTTGAGTCGCTAGCTGGCTCCGTCCGACAGTTATCGTGTCCACGACCAGCCGGACAGAATCGATTTTGATATTGGATTCGTCATTATTGAGTCCAACCTAGTAGTTGGAGACCATTTTCGGCTTAATCATCGAAAATTACAGACATTTGGACAAAACTATAGCACGCTGTTCCCCTAGAACATGCGCGCAAAAATCCGTCCGTCCGCCGTCCGTTGTACGGACCGATATCTGTGAAACTTTGTAGAAAAATCGTGTGTCGCTCGAGATTGATACTTCCAGCTTTTAAGCAGGATCGGTGTACCCTAAGGGTTCAAAATTGGTGGTTAGATGGAAAAAACATTTCATGAATCTCTCAACGTTAATTAATGTTGCATAACTCAATCTAAAAATTTTCACCCGGATGAAGAAAAACGTGCTTTTTACTGTACTTCTTCGGTGGAGGTGAAACGACTGAGGAACGTCTCTTCTCATTCAAAATATTATTTTGAATTATGCTACTCAATTAGCTTTCTGCATGTGGCAATGTTATTCTATTATACAAGAGTATTCATTGATATTTCATTGTTTCACATTTGTTCATGGAATCGGTTTTTGTGTTGTGAAAAACTGATAAGTTATGAATAATATATACCTAAGTTTCACTTAAGATATCAATGGGATTGGGTTATTTAACTGAGAAAATAATACAACTTTGTGTGAAATTTGCAACGTTTTTCTTCATTTCACATAGTGAAATGTGTCGAACTTCCGTAGCCTACCGACTGACATCATTAAAGTGAATGTGTTCAATTTTATAGTTGAGTTTTTTTTTCATATTCAAAGGAGACTCAATGCCTTTCATAAATCATTCATTGTGAACGTTTACAATTCACAAGATCTCGAAAATACAATCTTGAATTCCCCCGTATATACCACAACGTCAAGATTAATTCTTATCCATAACGGGTTCTCCGAGTGATAATAATGGTGATTTCGGTGCGTTCCGAATCGGCGACCATCACGATCGAACATCTGCCTCGCGTCCGACGTTGCAGATGCCGTAAACGGCGACGGAGGCCCAACTGACCAACATCTTCTTCTTAACCGGGCGTCTTCGCGACCGCGTTCGCCCGACCAAACCGGTCCGGCGAGATTCGCTCGATTAATTCGCCCGAGACCGCATTCTCCGCGGGCACTTTGCAATTTTTATCGTCGCAAAGGTTCACGGAATTGCATAATGCCCCGCCGCCGAGGTTTGTTTCTATGCGAACTTTCGCTCTTCATCATGCGAACCGCAACAACCTCGATGTAGACGATGTCGAGGCCGGGGAATGCAGCTACGGTTGGCGGAATTTTGGCCTGAGAGGTTGGTAGAAGAAAGGGAGGCTTCGATTTATGGATGCCGAAATTTGGAGAAGAAAGAGACCAATCTGCTTATGTCGAATTTTAACGCGCGATATCGTTTCGTTGCCATGTTTTTATTTTCGAATTTCGAGCCTTAAATGTTCTTGAAAGATTGGATTGAACACCCTGAAGAAGACTCCGTGGAATTCAATTCTGTCCGGCCGTTCGTTTGTGGTCTAACTTTCGGAAGATTGGACCTATCGACTTGTAGCTGTCAGATTAGGTTTGCAGTCCAATAATCTTGATTGAGTTCGTTAATGGATTCGTCCATCAGTGATTCCAACCTAGTCGTTTGAGACCATTTTCGGCTCAAAATTCGAAAATTACAGACATTTGGACAAAACGATAGCACGCTGTTCCTAGAACATTTGCGAAAAAATCTGCTGAACCGAAACTAGTGAACGCATTCTAACGAAAAGTTCTTTAGAAAATAAAGAAGGGGGTTGGCAAGTTTTTGAGAGAATTGGGGCATAAATAAGTCGTGGGATTCGAAAGTTGTCAGCAAATTGATTTAAGAAATTTATTATTTTTTCTTCATATATCACCTTTAAAATCATACAAATTGTTTTTTTATGTCTATTACAGTATAGTTTTGCTTTTTTCATGCCTTTTATATCTTTTTCTAATGAAAATAATGCAAAAACATGATCGAAATTGGTCAACGTTAAAAAAATTGACGAAAAATGAACTCAATTGATAAATTTTCTGAAAATCAGAAAAATATCATGGAAACTGTTGATTTTCAGTTACCAACAAATATGGCTCAAAAGCCATCAAATGAGTCCTACTAACACTTCCTCCAAGGTTCACGCCGAATTTGGAATCACCCTGTTCAGTAAGTGAAAAAAAAATAATAATAAAATTAATTTTTTTTTGAAAAATTTGTCATTTTTCGTCAGATCTCGGCGAAATTTCACACATACATTGAACTCCATATTCCACAAAAGTGTACCAAATTCCTGATACAGATCGTAAACGCAATAGTATATTTCACTCTCGAAATGCAGGTTTGGAGGTAAAAACTGAATTCCGAATTCATAAAGGGGTGAAATCTACCCCGAGGATTCCGTCATTTGAAATAATAACTTCCTAATATTTTGGAAGAAATATATCCCATCGACATGGCATTTGGTGCACGGTTGTTCAATATAAACTCGAGGATTTTCGTCGAATTTCAGGAAAACCACTCAAATATCACTACACGAAAGATACATTTTCTTGAAACATTGATTTTGAATTGTTCGATGAAATTATTCAACGAAACTATCCTGTAAAATTTCTCCCAAGATTGCACGAATCATTTCAAAATGAGGTTTCAACTAGGACGGGTCAGTTTTCTCAGGGTCATTAAACAAATAACCTCAAATTCTCAAAAAACAGGTATCGCTAATGAAACCAACGCAAACTCATTACTTCAGCTCACTGATCAGTTTGGCATGCAAATCACACACCTGACAAATGTATCCGCGATAAAATATCTATTTCAAATAAAACAGAAGTGAATTGATACAACTACGCAATTCATAGTAACTGGTTTACCGGTTTTTATGAGTAATGAGGGCAACCTCTGTCACTTCACACCAAGAACGAGACTCAACTATTTTATGCTGATAGCTGATAGAACATGCGAGACACATTCTGTCTTGGCAATATTCCTACACCGAATTTAAAGCTGTCATGTCTCTTCGGTCAAAGCGGCAATCTTCTTCATTTTTCATCTCATTCCATAACAAAACTCTTTAGGACATGCAAGAAAAATTATATTTGAACCGAAATGATGGATTGCTTTTTCATTCGCCATATTCAATGTTATCTTGATCACTATCAGGTTGCTAATCAAACATTGGCACCACTAAAGACTTCAGACGTGTCACTGTGTCGAAGAAAATAATAATAATAAAGTCTTTGGGTTTGATGATGGAATAATTTCAGCTCTTTGACTTGCTTGCCTAACACGGTAATTGCTCTCCTTTCCAATGGTTCAAGCAGCAGAGCAGATGATCGATTTGGTTCTCAATAGAACGTAACGAAGAAGTGTTATCTCTAGCAGAAAACTTTTCAAGTATCGATTAAAGCTTACTTTGGGAAGTTTTCGCATCATTTTTTAGGTTTTTTCTGGGTTTTCCACTAGCAATATTTGACACAAAACTATTAAAAATTAAATAAAAATCGTTTCATCATGAAAAACGCCCTTGCGAATTGCAGGATTAAAATATTTATCAAGGACGGTTTCTTAGAAAACAGATACAGGAACAATACAGACGATAATCAAAGCGAACTGTGACATTTCAGCGTACAAATCTGACTCTTTCATCAGAGAGAATTTTCAGAATAATTTTCTTTCGGTTTTTCGTTTTGAGTTGAGACTTTTGTCGAATTGACATTTTTGAGAAATCACAGCAACACAGATTCATTTGGTTTGAAAGTTTTCGATTCTACCTCTTTTTTGAGTGAATTCAGCCAAAAAGGGGTCATTTCTAGAGAACAATGAGCAAAATTACTCTCTCCATTTAACGAAATGCAAGGAAGACTCTTTAAATTTTCTTTTCAAATTGTCTGATTCCGACATCAGTATTTTTGTATTGTCCCAATCTATCATGTGATTCCCATTGTTCGAACATACATGGTTCGCTATTTGGGATTTTTGCCTCTACTCCTTAGGTTGTTTTTGTGCTCTCGCCTTTCCACAAATACAGGTAATACTATAAACAGAGTTTTTTGATAATTTGTTCTCGTTAATTGGTTTGGTTTTAGTTGGTGTGGATCTCAAATCATTTTTTGATATTGAATTTAGCACCAATTCTTCTGATTTTTTCTGAAAGTAAATGTACATAAAGGATCACATACAATAAATTAGGTTGTTCGCAGATAATTGATAATTAGAAGAAGTTTTTTGTTCTATTTATAAATTCCATCGGATATCCATTTACTTCAAGAACCGATTTGATGTAATTCAATTCACGTTGACGAATCTCGTCAACTTATGGGTTGATGAGATTAACTTAACTCTGTTATAAAAGGTTTCAATAATACCTCTTTTTACACTGAGTTGATTAGAATTCAATTCATTAAATTTTTAGTAGTTCTGCTTCAGATATTGGGAGTGAAAAACCCGGAAAAAAGGTAAGAAAAGTTTTTGTACTCCATTTTACCACCCTTCATCAAATAACTGTGAGTTTAAACTCAACAAATCCTTCGGCAAAGGATCTTCGAAAAATATGACTAAAAACAGAACCCTACTCAGATATAAATATCATTTCGGAAGGTGATGAGCCTCTCGCGAAGTCAACCTAACACTTCAAACGAAATCCGAAATTTCCCTCCTCTAATCTCATTTCAGTCGAGGGGGCTTTCTTAACTATAAACCTTCATGATGCTCTCTCCGCCGTGTTCTCTGGTAGGTACATTAGGATTACCATCTTTGACAAACTGTATCGGATACGTAATCGAGTAGCTGGTGCTCGGGCAATTTATGTACAGCTTTAAATCGTCTAGTGAAGAGGAGTTTAACATACGTTCACTTCGGGATTTACACAAACCAGCAGTGTATAACGAGATCTAAAGCCGCGTACAGGCACGAGAGCGAGCGCCTTTCGGGGCAGTTTAATTGGGCTGCCTCGCAAGTGTAAACGGTGTTTTGAGCGGCTCGCGAGCCTTTTCAACAACGCGAGGCTGCATCATAAGTGCCTTGCAACTGCCTCGAAAGCCGCTCAGTTGTCATGTGCGTACGCGGCTTAAGATAGGCTCAAGTTGTAAGATTATTTAGGGGGGATAATGCGACATTCTAATTTTGAAAAGTATTATCAGTTTTTGATGAGGAAATCGCATCGTAAGTAGGATTCCTTCGAAAATGATCACTCGAAACTAATCCTACTTACATATAGTGTGCCAATTTTTTTACAGGGTGAGTCTTTAAGTTGTACATTGATTTCAACCATAGACTGCTCTCATCAAAAGAAATACTTTTTTCATTTATCATTTTTTAGATTCGGCTACAGCAAAAAGATACAGGCTGTGTTAAATTTCCAAAAAAAATCAGTTTTTCTTTTGTAGCTTTGATATGGTAACTCCGAATGTGATGAACTTTGGTGTGAAAGTTTTCTATAACTCTTACACATATTCTTCAGTAATCACTTTCATCCTGCTTCAAACAGTTTCCAAGTTATAGACTCGCCGATTCATAAAACTATACGAATTTAGCATGAAAATGCAGCTAAAGTTCATCTTATGTCATAATAAAAATCTTCAATCATTTTGATATACTTAATTATTCTTCACATTTTCTCCTTAAACGCACTGTTTGGCAGATATTCAACGTTGAATATTATAAAATCGGATAAAATTCGAAAAATTACCTTATATTTATGGGTCCACCCCTGATCCAGTAGAGGAAGTGAATTAAGCTGGGTTCACGTTTATCGAGACCATAGAATACACATAAATATTTATCTATTTCGCATAGAACTAATTTAGGAACATGCTATTTCGTCATCATACCACAGACCGAACCATAACATTCATAGATAGATAACATTCATAGACAGGTTATTATAAGTCCAGAGAATATTTTTAGGTTAATTGATTGATTTCATATAATTCATTTATAAGGTGAGTAAATGAGTTTTCTCAATCTTGTTTGTTTAAATTTCAAACCTTGGATTGGTTATTCTCCAGAATAGATCACCGTAAGGGATATCTGTGGTGAACTTGCAAACGAAGCGCAGGAGTGTATTAGCACATTGAAAAATGTTTGAATGCTTATAACTTTTTACCTCGTCCGAATCTGGAAAAATGGCAAATGAAAAAAGTGTTTTATTTGAGGAGGGGAATTTATGGTTAAAATCAATGTACAACTTAAAGACTCACCCTGTATATCGGCCCCATGGAAAATTAGAGGAAAGGTACACGCTGATTCGTAGCCAGATATTCGAAACGGTTCCAATCAATTTGTATTAACCCTGTGTGTCTGATGACAGACGCCCCTAAAATCTTAAATAGAAAGGGGACTTCAGTGAGTAGAAAAATGCAGTAAACTGAAGCCTAACGGCCGACCATAACCACAATAACTTCCGGAAGAAACGACTCAGAAACCCGATATTTGTAGAGTAGGTTTGGACCTTAATTACGAAGTCCAAATTCGTAAATGGGTAGAATTCGCTCAAGGATTCCGTGGATGTACCCAATCAAAATTTTAGTTTCCCACCAATAGATCCAAAAATTCAGATTAGATCGAATTGAAATTCAGTAGTTTATCGAAACAATCCTAGAAAAACACTGACGTGAAGTCAAAGTTTTACGCTCATGTTCAAGAAGATATCACCAAAGTGAACATGCACGCAAAAGCTGCCAGGCTTCACGTCGGATCTTTTCTAGGTTTTCAATTCTGTGTGAGGGCCTAGAATTACAGGGTGATAACCTTTCAAATTGACATACTATATATTGAACTGCAGAGAATTAATTTATTTAGAGGAGACATTTCAAATGCAATAACGTTTACACTTTACAAGCCCGTATTCTTATAACCCATTATCTGGAGACATTCATGACGGCATTGTTCAAATTGGGATCGCCAAATGTTGACACAACACCGGTGGAAGCGACGCTGCTGTAGTCGCAGACATCCGGGCCGATCTTCAAGGTCAAGACGACCGCTAGGCGGCATAATGTGAGTAGACTGGCGAAGCAGTCGTCAAGCGAGACTATCGCTGGGTCTTTTCGACGAAACGGCTTTTACGAGAACGCAGCCGTCCATGGGCACTGTTATATACCATACGAACACCATCCAGCGGAATATTTGCTTTTTTACAATTTCGAAATTGAAAGTTGCGTTTATGGTCCTTCGAGCCGGATTATAAGGAGATGAGGATGTTCTAATAGCGTTACAAGAGACAGCCAAATCGATGTCAGTCATTGACAGTTTGGGGTTCAAATAGTGAATATGGTTTTCCGAGGTTTTTTGCATTCGAAACTCAAAGGTTGAGAAAGAGTTCTCCCAGAAAATTTTCAGTTGGCACAATACTAATTTCGATATAATCGACTTCCCACAACGAAATCAATCACATACTAATTTGTTTTCAGTCTGAGTATCATATCATCATCTATTTCTGCGCTCATGTTCTGAGGAACACCGTGCTATCGTTTTGTCCAAATGTCTGGAATTTTCTAATTTTGAGCCCAAAATAGTTTCGAACGACAAGGTTGGACTCACTGATGACGAATCCGGTGTTAAAATCGATTCTGTTCGGCCGGCCGGCAGACGACACGATAACTGTCGAAATTGGACAAATCGATCGAATGGTTTCGGAGTCATTTGAAATTTTGAGATTAATTTCCTGATATTTCAGGAAGTACTCTTGCGATTGAATAGAAACTTGACAGTCAGTTTGAGCATAACAACAAACAACTTTTCACGAAATTTCGTTGGGATCTTACTGTTCGTAAATTAAAAAAAAAAATTCGAAATTTTTTTCGAAAACTGTTCATTGAATCCGGAAAAAAATTCTGTTTCTACCTTGAACATCATATTTTACAGCAGTGTACGAAATTTCATTTCGATACGATCAAAATTTCTGGAGATATTGAGAAAAAACTAAAAATTTCGTGGTTTTCTTCTCGATATCGTTGTTCTTACCGGAATAACTCAAAAAATACTCGTACAATCGAAATTAATCTTGGCACCTAGTGTGGAAATGCTGATGGGCAACTTTGTACGAAATTTCGTGATGATCGTGTCATAACAACTTGAATAAAAATTCAAAATTTGATTCTCAAATATTCAATATTCTTCGATCTTCTGACCATATTATCCTCATGATATTCTGTATGAACCGTCATTTATCGGTAAAACACTGGATTTAAATTCGATCTTATCTGTATTTTGAAAATGTTGAAAAAAACATTTTCAAGGGATATATCTGCGGAATCATTGGGTGGATTTGACCCATTCACGAAATCGGCTTTCCTAATTAAGGTCCAAACCTACTCTATACAAATATCGAGTTTTCAAACACAAAAAGTTCCGAAAGAAACGACTTAGAAACTCGATATTTGTAGAACAGGTTTAGGGCTTAATTACGAAGGTCGAATTCGTGAATGTGTTAAATCCGTCCAATGATTCCGTAGATAAACCCATTCAAAAAAAAAATTCGAGAGACCGAGGGCAAATAAGAGAATTGGACAGAGATATTTCACGTATATCGCACCGAGATTGTACCCCCTTTTACCACATTCAGTAAGAGGAATAAGAAATAAGCTCAAATTCAAAAAAGAATTGAAAAAATGGTTTAACTTAGGGAACCGGACCTTGGTCCATAAAATAGTGAACTCAATTTGATAATGAGACTATAAAAATAATTTGTTACCAAAAATACCGATAGAAAGCAGTACACCGATTTAAACAGAACCACCGATATAGACCAATAAGACCGATGAAGACAAAAAACCATACCTACCAATCAAGACAGAATTACCAATTTTTGACGTTTTCTATTTTCTTTTTTCATTGTTTTTTTTTCTGGATATAATTCAAATTTATTTTGGTATTTATGCTATTATGATATCACATAATGTATGTTGTTAATTTCGCCGTTAGAATCAAAAATTTTAATTTCATAGCTGTACACAGTTATCAACTTTGATTAACTCACAGTCTCCTTCGAGTTTATTAACACTCTATGTTGTATGTTGTTTCAATAAACTCTTTATTATTATTATTATTATTTATTAAAATATCATTTTTTTGATATTTCCAATAATACAAATTAGATCGAATTGAAATTCATTCGGTACATTGAAGTATAATTTCTGAAATATTCTGGCGACAGTATAATTTACAGATTTCCGGACCCAGTCAATTCCCTCGGCCTGAATCGCCTTTCGATTTCTCCAAGTACTCGAATTCCGAAGTGAAAAATAACAAGTTCGCCTAATTATTCATGCCCCGCTTTGCCGCCCGAAAATCGGGCGTATGGTGGCTCCATTTGTAACAACGCTGCGCCCACGTTATACGCCCGGAAAGCCGTGACGTTTCGTCGTTTTCATTCGAAAGCGGCAACGGGCAACAATGGCCGCCGCACAATAACTAAATGGACGGTTCCAGAGCGTTAATGCCGATTCCGGGCGGGCCAATTAGAAATTACATTTTCCAGATGTACGCGAAACTTCGAGACAATGTTCGGTGTAAGTAGAGCGTACAATGAACACGATGCTACGAAATAACAGTCGCCCGTGGGCTTATCGCGGTTCCGGTCAGCCCGGGCGCGTATTTCGGAAACGGGAACGTTAACGTTTTGATATTTGAGTTGTGCGGAACGATTGCGACACGATTCTAGCAGGATATCATTAGCTTTTTGTGGTATTTAGAAAAGCCATTAGGTTTTTGTTGTACGCAGTCATGTGAGGGGGCAGGAATGTTATTCCACGCCTGTTCTCGTGGAACAGCGTGCTATCTTTTTGTCTAAATGTCTTTAATTATCGAATTTCGGGCTTGAATTGGTCTAAACCGACTATATATATATTCTTTTGAGAACGAGCATTACAATTCTAAGATATATAACAGTGTTAGCAGAGGAAATGTAAACGGGATACCATACATATTTGCGTATGATACAAGAGCACAGATAAAAACCTCAGGAAAAATTCTGTCTCCCCGCATAAGTGTAGTAATTTGTTTATAGAAGATGGATGGCATCTTTTTCATTTGAAAATAATTTTTTCGTCATCTTGAATTCATTTCGACAAAATATCTTGACATAATATCTGAAACAGAAAGAGGGACAGAAAACCAGAAGGAAGCAGTAAATAATATCACCTACATTTGCTCATGACCGAGAGGGTCTTTCGACCAGGTTCAATCCTCCAAGCAATGATTTTCAGATCCTCAGATAAACGAAGAACGCTACAGGCCCCTTTATTGGGGAATCATCTCCCATAGATCCATAACTGTTCATTTCGAACTAGAAATCTAATAAAATATCGGGAATAAAATGAAAAACTTGTGACATGTATTATGTCAGGATGACCGACTAGACTGGACTCACTAATGGCGAATACAGTGTCAAAATCGATTATGTCCGTTAGACCGGCCGGCCGTGGACAAGATAACTGTCGAACGTAGCACGCTAGCGACTTGAAACTTCAGGAGTACATCGCGAATCAGAATGTCTCTGTAGAGTTCGTTAATGGGCCAAATCGGACTTACGGTTTCAGAGTTATAACCATTTGAAGTTTTGAAGTTATTTCCCTAATATTTCAGAAACTACTGTAGCGATTGGATTGTAACTTGGCAGTTAGTTGAATTATAACGAAGCGCAAGTTTTCGCGAAATTTCAACGAGATCATATTGTTACAATATTTGAAAAAAAAATGTTCTCAGAATTTTTTTCGAAAAATTCTTGTCTCCAGAAACTATACCTCATATTCGAAGAAAATTTTACCCATACCTTGATATTTTACAGCAGTGAACTTAATTTCGATACGCTAATAATTTTCGCAGATGTGTCAAATCTGTCAAATTTCGAGCATTTTTCCGCGAAATCGTTGTTTTCTCCGGAATAACCAAAAAAATACTGATTCAATCGTAGTAGATTAGTTGGAAAATGCTGATTGTCAACTGTATACGAAAATTTGTGATTATCGTGTCATTACAAAACATTAAAAAAAAAAATTTCTTTTTTGTTCAAATATTTGACATTTTGCGATTTTTGATCATATAATCCTCACGAAAATCAGTATGAACCCTCGAGCTATCATTTTTCAATCAAGAACCGGATTTCAATTCGATATTTTCTGAATTTTTGAAAATTTTGGGAGAATCAAATTATGAATATCTAGGTATAAGATCGAATTGAAATCCAATACTCGATTGAAAAATAACCTAGAAAAGCACTATTGTGAAGTCAGCAACTTTTGCACGCACGTTGAAATTCGTTATCTTCTATTCCTATGGTCCTAATTATATTCCTTATGAACCTTCAAGCTTTCATTTTTCAATAAAGAACTAGGCTCCAATTCGATCCCATTGGTAATTTCGTTACAAAAATGAAATTTTGAATGGGTATATCTACGGAATCATCAAGCGGGTTTCACCCATTCACAAATTCGACCTAATATGAAAATAATCTCATGCAATTATTAGATATCAAATTTTCTTGCAAAATTATCGACTATTTTCACGCACTTGTTAAATGGGCCTCCTGAATGTAATTCGAATCATCATATTTTTATGTTTTTCTCATTCTATATAGGTACAAATCATAATGTATGCTATCGCACACTTCAATAATTCGCGAACTTTGAATAATTCCGTATTGAAAATGGCCAAGTCGGTGTCTATTGGCTTGCTAGAGAGAAAAGTACAAGAGAAAAGAGAGAGAGAGAGTGGATATGTTCCGGTACGTCAAAGAAGGCGCGAAGTTTCGTCCGTTTGAACAGCCATATGTGGAACCTAATTTAGAAGATAGTTTTCTCGTTGAAAATTGAAAATTTTGACGGCGGTTAATGTTTTTCAGTAGTCTTGCGTATAGAATATTGTATTTCAGTGATAAAAAAATTCATGCAAGAGAACCGAAAATGCATTCAACTCAATCCTGATTGTAGTCTTTGTGTAATTCAAAGAACTATGAGCTAAAAAGAAATTACCGTATTGCATGCCCATATCTCAAGACCTTCTTGTCGAGAAGTGTCAGAGATCGTCAGTTTCCCATAGCGAGAGCAAGAGGCGGTGTTGTACCCGAGCGGGATCGTAACGACGTTGCTCCATCTTAAATATCCAAGGCCAGCTATTAATTGGCAAATATATCAGCGCAACGAACCGCAGGATTGAATTTATTATTCGTGTTCGAAAGCGAACCTACCAGACAACGTCGGCGGCAGACATTGATGTGCCTGATATCCAGCACCGGGTATCGGCTGAGAGAGCCCCAGAAAGCGCTCGAGTGCACCAGGAGAACTTTCCGCAAAGCCTCCCTCATTGTCTCGTCGATACATTTCGAAATCTTGGGTTATGACCACTGCGAACGGATGCTGTTGAAGTTTCTCGAGAGCCAATCGAGAACTCGAGGTCTAGACTGGTAAGAGATAGATCAATGTCCTAGAAAGTTTCAATTTTATATCATTTGGATTCTTATATCTTGAAACCCCGATGGAGTATTTGAACAGTTCGGTGTTCACGCGGATGTACTTGTGAATTGACGATGTGGCCATGTTCGTTCCCAAGATGTCCTGAAAAACATATATGAAGAAAACACCCTGTATCTCGAAAACGAAGCGGGGCTTTTCGAGACTTTAATTTCTACCAAGTAGTTTCTTCTTTCCAGTCGTAACTTCTATTTAAAAATACCTTGTACCTGAGTTTCGAAGCTAGGTTAGGTTAGGTTAGGTTGAGTTCGTTAATGGGTGAGTTCGGTCGGATAGTTTCGAAGCTAGGTTAGGTTAGGTTGAGTTCGTTAATGGGTGAGTTCGGTCGAATAGTTTCGAAGCTAGGTTAGGTTAGGTTAGGTTGAGTTCGTTAATGGGTGAGTTCGGTCGGATAGTTTCGAAGCTAGGTTAGGTTGGGTTAGGTTAGGTTAGGTTAGGTTGAGTTCGTTAATGGGTGAGTTCGGTCGGATAGTTTCGAAGCTAGGTTAGGTTGGGTTAGGTTAGGTTAGGTTAGGTTGAGTTCGTTAATGGGTGAGTTCGGTCGAATAGTTTCGAAGCTAGGTTAGGTTAGGTTAGGTTGAGTTCGTTAATGGGTGAGTTCGGTCGGATAGTTTCGAAGCTAGGTTAGGTTGGGTTAGATTAGGTTAGGTTGAGTTCGTTAATGGGTGAGTTCGGTCGAATAGTTTCGAAGCTAGGTTAGGTTAGGTTAGGTTGAGTTCGTTAATGGGTGAGTTCGGTCGGATAGTTTCGAAGCTAGGTTAGGTTGGGTTAGGTTAGGTTAGGTTGAGTTCGTTAATGGGTGAGTTCGGTCGAATAGTTTCGAAGCTAGGTTAGGTTGGGTTAGGTTAGGTTAGGTTGAGTTCGTTAATGGGTGAGTTCGGTCGAATAGTTTCGAAGCTAGGTTAGGTTAGGTTGAGTTCGTTAATGGGTGAGTTCAGTCGAATACTTTCGGAGTTAGGTCCAGTTTGCAGGTAATTCCTCGATATCTCATGGAGTACTTGATCGATCAGATTGAAACTTTGTTAACAGTTTTGAAATACCAACACAAAACTCAGTGCGAAATTTCGTGTAGATCTAATTTCCATTCGAAATTTTTCGAGGATAAAGTATTTTTTTCCGAAAAACTTGAGTAGATTTCAACGGAACTAGAGAAGAACCTTACAAGTCGGTATTTTACAACGATTCTCCAAATTTCAATTCGATTCGATATTTACTTCTGGAGATACAAGGAAAAAATCTAGAAGAGCACTGACGTGAGGTCAGAAGCTATTACGCGATTATTCAAATTCTAATCATTAGATCAACACGAAATTTTGCACCGAGTTGCATGTCGCTCTACTCCACCTGATTACGAAGTTTCAATTTGATTGCATTTGTAATTCTTGAGATATTGCGGAAATAACGGTAAAATTCCAAATAACAACGAAATTTGGCACATTTTTTCTCCGAAAGTAAATATCGGATCGAATTGAAATTTGGAACTATGTCGTTTAATACTGACTCTGAGGTTCGTGCCAAATTCCAATGAAATCTTATCAATATTTTCAGAGGAAAAAAATTTTTCATTAAAAATTTTGAAAATTTTCGAATAATTTTTTTTCAACTTTCTAACAGCTGAATCCTCATGAAATTTTGGTCTCAGTTGCGCGTTGGCATTCCAAAACACTAAACGGAGTTTCAATTCGATCGAGTCAATACTTCATGAGATATCAAGGAATTAACCTCAAAATTTCAAATGGGCCCTACTCCGAAACTGTCCAACCGATTCCACCCATTAACGAACTCAACCGAAATATTTAGACTCCAAACCTTTTCTGACAATTTGAAGTCGGTAAGTCGCTTCCTTTGAAAGTTGAAGCACATACGGACGGATGGCTGGACGGATAGAATTGAATTTGACCACGGATTCTTCTTCGGGGAATTCAACCCAATCGTTTAAGACTATTTTCGGGTCAAAATTCGAAAATTACAGACATCGTGACGAAATCATAATGCGCTTTTCCCTAAAACAAGCGCGTAAAAATTATGGCGAATATCGTTGTTATCTGAAATTTCAATGTTATTTCCGCAATATCTCAAGAAGTACAAATGCAGTCAGATTGAAACTTCATAATGAGTTGAAGAATACCAACGCGCAACTAGATGCAATATTTCGTATCGATCTGATAGTTAGAATTTGAACCAGCGCTCAAAAGCTCCTGTACTAACGTCATTGCTTCTCTAGAATTTCTTCCTCGAGCTTGCCGTATTCGTGAAAAGATCGCTTAAAATTTTTCCGATGAAAAATTCAGACAACTCCTCGGATTCACGCAGCGTAAAACGCTAACAAAGCGAGATAAGGAATCTATTTAAGGTACGGAATGCATTATTTGTGTTCAGCGTTCGTTCTGAATATCGCCGCCGTCTTTATGACTGCAGTAAGCAAAGCGGAAAGGCCGACTTGGTTAAATTGAAGATTCTGAGGAACCTGAACTAATGAATCGCTTTGATATCGTATAGAAACAAGATAAGAATACACTTGAAGCATGCTAATGAAAATGACGACGGCCGGATAAATTTGTGTGTTTAAAGTTTTAGATATGTGGAGGTGAGACATAACTCAAATAGTTTAGAATTGAAAGGCAGCAGCTTTTGCGCGCATGTTCAGTGTAGATGACCGCTTCAGCAACCAATTTGAATATGCACGCAAAAGCTGCTGCCTTCACGGCAGTGCTTTTTGAAATTTTTTCCTGATAAATTACTAAATTTCAATTCGATCTAATCTGTATTTTTGGAAATATTGGAAAAACAAAATTTTGAATGGGTACATCTGCGGAATTCGTGAATGGGAAAAATCCACCCAATGATTCCGCAGATATACCCATTCAAAATTTTATTTTTCCAATATTTCCAAATATACAGATCAGATCGAATTGAAATCCAGTACTTCATCGAAAAATTACAGTTCGAAGGTTCATACAGAATTTAATGAGGATGATATGATAAGAAAATCACAGAAATTTTTTTTTCAAATTGTTCTAATGACACGATTATCACGGAATTTTGCATAAAGTTGTCTTTCAGCATCTTCAAACTAGCTGCTAAGTTTTATCAGGACTGAGTCAGTATTTCTCGAGTTATACCGAAAACCGGACAGAATCGATTATGACACCGGATTCGTCATCAGTGAGTCGAACCTAGTCGATTGAGACCATTTTCGGCTCAATAATCGAAAATTACAGACATTTGGACAAAACGATAGCACGCTGTTCCCCTAGAACATGCGCGCAAAATTTATCAGCACGAAATTCATAATCTAGTTATAACATTATACAGTCTGTTTGGTAAACATGCGGCAAAAATGTTACGGGTGTTTCTTTGAACTATTTTAAGGATATTTTCTTCTTTTATGATTTCTGAAAGACCTATTCGTTTCAAAGATACAAGGTGAAAAAAGTTCGCGACAGTCACAACATTTCATATCGAAAAGGCCATGTTAAGTTGCTCAATCTAGAATAAGTGTTCAGAACAACTTCCACATTTTTCGATACAAGTATGCACTTTCAATCAATGATTGCAGAACTCCTTCAAACACACCAGGTTCGATTTGAATGGAGTTACATCCAGAATTATCCAATTTCGCAATTAATCCAGATTTCCTACTGGGGTGGCGTGAACTAATGACCATCCTGACCAATGATCTTTGTAGGTTGATTTCCACTAGGATTTCCACTCCAGTAGAAAATTTGGATGACTTGCGCAATTGGATAATTGCTGGCTGTAACCTGGTATGTGTTTGAAGTAGTTCGGCAAACTGATGAGAAGGATGCAGGCTTGCATTCAAGCGGGTGGAAATCATTTTGAATACTCATTGTAGATTAAGCAACTTAACAGGTTCTTTTTCATGATAAAATGTTGTTGCTATCACATATTTTTTTCACCCTGTACCTTTGAAACGAAACGATTTTCAAAAAATCATCGGGACACAAACTATCTTCGAAATAGATAAAAGAAACAACCTTTAAATTTTTGTCGCATGTTTAACAAACACCCTATATGCAGATTAAGTATTTCAAATGTCGAACCAATGACATCGGGCTCTTGAATTCTTAAATGAATTATAAAAATATAGATTACTTTCAAAATATATACTTCGAATGAGTAAAAGTTGATAATTTGTTATATCATCGTTAAATCGATGATTGAATCCCATAAATGGACAATACAAAGAATATAATAGTTAAATTCTATGATTCAGATATGAATCTATATAATTCGTAACGGTTCAACAGGCCCCACCCTTTGTTACGCTGCTGAATTTGAAAAGTTTGAAGCCTAACTCTACGGTTTTTGCACGCATGTTCTAGGGAAACAGCGTGCTATCACGTCCAAATGACTGTAATTTTCGAATTTTGAGCCGAAAATAGCCTGAAACGCCTAGGTTGGACCACTGATGACGAATCCGGCGTCAAAATCGATGATCGATGACGGGCTTACGGAGAATCATATCGACCTAAAATAATATGAGAACGTTAATCAGCCAAACGGTTTCATTGTTAGAGGCCATTGAGGTTATTTCCATGATATTTCGAGAAGTACTGGAACGATTGGATTGAAACTTGGTAGTAAGTTGAACCATAACGACACGCAACTTTTCGCAAGATTTTCTTGAGATCGTACGGTCAGTAAATTTTAAGAAATTTTTTTTTTTAATTTTTCTCGAAACTATTTTTTTTCGAAAAATATTTGTCATATTCGAAAAAAAGTTTTGCTAAGATTTTGAGCTTCACAGCTGTCTACCAAAGTCTGCGCGCAAATAAGGTTTCAAATTCCACATTATCGACGAAAATTCAGACAATATTCAAATTGTATGAAAAAATATCGGGCAGAATATTCCTATCTGGATTTCAATTGATGCTTACATTCAGGACGCCCAGCGTCGGTCTGAAGCGACGCTCCTCGCTCCGAATCGATGGCCGATATGGACAAGGGAGAACGATAAAACGATAATTGTCATTGTCAACGACGGTACACAGTTGCGGACCGATTAACAAGAATTATTCGGCAGTTTTTGCGAGGGGACCTCCGATATGCGACGCATCAGGAGGTCCCAAAGGGTCTATTCGACGACCTCGGCTATGTTTAATCGGAGGAAGTTATACGCACAATGCAGGATCCGAGATAAGATGAAATGTCGGAAACGGGAACGGTCTTTCATTTTGAATCCGGGAAAACCGATGTACAGAAATGGAAAATGATAAGGGAACTTTTTTTAATTGCGGAGTGCATAACCTCCCTTCATTCTGAACATCTAGTTATATGAGTCAAGAAACCCGAATTGGAATTCGAGACAAAGTTTTTTAGTTCGAGTAGAGTTCGGTCTGAATTGCAAAATCTTAAGAGGATAGTATCTCTGAAAAATAAAAATTTCAAAACATTTTTTCTAGGAAACTGAAAATCGGATTTGCAGGAATATGCAAGCAGTTCTTTTCCAATCAAATACTCGGTTTTATTCCGATTGGATTAGTCTTTTTGGAATTGTCATGGAAATAGATTATTGATTATATCTGCAGTGATGCAGGTTCGATTCCCAACTGGGAGGACGATTTTTTTTGGGATATCTTGAATATATTGCCTGAATTTATTGATGTTAAGTCTAAACTAGTTCAGATAAAAACAACACAACAAGTTGCACGTCAAAAACGAAAAGAATTGTGAAATTCGCAAAACGAATTCTAGAAAAGCACTGACGTGAAGTCAGCGACATTTGGGCGCATATCCTAATTCGTTGCAGAGGTGATCATCTTTTCACGAATTGATTCTGCCAAACGAACCTTCACTTCTTGTTGATAGAAATATTTCGCGAAATCGACCTTCATAGTTAAGCCCCAAACCAACTCTACAAATATCAAGTTTCTGAGTCGATTCTTTCGGAAGTTATCGTGTTCTCCGTCGCCCTCATAGCCGTTGATAAACTATATAACATGGGCGCAAGAACGATATATTTAGAAGGTTCACGGGTAAGGAATCAATTTCGATAAAACGATTTTCGAACTGATGATATATTACTTATGACGAACAATAAAAGAATGACTTTATTGTGTTTTCAAATGACCAAATCAAATTTATAATACACAATGTGCTTCATTATTGCTCACCTGAAATAGTTCGATTATATGGCATTATAAAGCTGACGATTTTCGAAAGATAATGTTACAATCGTGTCATTTTTCTTACCAGACAATTTCCTTATAGAATCCTGTTGTGTCCAGATGTATTAATAATAGAATCTTCTTGTCATGCTGTCAATGATTAATGTTCTGTTGATTGAGACTTGTTTTCCGAAATAAAAACAAATTCGAACACAAATCTTCTGACTAATGGGCTAATGAAGGTTGAGAAATGTTTCCCATTATGAAATCTGGTAGCGGAATTCGAAATCTCTTAATCTACAGAAATAGGTCACATGACATCTAGACAATACTTAAATTTGATAGTGAACTAACGGCTTGAAGGTTCACGCGACATCTCAGCGACATCTGCCGGATAGTGTCTCAAATATCAATTTTTGAAAATTGAGGATTTCCTCGACAAAGTATTAAATGCCAGAAGGACAGAGAGAATTGGGAAAACAACCGCGCAATAAAAAATCGGTTTAGTGATACTGAACCGGCGTACTCAACCCACCGTAGCAACTTCCGAAATTCAAGGACAATGCCTCGTCTAATAGCCGGCTATAGGTCCTAATCTCGCAGTGTAGAAAAGGAAGCACGGTCCGAGTATGACTTGCATTGTTTTCAAAACGTCCGGTGGGAATCATAATTCCGAATTGTCGGACCAAAGAAAACCGTCTGTGTTCTCTGAATCGGATTGTCTAACGCGCGTGCGCTGGTTTAAGTTGAGAGCGTCGCACCATGTGCTGGAAACGAACGATTCTCAGCAGGAATGGGGCTGCACGGCACTGGTGGATGGGATAGAAATCATCTCAGTAATTGTTGAATATTTGTCGTGAAAGAAAAAAATTGTCGCGCCTTTAGTTTTTTTTTAATGGGGTAGCTCTTTCAACTTTATATTAAGTAAGCCTACGAAATGCATCGAATTCGATCAAGTAGGTTATAAATAGTTGTCGAGCATTTGTCGTAGACGATCTAAAGTGGAAAAATCAGAAAAAAACATTCTTCTTCAGGTTTTAATGAAATTGACGAATTCCTGAGGATATTTCGCAGACTCGGTAACACTGCATTTAAGTATCGATTGAAACTTATTCATGGAGGATTTCGCATCATTTTTTAATTTTTTTCTGGATTTTCACCCCCAATATCTGAAACAACGTTTAAAAATTTAATGAAAATTGTTTCTCCATGAAGAACGCCTTTGCGGATTACAAGATTGAATTATTTGTCACGGGCAGTTTCTTGGAAAACAGTTCAGAAGCAATACAAACGAAAAACAAAGCGAACTGTGTCGTTTCAAAGTACAAATCTGACTCGTTTCATCAGACAAAGGAGAAAATTCCTAGAATTATTCTCTTTCGATTTTTCGTTGAGAGTTGAGACTTTTGTCAAATTGACATTCTTGAGAAAACACAGCAACACAGATTCCTTTGGTTTGAAAGTTTTTGAACTGTACCTCTTTTTAAAGTAAATTCAGCCAAAAAATGGTCATTTCTACAGAACAAAGAGCAAAATAACTCTTTCCATTAACCAAAATGCAAGAGGACTCTTCATTTTTTTTCCTTTTGCATTTTGTTGAATGGAGTGAGTAGTTCAACTCATTGTTCTGTAGAAATGGACCCTATTTGGCTGAATTTACTTCAAAAAGAGGGTGAATTAAAAAACTTTCAAACCAAATGAATCTGCGTTGCTGTGTTTCCTCAAAAATGTTAATTTGACAAAAGTCTCAACTCAAAACGAAAAATCGAAAAAGAATAATTCAAAATATTTTCTTTTTTGTCTGATGAAGGGGTCAGATTCATACTCTGGAACGACACAGTTCGCTTTGTTTATAGTTTGTATTATTTCTGTATTGTTCATTAGGCAATCTGTTTTCCAAGAAAAAACTGCCCTTGACATACAGTTCAATCCTGCAATCCGCAATGGCGTTTTTCCTGAGGACATAATTTCTATTCAGTTTTTATTGGTTCTTTTTCAGATATTGGTAGTGAAAACCCAGAAACAAAACAAAAACTTATACTGTATATTGATATTAACGTTTCATTTTCCGTATCATTATTGACTGATATTGGGTTGTATGTTTAATCTTTCATTTCCCGAAATGAACCACCCCTTTTGAAAAACATAAAAGCGCGAAAAGTTTTTTTCTTTCACTACAACTGTTCGACTATCACTGAGAGGGCTTTCATTGACTTCGGTGCAAGTGGCTCTGCTCTGGGCCAGTCGTTTTAAGTTGATGAAGCCATAACAGAGAATTCACATGATTAATGAAAGAATCCATGAAAGATGCCCTAAGAGAGCTTTCGAGACTGAATTATTCGTTGGCAAAAATTTCTTATTTTCAAAAGAGCCTTCTTCGAAATGGATTCAATACCGAGACGAATTCGAATAAAAAGAATGAATTTCTTGTTTCATTTATCGATTCCCGATATTTTTTAGACACTTCAGTGTGATTTGAAAACAAAACCAAGGGCATTCGAATGCCCACAAAACAAACAGAAACCTCCGTAACACCCCACCAAAACAAACCATCGAGAATTTTTTATTTTCGACCTTGGACTCCGTCCAAGAAAAATAGATTAAAACGCGTAATGATTGATCGTACAACCTGAAATAAAATTCAGAAATAAGAACGAGTGATGTCGAAGGTGGGACTATGGGAAAAATGTGTGCGGCAGTTGTTTATAAACACTTCAACGATCTATTTTCCCCGCTAGTTCTCGATTTTTGAAGCGAGCGCTATTCATAGAACGAACTAACGCGTTTAAAAATAAGAAGCGATTTCGGTAGTGAAAACCACGAAAACGTCGTTTTCGCCGCTTAGAAACAGCGGTCCGAATTTTCGGGACGGGACGAATCGGGACAGTTTTGAAATGAAATAGACTACGCGGGAAAATATCGATGTGAATGTCGATTCTTATCGAAATTCTCAAGGACAATCAATGCATGACGCCAAGTCCATATATTGTGAATTCCTAAGTGTACGAGGAATGGCAATCTTTATACTATTGCTTTTTTTATTTATATATTATGATACCTAGTTCACGTCTAGATTATTGATGCGTCTGCACGAATCTTTACTCGTCAAACTTGACAAGTAAATACATAAATAAAGGTAAATTCTTTGTTATATTCGGAGTGATCGATTATGTGATTTCGAATAAACCAAATGAACTTTTTCGGAATCATTGAAAATAAAATTCAGGAGTCCATGAAGAAATTATCATATCAATATTTCAAAGACTTGAAGGCATTGTGTCTTTCTTTATGTAAACAATAGTATTGCCAATATCGATTGACGCTTATTATGGGGGGATTCTGCATAATTTCTCAGGTTTTTTTTTCTTTAATTTTCATTCCCAATACCTGAAACAGAACTATTACAAATTAAATAAAATAAAATTGTTTTTTTATGAGAAACGCCCTTGTGGATTGCAGGAAAGACCATTTTGTCAAGGCCAGTTTCTTTGAGAACAGAGTGCCAAATGAACAATAAAAGAATAATATAAACGATGAACCAAGCGAACTGTGACGTTACAGAGTAAAAATCTGACTCTTTCATCTGACGAACAAGAAAATTGTTTTTCTTTCGATTTTTCGTTTTGAGATTTTCGTCGATTTTTAATAGTTCTGTTTCAGATATTGGGAGTGAAATCCAAAAAAAAAATAGTATTGCCAACTGGGAAAAAAAGCAATGTTAGATCGTATTTCTTTTTTCATTGTTTCATATAAAATTCAGAATCTTGATAATTTCAGAATAATTTTATAGTTTTCAAGCTCGAATTAATAAGCACAAAGTTTCGACAGTGGAATTATTGAAGAATTATAATTTTCAACCCGAAACGTATTAACTAGACAAAGGCTATTAATACAATCATTGAAATGATACAGATTTTTGAGGAATACCTTTACATAATATCTTTTTTTTGTATCATCCTTTTCTCCAGTTTTTGAAAATCATTATATGCCAGTTATAAAACAAAAGCTGCATGGAATCATTACCAACTGTCATCTTGAAATAATGAAGTTTTTTTAAGGTGTTTTTTCCGGCATTTCATTCACCAAACAAAGGTTAGGGCTTTGACAATATCGTCTATAGTTTCATGTCGATGTCATTCAATCAATTGTTGGTACGGGCATATTCAAAATTTCCACAAAATTAAAGAATGGATGCTATTGATAATCCTGAATCGAAAATAGAAGATGGAGCATCGTGTGTAGTATTATTTTCGGACCAAATTTTTTCTTTCACCGTTATCTCGAGTGTTTGACTTCAATCTTTCATATGCTAGTTGATATAATTTTTATTTTTGTCATTCAAGACTTTAAGGTCTAGGACAAAGAGTATATCGTAAGATATTAATATCGAAAGATGTCATGTGAATTTATTGCGGGAAAATGTGTATCATTTAATAATAATAATAAATAAATTTAATGACTGTAAAGAACGATGATGCATTTCCACTGAACCATCGGCTCACGTTCATCATTTTCTAGGATCTATCCTCGTTGTTCATATTCAACATGTTCATCTTCATAGTTCACTGGTACTGATTGTGAAATATTCCATAGTAAACAAAATTAATGATATACTTAAGTACATCGCAGTGTCCATGGAAATTCATTGATATATTTGAAAAAAAAACGACTATAAACTTTGAATTCTGAAAGATCAGAATACCTCCGATCTCCTACCGTTTTAAAAAAATATTTCTGGAGTTGAAGCCGAGGTTGAAGCTCTACGCGCAGAAGGATTCATTCCATTCATCTATAAAGCTCAACTGGTAAATTATCAGTATTTCAGATAGAGTTAATTCATTTTAGACCATGACCAGGCTCCATTATTAGAAAGTGAAAGTAAAATATAATTTGATCTGAGGTTTGTTTTGTAGCCAATTCAGAAACAGAATGATAGCTCTTTCTTTTTCGATTCTTTTCCTGAAACTACCACTCAATTTTGTGAGTTTCCTGAGAGCTGCAGTAGGACAACAACATCAACCAAACCTTGAAGAACGAACCAAAAGTGTCTCTGAATATGAACCGTCGCCGAACTCCAATAATTCTTTAATAAAGAAAGAGTATTAACTGAGAACACCTCATAGCAACAACAAATTTCGCAGAAAATGTGTGCGTGGCATAAAATAAAGTGTCGTTTTCAGCAACTCCGAAAATTAAACCTTCTATATTTCCAAGAAAATCAGAGTTCAGACTCACCTTGATACTGTCGTAGCATGCCGTGACCCTCCCGTTCTGCACCTCAACGTTGGCCGGCGGGTGTGCAAACTTGCACTCTGTGTCCGGTCTGGAGCACTTATTTCTCTGGAACTCCCTGCAGACCTCCAACTGGAGCCAGCGGGAATCCTTCCCGTTCAACAGGTTATTCATATTCACCATAGCGGCCATTTCTATCCGGATAAATCCAAATCGGTATCCTCAAAAAACGACAACGAAAAGTTCTTTTGGGCTGATCACAGACAATCTAAAACGCACGCCGTAAAAATTTCGGGTAATATATTTTTTTTTTGAATATTCAAGTTGAATTATTGTCCATTCTTGTTATTTTGTTTCGGTTGGAGGTAAAACACGACGACGTTCGCGAACAAACACACAATTTTCGAATCGTATATATAGAAAAATAAAACTGGGTCAGTTTTCCTCTTGAGTTTTCCGACTGATGCACACCACACAAGTGATAGAAGAAGCTCTAAAGCAGGTAGGCGATAAGCGAAGCGAAGTATTCAGGATTGGAACTCTCGACGGTGGATTTTAGCGCATCGTGTTCGGATCCTGCGTGTACTGTGGATGCTGCTGCGTCGATCTGATGTGGTGGACCTTCGTATGTGGCGCGGTCTGCAAAAGAAGCGAAAGCACAATTAAAACTGAGTGGTCTGCGTCGCCCCACCTGAAATAGTGGTGCGTTCATCGCGAGGAGCGAAAGGGGCGCGGCGTTGTCGCTTCTACGCGCCAATCGTAGAAATAGGGAAATAGGTTCGTGAGTGGAGGCGATAAGGATCGCGTTGACTCTCACGCCGTGTGGGTGAGAGTTGCGGTGACTCATTGTCGAGGATAATTTACAGGTCAAATTTAGAACAATTATTTTTTTCCGTGCCTTCCATGACGAACTGTCGAACATGTATTTATTTCGAGTTTTTACGGCATGATCGATAGTTTGACATGGTTGGGGTGGATTTTAATGCTCGAATATACACGTGTATTTTCATTAAGATGAACTACAAAGGGAAGTTATGCTATAGGAACAAGAAAGCAATGGTTTCACTTATGGATCTAAATAAAACACATTTTGGCAACATTTCTGTCAATTTTGTTGAGTGTTATCACAAATAGTTCACAAGGCAAACGGGATTTTTATGTTGATAATCCAGATATTGCATAAATGTTCCTGCAGGTCTGAGAAGAAATACAAGCCATAGTTTGAACTTAGATCAGAATTCATAGAAATAAAGAGACATTATGATCAAAAGTGCAACAATTAATTTCTTGTATGAGAAGAATGAAAATCCCATACCAATGTAAGACACATATCACTAAATACAGGATTATGTAGCTATTTCTATATGGCGGTCACCTATTCAGATGTTGACCCCGTCCAGCGCAGCTCAACTGACGTGACATCGATTTTGCGAGGCAAATAATCCCCCTTAGTAAATCTTTCGAAAGAATCAAGCTAGCGACTTTCAGGTCAGGTCGCGTTCATTAATGGGCCAAATAGGACAATCAGTTTCGAAGTTATAGGCATTTGAAATTTCTAAGTTATTTTCCTGACTTTTTAGGAATAACTTGAGTGATTCGATTGAAACTTGGCAGTTAGTTGAATTGTAACAACGCGCAAGTTCTTGCTCCCTCTTTTGTTGAAATCGTATCGGTACTAAATTAAAAAAAAATTTTTTCTTCAGAAACTATTTTTCATTAAAAAAAAAATCACTCGCTTCTTGAAACCTTCATATATCATAACAGGATACCAAATATAAGTTCGTTACGGTTATAATCCTCGGAGAATTGGAAGAAAATCTGCCAAATTACGTGGCATTTTCCTCGGTATCGCTGTTAAAAACTGTGTAAGTCGGACTCAACATTCGACTCCTTCATCAGAAAATAAATCATTATTGCCTGATGAAGGAGTCAGATATAGACTCTGAAACGTTACAGTTCATTTCGTTTATCGCTCTCATTATTCCGATATTATTTATTAGGCAACATATTCTCAAGAAACTGCCTCTGATAAACAGTTTGAATCCTGACGACTTCTTTTATAAATAACAATTTTACTCAATTGTTGATTTTGGGCGGATTTCACACCTTTTTGTAGGTTTTTTATGGGTTTTCACTCCCAATATCTGAAACAGAACTATTAAAAGTTAAATAAATTTTTTTTTTCATGAAAAACACCCTTGCGGATTGCAATATCAAACTATTTGTGAAGGGCAGTTTCTTGAGAAACAGATTGCCTAATTGACAATACAGAACAATACAAATGATAAATAGAGCTAACTTTGTCTTTCAGAGTATAAATGTGACTCTTTTTTAGATGCGAAATCCTCCCAAGAAAAAGCTTTAATCGATACTTAAAGGGAAAGTATGAGCTTTTTTCGATCGTTTGTTGCAGAAAATTTGAAGAATTTTATGAGAAATTATCACACAAAAATCAAAAGAAAATTATTCTTGCAATTTTCTCCTTTGTTTGATGGAAAAGTCAGAGATTTGTACTCTGAAACGTCACAGTTCGTTTTCTTTATCGTTTGTATTGTTCCTGTATTGTTCATTAGGCAACCCGTTTTGAAAGAAACTGTCCTTAACGAATAGTTTGATACTGCAATCCGCAAGGGCGTGTTACATGAAGAAAAACAATTTTTATTTCATTCAAAATAATTCTGTTTTCAGATATTGGGAGTGAAAACCTATGAAAAACCTAAAAATGATATCCTACCTACCAAAATGAGCTTTAATCGATACTTAGTAGTCTCGTTGAAAAGTATCCATTCGGAGTTATTCGAAACTCGGAGAAGCCAAATCGAGAGGAAGCGCACTCCCCTCAAACCATTCCAGTCGGAATATGATGAATTACGCGACGTATCGAATCAAACTTTTGAGGTCAATCGAAAATTAATAGCTTTCGATCGTGTAATAACTTTGTCCGTAGGTGGGTCGGCCGACAAGTAGACCAGAACAGAGCGTCGATATCGAAAACAACCGTAGATTAAATAATGTTCAATCTATCTGTTCGAAAGTTTCAGTTATTGTTAACTTGGAATGGATGCTGCAGTGAAGCTCTCTGTTCGACTTAAGTGAATTGGCTTGTTGCAGAGATTCGTAGTTGAACGACAATGGCTCTGCATTATACGGAGAGTTTCAGGGATGAACATAACATCTTGGAATAGGAAGATTCGGGGACAGATGTTGAGATATATAGAATTAGAAGTTTCCCTATTTTCTCGAGTACGCGATATTTCCTATGAAATAAACATATTCCGCAAAGCTTGCTGTTTTTAGCGCATGTTTCGTCTTAATGTCTGTCGGCTTCAATTTTGAGCCGAAAACGGTCTCAATCGACTAAATTGGATTCATTGGTGACAAATCCGGTGTCAAAATAGATCGACTCAAAACTTTCAGGCAAGGTTGCATTTCAAAATGCGACGGTTGAGTTCATCAATGGGCGAAATCGGTCAAATGATTGCGGAGTTAGTAGGATTTGAAATTTTGAGGTTATTCCCCTGATAATTCAGGAAATACGCGTAACTTTTTGAGATACTTCGATGATTTTGTACGATTAGGAACTCGAAAAAAAATTCCAATATGTTTTCGAAAAACTATCTTTTTCCGGAAACCCTCATCAGATTTCTGGATTACAATTCAACCTGTATTTTTGCAGATATTGGGAAAATAAAATTTTGAATGGGTATATCTCCGGAAGCATTGGGTGGATTTTACCCATTTACGAATTGGGCCTTTTTAATTAATGTTCAAACCTCCTCCACAAATATCCACTTTGTAAGTGTGTTAACGATCGGCCGTAAGTAAAAAATTCGAGCATGAAAAAAATTATAACGCTCTTGTCACAAGAACAACCTCACAAGGGGGATTCAAGAACGTAATTTCACATATTTTTTCCCAATATCACCAGAATTTATGGTCGTACTAGAATGAAATTTGTTACACTTCTGTAAGATATGATGTTTAAGGTATGAGCAGAAGTTTTTTTCGGATTCAATGAATTTCTTCAGAATTTACTGACAGTTTGATCTCAAAGAAATTCCGTGAAAATTTGTGCGCTGTAATGCTTCAACTGAATCTCAGTTTTCAGTTCAATCGCTTGGGTAGTTCCTGAAATATCAGGGAATTAATCTCAAAACTTGAAATGACTATAAATCCAAAACAATTCGACCAATTTGTACCATTAACGAACTTAACCTGCGCATTCCAATGCGTGACCTAATCTGAAAGTTTCAAGTCGCTAGCTCACTTCGTTCGACAGTTATCATGTCGTCAGCCGGCCAGACAGAATCGATCTTGACACTGGATTCGTCATCGGTGAGTCAAACCTAGTCGTTTGAGACCATTTACGGTTCAAAATTCAAAAATAACAGACATTTGGACAAAAGGAAAGCACGCTGTCACCCAGAACATGCGCGCAATAAATATCATTCGAATACTGAAATTTCTCGAGTTTTTCTTCAGACTCTAAGGAAATTTTTGCAATAATGATAATGTTATTTTGGATATTCTGTCGCACATCTTGTCGTTGGAAAAACTCGTTGGACATCAATGCAGTTCGGTTTATTTTCTGAAAAAACGACAATTCACAGCAATATGACATGAAAATTCCTGAACAAACTGAAGTTTTTTCTGTATAATTTCGGGCCTCCACAGAAGAAAATGGCGAACAAATCCCCCACACGAGAAGCGGAAAAACTGGAGAGGATTACTTATACATCGTTTCACCAATATCTAGAATAAATTCAATCTGCCCGATAACTTCTCATCCCAACGGCTTATCCTATAACATGATGATTTATTTTCGGAGGCTGTATTTTTCGTAATTTATCCTATAACGAATGGCGCTCCAATAATGTGGAAAATCCGTGGAAAACATGTTGTAGTTAAATAAATAAATATCGGGTTTTGACATCGATATACAATGAATCTGAAATTGTTGGACCCTTGTTGCTCTCTGTTCATTATGGTATTATGGGCATATTCGTACATTATTTCCAGATAATAAATAAATAAAATTCGATCAAAAAAACTTCATTTGAAATTTTAATATCGTTTATTTCATACAAGGTGTATCGTGAATATGGTGTCGAATTGAAATACCTAGTATGTCTAGTAATCAATTGATTTTCATCCAAAAAATCAAATCGATTTCAGCTTGATTCGAAATTTTAAGCAGATAAGAATTTATAGAATCAATAAAGTAGAGGGTCACACCTATTTAAGTATTCAACTACTTCTTCGTAAGTTCAAAATATCTGGATGGTTAAACGTCAAAACTACACTTCCAAATGGTGAAAATTCACTTTTCAATAAATAAATATGTTCGCGGAGTTCGGAAAACACATAATTTTTATTCTTCTCGATTCAAAACCATCAACAAGACAAGGAAATGTGCCCACTGAAGAAAATATGGCTAAACAGCGATGAAATCTGGTTCTAACAAGGCGGCACAACCTGCCATATAGCGCGCTCAAATAGTAATTCATTGCAAATTTAATTTGGTGACAAATTCATCTCCCGAAGTGGTGCCTCTAGTTCATGCGACTTAAAGCCTCTCGATTATTTTCTATATGGGCCCACGTTAGATCACTGGTTTATGCAGAGAAACCTGTAACTCTTGAAGCATTGGAAGCCAATACTCAAGTCACCGTTGACGCCATACGTCCAGATTTATCGAAAAAAGTACTGGAAAATTGGACTGATTGAATGGACTGCCATAAAATTACCTTCCAGATTTCAATAATTGAAAATCCATACAACAATTTTTATTCTTGGATTATCATTTTGAGTTCTTGAGCTCAAAAAAAAATAATGCCTAATTCGACTTCCTAATACAGTCTGCAGTTCGAAACCACGAAAAAGAGAGACTTGAGAAACACACTCTGAGATGTACGCACCTAAACATCTCAAAAGTGACGTAGATAATACATGTAGGAACTTTTATTATAACTGACAATTATAGACGACGACTAACTCAATAGACTAATAGACCGAATTATACAGAAGTCACGTCATCGTTCAAGTATTCAACGGTCATTATAATTCACATTTGTTTATCTCAATCACCGATGAGCCTCATTCATGTGTGAGTTGTGTAAGCATATTATGGATTTTTTTGAGTTTATATTTGCAGAAATTATTCAGAGTTGTGATAACGAATGAATCATAGGATAACAGACAGAAGATGGGGAAACTCAACAACTTCGAACCAGATAGGAATGCAGCAATGAAAAAAACTTAGAAAAGCACTGCCGTGAATGCAGCAGCTTTTGGGCGCATGTTCAATGGAGATGACCGCTTTTTCGGCAACGAATTTGAAGATACGCGCAAAGCTGCTGCTTTCACTGCACTGGATTTCAATCAATTCGATCCAATGGAAATATTAGGAACATCAAATTTTGAATGGATATATCTACGGAATCATTGGGCGGATTTCACCCATTCACGAATTTGACCTTAGTAATTACGCCCCAAACCTATTCTACAAATATCGAGTTTCTAAGTCGTTTCTTCTGGAAGTTGTTTACCTACCGTAAACACAATTACTTCCGAAAGAAGAACTTAGGAACTCTATATTTGTAGAGTAGGTTTGGATCTCAATAATGAAGGCCGAATTAGTGAATGATTTCGCAGATATACCCATTCGGGATTTTATTTTCCCAATATTTCCAAAGATACAGATCAGATCGAATTGAAATCCGATACTTTATCGAAAAATGACAGTTTGAAGACTCATTCGAAATTTCATGATGATAATATGCTAAGGATCATGGAATATTGAATATTTGGATAAATAAATTTTTTTTTCGAAATGCTCTGATGATAAGATCACCACAAAATTCCGCATACGATTGTCAATCAGTATTTTCAAACTAGCCGCCAAGTTCCATCATGATTGAATCAGTAGTTGAGTTATTTCGAAAAAAACAACGATATCCAAGAAAGAACACGCAATTTCACATATTTTTTCGAAATATCTCAAAATTTATTATAGAATGGAACTGAAATTTGGTGCACTACTGTGAAATATAAAGCTTAAGGCCTGAGCAAATTAATTTTCCGAATAAAGCGGATAGTTTCCGAAAAAAAAAATTTTGAAAAAAAATTTCGAAATAATTTTTTTTTCAATTCACTGACAGCAGGATCCCAACAAAATTCCTTGAAAAATTGCGAGTCCCTATTGTCAAACCATGTGCCAAGTTTCAATCCAATCGCTTCCGCAGTTTTCGTAATATCAGGCAAGAAGCCTCAAAACTTCAACTTTTGGCATTTAATTTTCAGCAACAATTGCTCAAAAAGTGGAACATACTGAAAGCATAGAAAATCCAAAAAACAAATACATTCCTATGAGAAAATTAAATATCTTCCATTGAATCCGAATGTACAATCTTCTAAATATCCTGAAAATATTCCTGGGAACTTCATTCAGCAGAAGAAAGTACATTTTCATCGGGCGCATCGAATATAATGAAATCTGGAATAAATCCATAATTCATAAACATACTCATCCTCCCGTGTGATCTCAGCTGGGAACGAAGACCCGATAAAACATACCAAGTTATGTAAATACGAAATTCCATGATTACATGCCGGTTCCCGAAAGACGCGCTCAAATTATTCAAAAACTTCATTGTACGTATCGAAGAAAGTTGCCCCATTTGCATCTCGGCAACAATTAAATCAATTATTCACCCCGATTTCTTCGAGTATTACCTTGACCGTAAGAACGCAAACAGGTCCAGCAGTCACATGGTCGTGCACAAATTTTTTACTCGATCTTCTACCCCCCTTAACTCTTTAGTTTCTTATTGATATTCAAAAAATCGAAAACCGGGAAACTGGCGCTCGGACAATGCCTCTGGACGAGAAGAAAGCGAAAGGGTTAGGGGATGCCGTCTTTCACTTCCCTTAATCTTATGCAAAAATGGGATTCTGTTCGGGCGATGACCGGTTTCTCGGGTCCAGACATCTGTTCCAACGCCGCGCTCGTAGCTCGGACCTCATCTCGTGCGGCTCTCCTCCGCTGCGACGTTGCCGCTACTCCTATCGCAGGATCTGAACTGTTTGCGAGCGGAATTATCGGTAGTCGATTGATTGGAAATTATAATTTGAGAGAAACTCATAAGTAGACCAAAAATCTAAGTTTCAATTGAGATTAATAGAGATCATCTAATCGTGAACACAATTCCTTCCGAAAGAGACAAATAAGCGAAAGAAACAACCAAGAAATTTGATATTTGTAGAGTAGATTTAAAAATTGATTCCGAAGAATGGGTAAAAGTCACTCAATGATTCCGCAAATATACCCAAAGCCCAATATATACAAGTCAGATTGTATCGAATTTAAATTCAGAACTCGATTGAAAAATTATAACATGAAAGTTAATGAGGAATTTCATGAGGATATTATGATTAGAAGATCGCAGAATATGGAATATTCAGAAAAGAAAATTGTTGATTTTTTGAATGTTCCAATGACATGATCATCACGAAATTCTGCACAGAGTTGAGCGTTAGCCTTCGCAAACTAGTTACCAAGTTTAATTCTGATTGGATCAGTATTTTTTCGAATTATTTCGAAAATAACGATACCGGGAAAAATTCCACGAAATTCGACATACGTTTTCTGAATATTTTCGAAAGTTGAGGACGGATCATAATGAAAATCGGTTCATTCATTGTGAAGTATAGGGTTCCACATACGTGCGAATTTTTTCCCAAAGCTGATTAAAACATTTAAAAAAAATCTATTTATCATTTGACCCATTAACGAACTCAACTGCGCATTTTGAAATGCAACCTACCCTTAAAGTTACAAGTCGACAGGATTCTCCGTATTCACACAATGGGGGTTTTTCCTTCAAACGAAACTGCAGTAATTTTCAAGAAAAACCTTTAGAACATCACATTTGAAACATATAATTTCAATTTTATATTTTTAACTAAAACTGAAAAATAAAAATGGGGATTTGCATTTAAAGGGATTTGTCTTGAGTGCACGATATGGCAACGTCGAATTCAGCTTTATCGGAAACAAAAGCATGCTGAATGTGTTACTTTGCTTAGGAAAACAGAGATAGCTATACTTCGATCTGGTTAGAGTAGAAGACAGCGACCAAGGAATAGAAAAAGAAGAGCACAGACTGTCATACTGTCATATTACTGACTAATCGCAAACGGAAATTGTTTGATTATATTGGCAAAGAACGCGTGTGTACCATAGAAAAGGAATAAATATTTCATTATTCTATAGCAGAAAAAGCTTTTCTACTAAACACCGTTGTCACTTCGTGCATGTCTGGCAAATCCCAAACCCCAATTTTGAAATCTGATTTTGAATACTTTCTGAAGGTAATTTGGGAAAATGATGAATCAAGCCCATAATAATTATGTTCAAATTTGCATTTGCAGTAATAACCCAAATTCAGGAGGACCCCCATTGTGTCTAGGGCCGGCCGGCCGGCCAAAACCGATTTTGACACCGGATTTGTCATCAGTGAGTCCAGTCTAGTCGTTTGAGATCATTTTCGGGAAAAACTTAGAAAGTTACAGACATTTGAACAAAACGATAGCACGCTGTTCTCCAGAACATGCGCGTAAATTTCATATATTGACTGACCATTTTTGATTAAACCAAAGGTTATTAAAGATCAAAGTTAACTAAACAAACTAGAAGAATCTCGACAAAATTTGTGGATCAGCTTTTAAAAAGATCAATTTCATGTACACTCCCGACAATATGTGTTAGGATCATTGAAAGAGCTTCAAAATACTTCAGCGTAACATTAAAAAAGATGTGCGAATATCTTTCGATCGCTTCAGAATTCTCGGATGGAATTTTCTGCCGGTCACATGACCTGAAATTTTCCGAATTGTATCACTCGGTTGGATCAGACCACGGTGCACATCTGTTTGTTTAGTCGAGATGCGTTCGAATGCAACCAGAGCGTTATTTCGTAAGACTTGATCCAAAAATATCGCGACACTGAAATCCGAGAATGCATTCCAGACGATCCGAAGCACTCCTAGGAATGGCTATAAATCAAGACTGGGGAGAACGAGAAGTTCTTTGAAAGTTTTTTCAGTACCAGTGCAATGTAAGATCTTAGCCGAACATATCCTCTTAATGAATTCGTATATTATTAATCTTTTGAAACAATTTTGCTGTGAATGAACTGAAAATCGAAATATGTATGCCGGTCGGAAATTAATATTTTTTCCACAATCATTGTCAATTTTCAAAAATCGATAATGCGTCGATTGATAACAAAAAATTCTCAGAATGGAACGAGTGCAATAGATATTATCTAATCAATTTTGGAGCTCAATTGCCAAGTCCGTATCAGCGAATGGGTGAAATTCACCCAATGATACCACAGATACATTCATTGCTAACGTTTCTCTAATATTTTTGGAAATGAAGATTTCATTTTATTGAAATCTACGGCTTCGTTGAAAAACTAGGGCTTGAAATTCCATACAAAATTTCAGCGAAATTGGCCCAAAGACCTTCTTTTTCGTGTTATCTATAAAAATGCATATCGCACAGGCAGATTCGAACTCTGATTTTACACACAGAAATAAAAAAAAATCATGTAAAATCTACCATAAAATATAGAAAATCTACCTTTATTTACGAAAGCTTAAACACACAATGGTGCACAGAGTCGGACATAATTGAGTTTGACACGAAATCTTCATCAATGAGTTCAATTTTGATTTTTTATTGCCAATTCCGGGTAAAAATTCCAATATCTCCAAAACTATGACAATTATGACACTCTTATTCATAGTGCATTGGGAATTTTCCTATAAGTATCGATTGAAGCTTATTTTGGAAGGATTTTGCATTATTTTTTAAGTTTTTATGGGTTTTCACTCCCAATATTTGAAACAGAACTATTAAAAATTAAATAAAAATGTTTTTTTTCATGAAAAACGCCCTTGCGGATTGCAGTATCAACTATTTGTCAAGGCAGTTTCTTACAGAAAAGATTGCCTAATACAAACAATACAAACGATAAAGAAAAAAAATGTGACGTTTCAGAATACAAATCTGACTCTTTCATCAGACAAAGCAGAAAATTTCAAGAATTATTTGAAACTTTTATCACATTGACAGTTCTGAGAAAACATAGCAACACAGATTTATTTGGTTTGAAAGTTTTTTAATTCTTTCTCCTTTTAAAGTAAATTCAGCCAAATAGGGTCAATTTCCACTCGAATTTCTACACTCTCCATTTATCAAAATGCAAGTGGACTCTTTGATTTTTCTTTTCAAATTATCTGATTCCAATATCAGTATTTTTGTATTGTCCCAATCTATCATGTGATTTTTCTGTCTGTCTGATGAAGTAGTCAGATTTGTACTCTGAAACGTCACAGTCGTTTTCTCTATCGTTAGTATTGTTCCTGTGTTGTTCATTAGGCAATCTTTTCTGCAAAGAACTGCCCTTGACAAATAGTTGATACTGCAGCCCGCAAGGGCATTTTTCATGAAAAAAAACATTTTTATTTAATTTTTAAAAGTTCTGTTATAGACATTGGGAGTGAAAACCCATAAAAACCTAAAAAAAGGGAATTTTTCACACAAAAAACATTCCTATCCGAAAATATCGTTTTCAAATCCTATCACAAACAAAAACTTCCAAACAGAACATCATTCCATTAGGTCTTTTCAATTTCAGCGCAGTTTTTTTGATTTTTTTTCAACTTCCGTTCATTATCTTCAACCTTAATTCGATTATAATAATAATCATAATAATAATACCTTTATTTAATCCTTTGTGACACAACATGGTGTATAGGACAAGTCAGAATAAGAGTTATAATAAAAAATAACATTGAAAGTTAAGTAACCAAAGAGTCACACAAATATTCTTGTACAGAGTAGAAGCCTTTTATTTTACTAAAATAAGGTTCTTGACTTCTTTTTTGAACATTTTAGAATTCAGGGATTTAATAGGAGGTGGTATAGATGGTTGAACTATTTGATGCTTCCATACATAGGAGAGCATTCAAATCTAAGTCCTATGTTTAGGAAGTAAAAAAGTTTGAGAATTTCTGGTTTTATAGCTATGATGTTCTGACAATTTCTTCCATTTGCAGTTGTTATCCTTGGCATATAGCAAACACTTGAAAATATAAAAAGCAAAGTTAAAATTTCATTTTCAACCAAAACTGGCTTGCACGAATCCATCGAATTAAGCTTGAATATTGCACGTATAACCCGTTTCTGTGCTATGCATACTCTGGAGATGTCAGTACAGCTACCCCGGAACAAGATGTTATACGAAAGATGACTATACACCAAGCTAAAATAAGCATTCATCAAACAGCTTTTGGGCAGAAAGTATGAGCTCTCAACCTTTTGCATAAAACGTCAATATGCGTTATCCATTTTAAATTCATATCGACATGGATTACAAGAAATTTAGTCGACTCAGATGTTGGGATAGTGTTGTCACGAAACTTTTTGTTGAATGCTCCAATTCTATTATTTTTCAAACAAAATTGAACGCGAACAGTCTTGCTTATGTTCACCATAAGATGGTTAAGAAGATACCAATTTACAAAATCCTCTACAATAAATTCACAGGCTTTCTGGAGCTTCTCAAGACCTCCTAGAGGCATCATCTGCGAATAATGTTGATAAAAAACATGCTAACCACAAAGGCAGATCGTTTATGATTCACGAGGATAACGAAATTTATATTCACTCCTGAAGAATTTATTGTTTCTTCAAGAAATTGTCTAATGTTAATATTTCTTTACTTATTCGAGGTAGTGACATTCATTATGATCGAAAAAAAGCTGTTTCGAACTCACGTCACATTTTCGATTCCAACTCCGGTGTAAACGTAATCGTGCTCTTCTCTTTCCCTTATTGCCTCCGAATACGGTGGTAACTGGATTTCGCGGCAACACGTTTCGTCTTATTTACGAGATATTCCGGCCCCGAAACAGCCGCCCACGACCGCATCTAGACCCGCGAATCCGGGACCGTAAGTTATGCAAGGAAATATAATTCGAGTATTCGCGGTTCGCCGATTTAGGACATAAATGCTAATTTGCCGTTTGAACTCGCCGCCATTGAACCCGCCGCCACTATCGGGCGGCGCCGTTGAGAAACTTATGTCTACCTTTCTTTATGTTTGGTCGAGATGGTGTGAAAGTCCACGGCATGGTAGATTATGGACGTTATCGGAATACTCGAATTGTGAGAGTTCCCGAAAGTTATGAAGACCAGAAAAGTGTATTCGAATAATTATTTCACCGTTTAATTATTATTTTGAGTTCTCTCAGATTTCGAAAACCTTACAAAAATTACTCAAATCTTCAATGTCTTATTATCCAAGTTTCTCGAATACTTACTAGCTTCGAAAGCTTGATGGTAGTATTCGAGGTTTTCACTCATCAAGGTTTTCACTGTTGAAAATTGAGGAAAATTATTTTTCATGGAAAACGCCCTAGCAGATTGCAGAATTGAACTTTTTGGTCAGGGGCAGTTGTTTGAAAAACAGGAACAAAACAAACGATAAACAAAGCGAACTGTGATGTTTCAGAGTACAAATCTGACTTTTTCGTCAGGTAAACGAGAGAACTTTCAGAATTATTTTCTTTTGATTTTTCGTCTTGCAAGACAATTGACATTTTTGCGCGCATCTTCTAGAGGAACAGCGTTTTGTACAAATGTCTGTAATTTTCGAATTTTCAGCCGAAAATGGTCTCAAACGACTAGGGTAGATTCTCTTACTCACAATTTTTCTCTTCAAATTATCTGGTTCCGACGTCAGTATTTTTGTAATGTTCCAATCTATCATGTGATTCCTGATGGTCGAAAATTCATGGTTCGCTATTTATTCATATATTGAGATAGATTGAGAAAATATGTAAATACTGCTACCGGAACCCGATTATTTCAAATCAAATTGTCTTCCTGCAATTTGTTGAATGGAGAATGTAATCTTGTTCTGTAGAAATTAAGTTCGGATTTTTTGAGATTTTAATGAAGAATTTTCTGATTTTCTCAACATACAGGATGTTGAATCTCAGCTTGACGAGAGTCCCGTTTTCCTGTAATACGGACCTAGAATTTTTCAATTATTCGAATTTGATTTGATTGAACTGTATACGTGAATCATAAGTTCCATTTATGAACGGACTATATTGGGTGGTTCCGAAGTTATGAGAAATTTTTATGGGCTCATCTAAGGTAGCTCTACCTCAGGATACCGTACACAGGGAGAAAGGATCTCTTCAATCAAATATAAAAATATTCTCGAATTAAATAATCTTCCCCCGAGAATAATAATTTGAAATTGAACAATATACTTCTTTTCTCAACTCATTCTGTTGTTTGCCTGTTTACATGAATTTTCATGAATCGAATTTAGTTGAACCAAAACATGCGTTCTCTTAACTTTAGAAAACAATTTCAGCTAATCATAGTTCTCTTGGATCAAGAATATCATTTCTTATTTAATGTGTTCTGATGTCGAAAGCACGTACACGTGACCCCTCGACCAGTAAGTAGTATTAGCGCTGAAGACGCGTATGGAATGTAGAATCGCAGAACATAAATATGGATATATAGATATCAAGCAACGCCAAGGCCGCCATAGTGAAAAGTGAACAAGTGTGTTTGTGTTTTTGATGGTATATCATGAATTTGGTGTAAATGGAGAACCACTTATCAATATCGAGGGAGAATAAGTTTGATTACTCGAGAACAAAGTTTGAATTGAAATATGTGGGTACATGGCTTCATGCATGTGTATTATGCACAAAAATTGTCACACGTATACCTACATTCGTGAACTCCAGACTGCACAATTTTATTTTAGATTGGAGGTCGCGAGTAAAAATAGTAACCAAGCAAATTGTTTCGAAAGACTTCTGCTCATTGATCTTCGAAACCCTGTTCCCAAAAAACTTTCATGTAAGAAGGTGATCCTCCATTTCCACCTTATTTATGATTTATATCTTCAAAAATGATTATGAACGACTTCTTAATATAACATACATTTTTAGTATTTGGGAGCCGCTAATTGCAGCGAACATATTATATTATATTGGTGAAAGAAATTGAAATCTTCTAGATAAATGTTTCCAATCCAAAAATGAGAAATCTTACATTCGTATCATAGCCATAGTATTTCCGAATGAAAATATGAAACATATGAAGCAAAAATATCCAGTAATTGTTGTAAGATTTCTCATTTGGACCAACCGTGATTCCGCTCTAATCAAGAGTATCATTGTTCACATGGGTCAAGAGTATTTCATCGAAAAATCAAACTAATATTTGGTTGGACCTATTCAAGAATACCATTCTTCTGAACGAATGCGGTTACAAATTGATTTTAGAGAACCTTTCTCTCGGTGTATGTTCATTTATTATTGAAACACCTTGTATATATCGGAAGTTATTGTGTTCACGATATCGACTCACAAAAATAACTAACGATTCCAAAGATACCGAATTGTAACCTATATAACGCTGAATTCAAATAATATCCAAAAATGGTTATGCAGCACAATCAAGATAATGTTGATAGTAAAATCACGCAAACAGAAAAAAAATCTGATTAACATGACGAGTTCTCGGAGATGACACGAAAACCGCATATGTAGAGAGAGAGAGAAAGAGAGACAAGCGAGATTACTCGAAATGTAAGAGCATAATCACATTTCTGTCACGTACTCGCCAATATAGCCGAAGTTGACCATATAAATATTGCTTTGAATGAGTCACCGTCCCACGCAGTCCTCAGACCGGCCCGAAGCTACATCATCCGTCTCTATTTATCAACTTCTCGGGCATTAAACACACAAGGACGTACGGTCGGGATACAATAATGGCTAATTCTAATTCCGAGAAACTTGATTAGTGCGGTGCTGCGGCCGTCGACCGTGCGGCATGCGCGGTGACGGTTAGCGGCACTGAAAGTTTCCGAATACCGATGTGCAAAATCAATTAGACCTGGAATTTCAGGTTTTTGGAAGTTTTTCACATCGAAAATTTACACGACCTCTGATAAAGTAACAAGATGTCTAGGAGAGTGTTCTCGGTAAACCCGCAAATTTTCCGGACCCGAAGATATTCTATGAATATTTGGATCGATGAAAGCAGTTGAGTTCTGAACAAAAAATCTGCAGTCATTAGCTTCGTTTTGGTTCCGAAATTCAGAATTGTCCTAGAACAGTTCTATAACTGCGCTGTTCGATTCGGAACTATTCTAGAACAGTTCTAAGGGCGAATTGCACCGTTTTCGTCTTAAGTTAAGCGACGATAAACTTATTAAGCTCTAGTTCGGCTTGCACCGAGGCTGAATGTAACTAGATTAAAGTTAATCTACAAATCTGTTTACTTCCTCATGAATTGGTATACTTGTGACTAGCTTCATGTTGTTTATTTTAACCCTAATTGATGAAAATATTTTAATTCAAAAGATGGGTTCTACCATATTTTCATAAGATATGAAAAATCAAGATGCATCTATTGAAAAACCCACCGAAAAAATATATCTGACAGACTTTATAGCTTCCATAAAAATATTGCATGTAACTTTCCCGACTTGTTAATTATCATTAAGACTTGGGATCTCTTACTACAGACCTGTGCTCTTACTTCTACATCAGGCTTTAAACATTATTCAAATTTATAGTTATATACTCAAGTAAACTTATATTTTGTAATATCATAAGATTGGAGCTTCTGCATGGAATTAAAATCCTGACGTTTGTAAAATGAATAAATAAATAGTATTGATTTATCCGAAACGACTTTCGGATAAGGAACGGCTTACCTAAGGATAGAATTTCTATTGAATCATTTTGTTCGTAATAAGTATATTATGAATTGAGTTAATTTTGGGTCGAATATAATGAAAACTCTAATGTGAGATCCGCAGAATAAAAAGTATTCTATATAAATATTGAAGTATCATGTATGGATGTATTGACGAAGGTGTACGTTTGAAGATCGACTAACACGAGGATACAATTTCTTTTACATTAATTCGTCTGTAGTAATATTTTGAGTCCAGTTAATATATAATCGAGGAGAATGATAGCACAGAGACAGCACATGCACAATGATAAAGTAGTATATGATAGCTTTCTACGTAATACATCACTAAATAAAATAGTACTGAGGAATCTTCATGAAACTAAGGTTTTTCATTCCAAATATGTCTTCGATTTCATTCTGCTATTCGCTCTTAGAAATAAATAAGCATATCATTGTAACTTTATCATTTCAAATAGTTGGAGGCTTTTAAGAAATACCATTGAGTTTACGAACTCAATGGAAATACTGATGTTAATTCTCCATGCTTTAAAAGATACGAATCAATGCCCACCGATGTCATCTCTCTATATAATTTTTCATGAATATCATCTGAAATTCAATAACTTTTAATCAAAATTTGATTATCAAATCCATTAACTCGTATGAGTTCTTCATGAATGTCCAATGCAAAAAAAAAATGTAAACAAACTGGAGGTTACGTCCAGAAAAATGTCAAACTTGTGCGAAAGTAGGGTTAGATTTCGAAGCCTACCATTAATCCTTCTTGTAAACCCCCAAATTCCAGGGCTTAAATTTAACAGTCAGTTAAGGCCATTAAACGAGGATTTCGTGACGGTGCAAGATAATTTTTTACCTAAACCTTGGTTATGGTCTTAATCTATGGTTTTGTAATACGGTGCAAGTGGCCCTAAGGGCAATGAAACTAAACCATGATTTAGTTCGGGTTCTCGTGGGAATCGTAGAGGAAAAAAAACTTCTGCCAGTGTTCGATGGTAGAAAAGAGGAATGTTAATCATTTCTTTTTTTCCTGAATTTTTTCTTTATTATATATAGTATATATTCAATTGTATTTTAAAATGAACCAAAACAATCTGAAGTAATACATGAGCGTTTTAGAGAAAAAGTCATTCGAAACATTATTATTCAACAGGGATAGGACTTTTGCTCTAAGACATATACATCCCGGGTGTGGACAATATCGCCAATATCGCAGTTTTCTGAATGAATATTTCGAAATGCAAGTGGCTTGATACGGCTGCTCGCATTTCAGAATTTTCTTCAGAAAAACTTGGAATCCCGTTATAATATTTACTAACCGATATTGGCCTACAATCATAAAAATGGTGTTATTCCACTTCTCACTTGTGGTACTCGCGACGATGAAAGTTGTAGATGCAAAATTTTCCGGGGAAGAAGTAAGAAATCTCCTGACTTCACCTCGGTAGGTGCTCAACAGACATTTTACTCGAATGCATTACTCTGAATTGACAAACCTATGAAATCGTTGAACATATTTCATTATATTTTCGTGAAATTCGCTCCGGCGAACAAATGTCCCGAAAAACATCAACTCGGACATGTCATACGTGGAATTCCAAATAACTACCCTGTCAAAAGTATCGGGTGTATATCAACAAAGAACCTCACATTAGCCGGCCACTCTCGCTTTCAATCGCCCCAGCTAGCTCTCACAAAAACGGCGCTCGAACAAGAGGGAAGCGAACAGCTCGAAAAAAGGATTATTGGGGGAGTTAATACAGCCGGCACTGACTGCGACGAAAAATGCCCGCGGCGCACCTGACAAAAAACGCCGAAATAACCTCTCTCCGCATCGGGTACGTCGTCGGTAACCTAAAATTATCCGGAAGTTCTCTTGGATATGTCCTCACTTTTATCGACATGCAGCTTTCCGAGATGAAGGTGGGAACGGGATGTTTTTTGTCTAGACACGATTTTGTTACGTGAGGGAGTTGATCGTAGATCGTCAATCGGGTCGGTTCTTCGCACTTTTAGGTATAAAAGCGTCAAAATTATGGAACAAATTCCTTTTCTCAGAAGAAAAATATTTGGCAACAAAATCCTTTAACATGCTAATTTTTGTTTCACTTTTACCAAATTTGTATGCATTTTTGAAGGATTTTTGTTGCACCCTGTGCCATCCCCATCAACCCTCTAAACTTTTTGAATAGGGAAAGTGGGTCATGTGGTATTTTTTTCGCAAGGTCTTTGTATCTTCTTAAAGGCGTGCAGGAATTTTCAAGAAAAAAATTTTTTTTTAAAATTAGTTAGTTCAAAGAGGTTTCAAGTATGTGCACTTTGTCATGACTAATTTACTTTGAGACGATGGTACCTGATGGAATTTGTCACCGAATGGAAGTCGACCAATACAGTTTTGTTAATACACAACTTTCAACCCCTACGAACCCTTTAATGGAGAAAAAAAAATTAAAAATTACGTAAGGAGGTTGACAGTTGTGCATGAACAGAGCTGTAATGGTCGACTTTCATTCGGTGACAAATTTCATCAGGTACCATCGTCCCAAAGTAAATGAGCCATGACAAAGTGCACATACTGAAAACCTCTTTGAACTAACAAATTTTTCAAAAAAAAAAAGCCTGTGAAGAAGGTAAAACTTTCGCAACATTCGTTCAGATCATAGTCAGCAAATTTTGAAAAATAGTTTTTCGCGTATTTTTTTTTTCGGAATCCATTCATCATATTCGAGAGAAATCTTGCTCACACCTTGAACTTCATATTTCACAGCAATCTATCAAGTTTCAGTTCGATTCGATTGTAATGTTTTGAGAGATTGAGAAAAATATGTGAAATATGTGGTTTTGTAACAGGTCTCGAATCTGAACATTCTGCTTGAACATTTTATTTGTGCTCACATACTTTTGTGTTTATTGCTGTTTATTTTCTCCACTATTGTTTCCATATTTGTTGTATGTTCAACGTTTTACATTTCTATGAGTTCAGAGGCTTTTGCCTCTACTCTGTAATTCCTTTTAATAATAATTATAATAATAATAATAATAATAAAAATAATAATAAATTCCGTAGTTTTTTCTCGTTATCGTTTTTTCTTCTGGAATAACTGGAAATATACCTATTCAATCATGGTGAAACTTGCAGACTTGAAAAGGCTGATGCACAACCTTCTGCAGAATTTCGTGATGATCGTGTTATTGAAACAATTTGAAAATAAAAAGTTCAAATTTATTCCTCCCCTGAATGTTTCAAGTCCCTAGCTCTTTTCATTCTCAAGTTACGTAATTGATTTTGACATCGGATTCTTCTTCAGTGAATCAAACCTAGTCATTTGAGACCATTAACGGCTAAAAATTCGACAATCACAATGCTCTAAAAAGGTTCATCAAAACATTTGAAAATTTTTTTGAAATTTTGTTCTTGTATTTTCTGACATTACGATCTTCGCGGAATTTATCCTCAATTTGTTCATCGAAATTCTACAACGAACAATGAAATATAAATCCGATCGCGTTTTTCGTGGGATATTGCGGAAAAAACCTGATATATTCAAATGAGTACAACTCCGAAACTCCTTGGCCGATTTTGTCCATGAAGAAACTTAACTTTTGTATTGGAACACGCAACCTACCCTGTAAGTTTCAAGTCGCTTGACATCAGATTTTTTGTCATTGAGTCCAATCTCGTCATTTTCGGATCATGAAACACGTTGCAATAGATTTACAATATCTCACCCGGAAATTTTAAAAATATCTAAAAGATTCCTTAGACATCAAACATTTGACTATATCTTAAACTCCCTCACAAAAATCCACTCAAAAGTTAACCCTCTTCCAGGATTTTCCCTCATCCATCCAGTTCACCCTAAATGCGAACGATGCCCATCACAATTCTCTGAATAACGAATGGAAAGGACGTTTCTGCAGGACACCTGACAACATCTCCTACGTGTTTATTCCTCCTCGAATCTACCTAAATATATTTCACCGGTCCATTTTCCGTTGACGCTAGATCCGTCGAAATCCAGACTTACGACCTACGAGAGAAGAGCTGTACACATAAAAATCCTCGATAACGCTCTTTTCTGTACAGGATAAGGGAACGATATCAATCTCGCTCGTACAATCCCAGATTTTCCCGCCAGATAGGATCTCGTGTCGAAACAAATTTCGGCAAGTTTACTGCTGGTTTAGTTCCGACCCGGATGGTCTCGGTGTGGAGAAAACGGCCAAACCGAGAAAGAGATGGATGACAGGGTCAAGTTCCACATGAGACATGCTGAAATGTTCGCTGGTCATGGTTGGGAATGAGCAGATTATCTTTGAATTGCAGGAAAGCTTCGATGCTCCTCCTGCTGAATCGAAGTTAAAGAATTCTACTAATGTTATCAAAGTTTTACATTTCTGAAAGGAGCTTAACGCCGGTAATCTTCCTAGAGCCGTTTCAAAAACGTCAGAGTCCACTGTTGGACCGTGTATTGAAATTTAACTTGTCCATACATATGGAACAAACGGAACAAAATTGAAAACACTCATGTGATAATTCTATTGAAAAGTTCAATGTAAAACATTAGAAGTGAGAGTTAGGTAACAGTTACGAAGTTGTTTAGTAGTACTCACCCACAACAGCACATTTACTTCAATGTCTAACAATAAACTCACTGAAACATACTCATTTCACTACCAAAACAAGAGATAATGAATCATAGAAATCTAAAATAATCAACTTGACATTGATTGTCAAATTGAAAATTGTCTGTGTCTCTACGTTCGGTTCCGATCATAGACTTATATCTACAATTTTGTTCATGATGTAAGTAAAACTTAGGGCCGTATTTATAGTTGTTCCTTGAGTCTTCCTTGAACTGAAGGCCGCCTTGAATTTGCGTTTCTATGGAAACAAATACAAGTTTGTTTGTATAGAAACATAGAACAGCAAATTCAAGGCGGCCTTCAGTTCAAGGAAGACTCAAGGAACAACTATAAATACGGCCCATAGTGTACTTATCTGCTCATCTGTGATCGTACGTACACATGATGAAGTAATAAAATTATATGAAAATCATAGATATAACAAAGCATGGATGAGGCCTGTCAGCTTGCACTGTGTAATCATATGTTGCCGAGAGAGATAGAGCTAGTGGTGGCAGAAAGCCCGCGTATTCCATTTAAAAAGCATTAAATGCATATGAAAATTCTGTTTTTTATGCGTTTCTCCTGAGAATTTTCGGAGCAAAAATGAAAATAATGAGAGCTTACATTGGCTAAAGGATTATTTGCTTTTATCGTTACAAAAATGGATTACTGAAAATAGCAGGAATTAGATAAAAATGATTGATGTAGTTACTTTTTTCTTGGCGCAAGCTTTCGAAATTTTATTATTCCTTCATCAGGAGAACTAAAAATTCACAATGCAGTAGGAGCATTAAAATGAAAGATTATTTTATGATATAGAAGTATTATATTTGATATCAATGATAATTAGTAGGTGAAAATATTGCTGAAAAATATTGACTTAAGTCGAAATGATATTCTATATTCATTTCTTGATTCAGGGATATTGATTAAGCAGAATTTATAAAATCTAAATGAATCATATGAAAGAATGGAGTTGAGACCACCTATATATCTCTTCTTGAATTCATTCTTTTTTCATTTCGTGCAATTCTTTTTTTTTAATATCTTCTTCGAACTCTATTATTTTCTAATAAATTATTCTCGAAATTCGATTCATGTTGTTCTTTGTTCTGATGTCACAAAATGTACTAAGCAGGTACTTAAAATTTCAAGGCCATCGCATAAGAAAAATAAAAAACCTATAGCGAAGCACTGACGTGAAGTCAGCAGCTTTTGCGCGCATGTTCAAAAAATAAAACACCAAAAGGAATCACTCGCAAAAGCTGCTGACTCCACTCAATTGCTTTTCAAGGTTTTTCCAGTTGTTCTGGAAATTATTCCGGAAAAACAACGATACCGAGGGAATATCCACGAAATTCGACATATTTCTTCCCAATATCTCAGAAAATTATAATCGTATCGAATTGAAAATTGGTAGACACAGATGCGAAGTATGAAGGTCAAGGTCAGAGCAGATATTTTTGGAATATGATCAATAGTTTCCGAAAAAAATTTTTTTTCGAAAAAATTTCGAGAAAATTTTTATTATATCTACTTAGAGTACGAACTGAAAAAAAATCCGCAAAAGTTGCGCGTTGTTTTACTCCAACTAACTGTAAAGTTTCAACTCAATCGCTTCATCAGTTTCTGAAATATCAGGGAAATAACCTCAAAATTTCAAACAGCTATAGCTTCGGAACCGTTTCACTGATTCAGCCCATTAACGAACTTAACCACGGCATTCTGATACACGGCCTACCCTGGAAGTTTCAAGTCGCTAGTTTGCTCTGTTCGATCGTTATCGTGTCCACTGTCGGACGGCAGAATCGATTTTGACACTGGATTCGTCATCAGCGAGTCCAACCTAGTAGTTTGAGACCATTTTAGGCACGAAATTCGAATATTACAGACATGATAATAAGCGCGCAAAATGCCGATTGATATCGCCGTGATGTTCAATTAAATAAACTTTCAATCTATCCAAAATCTAATGTTGGAAGAATTATTCAACATTTATTAACATTTGTGATTCAATAACTTGATTCATTTGAACAAAATTTCATTTATACCAATGTTAATAATAATTTTAAACAAAATGCTTGCTGCAAATTGAAATGGTGTCCGTGGGAACAAATTTTTTTCTTCGTACCGCCACTTACCATCTTTTCCTCAGGACATTGTCCTTTGAAAATCTGTAGTATATAGAAAGTCTTATCTCTTATTCAGAAATTGGGAAAAAAATAAAACAAATCAGTTTTAAATAAATAAAAACCCCTTGTGAAATTTGATATTTCGGCCTTTTTACAACCTGTTTGTGCAATTTACGGCTGATCAAGATGTAACCATGCTCTGTAACTATAATATACACACTTCAAAAAGAAAACTCTTTGAAAAATCTTACAAAAAGCATGAACTAAGATACTTTAGAATGCGATTTGGTGGCTTCTTGCCACTCCTAGCTCTATCTTTCTCTAGACAACACGTTTCTCTTTCCCTCACCGCTTCCATTGTAAGTTATAATTTCTATGATGAAAATTCAGAGCACAGAATATATATTTCTTTGAATCTACAACTTGCTGACATCATTTTTTTTTGCACGTGAGCACACCATGTTACTTACTCCCTCTAGAGTAGTTGAAAGAAGACCATCCAACAGATCTAAGATACATTTCTTTTATCTATGAAGGAATAATGGTTTCTCGATTTGTAGGGCGAACCTTTTTTTTACAGTAATAGCGCCTTCGATTTCTTTCAATCCATAGACTTAAGGAATGTGCAGTCCATGATTTTTTCTACCTATACGAGTTTTTATGCGATCTATGTCATATTAAAAGATTACTCTCTCAGCTACCTAAGTCTGCACTTACTACTTTATTCCTTGTATCTCATGCATCCTAACTTACGTGCAGAGAGCGTTAGTACTTTATGTTTTTACCCATTAGATCCTCCCAAGATCTCATCACCATGGTGGTTTCCAACGATCTCTCTCACTTCTTTACGATCCGTTCAAAGGGTGTCTACTGACGTAGCATAATATATTGAAATCACCTCGCAAACCATCAAAGAAATTTATATATTTATCAGGGCAGTCAAGCTGTGATGTGGGGGGTCAATCACGCCAGTTCTTGTCTCGAATTTTCAATTCAAGTGAACTCCCGTGGTCCTCATTAGTTAGTCTAAATATTACATAATTTCGAAGCACAAATCTAATTTCACGGACTAATTTCAAAACCATCACGCGAGCATGAATGTCAGATACGCAATTACCCCCTAAAATGAACTCGGTAAAAGCAAAATATATCACGATAATCAAGCTTAGCAACATCGATTCAATTATCATCCGTCTATGACTGCAACAAACTCCATCTACTTTCAGCTTATAATATTTATATAAATTATCCAACGATAATCCTTTTACCGTCATGCGTGAAAATGGTAGATGGCGCTATCAAAATAATTAACCTTTATGGCCGTACTCGGATTTTGGCCGTAAAATGGATAATCCTAGTTCCATCAGACCAAAATGAATAATTTACATCGGACGCATATTACCTACATATCGGGCCTCGATCGTTGTTGTATGCAGTCCGGCTCTAGCCGGGTGAAATGGATAGAAAATATTGACAAATGACAATTAATGGATGGTGTACATCGAGTATGTATCCATCAATCAATTTTGGGCCTGCAAAAATCATTACTGTGATGTAGAGTTCGGTGAGCAGGGATGTAAAAAATATGGTGGAAATTCGCTTGCATAAATCAACGTCCGGGATTTCGGTTCGGGATTATACTGAAAGTTATGCTCGACTCAATTCAACAATTTTTTTTTGAATGATGCCGCAATCAATGATGCTCGTGGATTAAATGGTATTTAATTTGAAATAATTCATCCGGATCTATAAATTTATAAGGCAGATTCTGCCCATTCACGAATTCGACAATCGTGAACAACTTTAACTACCGACACACAGGGTTGTGCACTAATGTTAAACATAGATTTCCCTCCTGAAATAACACCCCTTTTTCATTCGCCAATCTACCTGATTCGGATCAGGTGGAAGGTTTAAGCATTTAAATATTTCTCAGTGTGCTAATACAGTCCTGTACTTTGTTTGCGGTTTCAACACAGATATTTCTTATTTTGTGAGGATTTCGCACCTTTTTGTAGTTTTTTTCGGTTTTCTCTCCTATTATCTGAAACAGAACTATTAGAATTACATGAAATTGTTTTTTTTATGGAAAACGCCCTTCATGATTGCAGGATGGAACTATTTGTCAAGGGCAGTTTCTTGGAAAACGAAAAATCAAAAGAATATAATTCTGGAAATCATCTCGTTTGTCTGATGAAAGAGTCAGGTTTTTACACTGAAACGTCATAGTTCGCTCAGTTCATTTCTTGTATTATTTCGGTATTGTTCATTAGGCAACATGTCACCCAAGATACTACCCTTGAAAAATACATCAATCCTGCAATCCACAAAGGCATTTTCCATAAAAAGCAATTTTACAAAATTTTTAACAGAACTGTTTCAGATATTTGTATTTGTATTTTTTTTTGTATTTTTTCCGAATATCCTAGGCTTCAACTAATTAGTTTTAAGTCCGAGAGAAATTTTTTTTATCATATTCTCATGAAAGTTTGTTTTTTGGTTGACTCGATAGCGCCGATTACGACGGTGTAATCAGTTTTTCTCTAGCTCCATTAGTTTCGGAGAAACTAGACTATAACTGGAAAATTAAGGAAAAATTGGTCAACTTTGAGAGGCTGTAGCGATCGGAAAAATAGATTTGGGTAGATGCTGATTTTTTTGGTAACAGATTGATCCTTCGCGAACAATTGCAGCCATCATTTACCAGCCTATAGCGAAAACTGTGGATTTTATGAAGTTTTCCGCGAAGGTTCATTTTTTCGAGTTTTCCGGAGGCCATAACTCAAAAAGTAATTTTTTTTTAAATCTCCTGACCATTTTTTCGTAATGTACGCCCTCGAATTAGCTTAAAAACGAATTTTCGTGGCGATAGGAAAATTTTCAATTTTTGACAAATTTCCATACATATGTATTAAAAAATTTCCGCTTTTCGGAAAAAAAATTTTTGGCTCCGATCGAGACCAAAATATCATTACTTATTAATTAGAGGGCGTACATCACGAATATGCAGTCAGAAAATTTTAAAAAAAATTATTTTGGGAGTTAGGGCCAGCAGAAAATCGAAAATTTGGACCTTCTCGGAAAAATTCATAAAATCCGCAGTTTTCGCGATGGCCGGGTGGATGATGGCTATAATTATTCGGAAAGGACCGATTCATAACCAAAAAATCAGCGTATACATAAAGCTATTTTTCAGATCGCTACAGCCTCTCAAAGTTGACCAATTTTTGAAGAATTTTCCAGTTATAGTCGAGTTTTTCCGAAACTAATGAAGCTAGAGAAAAACTGATTGCACTGTAGTAATCTGCGCCATCGAATCAACCAAAAAACAAGTTCTCATGGTAATACAAGGAAAAAAAAAAATTTTTTTGAACTTTGAATATTTCGGCGGGCGAGCGGCCCGGATGACGAATATTTTTTAAGTCCGAGAGAAAAATTTTTTACTAATTCCTTGCGCCACGTTAGCAACAGCACTGTTAATTGTTTACCCAACAGCGAATGGTTGGACGGTCCCCTAAAAACCGGAAAAGTTATTTCCCGGCTAAGGGCTTGAACCCCAGACCTTACGATCATGGGGCTTGCGCTCTAACCACTGAGCTACCGACGCTTTGTTTCAGATATTGAAAGTAAAAACCCAGAAAAACACAGATATCTTTGACAGTGTAACGAAAATATTTCACTATGCGGATCTTTCACTTGACATTCTTGAATGTCTAATTGTTTCCACCATAAGATTATAAACAATTTCATCCTCGGTCATTTTAATATTGGGAATTCCATAAATATCCTGATTTTCATCGAATTCATTAATGGAATAAAATCAGCGTAAGCACATTAATTGACATCTATGAATTCTATGGAAAAACTGGTCCACAGACATAATAGTCTCTATTACTATGCTCTCTCTAGTCATGATATAAAAAACATGTAGTGCTCATCTGAAGAAAAAAGTGACGTCAGCAAGATTAAAATATGAGGAAAATTAGAATGAAAAAAGTGACGTCATCATTGGTAAATACGATCACAAAAGCAGAGCAGATGCGCACACCATGTTTTTCTTTCATCATGGCTCTAGTCAAAAAATAAATGAATAACCATGTTTTCTATGGTCCGGATGAACGTGGGCGAATGTCATTTGTAGGCTTTCATTAGGTCAGGGGTGAATCTAGAGAAATAAGGATATTTCAGGAATTTTCACTATATTTTATAACACTCAACGACCAATAATTTGGAGATGGTGCTCTTCAGTAGAAATCATAAGGAATAGTTAAGTATTTTGATATGACTGAAGATTTTTATGACTCTAAAAGAAATTAATATAACTCTTCAGACTAGTTTCTTATAGTTTCATGAATCGGTGAATCTGTACCTAAGCAACCGTTTCGAGTAGAATAAAAGTAATAATTGCAGAATATGTGTCATGGTTATAAAAATTTCGAAAAGCACTGCCGTGAAGGCAGCAGCTTTTGCGCGCATGTTCAATGTAGATGACCGCTTCAGCAAAGAATTTGAACATGCACGCAAAAGCTGCTGCCCTCACGGCAGTGCTTTTTGAAATTTTCTACTGATAAATTACTGGATTTCAATTCGATCTAATCTGTATTTTTGGAAAGATTGGAAAAATAAAATTTTGAAGAGGTATATATAAGGCATCATTGGGCGGATTTTACCCATTCACGAATTCGACCTTCGTAATTAAGCCCCAAACATACTTTACAAATATCGCGTTTCTAAGTCGTTTCTTCCGGAAGTTATTGTGTTCAAGGTCAGCCTAACGGCCGACTGCGTAAACACAATAACTTCCGGAAAAAACAGTTTAGAAACTCGATATTTGTCGAGAAATTTTGGACCTTAATTACGAAGGCCGAATTCGTGAATGGGTAAAATCCACCCAATGATTACGCAGATATACCCATTCAAAATTTTATTTTTCCAAAAATACAGATCAGATCGAATTGAAATCCAGTACTTCATCGGAAAATTACAGTTCGAAGGTTCATACGGAATTCAATGAGGATGATATGATAAGAAAATCACAGAATTTTTTTTTTCAAATTGTTCTAATGACACGATCATCACGAAATTTCGCATAAAGTTGTCTTTCAGCATCTTCAAACTAGCTGCGAAGTTTTATCCGGATTAAATCAGTATTTCTCGAGTTATACTGAAAAAAACAACGATACTAGAAGAAAAAAACCTCGAAATTTGACATATTTTTTCCCGATATCTCCAAAACTTATGATTGTATCGAACTGAAATTTGGTACACTGCTGTGAAGTATGAAGCTCAAAGTGTGGGTGGATTTTTTTTCGGATATGATGAATGGTTTCCGAAAAAAAATATTTCTTGGAAAAAAATTTAAAAAAAAAATTTTTTTTGAATTTACTGACAATATGATCCTGACGAAATTTGGCTCGAAGTTGCGCGTCGCTATACTCCACCTAACTGTCAAGTTTGAATCAAATCGCTAGAGTAGATTCTGAAATGAAAAATAAATAACTTCAAAATTTCAAGTGGCTATAAGTCCGAAACTATTCGACCGATTTGGCCCATTAACGAACTTATCCTCGTCATTCTGATGCGCGACCTACACTGAAAGTTTCAAGTTGCTAGCTTGCTTTTGAATCGATTTTGACACCTGATTCGGCATCAGTGAGTCCAACCTAGTCGATTGAGACCATTTTCGGCTCAATCATCCAAAATTACAGACATTTGGACAAAACGATAGCACGCTGTTCCCCTAGAACATGCGCGCAAAAACTTCACCTCAAAGTTTATTTCATTCAAGATAATGATATCAGAGATACAAAAAAAACTGATTGTGATTTTGAGTTGAAAATTTCAACACCCTCTATCTTTCTACCGGAGTCAAATCTGGAAAAATAATGAATGATAAAATGTTTCATCAGATGAAAGGAGTCAATGGTCGAAGTTAATTCAAAATTTGAAGACTCTGTAAAAAGGCAAACGTACATTCTATGGAGAAATCTAGTAACGAATGCTCAGTTGATAAATTTCACGGGAACAATCGAGAACAAAAACAAAGTTCCAAAAGTTAAACAGTTCCTTAACCATATCGTTCCAACGATTATCTCAACATGTGATCGTAAACACAAGACAGAAGAATAAATTACATTATAACGTCTGACATAAGTTTATTTTTAGACATTATATAGTGGCAACACAGTCTCGTTCAATCCCATCGACATGCCTACGGAATAAATATGTATGGTCACGGTGTCTTCTTCACGAATCCTTGAAATTCAAATAAAGCGTGTATTTGCAATTTAGATTCGTCACTTCGAAACAGATACGTCTCTCTAATTGATGCCCCGTGTATATCAACAAAACGAAAACTGGGAGTGGAAAAAAAACAGCAACTCGTTTATAAACTCCAGGAGTCGAGAATATACCGTTTTAATTGAATATATTTTCGACTGTACGATTCTATTTATCCTTACGATAAAGTTTCAATGGACGTAATTTGGGGATGCATTCGATTTTCGTTTTATTCGCCTGCTTGCCGCTTCAACTTCCGGGGAGTTTGTTGTAGAAAGCGTGCTTCAGATACGTTGATACTCAAGTTACTGTTTTTGCTCGATTTACATGATCCTCTGTTTGAAAGTGGAGCAGGCAGGATGATGAAATCTGGGGAGACGAGATATATTTTCGATTCGTTCGCCATCTGAAAGACGATGCAGATTTTATATTAATTTTACGTGCTCTTTCGAGGGTTATCATTCTGCTTGAAAGCGAACAATACATCGAATATAACGCGGAGCCAGAATTCGTTTTTTGCGATGAATTTTTTGGGTGCGAATGGATGAAAAAAATTATGAGAATGCGCAATGTTGCCACTTTCTTATATTCAAGAATTTTCGGGAAACTGAAATTGAAATGGGATGAAAAATGAAAAAATAACTAACAGTGCGCATTCTCACAAAATAATTAGGTACATCAAAAAAAAATTTCAGAAAATACTGTTATGAATCTGACTGTTGTTTGATTTTGAATAATTTTGAATTTTTAACAGGATCCAATAACAAAAATATGAATTTTGAATCTGATTTGAATTTTGCGCGGCTTTCTGTCTCTTTCTCAGGTGGATTCTATGACGTGAAATAATAGTTTTTGATTTCGAAAAATAATATTTAATGAAATAAATTTTGAGGAAATCGATTCAAATGCTAAACTTATTAATAACCTAACTCAAATAATTAAATTAAATCTAAAAACTTATAATAATGTCCTTTTTGTCTCACCCACGGTGGTTTTTTAGTCTATGTCACTTTGTTACTTGATGTTCCTCTGTGGTTCGGAATTTCTGGTTAACCTCCAAAGTTCGTCTTGTTTATTTACTGCGCAATGTGCAAGTTCCAAGGGTTGACTCTTGAAATTAAATTTATCTGGCTCGAATTTTTCTTGTTTGGATTTTCTAACTAATGGATTTTCTTTTCTGGTAAGTTTATCTTTGATTTTCTTCAATATTCCATGTATTATATTCTGTTTTTCTTCCAGGATGCCAGTCACTTTGACTCAATTTTGGTTTACTTTGGGTTTCTGACTGGAATATTACGATGTTTCGAGAATTTTTTACGAGGAGCAGCTACAGTCTTGACAATGGTTGAAAAGGGACTAAAATCTCTGTGTTCGAGCTTCGGTATGTATACCTTTCCGGAATTTTCTTCAAAATCTTAGTATGCTTTGCATTTTAAAATGTCTTCCAAAAATGATGCTTTCGCAGTTTTCTCTCCAGAGGTAAGTTTTCCTTCTTCGAACCTGTTCTAGAAAATTCGGCCGTATTTTTCTCCATATTTTGATGTGCCTCTTGCCTATATTCTAAATCTCTAATATATAAAATTTTTCAAATTTTTATGCCTAAATGTACAATTTTCTAAGTTAACAATTTCATTTGCCTAGTATTCTTGAATTTCTACTTACAATCGCCAAAAAATGCTTTCATTATATTAAATAAACCCTATTTCTAAAATATAGCTGCAATTTTGATCCTTCGGAAACCTGATAACTACATTATATGCAACTTATGGGTCGAGACATAACTTCTATCCTAAATTTACATTTTCTTTGAAATTCTACATCTAATTCTACTTATGATTGCTAGTTCTATTCAATTCAAACCTATAATAATCATTTTCAACAAAATATCACTTAAGTTCCTCATAATTTCTTACTTTTTTACTAGATAAGGCAATTTTATAATATTCAAGGTATTGATACAAATTCTTATACTTTCAGATCATGAGAAGCCTGTTGAGAAAGATAATTTGGAAGGATTATGTGCCCTGAATAAACTCTTGAAATAGTAGAATAAATTCTCTAGATTTGTTACTGGATCGTGATTGATTTGGACATTTCTTATATCTTATGATAGAATTTACTATGTTTGAGGCCTGGAATGAAGTTAATTGTATATTATGATAATAAATGATTGAAATATGCATTTGTGTTCATTGGTAAGTTATTTTTTTCTGTTTCTTAAATACCGATTTAAAAAAAAACCATAACAATACTCACTGAAGCCTGCAGAAGGACACCCCGTTTTCTCCTATAAACGTCCAAATTTCTCCAATATTCTAATATTTCACGCGGCTATTGGCAACGTTAAAGCATGAAGACAGTGTGCAGGTGCCTGACCTTGAGATGTTAACGAGGTTTAATGAAACTTGAATGTGGCTGTGTTGCAATGCCGTAACTCACCAGTACGTGGTATTGTTTGCTCTTAAATATGTTGTTAAGATTTCGAATTTTGACTCTGAGGTGCATGACCTCAGGCGGCTTGGTTGGTCACACTGACGAATAGTCAAATTAGGTATGTACGTCTGTCAGACTTGCCTCCTTTCGAAAGCATTGTCCTAACTTCCTAGAGACTCAAAATTTTCAGAGTGGTTATAGAACCTGAATATCTCAAATATAAAGTAAATTCGTTCAAAGGTTTCGGTTTTATGCCCATTTGATTATTCCTTGTTATTACCTCAATAGTTTCCAAATTCCAATCGAAACTTCCTATTTTGTTGTAATATGCTGAAGTGAAAATTTGTGCAGAATTTCATGAAAGTCGCATTTCATAGGACAAACTGAATTATTTTTTTGAAGAATTCAATATTCCAGAAATTATTCGTGTAACAGCCGACACAACAACTTAGAAATTCGATATTTGAAGAGTAGGTTTAGACTTTTATTACAAAGGCTGAATTCGTGAATAAGTAAAATGCACCCAATGATTTCACAGATATACCCATTAAAAATTTTATTTTCCAAAAGTACAGATTAGATCGAATTGAAATCCAGTAGTTCATCGAAAAATGACAGTTCGAAGGTTCATACAGAGTTTAATGAGGATAATATGATAGGGAGAACACACAATATTTATTATTTCACAAAAAAGTTTGACATTTTTTCTCAGATTGTTCTAATGAAACTATCATAACGAAATTTTGCACAAAGTTGCCCTTCAGCATGTTCAAACTAGCAGCCAAGTTTCATCAAGATTGAATCAGTATTTCTTGAGTTATACAGATTTAAACAATGATACGAGAAAAAAACCACGAAATTTCACATATTTTCTCCCAATATCTCAGAAAATATTATTCGTATTTCAATGAAAGTTTAGTACACTGCTGTGTGAAATATACAGCTCAACATATGAGCGACATTTTTTTCGAATTTTATCAATAGTTTCGGAAAAAATAATTTTTTTCGGAAAAAAATCTCGAAACGATTTTTTTTTTATTCAGTGACCATACCATCGCAACGAAATTTCGCTTTCAGCTCGTTATGCCTCAACTAGCTGCCAAGTTTGAATCCAACCACTCCAGTAGTTCCTGAAACATCAGGAAAATCACCTCAAAACTTCAAAAGGCTGTAATAGCTCCGAAACTATTCGGCCGATTTGGCCCGTTAAGGAACTTAGCCGAGGCATTCTGATGCGCAACCTATCCTGAAAGTTTCAAGTTGCTAGCTTGCTTCTGTCGACAGTTATCGTGTCTACGGCCGGACGGACGGCCGGCCGGCCGGACAGAATCGATTTTGACACCGGATACGTCGTAATCAGTGTGTCCAACTTAGTCGTTTGAGACCTTTACCGGCTCAATCATCGAAAGTTACATACATTTGTACAAAACTATAGCACCCTGTTCCCCTAGAATATGCACGCAAAAACTTAACACTGTCTCAAATCGATTGGCCAACTTCATACCCATCTTTCAACCGAATTGCTCAAGAAATACGCCAGTTCTAGAGCGACTAGAGTCAGAGTTCAAATTCCTGCAAGTCGCAAATATCCCCATCTCAATCAATCAGTGCTGGCCGAATGGACTGCAAGTCGACGCTCGGAACCTGACCTCAGCTAACCGTCGAAAGCGTCGATCGAAAGTGAATGGATGCAGTTAGCGACGTGTTGGAAATTAGTGGTTAATCTATCATTCGAATGAAATCCAGTATGTGAATGATGGCGTTTACGTCCGACGCCCGAACAATCAATTCCGACCTGTCAATTTGAGCGACTTCATTTTATCGAACGCAACGTCGCATCGGTACGGCCGTTTAAGTATCACAATGTTGTGAGCTGATATGGCTAATATCCGCTGGATGTGAGTTATGATGGCATTGCGAGGCAGCTGAAAAGAATTTTTGGAAATGTTCGTTGCTTTTGAATGTTTGCGATGAATATAGAGGACGATAATGTTCGAGTCGGTCATGTTTCAACGTTGTACAGTATACAACTGTCAGTGATGATCTAACGTCAAATATAGGTTTGAAACAGAATATTTACGGAATGGTCAACGAATAGTTAAGAAAGGCCGAAAAATCAATTACGACCTGTCAATTTGAGAGACTATATTTTATCGGACGCAACGTCGCATCGGTACGGCCATTTAAGTATCACAATGTTTTGAGCTGATATGGGTTATAACCGCTGCGTGTGAGTTATGATGGCGTTGCTAGGCAGCTGAAAAGAATTTTTGAAAAGGTTCGTTGCTTTTAAAGGTTCGCGATGAATGTAGAAGACGATAATGGTCGACTCGGCCATGTTGTCAACGTTTTACACTATACAACTGTCAGTGATGATCAAACGTTAAATATAGGTTTGAAACAGAATATTTACGGAATGGTCAACGAATAGTTAAGAAAGGCCGAAAAATCAATTACGACCTGTCAATTTGAGAGACTATATTTTATCGGACGCAACGTCGCATCGGTACGGCCATTTAAGTATCACAATGTTTTGAGCTGATATGGGTTATAACCGCTGGGTGTGAGTTATGATGGCGTTGCTAGGCAGCTGAAAAGAATTTTTGAAAAGGTTCGTTGCTTTTAAAGGTTCGCGATGAATGTAGAAGGCGATAATGGTCGACTCGGCCATGTTGGCAACGTTGTACACTATACAACTGTCAGTGATGATCAAACGTTAAATATAGGTTTGAAACAGAATATTTACGGAATGGTCAACAAAGAGTTAAAACAAGCCGAAAAATCAATTATGACCTGTCAATTTGAGGGACTATATTTTATCGGAATCAACGTCGCATCGGAACGGCCATTAAAGTATCACAATGTTTTGAGCTGATATGGCTAATATCCGCTGGATGTGAGTTATGATGGCGTTGCGAGGCAGCTGAAAAGAATTTTTGGAAATGTTCGTTGCTTTTGAATGTTTGCGATGAATATAGAGGACGATAATGTTCGAGTCGGTCATGTTTCAACGTTGTACAGTATACAACTGTCAGTGATGATCTAACGTCAAATATAGGTTTGAAACAGAATATTTACGGAATGGTCAACGAATAGTTAAGAAAGGCCGAAAAATCAATTATGACCTGTCAATTTGAGAGACTATATTTTATCGGACGCAACGTCGCATCGGTACGGCCATTAAAGTATCACAATGTTTTGAGCTGATATGGCTAATATCCGCTGGATGTGAGTTATGATGGCGTTGCGAGGCAGCTGAAAAGAATTTTTGAAAAGGTTCGTTGCTTTTAAAGGTTCGCGATGAATGTAGAAGGCGATAATGGTCGACTCGGCCATGTTAACATAACACTGACATAACTGTCAGTGATGATCCAATGTCAAATATAGGTTTGAAACAGAATATTTACGGAATGGTCAACGAAGAGTTAAGAAAAGCCGAATAATCAATTACGACCTGTCAATTTGAGCGACTTTATTTTATCGGGCGCAACGTCGCATCGGTGCGGCCATTTAAGTATCACAATGTTTTGAGCTGATATGGCTAATATCCGCTGGATGTGAGTTATGATGGCGTTGCGAGGCAGCAAAGAAGAATTTTTGAAAAGGTTCGCGATGAATGTAGAAGGCGATAATGGTCGACTCGGCCATGTTGGCAACGTTGTACACTATACAACTGTCATTGATGATCGAACGTTAAATATAGGTTTGAAACAGAATATTTACGTAATGGTCAACGAAGAGTTAAAACAAGCCGATAAATCAATTACGGCCTGTCAATTTGAGCGACTTTATTTTATCGGATGCAACGTCGCATCAATACGGCCGTTTAGGTATCAAATTATTGTGAACTGATATGGCTTATATCCGCTGAATGTGAGTTGTGATGGCTTTGCCGGGCACATGGGAACGCAGCCGAAAAGAATTTTTGAATTGGTTCGTTGCTTTTGAAGGTTCGCGATCAATGAAGAGGGCCATAATGTTGGATGTACACTATACAATTATTGTCAGTTGTTATCGAATATGTTTGAAACTGAATATTCACGGAATGGTCAACGAAGAGAAGAGAAAAGCCGAAAAATCAATATTGTGAACTAATATGGCTAATATCCACTGGATGTGAGTTATGACAGCGTTACCTGGCACAGAGGAAGGCAGCTGAAAAAATGTTCGAATAGGTTTGATGATTTTTAAGGTTTGCGATGAATATAGAGGGCGATAGAGAGGCAACGCTGTACAGTACCCAACTGTCAATGGTGGCTTAAACCCAAAGGTCGTTTGAAACAGATCATTTAAGGAAACATCCACGCAAAGGAAACAAAGAGAGGTTGGAAACAGTTTGACCGAATTTTTTTTCTAATTCAATCGAAAATAGTCTTGTGTGAGACATCGAAGATCCGGTAGAACGACGCAACATATAAAACCTTAACATGGACAATTGCATAGAATACGATTCCATTTGTCTTTCATCAATAAAAACCCTTCCAGAAGTTACTTCCGTTGAGCAAAATAGACTCTTTATCTTCGATTCAGTAGACAGATTTGTTGTCTGGCAAATACCAATTTTCTCTTCTAATAGAATAGTTGTATACCTGGTTTTGTTATTATGCTCACGTATATCTGGTCAGGTGGAACGAAATATATTTGAACACGATCTCGACACTGGAAAGTTGAAAGTAGTCGTTCGAGATAGTTTAGTTTTTTTGAAAACTAAGTTCAGCTTTCGCCAACTGGTTAAGGTTTCAATTTGATACGTTTCAATCCTTTTTCTAACCACAAAGGTCTTAAAAAATCAGCTCAACAATTCAACTTTCGATGGAATACACTTAGGAACGTATCCAAACTTCAGAATCATTTCGACAGTTTCTTCTGGAGTTTTCCATGTGGGTTTCAGCTGGATGAGGTATTCAATAATAATTATTGTGAAAAGTACCTAGAGTTTATTCCACAGTGAGTATTATTGTGCGTATGTTTTGGGAAACGGCGTGCTATGTTTTTGTCCAAATGTATGAAACTTTCGAATGGTCCCAAACGTTGAAGTTAATGGTGAAGAATCCAATATTAAAATCGGTTGTGTCCGAATGGCCAGCCTTAAGCATGATGAGGTTTGAACAGAAAACCCTACCGCCATGGAACTTTCAGGGTAGGAGGATTTTCAAAATACGACGGTCAATTTCGTTAATGGGCCAAATCAGCCGACCAGTTTTGTATTATAGTTATAGCCATTTGAATTTTTGAGGCCATTTCCTCATTATCTAAGGAACTTCTTCAGCGATTGGATTGAATCTCGGTAGTTAATTGAGACATGAGGATGGATGATGAACTTTCTGCAATTTTGTTGAGATCGAAGAAGGCATAGACATAACGGTGAATCAAATTCCAGTTCGATCCGATAATAGTTTTTTGAGATTCCAGAAAGAAATGTGTAGAATTTTTTGATTCTTTTTCTCGGTACAGTATAGTTATTTTCCGAATAACTCAAGGAACTCTGGGCTAATCATGACAAAACTTCGTGAAAATTCTTGCTGATCTTGTCATTAGAATATTCCGGAAATAAATTCGAAACTATTTCTGAAAATTCTATATTCCGCAATCGTGTTATATGAAATTCTGCATGAACCTTCAAGCTATCATTTTTCAATCAAATATTTGAATTCGATCCAATCTCCATTTCTGGAAATATCGGAGAAACAAAATTTTGAATGGATATATCTGTGAAATCATTGAGTGGATTTTACCTGTTCAGGAATTCGGCCTTCTTTATCAAGGTCCAAGGCTACTATACTAATATCCTGTTACTACAATGTTTCTTTCTGTTCATTCGGATCTTCCAGTGGAGATCCCATACGAATTCCCGGATGCAACCTCTTCCCCTCCTGGCATATTTATTCCGAGTTAACCCGAAATCAGCAGTTTCAGAGGGTGGGGGTCAGCAGCCCTACGGAAGGCCCCCTGCCGGTTCTCCGCAGACAGATACGCGGTATCAAACAGGCAATCCAGAGCAGCCCGACAAAGTTCAACGGGGAACAATTCCAGCTATAGATTTCCAGGGCATTGTTGTGTGAAATTGGATTTTGTCATTTTAATTATAATTCCTCCGCGTGACGCGGGTCCCTCTTAATTAATGTCCAGCAAATTTTGATACATTTTATCGGGACACGAGTGGAGTTTTCCTTTCCAAACCGAATATGGGGGTAATGAAGAAGCATTCAGGGTTGCCAGATTAGCGGAATTTCCCTAAAAATTATATTTTTTCTGTGGGGTATTTTTTTGGGATGATACGCTATTCTCCAGTACAAGCTCGTAGTAATTCAGCCCAAATGTCTCGCATATTCGAATGTTCTGCCATAAATGGATTTTTTTGATATTCAAGAAGTTGCTGTGATAACGATCGGCAGTTACGCCAAAATAACATTCTCAAAATGCATATTATACAGGGTGATTCCGGAGAAGACCGTCAGATTTTGGGATGAGTTTACACTAGTCAAGACAGTCTCGGAACGATGTTTCGTTTATGGTTGGGCGTCTCTATTGAGAATATACAGGGTGATTTGTCTGATTCGATTGATAACTTTGGTATGGCTCATTCGATTTCAATGAAATTTTCAGCGAAGTCCAATATTGAAGAGCACATTCATAAATTTCGAAAAAATTTTTCAAAATAAGCGGTTGTTTTTGTGATAATTCCAGATTAATTGTGCAGGTTGAAAAAAACATACCCTGTACATCGCATTTCCAAAACTAGGCTATCCGTTCACGATTCTTCTTTAATAAGTCATTATTCCAGAATTTCTAATTTTTTTGGCACTCTTCCAGTTTTCCGAGAAAATATTTCCGAAAAAAAGACAATGTCGAAATTTCTCTCCAATCGATTCTACTTTTATTGATAACTGTGGTATGGCTCATCCAATTCTGATGAAATTTGCAGTGTAGAACAATCTGAATTAGTACATTCAATAATTGCAACAATCTCTCAAAATACAGGGTTATAATTGTGATAATTCCAGAATTTCAGATTAATTGTGCAGTTGAAAAAAAAACACTCTGTACATTACTTTTCCAAAACTTTCTAATTCGTTTCAGATTCTACAATAATATGTCATCATTCCGAGGTTTTTAATTTCTTTGGCACACCTCCGATTTTCCTAGAAAAAATGTTTGAAGAAGAGCATAATCGAAATTTGGCTCGGAAGCAGTGAGAGTATTCCGCAATAGGTAGGAAAGCTGTATTGTCCAAGGATGCGAAGATGTTCCTCACTTCTAAAATATTCTTTTCGAATTCGAAATATATTCTGAGTTGAATGATTTCATACAGAATACGAGCATTTAAATATGAATTTGGAATTTGAAAAGAATATTTTAGAACTTGAGAACTGCTTTGCATCTTTGGAATGTAAAGCTTTACTACCTGTTGCAGAGTATTCTCACTGCTTTTCGCAAATTTCGATTATGCTCTTCTTCAAACATTTTTTCTCGGAAAATCAGAGGTGTGCCAAAGAAACTGAAAACCTCTTAATAATAACATATTATTGTAGAATCTGAAACGAATAAGAAAGTTTTGGAAGAGCGATGTACAGGGTGTTTTTTTTCAACTGCAAAATTAATCTGAAATTATCACAATAACAACCCTGTATTTTGAGCGATTGTTGCAATTATTAAATGTTCTCATTCGAATTGTTCTACACTGCAAATTTCATCAAAATTGGATGAGCCATACCAAAGTTATCAATAAAAGTAGAATCGGTCGAATCGTACAAATCACCCTGTATATTCTCAATAGAGACCCCCAACCACAAACCAAACATTGTTTCGAGACTGTCTTAACTAGTGTAAACTTATCCTAAAATCTGACGGTCTTTTCCGGAATCACCCTGTATATAAATGAAAGTATCATTGGCGAGTCAATAAAATTATTTTCGTCTTTCTTCATCTTCAAAATGAAGAGATTTGCTTCTCAGTTTTGAGGTAGTTTTCAGAAATGCCGAAAAAATTGGAGCAACAAAAGAGAAGAAAGCATTCATTGAAAATAATTATAAGAGAAAACTGTACAATTTTCATTGTTTTTTTGATTCAAAAAGTCTTGAATTCAGCGGATTCTTGAATTTCGACTTAGCAAATCGATGTGAACGTTCTGGCAACCCTGGAAGCATTTTAATTCGGGCAATCCGACAGATGAGAATGAGGGATTTAGCACGGAAGGCTTTTATCAATCGCTGACAAATTTTGGGCGATTATTTTATTGGCACCGGATTCAATTCATCAAATCGTTTCGATATGAGGGTTGAACATTTAATTCGTCCTAATTGGTGGTGCGATTGGTTTTAGGGGATGAAGGAAATTTCGATATTGATATTTGCGACGCATCAATGTCAGAAATATTCGGCGATCCATCATTTTGGTTGGTTATTATCGGGCCGAAATGTGTGAAATATTGCGATAGTGAAGTGTTCAACACGTGACATGTCAGTATTAGTTGTAACGAATGCTATTTGAAAATTCGATAAAGGAAGTGTTGAGCTTGTACGCTCTTGTCAAATTCGTAATCGATATAGATATTATGTGGTTTCAATCTCAAATTCAATTTTGCAAAATCGGAGAAGTTGCGAAAAAGAGATTAACTTTGGTTCTTAGGGGGTTCATTTTATACAGTTGTTTACAATCAATTTTCATCAAATGGGAAGTGAGCTTGAATAACACTTCATTTTGAAGGTGATTCGTTGGCTATTTCAAAACATTGCAAATTTTACACAAGGGTTTATTATTTTCTTAGTTAAGTACCAATATACCGTTGATATCTTGAACAACTTCCAGGTAAAATTTTTTAGGTTTAGTTATGCAACAGTAATCAACGTCTAGAGTTTCATGAAAATTCGGTAGTGAGTTTTCGAGAAATAATTTTTTTCCCCAACCCCCCATTTAGACCCTTTAGGGTACACTGATCCTGCTGAAAAGCTTGGAGGATCAACCCCGAGTGACACACGATTTTTCTACCAAGTTTCAAGGATTTCTGTTCAGTACTCCCAGAGAAAAGCCCCTGACAACGGACGGCGGACGGACGGATTTTTTTTTATTCGTTTATTCAAATCTACATACTTCAAAACGTAAACTGTGAAATTTTCAGGGGGGGTGGAAATTTTTTTTTGTTGGTCAATCACTTAGGTTTATTATTCGATTTTATCAAATAATGTTGTATACTTGACCTCTTTTGCGCTCATTTCTCAGGGGAACAGCGTGCTATCGTTTCGTCAAAATGTCGAATTTTTGGATGGCCCAAAGGACTAGGTTGGACTTACTGATGACGAATCTGGTGTGTCGACATCGATTATTTCTGGCCGTCCGTGTGCACGATAACGGACTTACAGAGGTTTCTGTCGACTTTAAAATTTCAGAGCTGGTAGCATTTCAAAATGCGAAGGTTAAGTTCGTTAATAGGCAAAATCTGGCAAACGGTTTCGACGTTATAACCATTTGCAATTTTCAGGTTATTTTCCTGCAACTTGTTGCGAAATAATGTCGAGGTCGTGCTGTCAGTAAATTTCAAAGAAAAATTTTGTTTAAAATTCTTGAGTTTCATATTTAACAGCGTTGTACCAAAATTCAATTTGATACGAAAATAATATTCGGAGATATTGTAAAAAAATTTGTCAAATTTCGTGGTGTTTCCTCGGTATTTTCGAAGTTTTAATATTTTCGGCACGGAATTTGAGAAGTGGAGACATTATTGCGATGAATTGATATGTTTTTGTTGTTCCTCAGAAGCAGAACATAAAAATCAGCATCAACAATGACGTCAAGGTCGAACAAAAAAATTCTAGGAAAGCACTGATAAGAAGTTTTCACACGCTTTTTCAAATTCGTCGATCCAGATACCATCCCTACGAAATTTTGCAATATTTTGCTTGTTATTATTCTACAACTAGCCACAAAATTTGGATGTAATCGCTACAGTATTTCTTGAAATATTGAGGAAATGGTCCCAACATTCCCAATCAGCAAAAATTCTGAACATTCTTCTCCACTATCTCCGGAAATAGATATCGGCTCTGATCCAAATCTGAAGCACTATTGTTGAATATCAACCTCAAGGTATGTGCCTGATTCAATCGTTATCTACAGTCTCCGAAAAAAAGAGTTTTTCCGACAAAAGTCAGGAAAATTTTCGGGTTTTTTTTTAAATTCCCTAACGAGGGGATCCTCAAAAATTTCTCCTCAAAGTTGTGAGTTTGTTTTCGTCAACTAATTCCGAAGTTTCAAACTTATCGTATCAATACTTCTTGAAATATTGAAGAACTAACCTCAAAATTTCAAATGGCATAACTCCGAAACTGTTCGACCTCATCCAACCTTCAACTAATTAAACAGAGATGTTTGGAAGCCAAACCTATTCTGAGATGTTAAAGTGACGAACAGTCGGATGAAAAGATTTAAATTTGACCACGGATTCTCTCTTCCGGAAGTTATTGTGTTTATGGTCAGCCTAACGGCCGACTGCGTAAACACAATAACTTCCGAAAGAAACAACTTAGAAACTCGATATTAGTAGAGAAGGTTCGGACCTTAATTACGAAGGCCGAATTCTTGAATGGGTAAAATCCACCCAATGATTCTGTAGATATACCCAATCAAAATTTTATTTTTCCAATATTTCCAAAAATACAGATCAGATCGAATTGAAATCCAGTACTTCATCGAAAAATAACAGTTCGAAGTTTCTTACAGAATTTAATGAGGATGATATGATAAGAAAATCATAGAAATTTATTTTTTCAAATTGTTCTAATGACACGATTATCACGAAATTTCGCAAAAAGTTGTCTTTCTGCATCTCAAAACTAGGTGTGAAGTTTTATCAGGACTGAATCAGTATTTCTCGAGTTATACCGAAAAAATCAACGATATCGAGAAGAAAACCTCGAAATTTGACATATTTTTTCTCGATATCTCCAAAACTTATGGTCGTATCGAACTGAAATTTGGAACACTGTTGTGAAATATGAAGCTCAAAGTGCAAGTGGAATTTTTTTTAGATATGATGAATGGTTTCCGAAAAAAAAAATTTTTTAAATTTCGAATAAAATTTTTTTTTAATTTTACTGACAACATGATCCTGACGAAATTTGGCTCAAAGTTGCGCGTCGTTTTACTCCACCTTACTGCCAAATTTGAATTCAATCACTCGAGTAGTTTCTGAAATAAAAAATAAATAACTCCAAAACTTCAAGTGCCTATTACTCCGAAACTATTCGACCGATTTGGCCCATTAACGAACTCAACCGCGGCATTCTGATGCGCAACCTATCCTGAAAGTTTAAAGATGCTAGCTGGCTTCTGTCGACAGTTACCGTGTCTACGGCCGGCCGGCCGGTCGGCCGGACAGAATCGATTTTGACACCGGATTCGTCATCAGTGGGTCCAACCTAGTCGATTGAGACCATTTGCGGTTCAATCATCCAAAATTACAGACATTTGGACAAAACGATAGCACGCTGTTCCCCTAGAACATGCGCGCAAAAATAGCGCGTAAAAATCAACCGTTCAGACACCATTCTATCTTCTATAAAAAACCACCATTATTTCACTTCAGTTTAAAACAAAATAATCCCGACTACAGGCTATGGTTTCTCACCGGAACGACACTTCAGCGAGATCGTTACTTCGTTCCACCAACAATTCATCAAAAATAACATTTATCAACGTCGTCGAATCGCAAATATGGCTTTGAGAATGTGGATAAAATATAGAATCAGTTCCTCGAGTTCCCCGACATCGAAACGTCTCTCAAAACGATATCCGATGAAGACAACTTGTCATTCATTAATAAGGAGCGTTTTTCAGAACCGATACGTATGTTATATTGATGTTGATCGAACGATTGATGATTGAAAACGTTATAGATGAGGAGTGGAATTGGTTTTCTAAATCGAACGATTTTCTCTTAAATTTGTTTGCAAAGGGTGTTGTTTTTTTAGAGGTATAGAACTTTGAACTGGAATAAAACAAGCATGAATTTTCAAAATTGACATGGTATTGACTTTATTCAAAAGATGATCTTTTGGCACTATAATTTGAATATAATATCTGGCATATGATCACCAAGGCTGGCTCGGACGTAATCTAATCTGGAGGTCCAATATTCAATCACTTTTTTCAACATTTGTGGCCGTATATCGGCAATAACTCGGCGAATGTTGTCCTCCGATTGGTCGATCGTTTCGGGCTTATCGGCATAGACTAGCGACTTCACATATCCTCACAGAAAATAGTCTAGCGGCGGTAAATCGCACCATGTTGGAGGCCAATTCACGAGCCCGGAACGTGAAATTTTGTTGTTAACAAACGTTTCCTTCAGTAAATCAATTGTGGCTCGAGCTGTGTGACATGTTGCGCCGTCTAGTTGAAACCACATCATGGTTGTTCAATTGAGGAACGAAAAAGTCAGAAATCATGGCTCTTTAGCTGCGCACGATGGCGGATAGACTGATTGGGGTCTTGTTCTACGCTACGCTCTACAGCAGCAATGGCTTCTTCTGTTTTAACTGTACGACGTCTCTGTGGATGCGTATTATCAGTTAGGGTAAACGTAGTGCGAAAACGGTCCATAGTTGGTCGATTAATTGCTCTGATGGACGATTCTGTTGACCGTAAAATGAACGTAAAGCGCGATACTGATTTCGAGCAGAACCATTATTTTCAAAATGAAATTTGCACAATTTGGAAGAGTTGTTCTGGCGTCAGTCTATTCATGTTAAAATGCCAGACACTGACAAAATGGCCGCCAGTTAAAACATTGCTGCCAATTCAAAGCTCTATTCCTCTAAAAAACCCCCTTCATTATTCGAGGACGCATAATTTTTGTTTCACTTTTACCAAATTTTTATGCATTTCTGAAGGATTCTTGTTGCATTCTGTGCCATCCCCATCAATCCTCAAAATTTTTTGAATAGGGAAAGTGGGTCATGTGGTACTTTTTTGGCAAGGTCTTTAAATCTTCTTTACAGGCGTGCAGAATTTTCAAGAAAAAAAATTTTTTTTTTTGAAAAATTAGTTATTTCAAAGAGGTTTTCAGTATGTGCACTTTGTCATGGCTCATTTACTTTGAGACGATGGTAACTGATGAAATTTGTCACCGAATGTGAGTCGACCATTACAGTATTGTTCATGCGCAACTTTCAACCCCTTTCATCCCCTCACGTGAAAAAATTTTTTTCTTCATCGAACAAAACAAAAAAAAGAAAACTGTAATGGTCGACTTTCATTCGGTGAAAAATTTCATCAGGTACCATCGTCTCAAAGTAAATGAACCATGCAGATACTAAAAACCTCTTTGAACCAACAGATTTTTCAAAAAAAAAACTTTTTTCTTGAAAATTCCTGCACGCCTGTAAAGAAGATACGAAGACCTTGCCAAAAATGTACCACATGACCTACTTTCCCTATTCAAAAAATTCAGAGGATTGATGACGATGGCACAGGGTGCAACAAAAATCCTTCGAAAATGCATTAAAATTTGGTAAAAGTGGAACAAAAATTGACCTTTTTCAGGATTTTCTTGCCAAATATTTTTCTTCTGGGAAAATGAGTTTGTTCCATAATTTTGACGCGCACTGTTCACAAACTGACCTTTCAAAACTGAGTTTTAGCTCGATGTATTGCGTATTTTTTGAGATTGTGAAAATTGGTAGGAGCTGCAAGTTTTTTTTCAGATGAATACTTCAGATGGGTGCAGGGGTGAACATATCAATGAAAAATCTGGAAAAAGCTCCTGAATTCATGAAGTGTTCCTATCGAAGGTATGTAATTTTAAACTGGTTGACCATATTGTGCGACTCTCCATATGCATTCTACCACATCCTTTCAAACAAACCTAACCTCTGAAAACATGCAATATTCCCTTATCCCTTCAGGTACGATCCTACGATATCCACTGAAATATTTCCCGACTTGAAATTCAAATTGAGGCGAAACCTCAGTGTTGCGACGTTATTACAATATCGTCTGAGCGATAAGGCCAGTTGGGAAATATTGTCAGTTCCGAAGTAGGATAATCTAAGGCCCCAAAACCGAGGTGATTATGAACCGACAGGAAGCGGAAACGGTTAACTGACTGATAAACTACTGAAATTTCGAATAACTCACGATGTTCATGCATAAATTCATCAGACTCTGTACTTGTCGCAGACATTGGCTTTATGGGCAGGTCGAAACGTCATATCAAATGTTGTTGAAAATGGACTGACAAGTAAAAACGACAGCTGTGACATAGGATTCATTTATGGACCTCACTGGAATAATCAGGAGAGAATATATTCATTCATTATATGGAAATATTTTTTGTTCGTATTCCGAGTTTATTCGTGATATGTTTCGAAATCAATGTTTTGATCGAGCAGAATGCACTACGGCGAATCGTGGCGTGTATTCCGTCCATTCCAGTATTTATGAATAATTTAGTTGGGAAACGGGACATCAGGTGTGTACTGAGGTGACCGTAATCAATTTATATTTATTTCATATTCGAAATGATCCACTTTCCTCAATATGTTCCGGATAAGAGACATGAGAATATACTTCATTAACTTTTATAAACTATCCCGGTTGGCCATGATTTAGGTCTATCAAGTTTTCTACTTAAAACTGACGCAGGTTGGCACTCGTGAAATATCGCCAATGTCAAAATAATTTGCAGCGACGTTGCCAAATGCCAATGCTAATTTCTACTCCCAATCTCAACATACTCATGACGCTTGGAAACTAAAAATGCCGAAGGTACTTTTGAAGAAGCTGAGACAAAGAATCAGGAAGTGCTTTGTTGAATTGAATTTGTTTTTTCTGATAGAACGTAACCCTGATAATTTGGAATCGATAATTCATCACAAGATATCCAACATTTTCGACGTATGTGAGTGAAAACCTAGTGTATCGTTCACATTGATTTCCAAGAACTTTGTAAATTGAGTTGGTTTTTTCAAGGTTATATAGGTTTTGTAGTACTTCTTAATTTTCAAACTGGCGTATTTCGAGTTGTGCAACAAGGTATTTAAATGTCTTCTGTAGATTTCTTGAGAATTTCGAAAGGTAGGAAATTCCATAGGTTTGTTTGTTCGTTCACAAGTTTTACTGCTGGGTTATTCGAGTACTTTTATTTTTTTTTCGAATGAACTATCACATAGTAACGGACTACTCTATTCATTATTTTTCAGTAAAATAGTAACACTCGATTCTTGATTTCCTTACAAGAAAATAGCATAACTGAATCTTCCAACCATATTTATATACGTGAAATATTTGCAGTGTTAACAGAGAAAAAAGTTTCTTCAACATTCGCCAGGTCTTTGGAATTATTGAATTTACATAATATTTTCTCAAATTCGTTATTTTACCAAAGTGAATTCACATTTTGAAATATACGTAATTACTTTGACCTCTATGAAGAGAGGACAACTTTGTGTAGTTATCTGACAGGAAAATGACTATAACCTAACATTTTCAAAACATACACGGTGAAATGTGTCAGAATGTCATGGCCAACCGGGATAGTTTAAAATAGTGAATGGAGTTTAGGAAGTCAGGTAGGATAAGGAAAAGTAAGACAACAAAAATCCCGACAAGAATGTCTTTTGTTTTGCTTGTTGGTTTCTGACCATACATCTTGACTTGCCGACTTTGAAGTATACAATATTCGATATTTTTGGATTTTTTTTTAAGATTTTTCCTAACTGTTCCACCCGGACTGAATTCAACACAAGTTTGAGCATTTCACTACTAACAGCCAAGTTTCAATTCGATATGGTCAGTATTTCCTGAGTTATCGAGAAAATAACAACAACATTTCAAATGAGTTTGAATCGTTCATTAATGAATTCATCCAATATAATGGAGGTTTTTTTTTCAAATTTTGGATAATTCTTTTTTTGACACTGTTTATCTTCCAACCAGGTTTTATTTCGATCAGATAAATACTTTTTGGTCGGCCGGACAGAATCAAATTTGACCACGGATTCTTCATCAGTGAGTCCAACCTAGTCGATTTCTACTCAAAATTCGAAAATTACATTGTGACGAAACTATAACGCGCTATCCCCCAGAACAAGCACGTAAAAAGTAGTGAAAATTTGGACTTTTCGAACGGACTCTGTAACTCTTAGCAGGGAATGTATGCCGAAAATCGTATTCAAATAAATGAAAGCCATAAAGTTATCTTCCAGAAAATAATAATTAAAATTTATTCCAACAATATTTCTATCTTGTATTATATATAACTTAAAATTCTCAAACTCTTGAAAAACACAGCCTTTATCGAGGCTCCTGGGAATTTCAAGATCCTATGTCTGTTCCTTCGGAAGATATATTGTTCACGGCCTATCAGACATTTTTTAATTCAACCATATTCTTCATCAGAAATCCAAGAGCTAGGGACATTAGGCCCATGTGGGTCAAAACTAGAACCTCTAGAGAATGAACTTTTCCCATACATATCGTACTTTCTAGAAAATACCAACAATTTTAATTGGGAGATATTCTCGGGAATTTCCGTCAACAAATGATCTGAATTTCTTTTTCACATTCAAATTACAACCTGGATCTAAGAATTCTCACTCAATCCCGCTACGAGTGCTAGAAAAATAAGAAAAATAAACCAACTGACCCATATCGAAATTGTAAATATCATCAAGTACGAAAATAATCTCCCAGCCACCTACTCGCCTCATAGCACTCTAATCATTTGAAGAAATTTACGCGTTTTGCCAAGTGCTTCGAATACGGAAAAGAATGAACTACGATTTATGTCTAGCAAGTTAATCTTGATACAGAAATTCTCGGTTGTCGTAACAAATCAAATTTGTTTTTGAAGCATGAGGATTGGTCACATTTGCATCATAGGCATTAGTCATATTCACCATTAGACTATCACCGAGAATATAGAAAATTTTAATTCACTCAAATGTCAGAGAGAGGGTATTTTCGGAGATTTTCCGTGTTATTCATCGAAAATTGGACTGAAGTATAGCGCAGTGCCTCCAATTATACATATACTCCATTCGCTTTTATAAACTATCCCAGTTGGCCATGATTTAGATTTATCAAGTTTTTCTAATCAAATCATCACGCTTGGAAACTAAAAATGCCGTAGGTAGTTTTGAAGAAGCGGACAAAGTATCAGGAAGTGCTATGTAGAATTGAAACCTTCTGATAGTAACCCTAATAATTTGGAATAAATAATTCATCACGAGCTATCCAACATTTTCGACGTATGCGAGTGGAAACCAATTATATTTAATATGGATAGATGCTCATTTTTTAGCTACACATCCACCACAATAAGAAAGATTTTAAGTGAAGAGACGATAAAGAATTTCTTTCTATTGATGCACCTAGAAAGACACTGACTGAAGAATTTATTTTGAAAAAATATCTGCAACGACCAACTTTGGAATTATAATTTGAAAAATGAACACTTTGCAATTGATACACTACTCACTTTTGCGAAGGAACATTTGGAATATAACTCAATATGGCTTCTTAAAAACTGTTCATGTGTCTCCAGCCCAGAAATTCTATTGAATACAGTTTGGCATCAAATGTTTTGTAGCATTTAGGTTTTTTCGTAAATTACTGGATTTCGAGTCTTATCTTATCTGTATTTTTAGAAATATTGGAAAAATAAAATATCGAATAGGTATATCTGTAGAATCATTGGGCGGATTTTACCCATTCACGAATTCGGCATTCGTAATTAAGGTTCAAACCTACTCTACGAATATCGAGTTCTAAAGTTATTTCTTCCGGAAGTTATGGTGTTTGAGGTCGTAACACAATAACTTCCTAAAACAACTTAAAAACTTTTGGGGCTTAATTAAGAAGGTCGAATTCGTGAATGGGTAGAATCCGCCCAATGATTCCGTAGATATACCCATTCAAAATTTCATTTTCCCAATATTTCCAGAAATACAGATTAGATCGAATTGAAATCCACTACTTCATCGAAAAAACTTAGTAAAGCACTGATGTGAAGTCAGCTGCTTTTGCACTTCTGTTCAAAGGATAACACAAAAGGTGAACATGCGCGCGAAAGCTGCTGACTTAACGTCAGTGCTTTTCTAGGTTTTTCTACTCTGTTGCTCGACCTAGCGTCCAAGCAGATAATCAATGTGGGCGGATATAGTACACGGCGTACATAAAATACCAAATATAGTTATTATCGGTTGTACACCTCAGTTCCTCTTTATTTCCATGGATATTCATAGCATACGAAAATATTCAATTGAATTTATTTGATACTTACTCTGTTATAGTATTATCCGTTTAACATGGAGCAATTTTTAAAACCAGTCCTGTAACAAAAAGAAAAGTTTAATTAATTCAAAAAGTGAGTGTAAAAATGATTGTAACGATTACCGTTACGTTGCAGTCATAAAAGTGTACTCCATGAAAAGTAGAATGGGTTCCTTACTACGGTAATGTTAATCAATACCATTATTTCATTGCAAGCATCATGGGTAGTTTAAAATTGAAAACACCTGTTGAGGTGAGATACCTCCTTCCGTAATTGAATATAATTTTGTGGAATTTCCAATTTTATTCGGTTACCGACCTTTATTTCTGATAGTTTTAGGAATTCTGCAATTAGAAAACAGCAGATTGGGATAATCAACATTAATCTCGTAACCATAATATGAAAGTTATTTATAAGTGCAGAATATTCATTCCTAGCTGTTGGTTACTAGGAAGAATCATTGTTATATTCCAAAACAATTTAGTATATCCAGCTAGTGATTATAAACTTCTTTTAGATATTATCGATAGAATGAATAATACGAAATTAATTTAATTACCAATATAAATTTCCAGGAAAACATCTAGCTGAAATTTGATATCCTGTGAAATTTTGGAATATGTTGTTGCAGAATAAATTCAAAATTTTCGGCGCGCTGGTTTGACCACTGATATTGCTCACAAAATGCGATTTTATATTATTTCCTTAATATCTCAAGAAATACTCATGCAATCTGTTTGGAACTTCGTCATCAATTGTGAAATACCTACACGCAGAATTTCATACGAATCGTATTATTTGAAGATTCTCGAAAACATTGTTTTAATGGTTTTTCTAATTTTTTTGGATTTTTTCCGAAACTATCCATCGGATCTCTATGGTTTTTCGCGCAGAGCTTTATGAACAGGAAAATGAGTTCGTATTATTACTCCGTGTGACGTCATGCTCCCACACGGACGAAAATAGGCTCTCGTTTTGAAATCACCGTTATATTCCACCATGGACCTATGGAATTTTCCACATTTTCAAAGCAGTCCACATTTCCACATTTTCCCAGCAGTCAGCCTACAGAACATATTTCGAATACTTTTTCACACCACACAGAGAAAAAGGATCTCTCAAATCAACTATAAATATATTCTTAAATTAAATAATCTTACCCCAAGAATAAAAATTTGAAATTGAACAATATACTTCTATTCTCAACTCATTCCGTTGTTTGCCTGTTTACATGAATTTTCTTGAATCGAATTTTCTTGAATCGAATTTACTTGAAACAAAACAAGTTCTCTTTACTTTAGAAAACAATTTCAGCTAATCATAGTTCTCTTGGATCAAGAATATCATTTCTTATTTAATGTGTTCTGATGTCGAAAGCACGTTCATGTGACCCCCTCGACCAATAGGCAGTATAAGCGCTGAAGACGCGTATGGAATGTAGAATCGCAGACGTATGGATATTTAGATAGGAAACAACGCCATGGCCGCCATAGTGAATAGTGAACAAGTGCGTTTGTGTTTTTGATGGTGCATTATGAATTTGGTGTAAATGGAGAACTACTTCTCAACATCAAGGGAGTTTTTTGAGAACAGAGTTTCGAAAGTCAAGTAGAAAAGGTTGGTTTTAATAATAAGTTTGATTACTGGAGAACAAAGTTTGAATTAAAATATGTGAGTACATGCCTAGATGCATGTGTGATATGCACAAACATCGTCACATGTATACCTACATTCGTGAACTGCAGACAACAAAATTTCATTTTAGATTGGAGGTCGAGAGTAAACATAGTAACCAAGCAAATTGTTTCAAAAGACTTCTGCTCTTTGATCTTCGAAACCCTGTTCCCAAAAAACTTTCTTGTAAGAAGGTGATCTTCCATTTGCACCTTGTTCATGATTGAAATCTTAAAAAATGATTTTGAAAGGCTTCTCAAGATACAATACATTTTTAGTATTTGAGGGCTGCTAATTGCAGCGAACATATATTGTCTTGCGGAAAGAAATTGAAGTTGAATAGAAAAATATTTCAAATACAAAAATGAGAAATCTAGCATTCGGTTCAACACCATAGTATTTCCGAATGAAAATATGAAACATATATAGCAAACATATCCAGTAATTGTTGTCAGATTTCTCATTTGGACCAAACGTGATTCCGCTTGAATCAAGACTTTTAACATTTGGTTGGCCCCATTCAAGAATATCATTGTCTTGAACGAATGTGGTTACAAATTGATTCAGGAGAACCTTTTTCTCTGTGCACTTGCAATACACCAGTTTGAAAATGTAGTAGGGCAGCGAAACTCTAGTCACTGTTGATCATTTTAAAGAACATAGCGATATATTCTATTTCCAAAGAATTTTTATTCTTGTTCCGGACCAAGTTCCGAAAATCACATCTGTGAAATACGATTGCGTTCTTCATCCCTGAAACAAACGAGTGAAAATCACTGATTTTCTGAACACGATAGTATCTCGAACATCTCCTGGAAGACATCATCAACCTTCGGTCCCCTGATCACCAGGAAGTTAGGGACATGAACTCGATTCCCATCGCGAACGATCTATCGAATTATTTCCTACTTAAGGCAACGTGCTCGCCTGCCAAATTGGCTGCTCGCTTAACCGTCTCAACAGGGCCAGACTGATAATGAAACTCGTCTGCTTGCATAAGAGAATCGCTTTTACGTTAACTGATCTTGTTTCTGTTCCTATCTCGATACTAAATTACATACAACTACAATAACCGACTTTCATGAGCAGTTTGAGAGCCGAGGAGGAGTAGACCCCTTTATTGAGTCTATGTCCCATTGACAAGTCGAGAACACCGAATGGATCGTTCCATCGGATGAGATCTGATAGTAAGGGGATATTAGGATTTTGGGAAATTTAGGGTGGCGTCGATGGTCTGATAATACCTCCTAGCTATATATACTCCATTCACTTTCATAAACTATCCCGATTGGCCATGATTTAGGTCTATCAAGTTTTTTCACTTAAAACTGACACATGTTGTCAATCGGGAAATATCGGCAATGTCAAAATAATTCTCAGCGACGTTGCCAAATGACGCTTGGAAACTAAAAATGCTGAAGGTAGTTTTGAAGAAGCAGAGACAAAGTATCAGGAAGTGCTATTAGAATTGAAATCTGGTTCTTCCGATAGTAACCCTGATAATTTGGAATCAATAATTTATCACAAGCTATCCAACATTTGCGACGTATGTGAGTGAAAAACAGTAATCTTTCACATAGATTTCCAAGAACTTTGTAAATTGAGTTAGTTATTTTAAAGTGACACTATGGTTTTGTAGTACTACTACATTATCATACTCGAGTATTTCAAGTTGTGCAACAAGGTATTTAATTGTTTTTTGTAGACTTATCTCTTGACAAGGTCGAAAAGTAGGGAATTCCATAGGTTTAGAAGTTTACAGCAGGGTTATTTGAGTACTTTCATTTTTGTTTTGAATGAACCATCACCAATTAAAGAACTACTCTATCCATTATTTTTCAGTGAAATTTCAACACTCGATTATTGACTTCCGTACAAGAAAATAGCATAACTTAATCTTCCAACCATGTTGATATACGTAAAATATATCCAGTGTTAACAGAGAAAAAAGTTTCTTCAACATTCGCCAGGTCTTTCCTCAAATTCATTATTTTCCCGAAGTGAATTCTCATTTTGAAAAACACGTAATTACTTCGACCTCTATGTAGAGAGGACCACGTTGTGTAGTTAGCCAACAGGAACATGACTATAACCTAACATTTTCAAAATATATAGGGTGAAATGTGTTAGAATGTCATGGCCAACCGGGATAGTTTATAAAAATGAATGGAGTATACAACCAAACTGGTCTGGGGAATCGAATAAGTTATTTGGATTCAGCGACCACAGGGTAAACTATATGATAGGAGATATTTCCTAATTGGGTTCAAAGGATGAACTATCATTTTATCACTTTAGTGATTTTTCCAATATCACGGGCGGCAAACAAACTCAGGGGGAAAGTGAAAAGACAATTTGTGTCGATATTTCAGATAGGAGGTATTATCAGATCATCGTCGATAGTGTGATTCAATCAAAATGCGAATTTTGTGTTTAAAGTAATTCCTGTGTTCATGGAAAGACAAACAAGGAAAACATCTCGACTATAAGATATCAGAAAAGGAGAACACAAAAAGAACCTAAGAAATAATAATAATGAGGGATATATAAAAAATCCCAAACACCAAACCATGTATGTTCGACCATTGGGAATCACATGATAGATTGAGACAATTCAAAAAACCTAGAAAGGCACTGAGGTGAAGTCAGCAACTTTTGTGCGCATTTTCAAAGGAGGTGACCGCTTTGGCAGTCAATTTGAACATGCGCGCAGGTTTTCTTCATGTTATTCTGGAAATAACGATAAAAGAAACCACGAAATTTGACATATGTTTTCACAATATCTCTGAATGTTATAGTTATAGTTATAGTTGGTAAGGGGTTACGTTCCACTGCGTATCTCAGAATGTTATTATCGTATCAAACTGAATTTGGTACGCTGCTGTGAAATATGAAGCTGGAAAAAAAATATGAGGCTAGTAAATTTGCACTTAACTCTTCATCTTTGCTTTTCTAGAATTTTCTTTACTAATTTTATTTAACCTCTGCATCGTTATACGATCACTGTTTGAGTAGTCAATATCTGTGTGAACTCAAGTTCAATCATTCAATTTCAGTTCAGTTCCTTATCTCGATAAATTTTGAAGAAATTAATTTCAACACTTAGTTAATTCCAATATCCGAGCGATATTTTCAATCAGCGAAATAATAAAATGACACGCAGGATATATTAGTTAACTACTGAATCCTACGGTTATTCGTCATCTGCATTGTCAATTAAATTTGAATTGTGTAAAACCGACTGCACTGTATGCTAATGAAATTCATTAAATCATATGAATAATTGGATATTTTTAGATAATGCGTAAATAATGAACCACATTACCTATCATTACAAACAAAGGGCGTTGAGAACATAATTACAAGTATAATGAACGACGAACCCAATTTTGTATTTGTCTGTCTCTGTATACAGGTTGAGTCTTTGAGTTGGACATTCATTTTAACCCTAGAGTTCTGTCATCAAATGAAATACTTTTTTTATATACCATCTTGCCAGATTCAGCCCCGGTAAAAAATATAGTCCGTTGAAATTTCGAAAAAAAATCAGTGTCCTTTTGAAGCTTTCGACATTGGTCCTCCGAATGAAATGAATTTTGCTGTAAAGTTTTCCATAACTATGACTTCAGCAATGAATTTCATCACACTTCGAACGGTTTTTTGGTTATAGACACCTCGATTCATGGAACTATAAGAAATAAACATGAAGAAATTAGATCAAGTTTATCTTGAATCACTATAAGAATCCTCAAACTTGTTAGAATACCCAATAATTACCCATAATTGCTTTTCAAATGAATCATTTTCGAGATATTCAACGTTGAATGTTATGAAATCTGATAAAAATTCAAGAAATTTCACTATTTTCGTGGATCGGCCCCTGAGCTGGTAAAGGCGGTGAATTGAGCTAAGCCCACGTTCACCCGGGTCACAGAATAAATATTTCGGCCGTTAGACCCAACTTCCGACCGTAAACACAATAACTTTAGGAAGAAACACCTTTAAAGAATTATAGTTGAAGAGTAGGTTTGGACCTGAATTACGTGAATGGGTAAAATCAACCCAATGATTCCGCAGATATACCCAATCAAAATTTTATTTTCCCAATATTTCCGAAAATACAGATTAGATCGAATTGAAATAATATGATAAGGTCAAAGAATATGGAATATTGGTAAAAAAATTTTTTTTTTTTTTTAATTGTTCTAATGACACGATTATTAAGAAATTTTGCACAAAGTTGATCATCAGCATTTTCAAACTAGCTGCTGAATGTCATAACTATTGAATTAGTAATTTCTGAGTTATTTCCAAAAAAAACAACGATACCGGGGAAAAACCACGAAATTTGACAAATTTTTTCCGAATATCTGCGAAAATTATGATCGGATCAAACTGAAATTTAGTACACTACTGTGATATATGAAGCCCAAAGTCTGAGTAAATTGTTTTCGAATATGATAAATAGTTTTCGAAAGAAAAGATTTTTCGAGAAATAATTTCTTTTTCAATTTACTGACAGAACAACCTCAATAAAATTTTGGAAAAGTTGCGAGTCATTATACTCCAACTAACTGCCAAGTTTCGATCTGATGATTCCAGTAGGTCCTGAGTTATCACGGACATAATCTCAAAATTTCAGAGGGCTCTTACTCCAGAACCTCTTGGCCGATTTGGCCCACTGACGAACATAACATAACATAAATGCATACTACGGACAACGGATTCGTCATCAACGAGTCCAACCTAGTCGCTTGAGACCTTTTGTGGCTCAGAATTCGAAAATTACAGACGTCTGGACAAAACTATAGTAGCTGTTCCCTTAGAAAATTCACGCAAAAACATAGAATTATGATATTTTAAGTCACGCGCGAGAGATCTATTGTTGCATCAATTTGAAACGTTATATCCCTCAGATTTTCAACATCCTTCAAACAGGGTACTATTTTGAACTACTCGTTTCTTAGTGGCCATAAATGTCGTCCATTTTGAACGATGAACCATTACAGGGAATTCTAGATGGCATCGCGAATGAAGAATTATCAGCTGGGATGAGAAGAATTCTGCTTATTCTGGCCGAGCCATCCTGGCCAAAGCGTTCATTTAAATTTGTTCCAATCACAATTTTTATCAATCAGATTTTGTATAAACCATAAACCAAAAGTATAGGAATACTTGGAGGCATTTTCTCAGCTACGCTGAAAACTTCCATGCAGGAAATCATCCAGAACAGAACGAACTGAGGGATCTATCTCCGAGTAAGATAATCGGCTTTGTTCAAACTAAGTGTTGTAAAACAATGAGGCACAATAGGTCGCAAGGACGCGGTAGAAGGACGGTTAGTGACCCATTCATTACATCATAATCAATGATAATAGCACTTGAGTCGTATTCCTCAGCATTCAATTCAACATCATATTTTCACGAATTAAACCTGTGGAGCAATCAATTTCGCTTGTTCGAATTCGAAATGCAAAACATTTGATGTTATCAACGAACGAAAGGAAAAACCAAAAACTGCGGAATTGAGAATTAGGCCGCCCTTGCGGATCATACAGAGTGTTAAAATTGTTTTTTTCATGAAAAACGCCTTTGCGGATTGCATTATCAAACTATTTGTCAAGGGCAGAATTCTTGGAAAACAGATTGCCTAATAAACAATACCGGAACAATACAAACGATAACGAAAGAGAACTGTGACGTTTCAGAGTATAAATCTGACTCCTTCATCAGACAAATTAAAAAATTTCAAGAATTATTTTTTTTTATTTTTCGATTCGATTTGAGACTTTTGTCAAATTCTCTTTCTTTAATCAAAGCAAAACTGAACTTATTCTTGATTTTTCGGCTTCCATTACTTTCGAGTCTCAAATCGAATCGAAAAATAAAAAAAAATGATTCTTGAAATTTTTTAATTTGTCTGATGAAGGAGTCAGATTTGTACTCTGAAACGTCACAGTTCTCTTTCGTTATCGTTTGTATTGTTCCTGTATTGTCCATTAGGCAATCTTTTCTGCAAAGAACTGCCCTTGACAAATAGTTGATACTGCAATCCGCAGGGGCATTTTTCATGAAAAAAACATTTTTTTTTAATTTTTGCGCACATGTTCTAGGGGAACAGCGTGCTATCGTTTTGTCCAAATTTCTGTAATTTTGGATGATTGAGCCGAAAATGGGCTCAATCGACTAGGTTGGACTCACTGATGACGAATCCGGTGTCAAAATCGATTCTGTCCGGCCGGCCGGCCGTAGACACGATAACTGTCGACAGAAGCAAGCTAGCAACCTGAAACTTTCAGGATAAGTTGCGCATCAGAATGTTCAGTTAATGGGCCAAATCGGTCGAATAGTTTCGGAGTTATAGGCACTTGAAGTTTTGAAGTTATTTATTTTTTATTTTAGAAACTACTTGAGCGATTGGATTTAAACTTGGCAGTTAGGTGGAGTATAACGACAACTTTGAGCCAAATTTCGTCAGGATCGTTTAGTCAGTAAATTTTAAATAAAATTTTTTTCCAAATTTTTTTCCAAAAAATTTTTTTTTCCGGAAACCATTCATCATATCCAAAAAAAATTTCCACTCTCACTTTGAGCTTCATATTTCACAGCGGTGTACCAAATTTCAGTTCGATGCGATCATAAGATCAAAAGATCATTTTTTTTATTTCAGAAGCTATTTGAGCGATTGAATTCAAACTTGGCAGTTAGGTGTAGTATAACGACTCGCAACTTTGAGCCAAATTTCGTCAGGATCATATTATCAGTAAATTGAAAAAAAATTTTTTTCGAAATTTTTTTCCAAACAATTTTTTTTTCGGAAACCATTCATCATATCCAAAAAAAAATTCCACTCACACTTTGAGCTTCATATTTCACAGCAGTGTACCAAATTTCAGTTCGATACGATCAAGTTTTGGAGATATCGGGAAAAAATATGTCAAATTTCGAGGTTTTTTTCTCGATATCGTTGTTTTTTTCGGTATAACTCGAGAAATACTGACTCAGTCCTGATAAAACTTCGCAGCTAGTTTGAAGATGCTGAAAGACAACTTTATGCGAAATTTCGTGATAATCGTGTCATCAGAACAATTTGAAAAAAAAAAATGTATATGATATTCTTATCATATCATCCTCATTAAATTCTGTATGAAACTTCGAACTGTTATTTTTCGATGAAGAACTGGATTTCAATTCGATCTGAGCTGTATTTTTGGAAATATTGGGAAATTAAAATTTTGAATGGGTATATCTGCGGAATCATTGGGTGGATTTTACCCGGTCACGAATTCGGCCTTCGTAATTAAGGTCCAAACCTTCTTTACAAATATCGAGATTCTAAGTTGTTTTTTTCGGAAGTTATTGCGTTTACGCAGTCGGCCGTTAGGCCGACCGTAAACACAATAACTTCCGAAAGAAACAACTTAGAAACTCGATATTTGTAGAGTATGTTTTGGGCTTATTTACGAAGGTCGAATTCGTGAATGGGTAAAATCCGCCCAATGATTCCCTAGATATACCCATTCAAAATTTTATTTTTCCAATATTCCCATAAATAAAGATTAGATCGTATTGAAATCAAGTAATTTACCGAAAAAAAAATTAGAAAAGCACTGCCGTGAAGGCGGCAGCTTCTGCTTGCATGTTCAAATTCGTTGCTGAAGTGGTCATCTACATTGAACATGCGCGCAAAAGCTTCTGCCTTCACGGCAGTGCTTTTCTAGATTTTTTATAGTTCTGTTTCAGATACTTGGAGTGAAAACCCATAAAAAAACAAAAAAATGTATAAATCTAACAAAACTTCGGTACCGCCCATATCAGCAAGCCAAAGGTTTTTATTTATGTTTCAGAATCCATGCGAATGTGCGGAATCGAGTTAATATAAAGCCGAAGGAAGCTGCGCAGTTATTCATACTCGAAAAAAATTTCATTTCTCGCGAAATTCTTGGGAGAAAATTCCAGGTCCTAGGTCGAATGAATTCCTATGTGTATTATGTATTTTTCCACAGTATATTTCACACCAGACCCTTTAACACCGGCGCTGAGCCAACAAATAACCCATAAATTCGTGATAACTGCCACATTTATGCAGGTCGTCCTAAGAACGATATTTATGTTTTCACAAATTCGAGTTAACCGCCCTCTCGGGATGCCTGGGCCAAATTCCCGAATCGCGGATGAAACCGTTTTACTTTCTGTAACAATGGCTTGGAAAATATGGAAATGCTACGTGGAAATTGCCATTCTTCGACATATCCTGCTCTCTGTCTTTCTCTTTCCCTCACGAAGGACGTGGGCGGTTTTTCTCATTTCGGAAAGTGACATCAGCGAGTGTAATAGGATATTTATGGCGTTTCCGACTATGAAAATAATTGTGGGATTATATTAGCATTGAAAAAAATTACTGGTGATGTGTTATCGACTTTAATAAAGATGACGATCGTCTTTGTCGGTATGCTATCAGTTTAAAAAAGAACAGACTGTATGAATGAAGGAATCCCGCCCAAATTTACAAACGAACATTGATTTCAACACACATTTCGTCATATATGTATATATATATTTTTGAGAACGAGCATTATATTCTTTGGTATATTAGAGTGTTAGCAGAGAAATTGTTAACGGGGTACCATACATTTTTCCGTATGATACAAAAGCACACGAGTGTTGTTATTTGTTCAAATAACATGGATGGCATCTTTTTCATTGGAAAATAATTTTGAACTTATTTTGACAAAATATCTTGACATAATATTCGAAACAGAAAGAGGGACAGAAAACCAGCAGGAAGCAGTAAATAAAATTACCTACATTTGCTCCTCCAAGTGATGATATTTCAGATCCTCAGATAATCGAAGAACGCTACAGGCCCCTTATAGTGGGGAATCATCTCTCATAGATCCATAATTCGATATTTATCACTAGAAATCTAACAAAATATCCGGAATAAATTGAAAAACTTGTGACATGTATTTCGTCTTGACCACAGTATAGTATTATTGTTTGGTTAACCAAAAGAGCGAAATTGGAGATTCTTGTCATTTTGTGTTGTTTTGTTTTGATGGATGCGTTCGGATGAACGAAGCCGAAAATGAACTAGGTTGGACTCACTGATGACGAATTCGGTGTCAAAATCGATTGTATTGTATTGTATTGTATTGTATTGTTTCCGTATATCCTAGGCTTCAACGAAACCCCTCAGAAGCTTAAAGCTTGTGCGAGTTAGGATACCGGGTGTGTTCTGTGTAGGCTTTGTTACTGATTCCTTGCGCCACGTTAGGAACAGCACTGTTAATTGTTTACCCAACAGCGAATGGTTGGACGGTCCCCTAAAAACCGGAAAAGTTATTTCCCGGCCAAGGGCTTGAACCCCAGACCTTACGATCATGGGGCTTGCGCTCTAACCACTGAGCTACCGCCGCTATTCTGTCCGTAGGTACGATTACAAGCGTACAGAGGATCCTATCGACTTGAAATTTTCAGGGTTGGTTGCATTTCAAAATGCGAAGGTTAAGTTCATTAATGGGCAGAATCAGTCGAATGGTTTCGGAGTTATAGCTTTTGGAAGTTTTGAGGTTAATTTGCTGATATTTCGAGAACTTCTAAAACGAGTGAATTCAGACTTGGCAGTTAACCTTAGGAACCTTAGGATTTGCAGAATTTTGTTGGGATCGTGCAGTCAGTAAATTTTCTTAAAAATTATTTATTATAATCGGAAAAAACTTCGAGCATACCTTGAGCTTTATGTACAACAGCAGTAGTGTACCAAATTTCAATTCGATACAACTATTATTTTCGGAGATATTGGGAAAAAATATATAAAGTTTCGTGGTTTTTTTCACGACATCAAAAAATACTGATTCAATCTTGATGAAACTTGGTTACTGGTTTGAAAATGATTATGGACAACTTTGTACAAAGATTCGTGATGATCGTGCCATTAGAAGAATTTGAGAAAATACAGTTGAGATTTTTTCTTCGAATATTCAATATTCTGTGATCTTTCGATCATATTATCCTCATTTAACTCTGTATGAACCTTCGAACTGTCATTTGTCGAATAATTACTGGATTCAAATTCGGGCTTATCTGTATCTTTGGAAATGTCGGGAAAATTTCGAATGGGTATGTATAGCTGCAGAATCATTGGGTAGATTTCACCCACGGATTTGGCCTTCGTAATGAAAGTTCAAACCTACTATTCAAATTTGGAATTCCTAAGTTCTTTCTTCCGGGAGTTATTGTGTTTACGGTCGACCGATAGGCAAAATAACTAACACTTTTTTTCTGGCTTTGTACTCCCAATATCTGAAACAGCACTATTAAAATCAAATAAAAACTGTTTATTTCATGGAAAACGCCCTTACGGATTGCAGGATTAAACTATTTCTCTATGCAGTTTCTGAGAAAACAGATTGCCTAACGAACAACACAGCAACAATACAAACGATAAAGAAAGCGAACTGTGGCGTTTCAGAGTACAATTCTGACTTTTTCATAAGACAAAGGATAAAAATTTTAGAAATATTTTCTTTCTATTTTTCGTTTTCAGTTGATATTTCTGCAGAAAAAATGGACCTTATTTGGTTGAATTTACTTAAAAAAGAGGTAGAATTAAAATACTTTCAAACTAAATGAATCTGTGTCGCTGTTATTTCTTGAAAATGTCAATTTCAAATCTCAAATCAAAACGAAACATCGAAAAAATATAATTCCACAAATGCTCTCCTTTGTCCGACGAATGAGTCAGATTTGTACTCTGAAACGTCACAGTTCGTTTTCTTAGTCGCTTTTTCGTTTCTTATTGTTCATTAGGCAAGCTGTTTTCCAAAAAACTGCCCTTGAAAAACAGTTTAATCCTGAAATCCGCAGGGGCGTTTTCCATGAACCCACGATTTTATTATTTTTAATAGTTCTGTTTCATATATTGGAAGTGGAATGCCAGAAAAATGTAATATATTTCGGTTTGCTGGTTTTCCGTTCTGTAAATATGAAATATTCGGTTGGTTCCTGAGAGAGAATGATGTCAACGAAAACTTATATGTATCCAAAGATCAGGTTTGAGGAGTGTACTTGCACAGTGTACTTATGAATAACGCGAAACTCTTCATGTCAAATTTATTCTGAAATCCTCCTTCCCTAGTGCTAGGAAATTTGACGACATTTTCGTGTTGGCAACTTGAAACGAAGTCGTCTATTTAAAGTCTTCGAAGAAAACCATAATAACCTGTAATTTCACTGCATATTTAGTTGAAGCAATGAAACTATATTCTCCTCCAAGAACAACACAAATTCAGAATTCTGAACCGGAACCAACAGAGAAAATAAGAAAATCCAAGCTGATTCTCATCTGCACATACCGAGAATGGCCTGACTTCATTTGCTAAAAGCGTTTTTTTAATCAAAAGAAACCGATTCACCGTTACACGAGCCGTTTCTCACGGGAGAACAAATTGAGTGACTTGAGGCTCGAAACCAATCGCCTGATAAGAGAATTTAGGGGAGTTGAGGGAAAGAGGGTTATCTATTACGATCCTGTAAGGCGGGTTCTGCTCTATTCATACGGATAATGCTCTTCAGGCGTTTACATGGATAAAGAACACTGGATCTTTTTTGCCCGTTCTGAAATATGAGATTACCCTTTGAGATGTTCTAAGCGATCGGCTTTATGGATTATGTGGGATTCACGGTTTGCTCCGAGATATTTGACGTGTTTTGGGAGAAATATTGAATGATGGTGAGCAGGACCATTTACATTTTTGCGCGCATGTTCTAGAGGAACAGTGTGCTATCGTTTCGTCCGAAAGTCTGTAATTTTCAATGATTGAACCGAAAATGGTCTCAAATAATTAGGTTGGAGTCAGTGATGACGAATCCGGCGTCAAATTCAATTCTGTCCGGCCGGCCGACGACACGATCACTGTCGAAAGAAGCGAGCTAGCGACTTGAAACTTTCAGGGTGGGTCGCGCATTGAAATGCGCCGATTGAATTCGTTAATGGGATAAATCGGTCGAATGGTTTCGGAGTTATGGTCATTTGAAATTTTGAGATTAATTTCCAGATATTTCAGGAACTACTCATGCGATTGAATAGAAAATTGACAGTCAGTTGAAGCATAACAACGCAAAACTTTTCACAAAATTTCGTTGATATCACACAGTAAATTTTGAAAAAAAAAATTTTTCGAACAAATTTTTCCTCGGAAACTGTTCCACTCATGCTTCAACATCATATTTTATAGCAGTGTACCAAATTGTATTTTGAAACGACCATAATTGCTGGAGATATTAAGAAAAAGTATGTGAAATTTCGTGGTTTTCTTCTCGATATCCTTGTTTTTTCAGAGATAACTCGAGAAATACTAATTCAATCATGATAAAACTTGGCAGCTAGTTTGGAAATACTGATGGGCAACTTTGTGCAAAATTTCGTGATGATCGTGTCATCAGAACAATTTGAGAAAAATATTTCAAATTTTGTTTTCAAATATTCAATATTCTGTGAACTTCTGACCATATTATCCGCTTGATATTCTGTATTACCTTTTACCTGACATTTTTCCATGAAATGTACTAGATTTCAATTCGATCTAATCTATATTTTTTAGAATATTGGAAAAATAAAATTTTGAATGGGAATCTGCGTAATCATTGGGTGAATTTAACCCATTCACGAATTCGGCCCTCGTAATTAAGGTCCAAACCTAACAGCCGATCGAAAACACAATAACTTCCAAAAGAAACGACTTAAAAACTCGATATTTGTAGAGTAGGTTTGAGGCCTAATTACGAGGGTCGAATTCGTGAATGGGTGAAATTCGCCCAGTGATTCCGTTTTATTTTTATAATATTTCCAAAAATACAGATAAGATCTAATTGGGATCCAGTAGATCATCGAGGAAAACCTTAAAAAGCACTGACGTTAAGTCAACAGCTTTTGCGCGTAGGTTCAAAAGATATCACCAAAAGTGAACATGCGCGCGAGAGCTGCTGACTTCACGCCACTGCTTTCTAGGTTCTTCAGGCTGTTTATATTGAATTGAAACGAATCTACTTGATGAAGGCTATTAATACAATAATAAAAGATACAGATTTTTCTGTAAAACCTTTACATAATATCTTTCGATATTGACATGTTACGATATAAACTTTTATTGTCTTCAACGTTCCACGACTTGGGGAAAACGTTAAAATAATAAAATACAATACAAAAATAATACTAGACACGGTGTTTCATCTTTTATATTTCGATGCTACTGATGATTCTGAATCGAAAGATAAAAACGAACCACAGTGTAGTATTATTTTTGTATTGTATTTTATTATGTTAACGTTTGCCTAAATTCTTGACTTCACTCATTATATACAAGTTGATATAATAATTAAATTTGTCGTTCAAGACTTGATTCTTATAGAACAATGGAAGTATATCGTTGGATATTATATCGAAAGATATCATGTAAAACTATTACAATTATTTCTTTTGAAAGGAAATAATTGTGCGTTTGTCTGATGAAAGAGTCAGATTTGTACTCTGAAACGTCACAGTTCGCTCCGTTTATCGTTTGTATTGTTTCGTTATTGTTCATTAGGCAACCTGTTTTGCAAGAAACTGCCCTTAACTTATAGTACAATCCTGCAATCCGCAAGCGATTTTTTCATGAAACCCCCATTTTTTTTAGTTCTGTTTCAAATATTGGGAGTGAAAAACTAGAAAAACCTTCAAAATGAAACTGATTCATTCCATTTGAAGATTATTATGGCAGTGAACGACCAGTTGTTAGACAATTTTTCGGGCCTAAAAATCGAAAACTTAAGACATTTTGGCAAAATTATAGCACGCTGTTTCGTTAAACATGCACGCAAAGATAAAAGAATATTCCACGATATTCAAAAAGATGCGAGGAGTTCACTATCGAAAGTGTTCTGAATCATGAGGGAAAAACACACAAAAATGTTGTTGTTCCTTTTTTAAGAATGGCCTCAGTTTGTTTCCTTCTGTCATTTGTCAAATTGGTTGTTCCCGAGAAAAATGCGACTTATCCGTAAAAGCAAATATTCCACGAAAAAAATAAAAGTAAACGATCCGTGGGTCCTCACATCACATACCGCCCGTGAAATCTACCTAAATTTCGCAGGGTTCTGGTGCCCCACCACGAATATCATGTACGTTGATTTATCCAAGCGAGTAAATTTCGACGTTTACAGTTGTTTTAGCGGGCGGGATCGACGCGTCTCCGCCCAGGGGTGTAATTTATCACTTAACATAATGTAGACCATTTTATGGCAACCCTTGCCGCAGTAGGTGTAATAGATGGCTGCTACTGTGCCAATTTGCCGGAACTATTGCTCAAAACCCGACGGTTCCTCCGCAAAAATGAATTAAATTAACGCGATATGCCGGATTCCCCAGGGTGCAGTTATGGGATATTTGCGAAACATAAATATCGGCCCGGTAAGAGCTAATGCGAGTAATATATGCGGGGTCCGAGAACAAATTGGACCATTTCAAGAAAACCCAGTCCATCCGATGCTGTTCTCGGTTTGATTTACAGAGGATTTACTCAGTCGAGCCAGGTAGGATTGGAAAATTCGTGGAATGGAAATTCTAAAAAAACTCTAGGACAATTCACCCAGTCCGTCAAGGAACATTTTTGGATAATCAGGGTGAGCCTTCAAGTTGTACAGAAATTTCAACCATAGATTTCCCTCAACAATTGAAACTTTTTTCAGATTCTGCTCGACTTAATAGTTAAGAGCATCTTTATACCTATTTCACAATGAGCTAATACACTCCTACACTTGTTCTTTTGTTCGCATTATAGAATATCCAATAAGTCTCCTGCATGAATTTCTTTTATCATTGGAATCAAATATTCTATCCGTAAGACCACTGAAAAACTTTAACCGCCATACAAAATTTCAATTTACAACGAGAAAATGCTGTTTTAAATTCGGCTCCGCATGTCGGTTGTTTAAACGGACGAAGCTTCGCGGTTTCCGTGACGTATGGGGATATATCCACTCTCTCCCTCTTCCCCTGTACTTTTCTCTCTAGCAAGCCAATAGACAGCGTCGGGCTGTATCGATAGGTGAATCGTACAATAACGAGTGACGTAGAAGCGATCTGACGCGTTTCTCCCGCTTCGACCTTGAGTCCGATTTGTGCATTTTTAATACCGAATTATTCAAAATTCGCGAATTGTTGAAGTGTGTGATAGCATACATTATGATTTTGTATCGATATAGAATGAGAAAACCATAAAAATATGATAATTCGTGTTACATGCAAGAGACCTATTGATTGCATGAAATTCAATGGAACTTGATTGATATAACTCATTCAATCCTTATGATCTGAACACTGATCTTTCACTTGATGTTCGTGCCATCGCAAATTGTTTCAATCATCAGATTTCACACAATTGCATCCTCGCCCATTCTCATATTGAAAATTTCATGATAACCCTAATAGTTCATCAATAAGTTATATGAAATCACTCAATCAGTGTTAAAACATAAATGAAACTCTATGAATTTTCTGATCTACAATGAAAGAAGTTCAAACTGGCTGAAGGTCATGTACACATTTTAAAAGAGATGTTACTTGGAGGAAATAAGGAGGAGACCAACAAATGGTTTTTTCTTGAGTTGGACATCGATTAGGGAAACCATCTCTGGTACACGGACAAGTTCGTTTCAGATTTGACCTGTACGGCATTAAGTTTCAAGATTGTCTATAATTCCTCACTTCATGATTGAAGGAGAAGAATATTGAAGATGTGAAAGATGTAGAAACACAACGAAAAAAATGTCTTTGCGAAATATACTCGTTTAACCGTTTCTTTCGCTGAATGTTTTTCGGAAGCTTCTCTGAATAATCCATTTCCAGCCTACCAACTATGGTGACAATATGTCACAGAAAACATATCACCTACATGTTCTGTGCGGTAAATATGAAGTTAGCTACATGTACCAAGTAGGTTGTTTCTGATTCGTTAGAAAATTAGGCAACATTGCTCATCCAGGAGTGCTCATTTGCTTAGTTGTCTGTTATTCAGAATACGTACGACTTAACGTTTTGAAAAATGGAGGAGAAGCAAGCCAGGGATGGCTCTATAGAGAACGATCTATATACTATCACCGTCAGAAATAGCGACCCAGAGGCAGAGCTATGTGATGCACTTCTCAGATGCGATAAGAAAGACGTATTCAGACTAGGGTGACTTCATCTAGCCCCTCGGCCTCAGCCGTGAACGTCCTGCTAATTTATGATCTTTAGCAGATCCCAAATAATGTAACTAGAATCGTAAGGTGGTTGATAAGTGTAAAATTATTATCTGGCATTTTTTTGGTAACTGCTTGTCGCCTCACACTGTACAACAGGGTGCCGATTCTTGAATCTCGATCAAGAATTGAGGAGTATGACCATTGTCATATGTTCGCGTCGATTTTCGAAGTTAAATATAAACAACAAGTAGACATGATCTGCGCATGGAACCGAATGTCACTCGACAATCGAATGATATATCTCCTATACTCCGTAGCACTCGTTGCTAAGTCGAAGGAAACGGTGATAAGGTTAGGTTTATATTCCGATTTGAAATTCCTCGATAACTTGCATTCAGTATATTCCTTGAATATTTGCTCGAAAACATAGTCGAAATGGAGAATAGAACTCTCTCAAATTTAGCAGATGCACGAGAAATCAAGAATCGGCCCCCAGGTTCATGCACCACAGCACCGCCCAGAAATCTGTATGTATAAAGCTGGGCGTAAAAATAGTAAAAAATCATCAACAAGAAAAAATTGATAATTTTGGCAATGCCTCCTTTGCTACGCCCTAGATCCGGCTCTGCCCACACAGAGAAAAAGGATTTCTTGAATGAAATTTAAACATATTTTTGAATTAAATAATCTTCCCCAAGAATAATAATTTGAAATTGAACAATATACTTCTATTCTCAACTCATTCCTTTGTTTGCCTGTTTACATGAATTTTCTTGAATCGAATTTAGTTGAACCAAAACATACGTTCTCTTTAGTTTAGAAAACCATTTCAGCTAATCATAGTTCTCTTGGATCAAGAATATCATTTCTCATATAATGTGTTATGATGTCAACACGTGACCGTCTCGACCAATAAGCGGTATTAGCGCTGAAGACGCGTATGGAATGTAGAATCGCGGAACATATGGATATTTAGATAGGAAAAAACGCCATGGCCGCCATAGTGAATAGTGAACAGAAGAGTTTGTTTTTTTGATGGTGCATTGTGAATTTGGTGTAAATGAATAACTAGTCATCAACATCGAGGGTATTTTTCGGGAATAGAGTTTCGAAAGTCAAGAAGAAAAGGTTGGTTTTAAGAATAACTTTGATAACTCGAGAACAAAGTTTGAATTGAAATATGTGGGTACATGCCTACATGCATGTGTGTTGTGCACAAACATACTCACATGTATATCTACATTCGTGAACTTCAGATTTCAGATTGGAGGTCGAGAGTAAACAAAGTAACCAAGCAAATTGTTTCAAAAGACTTCTGCTCTTTGATCTTCGAAACCCTGTTCCCAAAAAACATTCTTGTGGAAAGGCTTCTCGAGATACCATTCATTTTTAGTATTCGAGGGTCGCTGATTGCAGTGAAAAAATTATATTCTCTTGGTGAAAGAAATTGAAATCTTCTAGAAAAACATTTCAACTATAAAAATGTAAAATCTTACATTCGTTTCAAAGCCATAGCATTTCCGAATGAAAATATGAAACATCTATAGCCAACATATTCAGTAATTGTTGTAAGATTTTCCATTTGCACCAAAAGTGATTCCGCTTGAATCAAGAGTATCATTGTTCACATGGGTCAAGAGTATTTCGTCGAAAAATCAAACTAACGATTGGTTGGACCTATTCAAGAATACCGTTGTCTTGAACGAATGCGGTTACAAATTGATTTAAGAAAACCTTTTTCTCTGTGCAGAGGAGACATAGAGAAATCTAGGAAAATCGGCACGAATACGAAATTACTGGACGGATTTCACCTATTCACGAATGGTACCTTTGTTGTGGCCTAACTCTGCTTTTCGAATATGCGAGATTCGCAAATCCCTGATATTGTTCCCAATGAATGATCAAGCTCACAAAAACAACAAAACTGTATGAACGAAAGGTGAACAATGAAATCAGTATGAAATCCAACAAACCAGTTCCGCGCGAAATTTCGTCAGCCTCCAGAATCGAAAATAATGCCGAATATCAGATTTCAAAATTATGGGGTGATGAAAACGGCTGACGTTCGTTAGTGACTAAGTCAGACTGTGTGTTGCACTATTTATACATTTCGGAATGGATCATTTTTCCGGGGCATCTGTTGCCGAATGCGCGAATTTCGGGCGGAGATGAATAGCCGCCATTATGCCTTTCATCTGGCGGGATACGAGCGCAGTCAATTAAGTCGAAATTTGAGGTTCGGTGGATTCGGCTCTGATGCCGATTCGACGCCGTCATTTGTTTGTTCTAATTGAACTGCTCGACTTGTTTTCTCAGGGAATTAGATTTCCGTTGATTTTCCGTGTCGCGAATGCATGTTTCCCTTTTGGAATACGTGTATTCGTGAGTTATCGTCAGATGAAAGGAAGTCTTTTTGGGATTGGGCGATAATCTTTTAATAACTTTATGCCTGCCTTCATCTTTCTTTTGAAATTGCAGAATGCACTCACGTGTTGTCAGTGGTTATATCACGCTTGTTCAATAAATCTATGGACAGATCGGCCATTTTGTAATCTTGAAGTATGATCCTTATAAATTTCGCATGAGCGATTATAATATCATTTTTCAAAGGAGTAATAGATTGCAATAGATTGTAATTTGAATGTTCTGGATAAGACATGTTATTGATTTTTTCAACTGACTGTAGATTTCGAATTTTGAGCCAAAATAATTCTTAAACGACTAGGTTGAACTCGAAACTTGCAAGATTTGAGAATTATAGTCATTTGAAAATGCGAAATTTCCTCCTGGTTCTTCCAGGAAATATAGGATTTCATTGACATCGTGTGATCAATAATTTCAAAAATTCCCAGAATTAAAATTTTTCTTTTTTTAGAATATCGATCAGATTTGAAACATTTTTTGCACAGACTTCGGAATTTATATTGCAAATAAGTGTACCAAATTTGAGTTTCTTTCGAGGATATTTTTCTGAGGTATTCGCGCTCTCTTTCCTCGGTATCGTTGTTTTTTGCGCGCATGTTCTAGGGGAACAGCGTGCTATCGTTTTGTCCAAATTTGTGTAATTTTCGATGATCGAGCCGACAATGGTCTCAAACGTCTAGATTGGACTCACTGATGACGAATCCGGTGTCAAAATCGATTCTGTCCGGCCGGCCGTGGACACCATAACTGTCGAACGGAGTGAGCTAACAACTTGAAACTTTCAGGGTAGGTCGCCCATTGGAATGCCGCGGATAAGTTCGTTAAATGGCCAAATCGGTCGAATAGTTTCGGAGTTATAGCCACTTGAAATTTTGAAGTTATTTATTTTTTATCCCAGAAACTACCTGAGCGATTGAATTCGAACTTGGCAATTAGGTGGAGTATAACAACGCGCAACTTTGAGCCAAATTTTGTCAGGATCATACTGTCAGTAAATTTAAAAAAAATTTTTTTTCAAAATTTTTTTCCAAACATTTTTTTTTCGAACACCAATTATCATATCCAGAAAAAAATTCCATTCTGTCTTTGAGCTTCATATTTCACAGCAGTGTACCAAATTTCAGTTCGATACGATCATAAGTTTTGGAGTTATCGGGAAAAAATATGTCAAATTTCCAGGTTTTTTCTCGATATCGTTGCTTTTTTCGGTAAACTCGAGAAATACTGATTCAATCCTGATAAAACTTCGCAGCTAGTTTGAATATGCTGAAAGACAACTTTACGCAAAATTTCGTGATGATCGTAGTAACATTAGAACAATTTGAAAAAAAAATTTCTGTGATTTTCTTATCATATCATCCTCATTAAATTCTGTATGAACCTTCGAGCTGTAATTTTTCGATGAAGTGCTGGATTTCAATTCCATCTGATATGTGTTTTTGGAAATTTTGGGAAAATAACGGTCAACTGCGTAAACACAATAACTTCCGAAAGAAACAACTTAGAATCTCGATATTTCTAGAGTAGCTTTGGACCTTAATTACGAAGGCCGAATTCGAGAATGGGTAAAATCCACCCAATGATTCCGTAGATATACCCAATCAAATAATACACACTGGAAAAAAATCGCAGGGCAGAATTCAGATGGTAACAGCGCACATTCTTCGCTTCCACTCAAACCCTATGACGAAAAATAATGAACAATAAAAAACACAAATGAAAACACGAAAAATTTGAAAGGAATATTCCAGCATTGAAAAAAAATCAGAATCATACAATTAAAATCCCCAAAAATGTTCCATGCACCACAAAGACAAGTCACTTTCCAATGAAGTCGACCAGAAATATTAGAAATGGATTCCGAATCAACGGAATCATTAGGCGGATTTTAACCATTCTCGAATTGGACCTTCAAAATTGAGCCTCAATCCTAGCTTGAAATATAAAGTCTTGAAGTCAGCTGATCATAAACATTCAACATTTATTTTCCAAATATTTTCAAAAATACAGATAAGATCGAATTGAAATCCAGTAATTTATCGAAAAAGAATCTAGAAAAGCACTGCCGTGAAGGCAGCAGCTTTCGCACGCAAATTGAAATTCATGCCGAAGCGGTATTTTACATTGTTATGCGCGCAAAAGCTGCTGCCTTCACGGCAGTGCTTTTCTAGATTTTTTGTATCATTAGTCTTCATCCAGTAGACTCGTTAGAAATTAAAAGTTGAATTATTCGAAGACTAACCTATCCACTAAGGTTCAACAATATTGAAAATAATGAGGAATTTAAGGGAACAATCAGCAGCTGCACATTCATGTTTTCCACGTCGAATGAAAACAAATATTAAATTCATTAAAAAGCCAATAAAATAACCCTTTAAAATTTCCCAGAAACAAGATAAGGAGACTCGAATCAGAGCATACAATGATATCAATAGTGCAACACACGTTCAATTCCAACTCATGAAAGTCTGGCTTTTCATTACCCTATAAATTTGTAATTTGATATTTCGACATATCTCATTATTTTAGCCTGTCTTTGCGCGAACAAGTCGCTAGCGATATTAAGGGGGGATCAACGCGTCCAATGTTCATTCGAGCATGAGAAACGGGCATTAGTTATTCCGCGATTCGGCTGTCACTGACAGCCTACGTCGCAGTTTCTTGGTGGAAACACAATTTCTCGCGAAAAACAATAATTTACGGAACAGTAGGAGAAGTATCGCAGTAAATTCTGACTTTTCGAGCAATATTAAAAAATTTAGGATTTGAGTCAGACAAGCTTATGTTTCTTCAGTTACAATGGTGTAGTTTGTTTTTTTTTCTGAAAGAGTTTCACGCGGAAGGTTTCACAAATTGTCAGGGTTTCAAAACAGGTAATCGATAAATCACTTTTCCGAATGTAATGGGAAACGAAAATTATCCTGGATCAGTAACAATTGTGGTATTTTCAATTTTTCCACGCAGATTGTATGCTGTGAATGAATTAATCAAGAATAGACATGAAAATTATTAATTCGAAAGGGTGGGTTCCATAAGACTCTTCGGAAACTATTCATCATATTTGAAAAAACTTCTGCTCATACCTTAAGCCATGATGTATATATTCTGTGCTTTGAATTTGAATGAAAAAAGTGACGTCGTCATTGGTAAATACGATCACAGATGAGCACACCATGTTTTACTTACATCTTGCCTTGAACATTATATTTCACAGCAGTGTATCAAATATCATTTTGATAAGACTATAATTTCTGGAGATATTGGAGAAAAAATATGTGAATTTCTTGATTTTTCTTGATAAAGTTGTTTTTATGTTCTGGGGAACGTTACCTTTTCGTCACAATGTCTGTGATTTTCGCATTTTGATCCGAAATCGATCTCAAGCGACTAGGTTGGACTGATGAAGAATCCGAGGTCGAATTTGGTTTTGTCCGGCTGTCCGGCCGGCCTTGTGTGCTCTTAGTTTTGAAAGGAAGGACCTAGAGTCTTGCAATAATCAGGTTGAGTTTTGATTCTAAATATCTCGGTTGAGTTCATTTATGGGCGAAATCTGCCGAATGGTTTTTGTGTAACAGCCATTTGAAATTTAGATTTTCCAATAACTCGACAAATATTTATCTGATCGAAATGAAACTTGGTTGGAACAGTGTCCACAAGAAGAATATCGATGGAAAAATTTGAAAAAAAATTTTTTTTTTGAAAATTTTCATATTTCATTAAAATTTCACTGAAATTTCCAAGTCGCCATATTGCAATGTGAACAAGCGCGTAAAAGCAGATGACTTCACTTCAGTGCTTTTCCAGGTTTTTTTCCAGAATAACTAAAAAACATTTCAATCAGTATGAAATATGGCAGCAAGTTTGGAAATACTGATGAACAAGGTTGTGCAGAATTTCGTGATGATAGTGTCAGTAGAACTATTTAAAAAAGAATTAGGAATTTTATTTCAAATATTCAATATTCTGCGAATAAACCTTCAGATGTCATTTTTCGACAAAGTTCTGGATTTATTTTCGATCTAATCTGTTATTTTGGAACTATTGGGAAAATAAAATTTTGAATGGGCATATTTGCGAAATCCTTGGGTGGATTTTGCCCATTCACAAATTCAAGCTTCGTGATTAAGATCAAAACCTAACAGCCGATCGTAAACACAATAACTTCCGAAGGAAACGACTCAGAAACTCGATATTCGCGCGTTATTTTGTTCCAAATTACTGCCCAGTTTCAATCCAATCGATTCAGTACTTTCTGAAATATCAGGTAAATTATATCAAGATTCCAAAGAGACATTAATCCGAAATCGTTTGGCCAATTCAGCGCATTGGCGAACTTAACCATCCCTGAAGGTTTCAACCCGATAAGATTCTCCATACATCCGCTATCGTGCATACGGACGGCCGGCTACACAGAACCGATTTTGACACCGGATTTGTCATTAGTGAGTCCATGAGTCCAACCTCGTCGTTTGAGACTATTTTCGGCTCAAAATTCTAAAATTACAGACATTTGGACAAACCAATAGCACGCTGTTCCCCTATAACGTGCACGCCAAAACACATGCAAGAAACCATGATGTAAGTAAAACATGGTGTACTCATCTGATCATCTGTGATCGTATTTACCAATGATGACGTCACTTTTCCCATTCAAATTCGAAGCACAGAATATGTTTTTCCTTGAATTTGAATGAAAAAAGTGACGTCATCATTGGTAAATACGATCACAGATGAGCAGATGAGCACACCATGTTTTACGTACATCATGCAAGAAACCTATTGGCGAATGAAGATAAGCGCTACTCACTCTGGTGGCTATCCGAGTAACCCGAGGTACAGACATTATCATTGACAAATTGAAAGAAATGTTAAGAAAATGAGATAGTTTATACATTTTTCTTGGCGTTTGTGTGATTTTACAAGTGCTTCTACTAAGGAAAAGCAAACTCAAATGTCCCTTCCAATAGATTTTTACAGCGCGGTTAAAAATTTGGAGTTAGGGTGAAAGAAAATTCCTTTGACAAGTCGGGTCTGAAAGTGTTGAAGAATCGATAAAAACCATAAACAAGATTTATGAGACTCTGTTTCCGCATTTTACCGATGATGATCATTTTTATAGAGGTAGGCACGAATTGCTCATGAAATATCAGATCACATTCAAGAAGACAATTTTTTTTCAGGCCCATAATCCAAGCAGAGAAATTTACTTAAGAGGAATGCTCTGCCTTCCAGAAATCTGCCTGTTGAACTGATCATTAAGGAACAACGTGAACTAGTGATAGAATTGACTATTGCAAAAAAAAGAGTCTCAACAAGGAAATATCTGGTGATGAATACTCATCGCTCAAAGTGCTTCTGCCGATGAAAGCAAAGTTGTACAAGGCTTTTTTATTACAGCTTTTTCAAGACCATTCATATGAGTGTTGGAAAATTTATTTGTTAATCCATAATGAATAAGGATTACGGTACAAGTAGCATTAGTTTCATGTGAATGTATTCATTTTGTTCACGATATATTGAGTATTTAGTCCTTCCCTATAAAAATAGTAAAGTTATGAGTCTTTAACGACCTAAGTAACACTATTGTATGAATAATGAGAGGGTACTTTTTGGTCTGGATTAGAGAAAAACTCAATTTGACGGAATGCCGACGTTTCGATATATTTAATATCTTCTTCAGGGCTCTACAATAAATGACACAATAATTAACAGTTCGTCACCTCGGCACACACCTTTTTCAGTTCTCTTTCCCGATGTCTGATAGATAAAATAATGCATTCTATATGTAGCATCCACCAGTCTCTGTTGTTGACATATTACACTACACTGTTTTCGCTTCATTATGATCGGTATTGTTTCACCCGAATTTTATATTATTAATAAGGTGACAAGAGAGACCAACTGACAGTGTGAGTAACAACTTATTGTTTTTTTTTTCTATGGAAATCGATTTCTCAAAATTATTTTAATTGTTTCAAAATTATTTTAATTGTTTTTGTATTGACGATTTTTATTTATACATAGTCCGTTATTTTTGTGACCTTGCTAATACCTACAAGGTTTGTGATCAGTTCTCCGTTTAACTCGTTGCTTTTCCGAGTTCCTAACAGTTTTTTTTTTCACTCGAGAATATCATACTGTTGTTTTCTATCATGTTCACACCCTAATTATTGTGTCATTTATTGTAGAGCCCTGAAGAAGATATTAAATATATCGAAACGTCGGCATTCCGTCAAATTGAGTTTTTCTCTAATCCAGACCAAAAAGTACCCTCTCATTATTCATACAATAAAGTTATGAGTATTTGTCTATTATTCCAAAAAGTATGTTTTACAATACTATCTGTTTTTCGACTTTCGAGACAGCCTAAGACATACATCAAAGTCAATCTTGCCATTTGGATCTGAAAATAAATAATACTGAAATACTGTCTAACCTTGGAGATATCCCCGTAATTTCAGAGTCACTTAACTCAATAAGATTGAAGAATGATACATACCTACTTTATAAGAATGGAATATGTACTCCCAGTAATACTCTCGTCAACTATAAAAGTCTAAAAGGTCTTTGAATGAATCGTGAAATCAAAAATTATCAAACCAAACATCAACAAACAGTTCAAAATCGACTATCAAAACAAAATCTATGTCTGTGTGTAAGGTTCTATAACTGGCCACCGTGGCGCTGCAATCTTAAATTCAGACGCCAATTGGAATTAGGATCGACTGAAAACTTTTATATCGATACAAATATTATTCTAGCGATCAATAAAGCATAAGTTGAAAGATGATAAAATAACTGTTGTAGTAATATCCAGAAAATATCAGAAAATACCACAATCTGCAAAATTTCCACCGTGTTCATATGTCATACCACGAATTCGTCGAATATTATCAACCATAGAACAAATACATTAAGCTGAATATAACGTCATGCATCCAAACCACACAGATATAACACGTGATGAAGGTAAACATTCACGTTTTCCTTAACCAATTCTGGAGCACGAAGCAATATATCCCGGCATTCCCGGAAAAACAATATCACGCCACAGGATCCCAACCTTATGAAACCATTTCGAGTATGTATTTTATGACGCATTATATGGAGTTGTTCGAAGGTTTACGATCGGCGTGTCGCCCGGATTGTATCGGTTTGAAGAGATTATTGTAAATGATTTTCAGACCACGGTGTAAAAAGAGAGACACGTACGCTCGTATGGAGTTAGAAGTGAGCTTCAAACGTCACTCTTGTGGCAGTTTGGGTGTTATTTTTATTTCTCGGAGTTACAACAGGTACGTCGTTTCGTTATGTTGTCAGGTTTATTATTCGGACGTATCGATGTGGAATTTTCACTCTGTTTCAGTAGTGAGAGGAAAAATCCTGAAAGAGTACAAACTTGCACACCCAGATACTTTTATAGGTTCGATATTCAGCCCAACGCAGCTTTACTTTCTGATGATATTTGCGTCTGAATTTAAGATTGCAGCGCCACGGTGGCCAGTTTTAGAACCTTAAATACAGACATAGATTTTGTTTTGATTTTCGATTTTGTACTGTTTGTTAGTGTTTGGTTTGATAATTTTTGATTTCACAATTTTTTCAAAGACTTTCATAGTTTACGAGAGTATTACTGGGAGTACATATTCCATTCTTATAAAGTAGGAATGTATCATTCTTCAATCTTATTGAGTGTAGTAACTCTGAAATTACGGGGATATCTCCAAGGTTAGACAGTATTTTACTATTGTTTATTTTCAGATCCAAATGGCAAGATTGACTTTGGTGGATTTCTTAGGCAGTCTTGAAAGTTGAAAAACAGTATTGTAAAACATACTTTTTGGAATAATGGACAAATACTGATAACTTTACTATTTTTATAGGGAAGGACTAAATACTCAATATATTGTGAATAAAATTAATACATTCACATGAAACTAATGCTACCGTAAGCCTCATTCATTATGGATTGACAAATAAATTTTCCAACACTCGTATGATTGGTCTTGAAAAAGCTGAGATAAATATAAGCCTTGTACAACTTTGCTTTCATCGACAGATGCACTTTGAGCGAAGAGTATTCATCACCAGCTATTTCCTTGTTGAGACTCTTTTTTGCGCGCATGTTCTAGGGGAACAGCGTGCTATCGTTTTGTCCAAATGTCTGTAATTTTGGATGATTGAGCCGAAAATGGTCTCAATCGACTAGGTTGGACTCACTGATGACGAATCCGGTGTCAAAATCGATTCTGTCCGGCCGGCCGGCCGTAGACACGCTAACTGTCGACAGAAGCAAGCTAGCAACTTGAAACTTTCAGGATAGGTTGCGCATCAGAATGCCGCGGTTAAGTTCGTTAATGGGCCAAATCGGTCGAATAGTTTCGGAGTTATAGGCAGTTTTGAAGTTATTTATTTTTTATTTCAGAAACTACTTGGGAGATTAGATTCAAACTTGGCAGTTGGGTGGAGTATAACGACGCGCAACTTTTAGCCAAATTTCGTCAGGATCAGATTTTCAGTGAATTTTAAAAAAATTTTTTTTCGAAATTTTTTTCCAAAAAATTTTTTTTTTCGGAAACCATTCATCATATCCGAAAAAAAAGTCCACTCACACTTTGAACTTCATATTTCACAGCAGTGTACCAAATTTCAGTTCGATACGATCATAAGTTTCGGAGATATCCGGAAAAAATGTGTCAAATTTCGAGGTTTTCTTCTCGATATCCTTTATTTTTTCGGTATAACTCGAGAAATACTGATTCAGTCCTGATGAAACTTCACAGCTAGTTTTGAGATGCTAAAAGACAACTTCATGCGAAATTTCGTGATAATCGTGTCATCAGAACAATTTGAAAAAAAAAATTTCTATGATTTTTCTTATCATATCATCCTCATCAAATTCTGTATGAAACTTCGAACTGTTATTTTTCGATGAAGTACTGGATTTCAATTCGATCTGATCTGTATTTTTGGAAATATTGAAAAAATAAAATTTTGATTGGGTATATCTACGGAATCATTGGGTGGATTTTACCCATTCACGAATTCGGCCTTCGTAATTAAGGTCCAAACCTTCTCTACAAATATCGAGTTCCTAAGTTGTTTCTTTCGGAAGTTATTGTGTTTACGCAGTCGGCCGTTAGGCTGACCGTAAACACAATAACTTCCGAAAGAAACGACTTAGAAACTCGATATTTGTAGACAAGGTTTGGGGCTTAATTACGAAGGTCGAATTCGTGAATGGGTAAAATCCGCCCAATGATTGCGTAGATATATCCATTCAAAATTTTATTTTTCCAATATTTCCAAAAATACAGATTTGATCGAATTGAAATCCAGTAATTTATTAGTAAAAATTTCAAAAAGTACTGCCGTGAAAGCAGCAGCTTTTGCGTGCATGTTCAAATTCGTTGCTGAAGCTGTCATCTACATTAAACATGCGCGCAAAAGTTGCTGCCTTCACGGCAGTGCTTTTTGAAATTTTTTCAATAGTCAGTTGTATCACTAGAACATTTACGTTGTTCCTTAATGATCAGTTCAACAGGCAGATTTCTGGAAGGCATAGCATTCCTCTTAAATAAATTTCTCTGCTTGGATTATGGGCCCGAAAAAAAATTGTCTTCAAGAATGTGATCTAATATTTCATGAGCAATTCGTGCTTACTTCTATAAAAATGATCATCATCGGTAAAATGCAGGTTACAGACTATCATAAATCTTGTTCGATGGTTTTTATCGATTCTTCAACACTTTCAGGCCCGACTTAGAGGAAGTTTCTTTCACGCTAACTCTAAATTTTTTACCGGGCTGTAGAAATCTATGGGAAGGGATATTTGAGTTTGCTCTTCCTCAGTAGAAGCACACAAATGCCAAGAAAAAATGCATAAACTTTCTCATTTTCTTAAAATTTCTTCCACTGTTCAATGATAATGTCTGTACCTCGGGTTACTCGGATAGCCACCAGAGGGAGTAGCGCTCATCTTCATTCGCCAATTGCGATCGAAATTTTGAACGAAGGTTCACGCTGTCATCTTCCAACTCATACCTAGTACTAAACTTCTTCAAGTTATGTTCTAGTATGTTCTAGGGACACAGCATGCTATCGATTTATCCAAATCTGTAATTTCAAAATTTTGAGACGAAAATGGTCTCAAACAACTAGGTTGGACTCACTGATGACGAAACCAGTTTCTAAATCGCTTCTGTCAGTCCGGCCGCAAGCACGATTACGAAGAATCCTATCGAATTTAAACTTTCAGGGTAGATTCCATTTTAAAATGCGACGGTCGAGTTCGTTAACGGCCAAAATCGACCGAACCAGTAACTAAAAATTATTTTTCAAACTTTTCTTGGAAAAAATTTTTTTTTTCGGCACTTTTCATCATATTCGAAAAAAGTTCGCTCGTACCTCGGGCTCTATATATCAAAACAGTGTGACAAATTTCAATTCGATACGGTTATTATTTTCGGAGATATTGGGAAAAATATGTGAAATTTCGTGTTTTTTTTCGAGATCGTTATTTTTCGGAATTTTTCAAAAAATACTGATTCTATCATGATGAAACTTGGCAGCTAGTTTGAAAATGCCAATAGACAACTTTGCACGAAAGTTCGTGATGGTCGTGTCATAAAAACAATCAATTCAATATTCTCTGATCTTCTGATCATATTATACCCATGAAGTTCTGTATTATACTTCGAACTGGCATTTCTCGATTAAGAACGGGACTTTCATCTGATCTCAATTTTTGGAAATATTAGGAAAACAAAATTTTTGAATGGCTATATCTAATCATTGGGTGGATTTTACCCATTCACGAATTCGGCCTACGTCAATAAGGTCTACAAATATTTTTTCTTTCGAGAGTTATTGTGTTCATCACGAAATTTTGCATAAAGCTGTCCATCAGCATTTCCCAACTAACTAGCAAGTTTTATCAGAATTGATCCAATATTTTTTGTTTTTCCGAAAAAAACAAGTATATCGAGAGAAAAAACCCAAATTTTTTAACTCCGAAACTAAAGAGCGTATCGAATTCAAAATTCGTACACTGATGTGAAATTTGAAGCTCAAGGTGTAAGTAAATTGTTTCTCAAATATGATGAATAGTTTCAAGAAAAAAAAATTTCCTAAAAAATTTTGAAGAATGAATTTTTTTACGTGCTTGTTCTAGGGAACAGCGCCGTTATCATTTCGTCACGATATCTGTAATCTTCGAATTTTGAGCCGAAATTGGTCTCAAACGACTAGGTTGGACTCATTGATGAAGAATCCGTGGTGATATTCAATTCTGTCCGTCCGGCCGTGTGCGCTGTAACTCTCGAAATAAAGAACCAAAAGTCTTGAAATTTTCAGGTTAGGTTGGGATCCTGAATATCTCGGTCTGGTTCGGTAATGGGCCAAATCTGCCAAAAGGTTTTTGTGCTACAGCCATTTGAAATTTTGATTTTTCAATAACTCGAAAAATATTCATCTGATCGGAATGAAACTTGGTTGGAAGATGAACAGTGGCAATAAGAAGAATTATCCATTGAAAAATTTGAAAAAAATATTTTTTTTCGAAAATTTTTATATTTCATTGAAATTTTACTGAAATTTCCTAGTCACCATTTCGCAATGTGAACAAGCGCGTAAAAGCTGGTGACTTCACGTCAGTGCTTTTCTAGATTTTTTTATCTACCGACAGCACGATTACGACAAATTTTGTTGAGTGCCGTTTTACTCGAACCAACTGCCAATAAGTTTCAATCAAATCGATTCAGCAGTTCCTGAAATATCAAGAAATAACCTCAAAAACCATTCGGCCGAGTTTACCCGTTAACGAACTTGAACGTCGCATTTTGAAATGCAACGTACTCAGAAAGTTGCAAGTCGATCGGATCCTCCGTTTCCTCGTAATCGTGCTTACGGACGGCCGGACAGAATCGATTTTGACAGCCTCATCAATGAGTCCAACCTAGTCGTTACGGCTCAAAAATCGAAAATTGCAGACATTTTTCTACTCGATTCCACTGAAATGTAACATTTTATGGAAATAGCAAGTTTACATTGAATTCCCATGGTTAGAATGTTAGAATTTCATGGATCACGAACTTCTCCGTTTTTCTGTCCCCCAGGTGCAAAAATGAAAGTGTACTACTCATAATTTCCATCTGAGAAATGCAGACAACTATCGAAATCGAAGTGGATTGACATAAAACATCGCTGATATTATGCAATTAGATCATAGTCACCTCGATATTCAACCGAATGTTTTATGCTCTTTTTCTACCCGGCCATTGTCGTTTGGCTTCACGCCTTTGTGCTTTATTTTATTCTACTCTCTTAATGTTAGAAACTAGGTTGAAAGTACAGGAATGACATTAACGATTTTACCGTGACGAAACACTTTCGGTCCATATTAGGCAACATTATTTGTGGCATTTGAATAATCGATGTGGTGGAGGCATGAATGCAGTAAACTCTGCTTTATTGCCGGTTCGGACGCTCGAACAATTGAATATCAGTCGGTAAATCATATACATATCCATATTCGTTCTCAGATTATGTATTTATTGGATGGAGGAAGAATATTAAAAATCTATAGAAGCACTGACGTGAAGTCAGCAGCAGTTCACATTGCGAAATGGTGACTTGGAAGTGTCAGTGAAATTTCAATGAAATATAGAAATTTAGAAAAAAAATTTTTTTTTTTAATTTTTCCATGGATAATTCTTCTTATTGACACTGTTCGTATTCCAACCAAGTTTCATTTCGATCAGATAGATATTTTTCGAGTTATTGAAAAATCAACATTTCAAATTGGTGTAGCACGAAAACCATTCGACAGATTTGGCCCATTAACGAAATTAACCGAGATATTCAGAATCTTAACCTAACCTGAAAATTTCAAGACTCTAGGTTCTTCCGTTCGAAAGTTACAGCGCACACGGCCGGCGGACGGACAGAATCAATTTTGACCACGAATTCTTCATCAGTGAGTCCAACCAAGTCGTTTGAGACCAATTTCGGCTCAAAATTCGAGAATTACAGACATCGTGACGAAATGATAACACGCTGTTCCCCAGAACAAGCGCGTAAAAACAGTGATATATAAAAGATTTATATCGCTCGTGCAGAAACAGAAGCACCTATTGAGAAGCTGAATAGAGATGAACCAGGCAATAAGCTCAGTCAGTGAGTAAAAAATCTAGAAAGGCACTGACGTGAACTCAGCAGCTTTTACGCGCTTGTTCACATTGCGAAATGGTGATTTGGAAATTTCAGTGAAATTTCAATGAAATAAAAAAATTTTCAAAAAAAATTAGGAAAAAACGAGAAATTTTTTTCGAATTTTTTCATGGATAATTCTAATTGACACTGTTCATCTTCCAACCGAGTTTCATTTCGATCAGTTAAATATTTTTCGAGTTATTGAAAAATCAAAATTTCAAACGGCTGTAGCACAAAAACCATTCGGCAGATTTGGCCCATTAACGAACTTAACCGAGATATTTAGGATCTTAACCTAAAAATTTAGAGACTCTAGGTTCTTTCTTTCTTTTTTACAGCGCACACGGCCGAACGGCCGGCCGGACTGACAGATACAATTTTGACAACGGATTTTTCATCACTGAGTCCAACCTAGTCGTTTGAGACCAATTTCGGTTCAAAATTCGAAAATTATAGACATCGTGACGAAATGATAACGCGCTGTTCCCCAGAACAAGCTCGTTAAAACCTAGAGAAGCACTGACGTAAGGTCATGAGCTTTTACGCGCTTGTTCACATTCGAAGCTATTTCCTCAAGACATTTTGCATGAACCTTCACGTCTTTATTTTTTCAAGTGAAGAATTTCGATTCGATCACATCTGCATTATTGGTAATATTGTAAAAATGAAATTTCTAACGGATATATCTACGAAATCATTTCAAGTTCTACCGAAAACGACATTCTTAATTAACCCCCAAACCTGCTAAAAAAATATCGAGTCTCTAGGTCATTTTATTTATTGTGATTTAGGTCGGCGTGACTGTCAACCGTAAAATGAAAATCCATTTAGAGACTGGAAATTTTTTGAAACTATTCAATTGAGAAAACCGAATTCGAGAAATGGTGAAATCATCCAATGATTCCGCATATAAATAAATATCCATTGGAAATTTCATTATTTCGGGATTTTTTAGTTGAAATAACCAAGGAATTTGACACATTTTTTCCCCAATATCTCAGGAGATAAATATGGGATCAAACTGAACTAGAAACACTGTTGTAAAATAATGACTCGAGGTTTTTTCCAAAATTTTCGAATACTTTTCTGCAATTTTCTACCTCTACGATCCCCAACAAATTTCCCATCGAATAGTGCGTTGATTTTTTCGAATTTGTTGTCGGGAAGGATCTCGAACGACTAGGTTGGACTCACAAATGCAGAATCCTATGACAAACTCAATTCGATCTGACCGGTCGCCGTAGGTCACGAATTATGTGCGACGGTTAGTTAAGTTGATGCGCCGAAATAGTCGTTTCTGAATTATATTCTTTTGGAATTTCTTTAGGATAGTACTGTTCTGAAAAAAAATTTTTTCACTTTCATGTACAACTATGCATTATTGTCTATCTAGACTATTCGATAGACAATATGAAATGATTCGAGAAAAGTCCTCAGTGAATTCAGGAGCTTTCCTGCTCCCAAATAACTATATAGAGCTGTCGCCAATCCACGCCCTATCCCCATCGAACGCTGCTTGGCCTTCAAATGAAAGCTTTCCGAATTACTAATTACGAGTTTTAAATTCTGAAATCGACTTTGCAGAAGTGAGATTCAATATCACATTATTCTTGGGAATATCCAAAGCATATCACACCTATTTTCAGGGTTTCATCTACACCTAACTATATTAACTTCTAATACACTCCTCATTCCTTGAACAAACAGTTGGTATCGTTCAAGCTCGTCACTATATTTACTCAATCGACAGCTATTCATATTGACATCTTCCTCCTACAGATAAGGCGAGATAAGATAATGAAGTATTAATAAAACAGGATCATGAATCCGCGATAGTTCACACCTACTGCAAGGGAAATTCATCAAGTTAAGCTAGGACTAGACGCAGGAGGCTCGCATTGCGAATACGAGGGTTGATCAGAAAATACGATGGATAATTTAATCATAAACGAAGTCGAAAGTTTAGGAAGGAAATTCAATTTATCTCTTTTAGATTACCTACTCTTCTTGTCTAGAGACATTCCGGGGCTCTGGAAACTCTTTTTAACGCGCTTGTTCTGGGTGATTATGGTTATTTTCTGTAAATTATGAATTTTGACATTAAATGGTCTCGAACGGTTAGGAGACTCCCTAAAGAAGAATTCTTGGCGAAACTTAATTCTGTTCTTCCGCTCTGTTGTCCGACCGACCATCCGTCTGTGTGTGCCTTACTTTCGAAAAAAAGAACCAACGTATAAAAATTTTCGGGTAAGGTTTGAAACCTTCAATATCTCAGCTGAACTAGTTGGACGATGATATCAGTCGAACAATTTCGGATTTATACTGCTTGAAATGTTGTGCTTAATTCCTCAATATCTCAAGAAGTATTGATGTCATGAGATTGAAGGTTCGTTATTAGTTGAAGAATGCAAACGTGCAACTCAATGCAAATACACTTATCAGAAAATTCGAAAAAGATCCGATGAAATTCAGCACAGACCTCGAAGTCAACATCTAACAACCTAATGACCGATCGCAAACACAATAACTCGTTTTTTGAGGTAACCCGGAGATGAAAACTATTCCGAAGAAACAACACAGAATTCGATTTATTTTTTCACGATTCCTCCGAAAATAAAAGTCAGCTCGAAGTGAAATTTAGAACACTGTTGTGAAATATTGGATCGTTCGGCCGATTCAGCCCATTTTTAGGCGAATTACCCTGAATTCTATCTAGTCGCTAGCTTGTACCAGTTATCGTTCTCAGCAGGGCAGAATCGATATTGACAACGAATCAGTCATTGGTGAGTCCAACCTAGTAGTTCGGGACCATTTTCAGTTGTATATTCTAAAATAACAGACATTTCCACAGAACGATAACATGCTATTCCCTAGAATCTTCACCGTATATTTCGATCACACCTCGTATATATCTACCCATTACTGGCCGATGAAGACCTTGACTGTAAAATAATTCATTTGTCTCGTAAAAAGCCATGTCTCGGTAGTTGTTAATGACGTCATGCCGAATTGTAACAATAGACGGGCTCATTCTTAATTCCAATTCTATAACGACGCACACGCTATGATGATTCCATTTTTATCAGGTGTACGATCAATTTTCGGCCTTGGTATTTGTTTTGATTGATATTGGTGCCCTCTGGTGGGGCGTTGTGGGTGTTGAAGAGGTTACACGTTCAATAAGGAGTGAATTGTTTCTTATATGAATATTGGATTCACATGAGGAATTAGCTTCATTTTGGGTTGTAATTATTAACGACTATTTTCGTATATGTCTTTAACATTAATTTATTTTCTTGTGCATGTTTTCGATCACACAGCTCGAGATATTTCCATGGAAATAACCAAAATTCAAAAGATCTCCTGGGAAAGATGTATGAGATTTATAATTTTGAAAACATTGTTCGTGAAAATATTTTCAAACGACTAGGTAGGAATCACTGATCGAGAATCCGAAAAATAGAGTATATTCGGCCTTTCCTTGCCACAATAATTCGAGAACGAAATTAGCTAGAGACTCGAAACTTTCAGAGTGGACACAGTATGTATCAATCAATTGATTGTCAAATATTTAGTCAGTTCGTTTTTCCTCTTAATGTATGATAATTCCATATACTATATAAAACACATTAATTTTTATAAACTATCCCGTTCGGCCATGACATTCTGACACATTTTACCGTGTATATTTTGAAAAAGTTAGGTTATAATCATTTTCCTGTCAGACTAAGCAACGTTGTCCTCTCTACAAAGAGGTCGTAGTGATTGCGTATTTATCAAAATGTTTATTTACACGATTTATACTGTAAAAATTGGCGCAGGAAAGTAGTTTGGTTGCAACAACATGTTTTGTTCACATACAATTTTGCGTTCATTTATCCTTTTGTTTTTGTAACCCATTGATTTCATAATTTTAAAAAGTGATGTCCGTCCTCCATTATATTCCGAATGTTTCTCTGTAAAAGTGAGTAGTGTATCAATCGAAAAGTGTTTTTTCGAATGATCATTCCAAATTTGTCGTTGCAGATCATTTTTCATAATAAAGTCTTCAGTCAGTGTCTATTTGGGTGCACCAAAAGAAGGAGATTCTTTACCATCACTTTTTTCAATCAAAATCCTTCTTATTATGGTGATTTTCAGGTAAAAAATAATATATATTCATATAAAATATAATTTCTTGGTTTTCACTCACATACGTCGATAATGTTGGATAGGTCGTGATAAATTATTGATTCCAAAGTATCAAGGTTACTATCAGAAGCGTGATGATCATTTTTAGATTGAGATTAGAAATTGGCATTGGGATTAGGCAACGTCTCTGAGAATTATTTTGACATTGCCGTTATTTCAAGAGTGCCAACCTGCATCAGTTTTGAGTAAAAAAAACCTGATAGACCTCAATCATTGCCATCCGGGATAGTATATAAAAATGAATGGAGTATATGATTGTATTTATGATTTTATTTCGTTGACTAGTGGATTGGTATATTTTATAGAAGCCTGAAAAAGTAAATCCGAGAGTCTGCGAGACGTTGTCAATATAAATGAATACTGAATAGACCAGTTCAATTGGTAAAATTTGTGTTAAATACCAAGAAAAAATCATCGAAATCTGACGAATAGTTTCAGAAGAAAAAAAACTCAACAAACGAAACTTTTGTCTTTATTTTTCTGAAATCACGAAATTTTTCATATGTTAATACGTTGGAATTCTTCAACTAAACACCAAGTTTCATCCTGATATCATCAAGACTTCTTTGAGAAAATATCCTCAAAATTCAAAATAGGTATAGCACCGAAAGTCGAAATTGTTTGGTGGAACTGTACAATCGCATTTTCGTAAGCAACATACGAAATCGGAGTTTGAAGTCGGTAGCTTATTCCCTTCGAAGCTTATCGTGCCAATGGCTGGAGCGGACAGAAATGAATTTGACCTCGTATTTAGTATTTCAGTGTGGCCAACAAACCCGTTCAAGACCAATTTGGGCGAGAAAGGAGACACTCAATTTGCAGAGCCTGGCTACTAAAAATCACATAATTCAAGATAAATCGGATTCAAAATGCATAACAGAGATACAAAAAATCATTTGGAACACTCGAAGTAAACACCTTGCTGCTGATAACCTGACCTACGATAACCTGCGCACTCAAAACAACCTTATTAAACCACCAATTCAAGAAACTGTGCGAATCGGTTCTTCGACTTTGAATTGATAACCTTGGCTCGACAGAAAGACTACTGGTTGATGATGTCATATTTTTTTAAGGACTTACCGCGCTTTTCTTGTCTAAATAGCGTGAAATTGCCGTCCTTGTTCAGAAGAGCTGGCAGAGATGTGGACATATTTTAATATCGTAAATATTATGGTTATGATTATGAACGGTTTTATAAATGGGATGAATAGAAGATTAATGTTGATGCGAAGCAGAGTGGGCTCTTTCGTACAAGCGAAGCGAGATCTTGCAGATTTGCTATTTCGGGCAATGTCTAAATTGGTTACTCCAGATATGGGACACATTTCTTAGAGTAGCACCAATTCCATAGTCATGCTGGAAATTCCTTCCCAGAAAGGTTAGAGGTTCCGAATGATCGCATGAAGATGAAGAAAATCTGGTAAAGCACTGAAGTCTGAAGCACACGAAATTTCGCAAAAATCTACGAATCATTAGTTTTCAATCAAGTACTACCAAAATTCAATTTGATCTTAGTATCGATTAAACCTCATTTTGCATAATTTTATTGGTTTTTTCTGTGTTATTACACCCAATATCTGAAACAGATCTGTAAGAAATCAAATAAAATTGTTCTTTATGGATAACGCCCTTGCTAATTGAATAATTGAACTTTTCGTGAGAGAAAAGTGTCACGAAAAGAAATATCGAAATAAAACAACTCTGACAATTTTCTCGTTTGTCTGACGAAAGAGTCAGAGTTCACTTAGTGTTTTTCTTGTATTGGCGAATGAAGATAAGCACTACTCCCTCTGGTGGCTGTCCGAGTAACCCGAGATACAGACATTATCATTGACAAGTTAAAAGAAATGTTAAGAAAATGAGAAAGTTTATGTATTTTTCTTGACGTTTGTGTGATTTAACAAGTGCTTCTACTGAGGAAAAGCAAACTGAAATGTCGCTTCCCATAGATTTCTACAGCCCGGTAAAAAATTTGGAGTTAGGGTGAAAAAAACTTCCTTTAACAAGTCGGGCCTGAAAGTGTTGAAGAGTCGTTAAAACCAACAAACAAGATTTATGAGAGTCTGTTACCTGCATTTTACCGATGATGATCATTTTAATAGAAGTAGGCACGAATTGCTCATGAAATATTAGATGACATTCATGGAGACATTTTTTTCCAGGCCCATAATCCAAGCAGAGAAATTTATTTAAGAGGATTGCTTTGCCTTCCAGAAATCTGCCTTTTGAACTGATCATCAAGGAACAACGTAAATGTTCTAGTGATAGAACTGACAATTGAAAAAACAAAGTTGTACAAGTCTTATTTATTACAGCTTTTTCAAGACCAATCATATGATTGTTGGAAAATTTATTTGTCAATCCGTAATGAATAAGGCTTACGGTACAAGTAGCATTAGTTTCATGTGAATGTATTCATTTTATTCACAATATATTGAGTATTTAGTCTTTCCCTGAAAATATAGTAAAGTTATGAGTATTTGTCTATTATTCCAAAAAGTATGTTTTACAATACTATCTGTTTTTCAACTTTCAAGACAGCCTAAGAAATCCACCAAAGTCAATCTTGCCATTTGGATCTGGAAATAAATACTATTAAAATACTGTCTAACCTTCGAGATATTCCCGTAATTTTAGAGTTGCTACACTCAATTAGATTGAAGGATGATACATATCTCCTTTATAAGAATGGAATATGTACTCCCAGTAATACTCTCGTCAACTATAAAAGTCTAAAAAGTCTTCGAATAAATCTTGAAATCAAAAATTATCAAACCAAACACTAACAAACAGTACAAAATCGACTATCAAAACAAAATTTATGTCTGTATGTAAGGTTCTAAAACTGGCCACCGTGGCGCTGTAATCTTAAATTCAGACGCCAATTGTTCCGGTATTGTTCATTAATCAATCTGTTTACAACAAACTGGCCTTGACAAATAGTTAAATCCAGCAATCCGTCAAGGCGTTTTCCATAAAGAACAAATTTTATTTCATTTAAATAATTCTGTTTCAGATATTGGAAGTGAAAACCCAAAAAAATCTGAGAAATTATTCAATTTTATTGTGATATTGGGATAACAAAATTTGAAATTCCATTCTTCTTGATTATCCAAAGTTGTAATTTTGAAGTTTTACTCTGGTTGATGTGTCCTGCACCTGTCTGTGAAAGTTCTTCGCGTTTGAACAATGAAAACACCATCGCATGAATGAAAACTCAATTTATAAATTTCAACCGGTTTTCATGGGTGTCAAATAAATGTGTCAAGGAATGAAAATTGACAAAAAATTCACAAGATAGTCCCATAATTCCGAAAAATTACTTACAAATAAATCCAGTTCTTCTAGAATTGGGAAATTTTTAAATTCTATACATAGTACTCAGAGGTGAAAAGAGAATAGAATTAAAAATTTTGGTGCCAAATAAGTGAAGTATCTTCGATAATAATTTTGAATTACGAAAACATTGATAGGTAATAATTTTGCAAATTTTCCCCTGTTGTCTGATGAAGGAGTCCGATATAGACTTCGAAACGTTACGGTTCAATTTGTTGATCATTTACTTTATTTCGTTATTGTTGGTTAGACAGCATTTTTTCGAAAAACTGCTTTGACAGATACTTTAAATCCCGCAAAAGGGCGTTTTCTATTAACAATAATTTATATTTAATTCCTGATAAATATTTTTCAAATATTGGGAATGAAAATCAGGTAAAAACCTGAAAATACTTCAGAATCCTTCCCAAAATATCCTTCAATCGAGAAGTTGATGCATGTTGAAAATTTTGTGACTTAAAAGCTCTTAAATATTTATCTGATGTTTCATCTTCCTTTTATCTAATTGGAAAGTGGGTATAATCAGAAATCAAATAAACAGAATCAGTTACAGGGAGTATCTGCAAAATTCCCAAAAAATACATGAACGTATTTTGTGAGGAATCCGTATTTTTTGAGGAGCATCTGAATCGAGAAATTTCCACATTGGAACATTCTGCCAGTATCATTTTTTCGTGAAATACATATAAATAAAACACCAGTTTTCCTTCAAATGCAGTTATTCCCTAGTTTTATCGTCTCAAATGAATAATAATCACCTTATAAATTCAAGAACACACTTTTTGGCCTCTTTTTGTTGATTCATTCGTTCAAGTATTCATTTATTCAGAACATTTACATATGATTTCCAAGCGCCGTAAGCTTAAAAGGCAACATATTATCTGAACGTTCATAGAATTATGTGTTCTGATGTTCCATAACATTCCCAGATAGAAAATTGAAATCGGCATTTGCCTGTTAAGGTATTCACTGCATTTGCGTCGTGCAAAATTTTTGCAAATTTTTCCGCTTAGCGTTTTATCGATTATTCACGCTATATTCAACGTATATTTATCAAGGATGAATACATTCAGTGTATTCTAGATATTTGAAATTAGATAATTCTCAAGTATCCAACACGTCTATTTATAGAGGTACGTATATAAATTCATATTGCGGTATTTCGAATGGAAGTTTGTAATTCAATATTTTCGTGGGATTTTATAGTTACGTATCGTGTTTTATATATAAGATTGAATGTGTGAATAATAAATTCTTCAAGTTATATTCAGAGTTATGACTACTTCTGATCTGTTGAGAATATACTTTGATTTAATAGTTTTATTCATTTGATCACCATACATAATGTTACCCTAGAGAAAAATCCACCAATACATATTTTTGAAGATAATTAAAAGTGGTTCGAAAGTAAATTAAAATTAGTTCGATGTATGTAATACTAACATACCAAAGCAATTGCTCTTCTAAAATCACTAGCATCACTTGCTCAACAATGAATGTCTGGCGAAAAAAAAATGTCCAAGTTTGTTGAAGAAGTAAATAATCATTCATGTGAGAGAATGGCAAAATTGTGAGGAGCCAAGTGGTTTAAAAAATGAAAAATATTGAATTCATTCAAAAGCTTCTATATTTCCAAAAAGTTTTTAGCAACTACAGTTTGATTCTCACTGATGGAAATTCTCAAAAACATCAATCATAAATTCTCAAAATAAATCACAAATGCGTTGTAGAGAATTCTGATCTATCTAACCAGTTTATTGAAAGAGATTTCTGAAAACAAAAATGATAATTCGTCGGAATTGGCTGTCTATTGTAATCCTTATTGAAGAAACTAATAAATACAACAAGTGAACAGCCGCCCTGTGACGTGAATGAATGTTTTCTTCTAGTTATTTGTCTTTTTCGTTTCAGATGTGATATCGAGATGTTTGGTGAATCTGAATGAGGAAGATGGAGAAACTTGTATAGAAGAAGAGGTGCAGTGTGGATATTGCAGCTTATCATTAAAAAAAAACTTTCATTCCTTTCCTTAAACGAAGAAGTTGAGTATTTTTGTTGAGGTTTCCATATTCGTGCTCTTGTGTTATAGGTATGTAAAAATGTATTTCGATTTTTAATGTCATCAATTTAAGAGACTTTCGGATGCGGTTTCCAGAAAGGAATACATCTTCAATATCCCAATGAATTTTTTAGTCTGATTTTGTGACGAGAGGCAAATAACTTGCTACAGTGATATTTCACAAGTCTTCGTTGATTTTCACTCCATCAAATTTGATTAACACGGTTATGAAGAGATTCATGTTGAATGCACTCATCGATTTGTCATGTTTCACATAATGAAGCACGAAATTTTATTATCTACAATAAATAATTATTGTGAAGTGAGTTTGTTCGGAAGAATTCCATGTATTCAAGTGATTCACAAGAAACATTTTCCGATCATACAAGCACATGACTTATGGATCTAAAATGTTTCATTTTGGCTTCTTTGTTCTATTTTATGATTCGTAGGATACAAGGCTGAGGATATAAATCGTTTTGAATTTCTGGTAAATGAGAATATAAGGGGAAAAATCCAAATATGGATAATTGAGTACTGGAGTTCATGATTCGACGAGATTTCGAAAGTCGAGCTCAAAAATTAACCCTGCTTGAAGGCACACAGAAGGGGGGAGTGAGTTTGAACGAGAATTCTTCATCAGTGTACAAAATATCTGAGACCGTGTTTGGTTGTTGAAATGGATCGAAAAATTTCAACAGAATAACAACATCCAGCAAAAAACTTGTAGAGAAGAAGGAAAGAATCTGGCATTCAAAAATTCCCATTCCATAATCGGATATTGAAATTCCGATGCAATTTAGCTCAACTCTCTGATGAATGAACTTTATCATCCTTTTAATCTGTAAACTCAAATCGACCTCCAACTTCACAGCTTTGTCGTCGCCAAGAAAACATACTCGATTTATGGACCTATTCCTGTAAAACTAGTGTTAACTTACTCAAAATCCTGCCGTACGACAGCTGACGATCAGAATCCTGCCAGGAAAATCCCGAAAAAATAGTCAAAGTTCCTCAAACTGCTTAACAACAAAACCACGTCCTCCAAGAACTGTTTAGTAGATTTCGTCGGACGTAAAAGTCGGAAACAGATGTCGAAATTCGAAAAACAGAAGTGATAGCTTTTACAAACAACTTATGTGTGCACACCTCGGAACAGACACACTGACTGATTCTGTCTTAGAAGCGTCGCGGGCAAGCTAAGCGGTCAGGCGATAGCGAGGGACTGGCATTCGAGACCTGAGCGCCGCGTATTACCGAGCGCGTACGCGCGTGCGCCCCCCCTCGGGGGTGCGGGTGGTCGCGGACGGAAGAGTTGCGCAATTCCTGTAACCCCCAATATATCGCCGCGACCCCAACTAATTACATAAAACCCCGACGACGACCATTCCGGCTCTGAGGACGTCGTCGCGGGTATCCTGCGGGAGATGGTCACGATCGACGTGTCCGCAGAAGATTCTGACGCTTCCGCGTCAGATTACAAGGAGATCAGGGGATCTTAATTTTGGTCCTTCAAGCCGGATTAGGCCTCAGAAGGTGTTTTGAGTTTAGTTACGGCGATTTGAGCTGGTTCTTTTTCCTTAAAATGAGTTACTAACTTGATCCAACTGACTGTTTCATCGATTTCATGTAATATTCATACAGAGGGTCTCAAGAAATTGTTTCGAACGAAACATCAAGGATAAAAGCATTCCCTGTGAGCTGTGCAATATTTAAAGGTTTCACAATTGAATACGGTAATTTTGGTATTTTTCGTATTTTCAGCAGAAAAATAATGAAAGCTCGGAAATAACGAAAAATCATACACATTTGTCTTTCAATATGATGATGATAGAAGCAAATAAAATATATTGCTAGGTAGAGGTAGGAGGTAGGTAGAGGTTAACGAAACAAAACGATATTTTTATGATTTATAGTGTTTTTAAAAAAATCTCAAAGTTGACGCAGTGGGAGGGTGTCGATCCCGGCGCATGCGCATTTTTGCAGGTTTAGAAAATTGTTCTGGTTTCGATGTCTTCTCTGGGTTCTGCACTTACAAATGGATTTCAATGGATATAAGATTAATTCTTCCTGTTGCAATACTTTTATTATTTCTATAAAACTCGATTTGAAACTGAAACAAAGTACAGAGTACAGAGAAGGTATAATCTGCAATATTCATCAAAAAACATAAGTTTACTAAGCTTTCAAAAACTAAACAAGTACTAAATAATTATGAACTGGTTTAAATTTGACGTCTCAGGGTATATAATGAATTGGAATAACAACAAAGCATAAATAAATACAACTAATAATTTATAAATTAGTGTCAGGAAAAAAATGTATATGAGACCATTCGCCAATTATCTCAAAAGGTAAAATGTATTGAAATTTGAGTCAATGATCTTCTGAACATTTAGGATGTTTCTAACACAATTTTTGCGCGCATGTTCTAGGGGAACAGCGTGCTATCGTTTTGTCCAAATGTCTGTTATTTTCGATGATTGAGCCGAAAATGGTCTCCAGCGACTAGGTTGGACTCACTGATGACGAATCCGGTGTCAAAATCGATTCTGTCCGGCCGTAGACACGGTAACTGTCGACAGAAGCAAGCTAGCAACTTTAAACTTTCAGGATAGGTTGCGCATCAGAATGCCGCGGTTAAGTTCGTTAATGGGCCAAATCGGTCGAATAGTTTCGGAGTTAATGGCACTTGAAATTTTGAAGTTATTTATTTTTTATTTCACAAACTACTCAAGCGTTTGGATTCAAACTTGGCAGTTAGTGTGTTAGTGTTAGTGGAGTATAACGACGCGCAACTTTGAGCCAAATTTTGTCAGGATCATGTCGTCAGTGAATTTAAAAAAAAATTTTTTTTCGAAATTTTTTTTTTCGGAAACCATTCATCGTATCCAAAAAAACTCCACTCACACTTTAAGCTTTATATTTCACAGCAGTGTTCCAAATTTCGGTTCGATACGATCATAATTTTTGGTGATATCGGGAAAAAATATGTTCAATTTCGAGGTTTTCTTCTCGATATCGTTGATTTTTTCGGTATAACTCTAGAAATACTGATTCAGTCCTGATAAAACTTCACAGCTAGTTTTGAGATGCTGGAACTTTTTGCGGAATTTCGTGATAATCGTGTCATTAGAACAATTTGAAAAAAAAATTTCTATGATTTTCTTATCATATCATCCTCATTAAATTCTGTAAGAAACTTCGAACTGTTATTTTTCGATGAAGTACTGGATTTCAATTCGATCTTATCTGTATTTTCGGAAATATTGGAAAAATACAATTTTGATTGGGTATATCTACAGAATCATTGGGTGGAATTTACCCATTCACGAATTCGGCCTTCGTAATTAAGGTCCAAACCTTCTCTACAAATATCAAGTTTCTAAGTTGTTTCTTTCGGAAGTTAGTGTGTTTACGCAGTCGGCCGTTAGGCCGAAATATATAAATAAAAAAATACAGATTAGATCGAATTGAAATCCACTACTTTATCGGAAAAATCTAGAAAAGCACTACCGTGAAGGCAGCAGCTTTTGCGTGCATGTTCAAATTCGTTGCTGAAGCGGTCATCTATATTAAACATGCGCGCAAAAGTTGCTGCCTTCACGGCAGTGCTTTTTGAAATTTTTTCACAGAAGAATGATAAAAAATTACTGGTCCGAACATGATCATAGATTTTTTGCATGATACAGTTATATTTTTTAACTAACACTGAATCATTTCCTTAAGTTACCTTAACATTTTCAGCGGATAAAATGAAAGTGTTTTGCATGACTTGATATCGATTTCAACGTCGAGAAGATTAATCAGAATTTCATGGAATAACAGCCGAAAAACAAACTGCTCGAAATTAGTTGTGAAGTTGGCTTCAGGCACTATGAGCTTTGGGGATACACCGGCGGGATCCTGGAGGGTTACTTCTCCCCTAATGCAGGGTTTTGAGGTTCGAAAATTTCACTTGTGACGGCAATGAAGACTTGTTCGAGCGTTCTGTAATGAGAGAACTCGGGTTAAAAGAATTATTTCTGGGATTTTTTTCAGCCTGATTAACTGTTCCCCAAATGATGAATTTAAATATTTTATCAACTAGCATATAATTATTGAAGTCGAAAACTTGAGAGAACGGTTCCACAAAAAATTCAATACAAAAATAATACACAGTGTTTCATTTTTGCGCGAATGTTCTCGGGAAACAGTGTGCTATCGTTTTGTCCAAATGTCTGTAATTTTCGATGATTGAGACGAAAATGGTCTCAAACGACTAGGTTGGATTTACTGATGACTAATCCGGTGTCAAAATCTAATCTGTCCATTTTTCGGAAAATTTTTTTTTTTCAGAAACTTTAAATCATATTTGGGAAAAAATTTGCTCATACCTTGATCTTTATTTCACAGGAGTGCATCAAATTTCAATTCGATACGTATAAAATTTTCAGAAATATTGGAAAAAAAATATGAAAGATTTCGTTGTTTTTTTCGCAATATCGTTGTTTTTTTCGATATAACTCAAGAAATACTTATTCAATCATAATGAAACTTGGTAACTAGTTTGGAGATGCTGAGAGACACTTTTGTGCAAAATTTCATGATGATCGTGTAATCAGAACAATTTGAAAAAAAATTGAAATTTGAAAACTACTCAAGAGATCAGATTGAAACTTGGTAGCTGGTTGGAGCATAACGATGCGCAGCCATTCGCGAAATTTTGCTGAAATAGTACTTTCAGTAAATTCAGAAGAAATTATTTTTGTAACATTTTGTCGAAAAAAAATTATTCATCATATTAAAAAAAAAATCACTCACACCTTGACCTTTATATTTCACAGCGGTGCACCAAATTTCAATTTGATACGGTAACTTCTTTCGGAGATATCATGGGAAAACATATTTAACATATTTCGTTGTTTTTTCTTCGGTTTCGTTGTTTTTTACGGAATAACTCAAAAAATACGGATTCAATAGAGATAAATCTGGGTAACTAGTTTCAAGATGCTTATAAACAATTTTGTGCAAAATTTCGTGATGGTCGTGTTATCAGAACAATATTTCACTTATTATTCTGAACTTTTGAATCAAGTACTGGATTTCATTTGGATGTCATCGTCATTTTTGGAAATATATATATCATCAGAAATCCATTACCAATAATTTGGAAATATGAGGAGAAAAATCCCGAATTAGTATATCTGCGGCATCATTGGCTGGATTTTACCCATTCACGAATTCACCCTTAATTAATGTCCAAACCAATTCTACAAATATCGAGTTTCAAAGTTGTGTCTTTCCCAAGTTAATGTGTTTTCGATCGGCCGTTGAAGGAATGACACTGTTCTGCGCGTTTGCCTGACCTAGAATAAAGTATATATCCTCACAACTCAGGCCGCAATCGATAGAGGGCGCCTCTAAAATGTCCGATTCAAAAATCCTGATTAATTGTACAACCATAAAATAAAGTCAGTTCCATCCGTACTGAATTCCATAAAATACGCTTACCGAGTTCTAACCTTCGAATATCGTCCGGTTCAAGACATATACGTTGAATTTTCCCACGAAAATAAAACAACCCACTTTTTCTTCCCCATTTCTCATTGGCAGAGTTTAATGCGAGCTTAACTTCTGTAACTCAGATAAATCCGGTCCATTATGTTGGGCAGCGTTCAGAGAAACATATAGCCCGGCAGGATACTATTACAACTTCCGTTACAGAAAAAACTTCCTGAACTTGCATTTTGAATCTCTAATACCTGCCGAGCACGATCAGATACACTTGTTGAATGGCCGCAGCAGCTACTGGACTCGTGTGAATTCGGCTTAATCCTGCCCCTTATATAAACTTATGAAAATTCATGAGTTTTAGAGGAGGACGCGAATTTTTTGCATTGGAGTGATTCATTTTATTTTTACGGGTTGTTTTAGGTAATAAAATCGTTAGTCTGAATAATACCAAAGTAAGGCCGCTTTTAGAGGTAATACCTTCAGAAAAAAAAATCTTGAAACACAGCAAACTTCAGAAAGTAACTTGTTACTTGAAAACTAAGATTGTTCAAATAACATGCTCATCACGAAATTTCGCACGGAGTTGAGAATCTGCATTTTCGAACTAATTACAAAGTTTCATCATGATTGGATCGGTATTTTCAAAATTATTCCGGAAAACAAAACAATAGCGGGGAATATTCCACGAAATTTTACATATTTTTGCGCGAATGTTCTAGGGGAACAGCGTGCTATCGTTTGGTCCAAATGTCTGTAATTTTAGAATTTTGAGCCGAAAATGGTCTCAAACCACTTGGTTGGACTCACTGATGACGAATCCAGTGTCAAAATCGATTCTGTTGAGTTCGTAAATCAGCAAAATTGTCCTAAAGGTTTCGGAGCTACAGCCCTTTGAAATTTTGTGGTTATTTCCGTGATAACTCGAAAACTACTGAAACGATTAGACTGCAACTTTTTGCAGAATTGTGTCGAGATCGTACTGCCAGTAAATTAAAAATTTGTCTTGCAACTAATTTTTTTTTCGGAAACTAAGCATTCAATTCGTAAAAAAATCCGCTTAGGCTTGTCAAATATCGTGTTTTTTCCTGGATATCGTTGTTTTGGTTTATTATTTATAAAATCAAATAATAAACCTTAGTGATCGACCAACGAAAAAAAATTTTAACCCCCACGGAAAATTTCACAGTTTACGTTTTGGAGTATGTAGATTTATTTGAATGAACGAATAAAAAAAAATCCGTCCGTCCGCAGTCCGTTGTCCGGGGCTTTTCTCTGGAAGTACTGAACGGAAATCCTTGAAACTTGATATAAAAATCGTGTGTCACTCGGGGTTGATCCTCCAAGCTTTTCAGCAGGATCGGTGTACCCTAAGGGGTCTAAATGGGGAGTTGGGGGGGAAAAAAAAATATTTCTCGAAAACTTACCACCGAATTTTTACGAAACTCTGAACGTTAATTACTGTTGCATAAATAAACCTAAACAATTTTACCTGGATGATTTCCGACCAGTGGTTCCGGAAATATAAAGAAAAATGCTGCAAATTTCCAATAATATCGAAAATGAATCATCGCATTCGGTTCTAAGTTGTTTAAGATATCAACTGTATATTGCGTTATTTAACTAAGAAAATAATGAAGCCTTGTGTAAAATTTGCAGTGTTTTCTATGAGATAAGTCAAGAGTTACTAATTCAATCATGATTAAACTTGACAGCTAGTTAAAATTCTAATCAGAACATTTTGTAAAAAATTTAAAATTTGTTTTTTTCAAATATTCAATATTCTAGGATCTTTTGATCATATATTATTATCCTCATGAAATTCTGTAAAATCTTCGAAGCATCATTTTTTGATAAAGTATTGGATTTCAATTCGATCCAATCTATATTTTTGGAAATATTGAGAAAATGAAATTTTGGAAGGGTATATTTGCGGATACCTTGGGTGCATCTTAGCCATTCACGAATTAGGCCGACCGTAAACACAATAACTTCCGGAAGAAACGACTTAGAAACTCGGTATTTGTAGAGTAGGTTTGGACCTTAATAACGAGGGCCGAATTCTTGAATGAGTAAAATTCGCCCAATGAAATAGCCATTAAAAATTTTATTTTGCCAATATTTTCAAAAATACAGATAAGATTGAATTGAAATCCAATACTTCATCGAAAAAACCTGGAAAAGCACTGGCGTTAAGTCAGCAGCTCATGCGCACATGTTCGAAGGATATTTGTGTAGTGAGACAATGGTTGAATGAATTGAAACTATATAAGGATATTGGAGTTAATTTATCTTTAAGTGGCTTCCCACCAAGTTCAGACCGATTCAAGAACATAAATATCTTTGTTAAAGAATTTCTGATGCTTGCGTCGTCACCGCATTTTCATAAAGGAGTTCCTAGTGAAATTATTCATTTTTATCCGTTTTTAATCCCAAAATCCCACTGTATCATGTTTAGAGGTTAATGAAAGCCCGATAATCATTGGAAAATTCCTTATTTCAGCTAGGTTTTCCGGTCGATCGTTCCGGACGAACGTACCCAAATGACGCCATGTATAACCGCCATTTCTCGCAACAGTTTCCGACGATATACCGCCATTTGCATGAAATTCACATAGTTTTTGCGAGTTGTAATCGATTAACGTTTCAAACCTCTATTTATAAACATGTGAAGCCTTGTTGTCGGCTCAAAATGCTCTCCTAAGTGCAGAGTCATGTTGCACGAAGCGAATTTGGTTGACAATTCGCATTTGCATTCGAACATTTGGATAATCTTCTATGGCCGCTCATTTTGTGGAATTGGGATTATTTACCTTTGACTAACGTGGACTCGCTTGCTTTTTGTCGGGTATCCTCTTTCTGAAAAAAAAATAAGTTGGTTAAATTAGAGCAAACATTTTCTTACATGGATATTGCATTTTCATTGGGATGAGTCAGTGTTTTGAAAATCAAGAGCTGGGAAAATGTACTATTGGCTTCAGGTCTCTGGGGTGAATTAAACACTCTTTATCGGATTGTCGACGTTTCGATCCTTTATTGGGATTTTCTTCAGGAAAATTTTGTCAGGTGTATAAGGATGTAGTGGTAAATTTTGAACTTCATTGGAATCTAAAAGTTTGGTACTGCATCACTTTTTTACGTGTCATATAAAGCAACGTCAATATGGTACCATATTGACTGCACAACAGAAAACATCTTATCCGAATGAATTAACGTTGCTACATATGGGACACGTAAAGAAGCAATGCAGAATTGAACTTTTAGATTCCAATGAACATTTTTAACCACATCCTTAAACACCTGACAAAATTGTCCAGAAGAAGATCCCAATAAGGGATCGAAACGTCGACAATTCGATGAAGAGTGTTTAATTCACCCCAGGCTCCTGACGTCAATACTATCCTTTCCCAGCAGGGACGAGATTCGTTGTATTATAAAATCAAGAGCGTTATAATTTCGACCCAATGTCTCTAGTTTTCGGGTTTTGGGCAGAAAATGGTCCAGAACGATTGGGTTCAACTGAATTATGAATATTTCAGGTCAAATTCAATCCGTAGCTACGAAATCTTTGGGCCAGAATGAGCTAGAGACTTGAAGTTTCTAGGGGTCATCTGTTTCTTGAGAACGATACAACACAATAACTTCTGAAAGAAAAAACTTAGAAACTCGATATTTGTAGAGTAACTTTGGACCTTAATTACTAAGGCCGAATTCGTGAATCGGTGAAATCCACCCAATGATTCTGCAGGTATACAGATTCAAAATTTTATGTTCTTCATATTTTCGACAATCCAGATTAGATAGAATTGAAATCCAGTACTCCATCGAAAAATGACATTTCGAAGGTTCATACCATGATGTAAAAACATGGTGTGTTCATCTGAGAATTGAGTTACGTCAGCTTAGCAGAAAATACAATTGAATTGAATTAACATGCAAATTTAAAGCACATAATATACAACTCTTTGTATTTTGTGCTAGCTGACGTCACTCATTTTTCAAATGAGCACACCATGTTTCTTACATCATGGTTCATACAGAATTTTATGAGACCAATATGATCAGAAAATCACAGAATATTGAATATTCGAAAAAAAAATTTTTTTTCCAAATTGTTCCAATGGCACTTTCATCACGAAATTGCGCACAAAGTTGTCCAATAGTATTTCCGAACTAGCTGCCAAGCGCCATCATGATTGAGTCAGTATTTTCTGAGTTATACCGAAAAAACAACGATATCGAGAAAGAAACCACGAAATTTTACATATGTTTTCTTAATATCTCCGAAAATAATAGCCGTATCGAATTGAAATTCGGTACACTGCTGTAAAATATAAAGCTGACAAAATCGGCGAAATTTTTTCCGGATGTAGTGGATAGTTCTCGAAGAAAAAAATTTTTACGAATTTTTTTTATTGAGTGAATACGATCTTAACAAAATTCTGCAAAAACTTGCACGCTGTTATGATTCAACTGTCTGCCAAGTTTCAATCCACCCGCTCTAGAATTTGCTGAAATATCAGGGAAATCACCTCAAAATTTCAAATTGATGTAACCCTGAAGCCATTTGGATGATTTTGCCAATTAGCGAAGTTAACCGGGGCATTCCGATGCGCGAACTACCCTGGAAGTTTCAAGTCACCAGCTTGCTCCGTTCGACAGTTATCATGTATTTAGATTTTGACACCGGATTAGTCATCAGTGAGTCCAATCTAGTCGTTTGAGACCATTTTCGGCTCAAAATTCGAAAATTACAGACATCCGGATAAACCGATAGCACAGTTCCCCTAGAACATGCAAAAAATATAGATTTTTGAGGGTGAACCTAATTCCTGGCAAACCCGGTATATATGAAGATCGTGGGTTGTGAAACAAACGCTTGTTGTCTTCACTCATGCATTTATCAAGCCAAAGATCTCTTCAGTTTTTACGCGCTTGTTCTAGAGAACAGCGCGTTCTCATTTCGTCACGATGTCTGTAATTTTCGAATTTTGAGCCAAAATTGGTTTCAAACGACTAGGTTGGATTCACTAATGAAGAATCCGTGGTCAAAATTGATTCTGTCCGTCCGGCCGTGTGTGTATGTCCCGAAAGAAAGGACCTAGAGTCTTGAAATTTTCAGGTTAGGTTAAGATCTTGATTTTCTCGGCTGTGTTCGTTAATGCTCGTTCTCAAAAGAATATATATATATATCTGGTTTTTGTGCTACAGCCATTTGAATTTTTGATTTTTTAATAACTCGAAAAATATTTATCTGATCGAAATAAAACTTGGTTGGAAGATGAACAGTGTCAATAAAAATAATTATCCATGGAAAAATTCGAAAAAAAAAATTTTTTTTCTGAGAATTTTCATGTTTCATAAAAATTTCACTGAAATTTTCCAGTCACCATTTCGCAATGTGAACAAGCGCGTAAAAGCTGGTGAATTGTTTTCTAGATTTTTTATAAGCACGTAGTGTTCCAGAGCACCGCCAGCAATAATTTAGTCACACTCGGAGAAAAAACTAAATTCGATCATAAGCTCCATAGATTGGAGATTTCAATCAAAAGCCTCATCAATCCAGAAGTATTCCTGAAGGATAAGGCGAATTCCCTTTCGTCTATCGGGCTGATTGTCGAAATAATTGTCTCGGAGCGAAAGTTGTCTCCGGGACGTCGTACGTTACAAGAAACATTAGGTGGAGTGCGTGCCCTGAAAGTAGAAATCTGTAATTCTTTCATCTTGTCTGGAGCATCCCCGTTTCCAAACTCAGTTTGCTGAGTAACTGAAGAGATTCGGTCCTTTGTTTTCTCTCCGTGGCGGAATTTACGCGGCCCTCATTCAATCCCGATGATGATTCTCTAGAATAATCAAAACACGTCCCTTCTTTGGATAGGAATCCACAGACTTTGTGTTTTTCTTCGAATATTATCCTTGAACTTTCCGTTCGGGTATAGTTAGAAGGTTTGTTCGGAATCTCACAATTGGAAACATATATGTGGAGTTTTCTCGTGAAAGGCTTCGCTGATTCTATTACGGCTCTTCGATGGTACATGGTTCTAGATGAGGTATATACAAGACGATTTCTCCAAAACTTGTAGATCATCATCGAAATATTCATACAGAATGCAGTAATTTTCATGAAGAACCATTAGAACATCACATTTCAAACATATACTTTCAATATTATATTTTTTTAAAAATGTTTGATTACCAAAAACTGAAAAATGAAAATGGGGAATTGAATTTAAAGGGATTGGTCTTGAGTGCACGATATGGCAACGTCGAATTCAGCTTTTTCGGAAAGAAAAGGACGTCAAATGTGTCACTTTGCTTAGGAAAACAGAGATAGCTATACTTCGATCTGATTAGAGTAGAAGACAACGACCAAGGACTAGAAAAAGAAGAGAACAGAAGGTCATACTGTCATATTACTGACAAATCGCAAACGGAAATTGTTTGGTTACATTGACAAAGGACACGTGTGTACCACAGAATACGAATAAATATTTCATTATTCTATAGTAGAACGAGCTATTCTACTAAACACCGTTGCCACTTCGTGCATGCCTGGCAAATCCCTTTAAATTTTGAAACCCCAATTTTGAAATATAATTTTGAATACTTTCTAAAGGTAATTTGGAAAAATGATGAATCAAACCCATAATAATTATGTTCGAATTTGCATTTGCAGTAATAACCCAAATTCAGAAAAAACCTCCATTCATAATGATCAGAAGATCGCAGAATACTGTATATGTATAGGGTGGGCCATCTCAAGATGAAAAATTTCACTATGGACCTCTCAGCACGATGTAGTTTGAATAACTGTGCTCATATCCCAGTTGAATGAGGGCATTGGTCAGAAAAATTCCGGAGCTAGAGCGCTCATCCTTCCAGGTATTGAGCCTGACGAATGCATTTCGACATTAACTCATAAAACGATCGTGTTATCTTAATAATGATTTTTTTTTCGGAAAAAATACACATTTATAATATACACACTCAGAAAAACTCTCGCAGGGCAGAGTTCAGAAGGTAACAGAGCACGTAGTGCTCTTCTGCTCAAACTCCGACGAAAAATACAAAACATAAATGGATTCACAAAAAAATTTAAAAGGAATAATCAAGCATTAAAAAAAATCAGAATCCTATAATCCCCAAAAATGTTCCATGCAACACCAAGACACGTCAGGTTCCAATGAAGTCACCAGAAATATTAGAAATGGATTTCAAATCTACGGAATCATTAGGTAGATTTTAACCATTCTCGAATTGGACCTTCAAAATTGAGCCTCAAGCCTAGCTCAAACTATCAAGTCTTTAAGTCAGCCGCTCACAAACAAAAAAATCCCGAAAGAAACAACTAAGAGATTTATACAGTAGGCTTACAGGTTTATCATAAGGGAAGAATGCACGAATGGGTACAATCCACCGTATGATTCTGCATTCAACATTTTATTGTCCCACTATTTCCGAAAATACTGATTGCATCGAATTGAAATCCAGTACTTGATTGAAAAACGACAACTAAGGTTCCTGCAGAACTTCATGAAGATATTATTAGATATTAGAACATCGCAGAGTTTGAAATATTCAAAAAGATCTTGATTTTTTTCAGAATTGTTTCAATGGCGAAACAGTTCCTGAGATATTGAAATGATTACGTCAAAAACTCAAACGATTAAAACTCAAAAATCGTTCGGCGGATTCAGCCCATTAACGAACTCAACCGTCCGGATTTTCATGTACCTTGTATCATCTTCAAGACTAAAATTCCTGAATCATTCTTTCCCCTCTCAAAATTAAATATCATTTCATGATTTCAAGCTTAAATATCATTTCATGATTTCAAGCTTGACTTCTTTCCGTTTTCCGCCAAATTTTCATTCCATTCCAGCAAATATAATCTCGGAGTATATTTCCCGGAAATCCCCAATATTTTAATCAAGTTGCCTCGCGAAAGATTGTCATTTCGATGGATGGTTATCTTCTTCTTTCCGTCGTCTCGTTCTGGGTAATAACATAAAATGTCATAAAAATCATCTGGCCGAAAACAGCAGTAAACAAGAGAAGAAAAACTCGGTAATCACTAATTTCAGACCGAGATGCAGTACCAAGACAAATTTGTTTTCCATTTCGGCAACGCCCAAGTTCTCTTCGTTCCAGAAAGAATAACAATTCATTCCCATTCCCATTGAAAATAAAACTCGACAAAATGCTGCCAACATAAAATCCATTTTTAAGTACGTCGGGTGGAGCGTTCACTTCCTCCATGATTTTTGTCGTTAAATAAAAGAAAATTCGCCCATCTGTTTTCTACGTGCGACAATAATTCTCCTCGGTGACATTATAACACGTCTGCGAGCGAAAAAACCAAGACAGAAGTTTTATAAAGGTTTCAATCTTTCTCAAATAAACTGCTTGAATTTTTATGTCGCGCGGCGTGGATTGATGGCTCACTAGATCAACGCGAGATGTGGAACTTTATGGACTTTTATGAAAGATGAGTTTCGCTCGAAACATCCGGAATTTGGTCACGTGATCAGGGCCAATCAAAAAGTGGCCCAGTGGTTGATAGATGAGTTGAGTTTTCAATGCTTTCAATTCAAATATTGAACTATTTCAGCCGTTATAATTTGGTAGTTGGTTTTGAGCATATTTACAACAAGTTTCGTGATTTCTATGTTTTAATAACAATAAAATTGGAAATTACAATTTAAGGGTTACATTGTGTTACCGCGCAGTTTTGAACTCATTCAAAGTTCATCATCAAACACTGAAGATTCTACAAATGTTACAGAATATTCATGTGAATACAGGTACAAAAAAGGTGGTAGGAATGGTCATAAAATTCGGCCAAAACGGAAAACTACATTTTCAACCGTTATGCCAATGAATACAATTCCTGGTGTTCTTTCAATTCACATTAAAAATATATAAAATTTGGAATTTTATTGGTTCTAAATTGTTTTTATCGCACGATCATCACGAAATTTTGCACTTAGTTGTGCGTCAGCATCTACTAGTACCCTAAATATCATCATGATTGGATCATTATTTATTTGAGTTATCCCGAAAATATACCGGCGATAAAACGACGTAATTTTATTTTTTTTTTAAATACTTCAGAAAAATAGAATCGGAGCGAACTCAAATGTGGTTTATTGTTCTAAAATTCAGCTTTGAGGAGCTATGCGGAATGTCTTCGCATTCCCAAATAAAAATTTCGAAAGAGGTTCTTGATGAAAAACAACGTTTTTTTTTAATCTGCTAACTATACGATTCCGGCAGAATTTTGCGAAGTAAAAGCATTTGCGATCGGCTGGACGGTTGAAATATTTGAATTTGTCTACATAGTATTCATCAAAGGGCGCAACCTAATTGTTTGATTTATTTTGATTTTCAATATTCGAAAATACTAAATAATTTCGGTTCTAACTGACTAAAACAGGAGCGATGAAATAACTTAAATATTTAAGCAATCTTACATAACCACAAGGACGAATATTTGTCGATAAATCAACAAATATTTCAGCTTAATCAGAGCTAATCAACCAAAACATCTACACCGAAGAAGCGCCGTCTAAAGAGAATTGTTACAGCTGTTCCACAGTTTGTACTGATCTTCAGACCACCTCACCTTGGTAAACCGCGGAGTAGAAATTTAGATACTTATCACCTGTCAGATGGAACTGCGCGGTATTACTACATACACGGCGCCATCTTATCGGAGAAATTTTGAATATTTATCATTTTTCAACGATCCATCGTTGAGGAATTGGGTGATTCTCACAAAGAAACGGACAAGGCAACAAATTCAGCAGTTCCAAAACTTCAGAAGCATAATTCTATCGAACATCCTACTACAGAAAAACCTAGAAAAGCACTGACGTGCTGTAGCTTTTGCGCGCATGTTCACATTTGGTGATATCCTTTGAACATGCGCGCAAAAGCTGCTGGCTTCACGTCAGTGTTTTTCTAGGTTTTTTTCGATGAACAACTGGATTTCAATTCGTAATAATCTATATTTTTAGAAATTTTGCGACAAAAAAATTTTGAATGGATTTATCTACGGAATATGCTTAGAAGATCACAGAATATTGAATATTCTAAAAAAAAATTTTATTTTTTTTTAAATGGCATGATCATCACGAAATTCTGCACAATGTTGCCCATCAGCATTCCCAAACTAGCTGCGATGTGTCATTTCGATTGACTTAGTATTTTTTGAGTTATTCCGGAAGAAACAACGGTATCGAGAAGAAAATCACGAAATTTTATTATAGTTTTCCCTCGAGATTTCCCAATATCTCCAGAAATAATGATCGTATCGAATTGAAATACGGTACACTGCTGTAAAATATGATGTTCAAGGTATGAGCAGAAGTTTTTTCCGGATTCAATAAATAGTTACCAGAAAAAAAATTTTTCGAAAAACATTTCAAAGAAAAAATTTTTCGAGATTTACTGACAGGGTGATCTCAACGAAATTTTGTGAAAAGTTCTACATTGTTATGCTTCAACTAACTGTCAAGCTTAAATTAAATCGCATGAGCATCATGAAATATCAGGAGATTAATCTCAAAATTACAAATGACCGTAACTGCGAAACCATTCTACCGATTTGTCTCATTAACCACCTCAACCGCCGCATTCCAATGCGCAACCTAATCTGAAAGTTTCAAACTGCTAGCCTGCTTCTTCGACAATTATCGTGTCGTCGACCGGCCGGCAGGATTGAATCGATTTTGACACTGGATTCTTCAACAGTGAGTCCAACCTAGTCGTTGGAGAGCATTTTCGACTCAAAATTAAAAAATTACAGACATTTGGACAAAACGATAGCCCGCAGTTCAAAAGAACATCCGCGCAAAAAGATGAAAAATATCTCAAATTCGAATAGAACTAACTCCCTCCAAAGCCGAATGATCTTATCCTACGTTCCGCATGTTGCTTGAATACCAAAAAACAGCAGTGGGAGTTACCCCGCAGCAAAAAAACGAATAAATTTGTCACCGACATCAATATTCATTTCCATTATGCGTCACAGACTGGGGGATCCTCAAAGTTATTAACCGGTTTCGAATACTATTCGAATTTGAAATCCCCCGACATTGAACCAGTCGGAAATGTGATTCCATTCGTGAAGATCAAACAGATTTATTATTTCGCGTAGAAGAAAAGAAACTGCATAATAATGTCGTTCATAAAGTGGACGCTTTTGTGCAAGAAGAAAATAGATGACTTGGTGTGGGACGTCTGGTCATTAATTGTTGGATATCGCAGCTGAATAAGGTGGAGATGTAAATATTTCAAAGTCCAGATGGTGGACCATCGAAAATTTAATGAAAGCATTTGGAATTTTTTAGATCCTTGCGTCTGTAGATCTTTAGCCATCCCTCTTTGCGCGCATGTTGTGTGTTATCGTTTTGTCCAAATGTTTGTAATTTTCTAATTTTTTTCAGGAAAATGGTCTAAAACGACTAGGTTGGACTCGCTGATGACGACTTCGGTGTCAAAATCGATTCTGTCCGGCCGGCGACACGAGAGCTACCGAACGGAGCAAGCTAGCGACTTGGAACTTTCAGATTAGGTTGCGCATTGGAATGCGGTTCGTCAATGGGACAAAGCGGTCTAATGGTTTCGAAGTTATATTATATTTTGAGATTAATTCCCTGATATTTCAGAAGCTACTCAAGCGATTGAATTGAAACTTGACAATGTACAATACAGTACAATAAAAATTTCAAAAAGCACTGCCGTGAAGGCAGCAACTTTTGCGCGCATGTTCAATGTAGATGACCGCTTCAGCAACGAATTTGAACGTGCGCGCGTACCAAATTTCAGTTCGATACGATCATAAGTTCTGGAGATATCGGGAAAAAATATGTCAAATTTCGAGGTTTTCTTCTCGATATCGTTGATTTTTTCGGTATTACTCGAGAAATACTGATTCAGTCCTGATTAAACTTCACAGCTAGTTTTAAGATGCTAAAAGACAACTTTATGCAAAATTTCGTGATAATCGTGTTATCAGAACAATTTGAAAAAAAAAATTTATATGATTTTCTCATCATATCATCCTCATTAAATTCTGTATGAAACTTCGAACTGTTATTTTCGATGAAGTAATGAATTTCAATTCGATCTGATCTGTATTTTTGGAAACATTGGAAAAATAAAATTTTGATTGGGTATATCTACGGAATCATTGGGCGGATTTTACCCATTCACGAATTCGACCTTCGTAATTAAGCCCCAAACCTACTCTACAAATATCGAGTTTCTAAGTCGTTTCTTCCGGAAGTTATTGTGTTTACGGTCAGCCTAACGGCCGACTGCGTAAACACAATAACTTCCGAAAGAAACAACTTAGAAACTCGATATTTGTAGAGAAGGTTTGGACCTCAATTACGAAGGCCGAATTCGTGAATGGGTAAAATCCACCCAATGATTCCGTAGATATACCCAATCAAAATTTTATTTTTCCAATATTTCCAAAAATACAGACCAGATCGAATTGAAATCCAGTACTTCATCGAAAATAACAGTTCGAAGTTTCATACAGAATTTAATGAGGATGATATGATGAAAAAATCATATAAATTTTTTTTTTCAAATTGTTCTAATAACCCGATTATCACGAAATTTTGCACAAAGTTGTCTTTCAGCATCTTAAAACTAGCTGTGAAGTTTAATCAGGACTGAATCAGTATTTCTCGAGTAATACCAAAAAAATCAACGATATCGAGAAGAAAACCTCGAAATTTGACATATTTTTTCCCGATATCTCCAAAACTTATGATCGTATCGAGCTGAAATTTGGTACACTGCTGTGAAATTAGAAGGTCAAAGTGTGAGTATAATTTTTTTCGGATATGATGAATGGTTCCCGAAAAAAAAATTTTTTTGTAAAAAAATTTCGAAAAAAATTTTTTTTTTAATTTATTGACAATATGATCTTGACGAAATTTGGCTCAAAGTTGCGCGTCGTTATACTCCACCAAACTGCCAAGTTTGAATCCAATCGCTCAGGTAGTTTCTGAAATAAAAAATAAATAACTTCAAAACTTCAAATGCCTATAACTCCGAAACTATTCGATCGATTTGGCCCATTAACGAACTTAACCGCGGCATTCCAATGCGCGACCTACCCTGAAAGTTTCAAGTCGCTAGCTCACTTCGTTCGACAGTTATCGTGTCTACGGCCGGCCAACCGGCCGGCCGGCCGGCCGGACAGAATCGATTTTGACACCGGATTCATCATCAGTGAGTCCAACCTAGTCGATTGAGACCATTTTCGGCTCAATCATCCAAAATTACAGACATTTGATCAAAACGATAGCACGCTGTTCCCCTAGAACATGCGCGCAAAAAACAGATTCTCCTCAACGACCAAACGGACCTGAATAAATCTCCCTTACTCAACATTTTTTGAAACCCAGGAATTCCCATAATTTCTTGTATTTCGCACCATATTTTTTTCAACTATTTAAAGAACTGTATCCCAAAAATGTAGTCAGTTACCATACTCACCTGATGAAGTCATGTTATCATGACGAAACAATTGTTGTGAAAATAAATATATAAAGCGGAAATAAGTTATTTTACTTTTTAATCATCATTGAAATTTGGAACACTGTTTTTGAATTTTGACTTCAAGGTCTGTGCCAGATTTAAATAAGGACAACTTTTCAAACTTTTTTCTAAGATTTTTCCAACAAGTTACCAAGTTTCAACGTGATCCGAAACCGTCCGGCCGATTTTGTCCACTTACGAACTAGACCGAGATATTCAGGTTTCAGATGATTAGAGTTTCTCAAGTGCAAGCACATAAAAGCTCCTGACCTCACGCAAGTGTTTTCATAAAATACTTTCAGAATTTCGAGTCGCAACTCTTAAAATTGGAAATTTTTTTGCGAACTACCCCTTCGAAGCTTTCCCCCCAATCACTGTCCAAAAAAAAACTCTTACTTACTCACTAGAATCATTTTCCATGGTGTGAAAATATCGATTCCATAAATGAACTCAGTTTCGCAAAACGTTAAAAGACAGAAATGAAAGAATATACGATATTAGTTGCCTTCGATTCCGATTCTTTTCAAGTCATTTGAACGTACAAGTTAGTTCGCAACTAGACGAAGGTTCTCATAGTGAACGATATCAAAACAAACAGGACAATATAAATCGATTTTCCATTAGGAGGAAGTGCAAACATCGGACAGACATGTGAGCTTTGAACATGTTTCGCCGACTTGAAAACTTTAATTTCTGTGGATACGACCGGCGCTCCCTCTACCGGGATATTCGATCTGAAATGACTTTAGTTATTTTGCGATATAATTTCGATCGGAGCAGTCGGCGTCAGTAATCATCAGATCTTTCGTAAATCTATATTAATTTGATTATTACTTTTTCGAATAACCTTTTACGGGTGAAAATTCAACAATCTTAGAAGAGAATATGGGTGCAGTCAGGAACTCTAGTGAGTTCGTTCAAGTCAAGTAATGGGGGTTTTTCCTGAATTTGGGTTATTACTGCAAATGCATATTTGAACATAATTATTTTGGGTTTGATTCATCATTTTCCCAAATTACCTCCAGAAAGTATTCAAAATCAGATTTCGAAATTGGGGTTTGGGATCTGTCATGCATGCACGAAGTGACAACGTTGTTTAGTAGAATTGCTTTTTCTGCTATAGAATAACGAAATATTTATTCCTATTCTGTGGTACACTCGTGTTCTTTGTCAATATAACCAAACAATTTGCGTTTGCGATTTGTCAGTAATATGACAGTATGACAGTCTGTGCTCTTCTTTTTCTATTCCTTGGTCGTTGTCTTCAACTCTAACCAGATCGAAGTATAGCTATCTCTGTTTTCCTAAGCAAAGTAACACATTTGACGTCCTTTTCTTTCCGAGAAAGCTGAATTCGACGTTGCCATATCGTGCACTCATGACAAATACCTTTAAATGCAAAACCTAATTTTATTTTTCAGTTTTAGGTGATCAAACATTTTTTTAAAAACATATTACTGAAATTATATGTTTGAAATGGGATGTTCTAAAGGTTTTTCATGAAAATAACTGCATTTTCGTTTAAAGTAAAGACCCCCATTTGTGAGATGGTTTTCGTACGGACCTGAATTTAACACTGATTTTTGTCACCTAAAAAATGCAACTTTGGGGTTATTTCATTCAATGTTACCTCCTCCAAAATGGTCTTTCTCATTTATTTCTTTATTCTTCGGAAATAAATTTGCCGAATTATTTCTGGTTTGCCAACATTTTTTGCAACTTCTTTATGCTGGCATTACATGGTGCACCCAAGTAACCTCACAAATAGTTCAAGGTCAGGCACACGACAACGGTCAGATGCTGCAACGATGCCAATATCCGTGAGAGATCAAAATACGTGAAATCTCGACGTCTTTAGGAGAGAACGGGGTGTCGTCCAGGGGCACTATTCTTCTGACCTCCAAGAGCCAAACCGTTATATTTGACATATGGCATGCTCTTAACTACAAGGTGTCTCGACAGAAATTTCATATTTGTTTAGCTAACTGTGTGAGCGCAAGGTATTTGAGGGGCCCGAGGGTTATGTTAATCGATAGCCAGGCTCATAAGAATTTAGTTGCTATGGAGTCTTTCGTAGGAGAGGACCTCGCGTTGTGCGTGCGCAAATTTCACAAAAACGGTAATTCTGCGACTATTGCGCAAAGAAATTTCTGCAATATTCGAGAATGATGCACCAAGCATTCCTCTCATTCAGAATTGGGTGAAGAAGTTTGATGAGATCGGTTCAACACAAGGTAAACCAAAATCCGGACGACGAAGGTCATCGAGAACGAAAGAGAACGTGAAATGGACTAATCTGTATGTTCGTGATGATCCCGACCTCTTCATTCGGAAGCGTGCAAGTGCTTAGCCCGTGCATAGATCATCGCTACACCACATTTTGCACAAAGATCTGAAGCTGCTCCCCTATAAAACCCAATTGGTGCAAGAACTTAAAGAAGCTAGAATTTTGAAACCGAGCAATTGAGCGCTTACAAACATTTAACATCTTCTTCTCCGCTGAAGCTCATTTTTATCTTAATGGGCACGTAAACAAGCAGAACTGTCTCTATTGGAGTGCAACCAATTTCAAATGTCTCAGAAACCCCTTCATTCGCCAAAGGTGACCGTATGTGCTGCAATGTCATCGCGAGGAATTATCGGTCCATGCTTTTTCGAAGATGAAGGGAATGTGCTCCTACAGTGAATTTAGAGAGTTATGTTAGTATGTTGAATGAGTTTTTGTTGCCTGAACTGCGAAATTCGCCTGGCTATAACCAAAGAACATGGTTCTAGCAAGATGGAGCAACGTCACACACCTCCAATAGGTCTCTGCCACGAGTTCGTGAAATTTTTCCAGGCAAATTAATATCGAGAAGAGGTGACATAAATTGGCCGCCACGCAGTCCTGATTTGACTCGTATGGACTTTTTCCTGAGGGGTTTCCTCGAATCTAAAGTCAATATTAAAGAACCAACTTCGCTGAACCAATTAAAACAAAATATTTGCCGCGAAGTCTACGGAGCCTACCTACCACTCCGTCATTAGAAATATGAATGTTAGATTGAATGAATGTCGCGAACGTGAGGGTAAAACATTTATTCTTAAGAAATAAATTCCTAAAGAGTGTATTTCAATAATGGATGAATATTTTTTTGATGAACGGCTTATTTTATTCATTATCGATTTTTGAAATGTGAAATTTGTTTTGAGACACCTTGTAGAATGTGATGTTCGAGCAGTCTGAATCCGCAACGATAGCACCCTTTTTTCTATTGCAAGCGTGCAAAAACAGCTCAATAAAATTTACTCCAAATCGCAGGTATCCGACTCCTTGCTGACTTAGAACGAGAAACCTTAAAGGAAATTTTCCACTTGATCTTTATGCACAGCACCCGATAACATGAAAACGACCATGTAGTTCCAACTCTTATCGATCAGGCATTTCCTCAGCAGGTTCCTACTTTGAATCATACCTTCTTGCAATATCAATAATGCAGGATGAGAAAACTCGAGCTCTGTTTAATGGGGGGTACTTTATGGCTCTAGGGAACCTCCGTATCAAGCTCATGGGAAAATTAAACGCTTCAGAAAGGTTATTTATGAATCATTGAGGTTTACACCCAATTTGTCGTTGAGATGCTGCCCGAATTGCTAGTAACTCTGAATTATTAGATATGCATTTTGCGAATTCGGGTTGTATAATGTGGCGCTATTATTAATTGCGAAGCTTAGATGTTGCCGCGAAATTAGGATTTAACAGAGTGAGCTCTGTTTCATCTAGAGCTCTCCTGACAGCATACATTGACTCACTCAATAGTATTGAAACTTTGAGGTTTTGTAACCACGAGTATTTAAAGGAAAAAGAATAATCTAGAACATTCTAGACAAGCACTGAGGCGCATTTCTTGATTTATCTATATTATACATATCTATATACAGGGTGAGTCTTTAAGTTGTACATTAATTTTAACCATAAATTCCCCTCATCAAATAAAACACTTTTTTCATTTGCTATTTTTCCAGATTCGGCTCAAGTAAAAAGTAATAAGCATTTAAACATTTTTCGATGTGCTAATACACTCCTGCGCTTTGTTGGCAAGTTCACCACAGATATCTCTCACGGTGATTTCTTCTGGAGAATAACCAATCCAAGGTTTGCAATTCAAAGAAACAAGATTGAGATTTGGTGCTTTTTGCGATATTATCGCAAGGAAAACGTTTTGCTACACTGGACTTGAACCACTGATCTTCAACTTGATGTTCATGCAATATCCAATTTCATTCCACTATAAGATTAGACACAATTCCATCCTCGTCCATTCTTATATTGAAAACTCTATAATTATACTTTTTCGCGAAATTTATAAATGAATTATATGAAATCAATCAATTAACCTAAAAATATTCTTTAGACTTATAATAACATGTTATTCTATATCTATGAATGTTATGGTTCGGCCTGTGGTATGATCACGAAAAAGCATATACCTAAATTAGTTGTATGTGAAATAGATAAATATTTATCTGTATTCTATGGTCCGGATAAACGTGAACCCAGCTTAATTTACTTCCTCTACTGGATTAGGGGCGGATCCAAAAATATAAGGTAATTTTTCGAATTTTTATCAGATTTTATAATATTCAACGTTGAATATCTACAAAACGGTGTGTTTTAGGAGGAATTATAAAGAATAATCAAGTATTTTAAAATGATTGAAGATTCTTATAATGACATAAGATAAACTGTATGTGCATTCTTCATGCTAATTTCGTATAGTTTTATGAATCGGCGAGTATATAACTCGGAAACTGTTTGAAGTAGGATGAACGTGATTACTGAAGAATATGTGTAATAGTTATAGGAAACTTCAGATCGAAGTTCATCGCATTCGGAGTTACCATATCGAAGCTAAAAACAAAAACTGATTTTTTAAGGAAATTTAAACTGCCTGTATCTTTTTGCTGGAGCCAAATCTAAAAAAATTTTAAAAAGCACTGCCGTGAAGGCAGCAGCTTTTGCGCGCATGTTCAATGTAGATGACCGCTTCAGCAACGAATTTGAATATGCACGCTAAAGTTGCTGCCTTCACGGCAGTGCTTTTTGAAATTTTTTTTGGATAAATTACTGGACTGCAATTCGATCTAATCTGTATTTTTGGAAATATTGGAAAAATAAAATTTTGAATGGGTATATCTACGGAATCATTAGGCGTATTTTACCCATTCACTAATTCGACCTTCGTAATTAAGCCCCAAACCTACTCTACAAATATCGAGTTTCTAAGTCGTTTCTTCCGGAAGTTATTGTGTTTACGGTCAGCCTAACGGCCTACTGCGTAAACACAATAACTTCCGAAAGAAACAACTTAGAAACTCGATATTTGAAGAGAAGGTTTGGACCTTAATTACGAAGGCCGAATTCGTGAATGGGTAAAATCCACCCAATGATTCCGCAGATATACCCATTCAAAATTATTTTTCCAATTTTTCCAAAAATACAGATCAGATCGAATTGAAATCCAGTTTTTCATCGAAAACTTACAGTTCGAAGGTTCTTACAGAATTTAATGAGGATGATATGATAAGAAAATCACAGAAAATTTTTTTTTCAAATTGTTCTAATGACACGATTATCACGAAATTTTGCATAAAGTTGTCTTCCAGCATCTTCAAACTAGCTGCGAAGTTTTTTCAGGACTGAATCAGTATTTCTCGAGGTATAACGAAAAAACAACGATATCGAGAAGAAAACCTCGAAATTTGACATATTTTTTCCCGATATCTCCAAAACTTATGATCGTATCGAAATGAAATTTGGTACACTGCTGTGAAATATGAAGCTTAAAGTGTGAGTGGAATCTTTTTATGGATATGATGAATGGTTTCCGAAAAAAAAAATTTTTTGGAAAAAAATTTCGAAAAAATTTTTTTTTTATTTACTGACAATATGATCCTGACGAAATTTGGCTCAGAGTTGCGCGTCGTTATACTCCACCTAACTGCCAAGCTTGAATCCAATCGGTCTAGTAGTTTCTGAAATAAAAAATGAATAACTTCAAAACTTCAAGTGTCTATAACTCCGAAACTATTCGACCGATTCGACCGATTCGGCCCATTAACGAATTCAACCGCGGCATTCTGATGCGCGATCTACCCTGCAAGTTTCGAGTTGCTAGCTGGCTCCGTTCGACAGTTATCGTGTCCACGGTCGGCCGGACAGAATCGATTTTGACACCAGATTCGTCATCAGTGAGTTCAACCTAGTCGATTGAGACCATTTTCGGTTCAATTATAGAATGTTACAGACATTTGGACAAAACGATAGCACGCTGTTCCCTTTGAACATGCGCGCAAAAATGTAAATGAAAAAAGTGTTTAATTTGATGAGAGGAATCTATGGTTAAAATTAATGTACAACTTGAAGACTCACCCTGTATATGAATCGATCATATCAGATTATTGCCCGAAATTGTTCATCAGCATTTTCAAACAAGTAATCAGATTTCATAATTATTGAATCATTACTTTTTGAGAAATTAGACATAACTTTTCCAATATCTCCGAAAATAACATCCATATCGAATTGAAATTTGGTACACTGCTGTGAAATATGAAGCTTGAAGTCTGAGCTAATTTTCCCTCGAATATGATGAAAACTTTTCAAAAAAACAATGTTCAAGTAGTTCCTGAAATATTCTCAAAATTTCAAATGGCTCTAACCCCAAAACTAATCGGCTGATTTTCACGGTAACGAACATAACCTCCTCTGAGAAAGATTTAGGTCGATGAGATCCTCCGTTCGCCCATAATCGTGAATACAGCCCAACCAAGTCGTTTGGAACCATTTTCGGCTCAAAATTGCAAAATAACAGATATTGGGACCAAACTATAGCGAGCTGATCCCAAAAATAAAAATTTTGCAGTTCATTAAAGAATCAAATTCCATTATAGCTTTCAAAATTCATCGTCCAAATTCTCCTACTATAAAGATCGTCCGACAATAATCCTTTCATTGTATCCTTCGACATCAATTAACGTCAGGAAAAACAAACCGACTTTTCAATCAATACCGATGAGCAGGACGAGAAGTTGCTAGACAAAGCTTAGTCACCAGGATTTCCCATGAGAAAACGCCGGAAGTAATATCCCTTTATTGGTCGTCTTCCAAAGAATAAAAAGAGTGATTATCATTCGGATTGACGTCACCCAATCTGCGCGGCGTCTTGATCGGATTGCTGATCCTGTGGAAAACAATCTGATTTTTCCGAGTATGGTCTGTGTTATCGCTACACACAACAAATTATCGATAGGGCGCCGGATTGTTATCACTCAATCTTATCTTATTCACAGAATTTCATTTCGTGTTATATTCTGGAAAATACTGCAATTATATCGATGATTATCGATTAAAGCTTTTTTTAGTTTTTTTCTGTTTTTTCACTTCCAATATCCGAAACAGAAATAATAAAAATTAAATCAAATTGTTTCCTTATGGAAAACACCCTGGCAGATTGTAGAATTGAACCATTTCTCAAGGGCTGTTTCTTGGAAAACAGATTGCCTAATAAAAATCTAGAAATGCACTGACGTGAGGTCAGCAGCTTTAACGCGCTTGTTCACATTGCGAAATGGTAAAATTTCAATGAAATTGTCCTCTCTACATAGAGGTCAACGTATTACGTATTACGTATTTCAAAATATGATTAGTTTGGGAAAAAAATTATGTGAATTCAATAATTCTGAAGACCCGGCGAATGTTGAAGAAACTTTTTTCTCTGAAACTTTTTTCTCTGTTCACGTAAATAAACATAGTTGGAAGATTTAGCTCTGTTATTATCATGTACGGAAATAAAAATCGAGTGTTGAAATTTTACTGAAAAATAATGGATAGAATGTCCGTTACTTCGTGATAGTTCTTTCGAAGAAATATAAAAGTACTCTAATAACCCTGCAGTCTTCTTAACGAAGAAACAAAGCTATGGAATTCCCTACTTCTCAAATTCGCAAGAAATAAGTCTACAGAAGACATTTAAATTCCTTGTTGCACAACTTGAAATATTCCATTATGAAAATGTAGTAGTACTACAAAACCTGTGTCACCTTAAAAGAACTAACTGAATTTACTAAGTTCTTGGTAATCTTCGTTAACGATACGCAGGGTTTTCACTCTTGTACGTCGAAAATGTGGGATAGCTTGTTATAAATTATTGATTCCAAAGTATCAGGGTTAATATCAGAAAAAGCATATTTCAATTCTACATAGCACTTTCAGATTCTTTGTCTCTGCTTCTTCAAAATTTCCTTCGGCATTTTCAATTTTCAAGCGTGATGATTATGTTAAGATTGAGAGTAGAAATTGGCATTGGCATTTGGGAACGTCTCTGAGAATAAATTTGACACTGCCGATATTTCACGAGTACCAACCTGCGCCAGTAAGTAAAAAAAATTCATAGACCTAAATCATGGCCAACCATCCTTTCTGAATATGGCGTAGATTCCAATGCTACCGAAGAATGTTCCATCATTAATTGCATCGCTCCAACACAACTCTAAAATTACTAATCCGATTAGAACAGTAGGTTGATTTGTTCCAGAGATAGATTTCCTAAGAGTGAATGAACTTGAACGGAGGAAGTTTCATACGTCGGGAAAGATATTTCAAGCTACTCCGATGATAAAATGGGTCACAGAATCTAATCATCGTTATTCGTCGTCATTAGAGAGATTTATTCAACACGTTGATGAAAATGGGGTTCCTAGCTATACACGGGCTTGTTTAAGACTCTTCGAGGGTCGTTTTATCGAGTGTATCCAAGATAATGGTTGGTGTAACGCTCGATATTTGAGTTTCACTTGTGTGAAGTTGTTGAGATTCACAGTTAAGAGCAAAACAATACCAAGAATATAACGTGGTGACTTTTTTTTTCAAAAAATTTTTTGGTTGCAAATGGTGGAAAAAAATCTAGAAAAAGCACTGCCACGAAGGCAGCAGATTTTGCGCGCATTTTCAATGTAGATGACGGCTTCAGCAAGGAATTTGAACATGCACGCAAAAGCTGCTGCCTTCACGGCAGTGCTTTTTGAAATTTTTCACTGATAAATTACTGGATTCGATCTAATCTGTATTTTTGGAAATATTGGAAAAATAAAATTTTGAATGGGTACCTATATCTACGGAATCATTGGGCGGATTTTACCCAATCACGAATTCGACCTTCGTAATTAAGCCCCAAACCTACTATACGAATATCGAGTTTCTAAGTTGTTTTTTTCGGAAGTTTACGCAGTCGGCCGTTAGGCTGAATTCGTGAATGGGTAAAATCCGCCCAATGATTCCGTAGAAATACCCATTCAATGTTTTATGTTTCCAATATTTCCAAAAATACAAATCAGATCGAATTGAAATCCAGTACTTCATCGAAAAATTACAGTTCGAAGGTTCATACAGAATTCAATGAGGATGATATGATAAGAAAATCATAGAAATTTTTTTTTTCAAATTGTTCTAATGACACTATTATTACGAAATTTTGCATAAAGTTTTCTTTTAGCATCTTCAAACTAGCTGCGAAGTTTTATCAGGACTGAATCGGTATTTCTCGAGTTATACCGAAAAAAACAACGATTTCGAGAAGAAAACCTCGAAATTTGACATATTTTTTCCCGATATCTCCAAATCTTATGATCGTATCGAACTGAAATTTAGTACACTGCTGTGAAATATGGAGCTCAAAGTGTGAGTGGATTTATTTTTGGATAAAATTTTTTTTAAATTTTACTGAAAATATGATCGTGACGAAATTTGGCTCAGAGTTGCGCGTCCTCATACTCCATCTAGCTGCCAAGTTTGAATCCGATCGCTCAAGTAGTTTTTGAAATAAAAAATAAATAACTTAAAAATTTCAAGTGCCTCTATAACTCCGAAACTATTCGATCGATTTGGCCCATTAACGAACTTAACCGCGGCATTCTGATGCGCAACCCATCCTGAAAGTTTAAAGTTGCTAGCTTGCTTCTGTCGACAGTTATTGTGTCCTCGGACGGACGGACGGACAGAATCGATTTCGACACCGGATTCGTCATCAGTGAGTCCAATCTAGTCGTTTGAGACCATTTTCGGCTCAATCATCCAAAATTACAGACATTTGGACAAAACGATAGCACGCTGTTCCCCTAGAACATGCGCGCAAAAATCGTAGGAATGCGCAATGTTGCCATTTTTTTATATTCAAGTATTTTCGGGAAAATAAAAACTGAAATAGTGTGTCAAAGAAATTTATATCCCATGCTTTGAATTTTCATATAGTTTTGATACGTCATGTGTAGTACGTACGATCACAGATGGGCACATCATGTTTTACTTACATCACGGGGTGTTAGAGAGACGAAATCAACTCCCCTCTCAATTATGGAGAGGAGAATTGTGCAGTTCAAAATGAAACATTTTGAGTATGGACGAGATAATCGCGAATACACTTCGCTTAAGTCAGGTGTATTTGTAATTACCTCATAAGGATAGGAAAAAATCAATGAAGAAAGACAGTCTTGTTTCTTTTGAGGGGTAACTGATTTCATCGTGCTATTGCTCAGTGTTTCTTTGTCTATGATCACAACAATCGCCACGATTATAGTTTAGTTTTTTGTAAACTGCTGTGAGATATCTGAAACAATGGTGATATATGTTCCTGTTTCATCCTAACCTGCAAAATTTTCTGTCAAATGAATTTTTGTGGTTTGGTTACTATCATAAAAAGGGCAAACTTCAACAGAATTCTCTGTAGGAATAAAAACGAACTAGCACACTATTGTCGCAGTCAGGGCTGAAGTAAAACTTCGAGTACTCTAGGCACCTTAGAATATTTAGCAGGTTTCAGCGAAGATACGATTTCGATCTAAGCATGTAATATTATACAGTGCGCGTCAAAATTATGGAACAATTTTGTTGCACCCTGTGCCATCCCCATCAACCCTTTAAATTTTTTGAATAGGGAAAGTGGGTCATGTGGTACTTTTTTTGGCAAGGTCTTTGTATCTTCTTTACAGGCGTGCAGAAATGTTCAAGAAAAAAAATTTTTTTTTGAAAAATTAGTTAGTTCAAACAGGTTTTCAGTATGTGCACTTTGTGATGGCTCATTTACTTTGAGACGATGGTACCTGAGGAAATTTGTCACCGAATGAAAGTCGACCATTACAGTTTTGTTCGAGCACAACTTTCAACCCCTACGAACCCTTTAATGGAGAAAAAAAATTTTTCACGAGAGAGGGTTGAAAGTTGTGCATGAACAAAACTGTAATGGTCGACTTTCATTCGGTGACAAATTTTATCAGGTACCATCTTCTGAAAGTAAATGAGCCATGACAAAGTGCACATACTAAAAACCCCTTTGAACTAACTAATTTCTCAAAAAAAAAATTTTTCTTGAATATATCTACACGCCTGTAAAGAAGATACAAAGACCTTGACAAAAAAGTACCGCATGACCTACTTTCCCTATTCAAAAAATTTAGAGGGTAGATGGGGATGGCACAGGGTACAACAAAAATCCTTCAAAAATGCATAAAACATTTGGTTAAAGAGAAACAAAAATTGAACTGTTTCAGGATTTTGTTGCCAAATATTCTTTTTCAGAGAAAACTAATTTGTTCCATAATTTTGACGCGCACTGTATATTCTTCATTCAAGCCAGCAACGTATCCTTATAAATATATTTGAGGAAAATAATGGAAAAAATTTCAAAAAGCACTGCCGTGAAGGCAGCAACTTTTGCGCGCATGTTCAATGTAGATGACCGCTTCAGCAACGAATTTGAACGTGCGCGCGTACCAAATTTCAGTTCGATACGATCATAAGTTCTGGAGATATCGGGAAAAAATATGTCAAATTTCGAGGTTTTCTTCTCGATATCGTTGATTTTTTCGGTATTACTCGAGAAATACTGATTCAGTCCTGATTAAACTTCACAGCTAGTTTTAAGATGCTGAAAGACAACTTTATGCAAAATTTCGTGATAATCGTGTTATTAGAACAATTTGAAAAAAAAAATATATAATAGTTTCGGAGTTATAGGCATTTGAAGTTTTGAAGTTATTTATTTTTTATTTCAGAAACTACCTGAGCGATTGGATTCAAACTTGGCGGTTAGGTGGAGTATACCGACGCGCAACTTTGAGCCAAATTTCATCAGGATTATATTGTTGGTTATTTTTAAAAAAAATTTTTTTCGAAATTTTTTTCCAAAAAATTTTTTTTTTCGGAAACCATTTATCATATCCAAGAAAAATTATACTCACGCTTTGACCTTCTAATTTCACAGCAATGCACCAAATTTCAGTTCGATACGATCATAAGTTTTGGAGATATCGGGAAAAAATATGTCAAATTTCGAGGTTTTCTTCTCGATATCGTTGATTTTTTCGGTATAACTCGAGAAATACTGATTCAGTCCTGATTAAACTTCACAGCTAGTTTCAAGACGCTGAAAGACAACTTTATGCAAAATTTCGTAATAATCGGGTAATTAGAACAATTTGAAAAAAAAATTTATATGATTTTCTCATCATATCATCCTCATTAAATTCTGTATGAAACTTCGAACTGTTATTTTCGATGAAGTACTGGATTTCAATTCGATCTGATCTGTATTTTTGGAAATATTGGAAAAATAAAATTTTGATTGGGTATATCTACGGAATCATTGGGTGGATTTTACCCATTCACGAATTCGGCCTTCTTAATTAAGGTCCAAACCTTCTCTACAAATATCGAGTTTCTAAGTTGTTTCTTTCGGAAGTTATTGTGTTTACGCAGTCGGCCGTTAGGCTGACCGTCGTTGTACTTCACCTAACCGCCAAGTTTGAATCCAATCGCTCAGGTAGTTTCTGAAATAAAAAATAAATAACTTCAAAACTTCAAATGCCTATAACTCCGAAACTATTCGATCGATTTGGCCCATTAACGAACTTAACCGCGGCATTCCAATGCGCGACCTACCCTGAAAGTTTCAAGTTGCTAGCTCACTTCGTTCGACAGTTATCGTGTCTACGGCCGGCCAACCGGCCGGCCGGCCGGACAGAATCGATTTTGACACCGGATTCGTCATCAGTGAGTCCAACCTAGTCGATTGAGACCATTTTCGGCTCAATCATCCAAAATTACAGACATTTGATCAAAACGATAGCACGCTGTTCCCCTAGAACATGCGCGCAAAAAGGAAATTGATCAAGATAAAATACATCTCAAGTGATTCATAATTATCGCAAGGAAAAAGAGAGTTCATCACTATCTCACAACGATAATAAATAATTTTAATTCCAATTTTCCTAACCGCTCGAAAAATATTAATTCAATGACATAATCTGTTCAAACCTACTGAAAACAGATATTGTACAAGGATACTTCTATGGTAGGCAATTAGGACGTTGTAAAACCCTGTCCATTGGAACACACAAGCGGCAAAAGATTATATGTGAAAGTCAACAGCAGTTCAAGTTATTATATTTGTAGAGATGTAATGAGGAGATATCAATGTTTACTTTGAAAAATCAAACAGAGATGTTATCACTGGGAGAGTAAAAGGGACCAAAATCGTTTTCATTATGAAAACAACTTTGCGATGCGTTCAATTTATCTGCTTTTTGGAGAGCGAATCTGGAAAGGTGGATCCAATGATTTCGGTAAATACAGCATCCGGCAATGAAGTCGCTGACAGTTGTTTCAAACTGCCTATGGAATACGGGGTGTGTGTGAAAAGTAATGGGATGTTGGGCTGTTGTTTTGGTGTTGTTATGATTTGAGGAAACAAAACAGCGTAACCCAAAGGCACGTGTGATAACCTAACGTAATTGGGACTTCTGCGAAGATGCCAGCGCCCTAACGGTTAAATTTGGAACCTGTCCAAACTAGTAGTTTTATGTAAACAAACCGTAGAAATGTAGTGGAGAACGAATATTTATTAAGCAGAGTTAGAATATTTAAAGAAATCATTATAATTTTGTGTAAGATTTCTTGAGAAAGAACTCGTTTGGATCATGATAAAAAATCGTGCTTTAAATCGTTCCAGGAGGATAATTTCGGTGTTATTTTAGTGTATGTTGCTTGGTGCATAGAAATGAACCAATATCTAAGTTTACTTGAATTTCTGGAAAAATAGGTACCTCAATAAGTAATTTAAAGACTCCTATTTATGTGAAGAAGTGCTGAATGCAGGCTAAATTATGTGGTGAATCTAAAATCAGTCCAAATGATAAGACTTGTTCTTTGTTTACAAACGACTGAACCAATAAAATGAAAACAGATTTTCTTCTTTAGTTCTTTTGCATCGTATTTCGAAAAAAAGGAAACATATGTTTGCGTCGATTTTCTAACTTAAATATAAACAAGTTGACATGACTTGCGCATGGAACCGAATATCATTCGACAATCGAATGTTATATCTCCTATACTCCGTACCACTCGTTTCTAAGTCGAAGGAAACGATGATAAGGTTAGGTTTATATTCCGATTTGATATTTCTCTATATCTTGCATTCAGTTTATTTCTTGAATATTTGCTTGAAAACAATGTCGAAATAGCGAACAGAACTCTCAAATTTTGCAGATACTCGAGAAAACTTAGAAATTCGACATAAACATATGACCATTGTCATACTCTTCAATTCTTGATAGAGATTCAAGAATCGGCCCCTGCATTCTTCATTTGAATTCTCTTATTTACATGGTCTTGTTAAGATCATCTCTGATTGAGATTGTTGGGATAGAAAACAACGCCATAGCCGCCGTAGTGAATAGTGAACAAGTTTTGTGTTTCTGATGGTGCATTATGAATTTGGTGTAAATGGAGAACTACTTATCAACATCAAGGGAGTTTTTCGGGAACAGAGTTTCGAAAGTCAAGAAGAAAAGGTTGGTTTTAATAATTAGTTTGAGTACTCGAGAACAAAGTTCGAATTGAAATATGTGGGTACATGCCTACATGCATGTTTGTTATGAGCAAATATTGTCACATGTATACCTACATTCGTGAACTCCAGACTACACAATTTTATTTTGGATTGGAGGTCGAGAATAAACATGGTAACCGAGCAAATTGTTTCAAAAGACTTCTGCTCTTTGATCTTCGAAACCCTGTTCCCAAAAAACTTTCTTGTAAGAAGGTGATCTTCCATTTGCACCTTATTTATGATTGATATCTTCAAAAATGATTACGAAAGGCATTTTAAGATACTATATATTTTTAGTATTTGAGAGCCGCTAATTGCAGCGAACATATTATATTCTCTTGGTGAAAGAAATGGAAATCTTTTAGAAAAATATTTCACATACAAAAATGAGAAATCTTACATTCTTATCAGAGCCATGGTATTTCCGAATGAAAATATGAAACATATATAGCAAATATATCCAGTAATTGTTGTAAGATTTCTCATTTGGACCAAACGTGATTTCGTAAAAATCCAGAGTATCATTATTCACATGAGTCAAGAGTATTTCATCGAAAAATAAAACTTATATTTGGTTGGACCTATTCAAAAATAACATTCTCTTGAACGGAGCGGCAACAAATTGATTTAAGAGAACCCTTTTCTCTGTGTATCCAATTCCCAACTGAATTTTCAGCCAATCAGAAATGATTTTGACAAACACCTATATTTGGAAAAATTATCTGGTTTGAGTAGCCAGGGCATCGTCTGGACCGAAGTCGTCTATTGACCGGCACACTGTTGTTGGATTAATTCACGTCGAAATCGTAAATATCACAAAAACAGGTAACCCCTCTTCACATCAGAGTTGCCACATCTGAAAACTCAGTAGAAACTCTCATCAGAACGCAAAAATGTCATTTTCTTCAGTATCACAGCTTGAATGACATCATCCTCATGAAAAACAGATGTTCGTTCACAGTTCCTGCAAATAATTTGCTCGATATCCGTCCATAGAATTCAGCGATTAAGCCGCTTTCGGACGTTTTACTACCCCATAAAACTGACAAAATACTCTTGCCCTCTTGGTCAATTTCCACTGTGGCCGTCGCACCTGCCGAATTCTGGCGAATTACGCTGAACACTGCATTGTGCATTAGAATGCAGAAATTGCAATCATTACAGGAGAACATGGGACGTAAATCATCACGGTACGTGGAACTTTGGCAGAAATATGGTGACCCATCTGGAGCAGCTGGGAATAAAGCTGCTCAGAGTGAGGTAATAAACGTTGTTGAGTGTACTTCGAAAGTAAAGAAGATTAGTAGATATTGTTAAGGGTAAACCTGTGTATTTTTTTTCGTCTGGGAATATTATTATTATGTCATCCTGACATAATATATGTCACAAGTCATTCAATTTATTCCCGATATTTTGTTAGATTTCTATTGTGAAATATCCCATTATGGATCTATGGAAGAAGATTCCCCAATATAAGGGGCCTGTAGCGTTCTCCGATTATCTGAGGATCTGTAATATCATCACTTCGAGGACCAGACCAGGTCGAAGGACCCTCCCTGTCAGAGAGCAAATGTAAAGGTAATTTTATTTACTGCTTCCTGCTGGTTTTCTGTCCCTCTTTCTGTTTCAGATATTATGTCAAGATATTCTGTCAAAATAAGTTCAAGATGACGTAAAAATTATTTTCCAATGAAAAAGATGCCATCCATGTTCTGTAAACAAATTACAACACTTATTGGGAACTTCTGCGAAGATGCCAGCGCCCTAACGGATAAATTTGGAACCTGTCCAAGCTAGTAGTTTTATGTAAACAAACCTTAGAACTGTGGTGGAGAACGAATATTTATTAAGCAGAGCTTGAATATTTAGAGAAATTATTATAATTTTGTGTAAGATTTCTTGAGAAGGAACTTTTCGTTTGGATCACGATATAAAATCGTACTTCAAATCGTTCCTGGAGGATAATTTTGGTGTTATTTTAGTGTATGTTGCTTGGTGGATCAAAATGAACCAATATAAACATAAACATAAACATAAACATTACTTTATTCCCATAATCAGTGTAAATACAAAAGAAGAGAGAAAAACGTCAAAAATACAACAGACTCAATTATGCTCTGAAAGGATATTCCATGAATTCCTTGATCGAATATGGTTCAATTTTCACAATGAGATTGGTTATTTCAGATTTAAATTTTTTTATATCAGATAAGATGATAAGGTTTTTGGGTATTATGTTAAACAGCTTCATGCACATATATTTTGAATTATTTTCAGTAAGTGTCAAGGAATGCCTTAGAAAGTGATATGGAATTTTGCGCCTTGTATTGTTTTTATTGAACAGATCATCAAAATAGTCAGCATGTTTTCTCACGAACAGTAGACACTCCAATACATACAGTCCCGGAAGGGTAAGCATGGAATTATTTCTAAAACAACCTCTACTCGATTCTTTGCAACCCAAACTAATTATTGCCTTCAAAGCAAATTTTTTCAGAATAAATAATTTATTTATATATCTGAGTTTACTTGAATTTCTGGAACAATAGGCGCTTTAATAAGTAATTTAAGGACTCTTATTTATGTGAAGAAATGCTGAATGCAGGCTATATTATGTGGTAAATCTAGAATCAGTCCATGACTTGTTCTTTGTTTACAAACGAGTGAATCAATAAAATGAAAACAGATTTTCTGCTTCAGTTCTTTTGCATCGTATTTCTAAAGAAAAGGAAACAGATAGACATATAATTGATTTCATTTTCATATTACAGCAGCTCAAGATACACATACAAAATGAAAAATGTCACAGCTGGTACAACCTACCTATTTATAGAAATGAAAAGTATTAATGTATTTATATGAATAACTTCAGCTATTATCAACTCTAACAGTATATCTAGTTTTGGTCAGGTTTTCAACCAGATCACTCTCTGAGAATATGATTTTGTGTAGCGTGTGAAGTAGGTAGCTGCAGAACTGCTCAGTAGTTTCTCTGCGGCATTTTTGTTCAAAATTCTCTCATTTTCATTTACACCTGAAAATATCATGACATGAAGTTGCTTCGAAATGAATACATTGTAGGTAATTTACCTTTATGGAAATAAACATCTTCAGAGAAATGCGGTGAACATACTTTCATGTATTTCGTGGCCTGTTTTCCAATCTTCGACTTCTAAAGCTAGGCCTTTCTTCTATCATTGAGTTCCCTGCCAAATGCTGTTTCCAAAGCTTTACTTTCATTTGGCTTTGGAAAAAATGAAAACTAGGTGCACTATATGATCCTTTCTTCTTTGACCATGAATAACAGTGGGTTGAGGCACACAACAATAGTCATTTCGGGAGGATGCCATTTCGAATTAATACAATCGAAAATTTTAATCGGAAAGAAAGGAATCGATTGATGAATATTACAAACACTTTCGGTATACCAAAATTTCAACTCGGAGAACAACACAAAAGCTCGAAAATGAACTCCAAAAGTAGCAAATTACGTTAGAATAACAGGCACGTCGAAAAACTACTAGCTTGGAAGTGTTCGAATTTCTATCGCCAGAGGGCGTATCGCTTAGCAGTAGTTGCAAATACGGGGAGACAGTGTTTTTGCTGAGATTTTTATCTGTGCTCTTGTATCATACATAAAAATGTATGGTATCCCGTTTACATTTCCTCTGCTAATACTCTCATACCAAAGAATGTAATGCTCGTTCACAAAAGAATGAATAAAATAAAATTATTAGATATTTGCTTGAGTATGTTCAAAAGCGTCTTGTGAACCTAATGTCAGAACGAGACGGTCAATTTAAAATATATACAGGGTGAGTCTTTGAGTTGTAATTAATTTTAACAACATATTCCTCTCATTGAATAAAACAATCTTTTAATTTACCATTTTTTCAGATAGGCTCAGGTAAAAAGTTATAAGCATTTAAATATTTCCCAATGTGCTAATACATTCCTGCACTTTGTTAGCAAGTTAAACTCAGATATCTCTTACGGTGATTTGTATTCGCAACTAAAGTTCATTTTCGAGCTTTTGTATTGTTCTTCGGAGATTTTGGTATACCCAAAAGTGTTTGTAATATTCATCAATCCATTCCTTTCTTTCCGATCAAAAATTTCGATTTTATTAATTCGAAATGGCATCTTCCCGAAATGACAATTTTTGTGTGCTTCAACTCAATGTTATTTATTGTCTAAGAAGAGAGCTAGGATCATCTACACTGCCTTAAGTTTTAATTTTTTCGGAGGCCAAATGGAAGTAAAGTTAATTTGAAAACAGCATTTGGCAGGGAACTAGTTGATAGAAGAAAGCAATGGATATTAAAGATTGGAAAACAGGTCACTTCGTTTCTTCGAAGATTATTATTTTTATAAAGGTAAATTATAATGTATTCATTTGAAAACAACTTCATGTTCCTATGTTTTTAGGTGTGAATGGAGATAGGAGAATTTTGATGAAGAATGCTGTTCCTTCAGAGAAACTGCCTAGTACTTCTACAGCTACCTACTTCACAAACTGCACAAAATCAAATTCAAACAGAGGAATCTGATTGAAAAACTGATGAGAACTAGATAAACTGATATTGTTGATAATAGCTACAGTTATTTATATTAATACATTAATATTTTTTATTTGTATAAAGGTATTTTTGGTTAAACCAGCTGTGATATTTTTCATTTTGCTAGTATCTTGAGATGCTGAGTTAATGAGTGTGTGATTCTATTATTGCTTTTTATCATTCACAACAACGAGCTCAAGAACATCACAGCGAAAAACTACACATAGGTTCCACTGAATTCTTGAAAATAAGCCAAATATAGCGTTTTTGGGAGGTCTAGACCCTCATTAAAATTTCGATGAAGATTTGAAATGATAGATTTCCTTCAAAATTGGTATAATCGAAGAGGGTTCGATGACGAATTATAATCTGCAATTCCCAATTGATTCCGTCATTTGAGAGGGAAAATAAATGATTTTGAAATTTCACATTTTGGAAATTTCCCATTTGACAGGTGAAAATCTGAACGGTGGGAGATATCGATGAGATAATGTCTTAGTCACATTCAGCGACCTCGAAAACCTATGTTTGAAATATTGGGAAAATAAAATCTTCAACAAGTATTTTTGCGGAATCATTGGGTGGATTTTACCCATTCACCAATTCCGCCTTCGTTATAAGGTCCAAATCTACTCTACAAATATCGAGTTTCTCAATTGTTTCTTTCGGAAGTTATTTTGTTTACGGTCGGCCGTTACGAATGATACGATCTAACGAAATTTCGCATGAAGTATTGAGTTTGAATCCGATTGCATAAGTAGTTCTTGAGATATTAACTCAACATTGAAATGAATTGCGCAGAGCTTAAAAATCTTATAAGCTATAAGATGCCCATTTCCAAAGTTCTCAACTATTTCTTGAAAAATCTTGAAGTCGACCCAGTATGAAATTGATCCTGGTTTCTTCTACAACCCTCAAATGAAGAGTAGATTTGAGGACCTACACACTAATCCATGACCACAGGTATTCATTCTTCTTCCCTTGTTTAGCGTTCACATGCAAGAGAACATTATTCTTTCAGGAGCAAGAGATAACAGAACTGATTCCTCAAGTCAAGCAGACAAATAGGCACAAAAAAGGCGCGGTGTTTAATCCAGAATTCCAATATTCCCCACATCTCGTAAAATCCGAACTCATTCACAAGTTCATCCAAAATTCCCGAAAATTACTTTCAGTTCAGTCCATTAATATTCAAGAAAACAAACTTTATTCCGGCGTATATGGAGGGAAGGATTTCCCATTTGCATCGCAAATATATTTCACATAATACCCGTACCTTGTTCGGCGTTGATAATATGTAAAATTGAAAACAGCCGGGTCGTGTACGTGGCGCGTATACATGTTTTCCGGAATGCCAAAAATAAATTAGGGAACCATAAATACAGAAGACTTACGAAACCTCATTGCGTGCCACCGAAATTAATTTTAGACGTGTTTTAGTCTATTTTTACTTGGACGAAGTTACCGTGCATGTGAGACAAGCCGTGAAACTTTTGAATTTTGAAATTCTTGCATTTCGTCTCAGTCCTTTTTTTCTGACAATCACCCACGGTGTGTGCCAGAATGAACTTCAACTTGAACTTTTAATTTTGAATTCTTCTCCACTGTTCAAGCAGTGTCTGCGTGTTAAGGCTTTTGATCAATTATCATCTTTCACGTATTGACCCTGCCAAACGCAGCTTTGCTTTCCGAGCGAAATATTTAGCGATCTTCTAATCATAATATCCTCACGAAATTCTGCATCAACCTTCAAGCTGTCATTTCTCAATAAGTACTGGATTTCAATTCAATGCAATCTGTATTTTTGGAAATATTAGGAAATTAAAGTTTGAATGGGTATATACAGGGTGAGTCTTTCGAGTTGTATACTAATTTCAACCGTAGATTCCTCTCATCAAATAAAACACTTTTTTCATTTACCATTTTTCCAGATTCGGCTCCAGTAAAAAGATATAGTCTCTTTAAATTTCCAAAAAAAAATCAGTTTTTCGTTTTTAGCTTTGATATGGTAACTCCGAATGAGATGAATTTTGGTGAGGAGTTTTCCATAAATATGACACATATTTTTCAGTAATCACTCATCCTACTTCAAACAGTTTCCGAGTTATAGACTCAACGATTCATGAAACTATATGAAATAAGCATGACGATTGCAGATGAAGTTTATCTTATGTCATAATAAAAATCTTCAACCATTTTAGAATTCCTAATTATTCCTTATAATTTCTCCTTAAACGCACCGGAGATATTCAACATGGAATGTTATTATATAAAATGTGAAAAAAAATTCGAGAAATTACCTCATTTTTATGGATCCGCCCCTGAGCTAGTAAAGGCGGTAAATTAAGCTCCGTCTACGCTTATCCGAACCATAGAAAACACAGAAGTATTTATTCATTTCGCATAGAACAAATATACTTATAGTAGGGCTATGCTATTTCGTGATCAAATCACAGATATGGAGGCTAGCTCTTCATGTCTATGAACCTGACTTCCCATAGAGTTCAATTAATGTGTTTAGGTTATTTGATTGATTTCATATAATTCATGTATAAATTTGATGAAAATAAGAATAATCATGTAGTTTTGAATATGAGAGTGAGTGAGGATGGAATTGTGTATAATTTCATGGTGGAATGAAATTGAATATCTCAAGAATATTAAGTGGAAAATCCCTGTTTCTATATTCTAGTGTAGTGAAATGTTTATCTTGCGATAATATCGCAAAAAGCACTAACTCATCAGAATCAAGTGAGTAAGCGAGCTTTTCAATCATGTTTCTTTAAATTTCAAACATTAGATTTGATTATTTTGCCAAAGAGATCACCGTAAGAGATATCTGTGATGAACTTGCAAAGAAAGTGCAGGAGTGTATTAGCACACGCTTATTACTTTTTACCTGACCCGAATCTGGAAAAATGGCAAAGGAAGAAATTGTTTTATTTGATTAGAGGAATCTATGGTTAAAATTAATGTACAACTCAAAGACTCACCCTGAATACGGAATCATCCGGTGGATTTTACTCATCCACGAATTCGACTAATTTGTATCAACCCTGTGACCGTAATGATAGCAACCTCTAAAATCACACCTTGGTTAGAAGGTAATTCATATATGTCTTACATTTGAAATTTTTTGTTAGTACTTCTTCAATTTATTATTCTGAATAGGAAGAAAAAAACTAACGAATGCAACAACTATTTCTGTAATATTGTAAAAAAAAATTCTTATGGCATCTGTAAGTTGATTTTTGCGCACGTGTTCTGGGGAACAGCGTGCTATAGTTTTGTCCAAATGAGCCGAAAATGGTCTCAAACGACTAGGTTGGACTCACTGATGACGAATCCGGTGTAAAAACCGATTCTGTCTGGCCGGCCCTCCGTATGCACGATTAGGGTCGTACGAGGAATCCTATCAACCTGAAACTTGCATTGAAGGTTGCATTTCAAAATGCGACGGTTGCGTTCTTTAACAGGCAAAATCGGCCAAACGGTTTCGGAGTTAAAGTCTTTTGAAATTTTGAAGTTATTTCCGTGATAATTCGGGAACTACTTAGCAGTTAGTTGGAGTAAAAATGTTGCATCATTCCTGAGTTTCATTGCAACTCCCGTTATCTCAACTATTCAATTTTTTTTAAATTATTTTTACTAACTTGAACTTCAAGTTTACGGCTTTCTTGAAAGGGCAATCGAATTACATTTGAAACAGGGCGTCAATCAACCTTTCATCCTCTTCAAGATTCTCGGGTTGCTGTCATCACGCTTACAGGAGTGATACAAATTGATTGGAACCATCCGTTTGAAAATCCACCTACATACCAAAACATACCTCTTCTTGCAATTTTGCGCGCATGTTCTGGGGAACAGCGTGCTATCGTTTTGTCCAAATGTCTGCAATTTGCTATGATTGTGCCGAAAATGGTCTCAAACGACTAGGTTGGACTCACTGATGACGAATCCGATGTCAAAATCGATTCTGTCTGGCCGACACCACGATAACGGGCGTACGGAGGATTCTATCGACGATTGAACTATTCGTCAAGGGCAGTTTCATGGAAAACAGTTTGCCTAATGAACAATACCGGAATAATACAAACGATCAACAAAGCAACGTTTCAGGGTACAAATCGTACATTTTCAGCAGACAAAGGAGAAAATTTCAAGAATTATTTTTTTTCGATTTTTCGTTCTGAGTTTAGACTTTCGTCAGATTGAAATGTACTCAGAAACGTCACAGTTCACTTTGTTTATTTCTTGTATTATTTCGGTATTGTTCATTAGGCAATCTGATTTCCAAGCAACTGCCCCTGATAAAAGTTCAATCCTGCAATCCGTAAGGGCGTTTCCCATAAAGAGAAAATTTTTATTTAATTTTTGCGCGCATGTTCTAGGGGAATAGCGTGCTATCGTTTTGTCCGAATGTCTGTAATTTTGGATGATTGAGCCGAAAATGGTCTCAATCGACTAGGTTGGACTCACTGATGAAGAATCCGGTGTCAAAATTGATTCTGTCCGGCCGGCCGGCCGTCCGTAGACACGATAACTGTCGACAGAAGCGAGCTAGCTACTTGAAACTTTCAGGATAGGTTGCGCATCAGAATGCCGCGGTTGAGTTCGTTAATGAGCCAAATCGGTCGAATAGTTTCGGAGTTATAGGCACTTGAAGTTTTGAAGTGATTTATTTTTTATTCCAGAAACTGCTCAAGCGATTGGATTCAAACTTGGCAGTTTGGTGGAGTATGACGACGCGCAACTTTGAGCCAAATTTCGTCAAGATCATATTCTCAGTAAATTTAAAAAAAAAATTTTTTCGAAATTTTTTTACAAAAAAATTTTTTTTTCGGAAACCATTGATCATATCCAAAAAAAATTATACTCACACTTTGACCTTCTAATTTCACAGCAGTGTACTAAATTTCAGTTCGATACGATCATAAGTTTTGGAGATATCGGGAAAAAATATGTCAAATTTCGAGGTTTTCTTCTCGATATCGTTGATTTTTTCGGTATTACTCGAGAAATACTGATTCAGTCCTCATTAAACTTCACAGCTAGTTTTAAGATGCTGAAAGACAACTTTATGCAAAATTTCGTGATAATCGTGTTATTAGAACAATTTGAAAAAAAAAATTCTATGATTTCTCTCTGATGTTCTTATCATATCATCCTCATTAAATTCTGTATGAAACTTCGAACTGTTATTTTCGATGAAGTACTGGATTTCAATTCGATCTGATCTGTATTTTTGGAAATATTGGAAAAATAAAATTTTGATTGGGTATATCTACGGAATCATTGGGTGACGGCCGACTGCGTAAACACAATAACTTCCGAAAGAAACAACTTAGAAACTCGATATTTGTAGAGAAGGTTTGGACCTTAATTACGAAGGCCGAATTCATGAATGGGTAAAATCCACCCAATGATTCCGTAGATATACCCAATCAAAATTTTATTTTTACAATATGTCCAAAAATACAGATATGATCGAATTGAAATCCAGTAATTTATCAGAAAAAAATTTCAAAAAGCACTGCCGTGAAGGCAGCAGCTTTTGCGCGCACGTTCAAATTCGTTGCTGAAGCGGTCATCTACACTGAACATGCGCGCAAAAGTTGCTGCCTTCACGGCAGTGCTTTTTGGACTTTTTTAATAGTTCTCTTTCAGATGTTCGGGAGTGAAAACCCATAAAAAACCTAAAAATTGATCCAAATATAATGAATGAAAATCCTACCAACCAAAGTTGGCGAGGGTGAAAACAGAACCGAGCACAAATTCCTGGTAGGCCGATGAAAACACTTATCGATTCTCAAAAAATTGAGTTATGGAATAATTGGATTTCCATCGGTGATGAACACGGAGAATATAGCGGACATCCATATGAATCTCTCCAACTGTTAAAAACAAATGCGCGCTGTCAATTGAATGAGTTCATATACGGGCCATTTACGTCGGAAAGAGGGGTCTATTATTATTTATGTGGAAGGTGGCCGAAACACACTCGCAATATTCTGATCCGAGCGTAGCTTTTCCGATTTTGCATTTATCACCTGATGAATTCCGGGACATGTTCGTTGTTAATCGATGAACATGCACGCTGAAATATCATTTCATTTTGTATAATTATAATAATAATAAATAATAATATGTTAAATCCTTTTAGACACTACATGGTGTATATTTATGTATACAATATGTCATCCTGACATAATATATGCCACAAGTTTATCAATTTATTCCCGATATTTTGTTAGATCTCTAGTGTAAAATATCCAATTATGGATCTATGGGTGATTATCCCCAATATAAGGGGCCTGTAGCGCTCTTCGTTTATCTGAGGAACTGAAAAATCATCGCTTGGAGGACCGGACCTGTTCGAAAGACTCTCCCGGTCAGAGAGCAAATGTAGGAAATTTTATTCACTGCTTCCTGTGTTCTGTCCCTCTTTCTGTTTCAGATATCATTCCAGGATATTTGGTCAAAATAAATTAAGGATGACGAAAAAATTATTTTCCTATGAAATAGATGTTATGCATGTTCCTCAAACGAATAACAACACTTAGACGAGGAGGTTTTTATTTGTGCTCTTGTATCATACGGAAAATGTTTGGTACCGCGTTTACATTTCCTCTGCTAACACTGTAATATACCAAAAAATGTAATGCTCGTTTTCGAAAGAAAATGTATATATGGTGTATAGGACAAGTCATATAACAATACTTTGTGGAACATATGAATTATAACATAGGGGTATCGGAATAAAATTGAAATACAGAGTAGAAGCATTTCTTTAGAAGAATTTTCTGATTAGTTTTTTGAACTTACTTGCATCCAATATTTTTACGAAAATATTTGGAATTTGAAACTATATTCGAAACTAGAGCGCATCAGAGCTTGAATTTCCATATGATCGTCGTATTCCACGGTCGGGACCTTTGAAGATGATACTATAGAAAGTTCTGTATGGGGGAATCTCCGACTCATTTCTGTTACCTTTCTTTAAAAAGTCCATATTCTTGAAAATCAGGGAGAAATCAAAACTCAATTGAGCAATATTGTAACCAATCAGAAACGAGTATTTTTCGATAGACCGCTCGAAACTAACTTCGTATATGTAGCTAACTTCATATTTATCTATGCCGATCGTAAACACAGTACCTTCCGAAAGAGATCACTTAGAAACTTGATATTTGTAAGGTAGGTTTGGACCTAAATAACGAAGGCCGAATTTGTGAATGGGTAAAATCCACCTAATGATTCCGTAGAACCCATTCAAAATTATATTTTTCCAATATTTCCAAAAACACAAATAGGATCGAATAGAAATTCAGTACTTGATTGAAAAAGACAGCTTGATGGTTCATACAGAAATCTAGAAAAGCACCGACATGAGGATAGTTTCAATCTAATTGCATTTGTACTTCTTGAGATATTGCGGCAATACCGTTAAAATTCCAAATAAAAATATAATTTGGAACATTATTTATTCCTTATATCTCCGAGAGTAAATATCGGATCGCATTGAAATTTGAAACATTGTTGTTGAATACTGACTTCAAGGTTTGTGCCAAATTCCATTGAAATCTGATTTTTTCATTTCAACAAAAATTTCGAAAATTTTAGAATGAATTTTTGCGCGCATGTTTTAGGGGAACAGCGTGCTGTTTTGTCCAAATGTCTGTAATTTTGGATGATTGAGCCGAAAATGGTCTCAATCGACTAGGTTGGACCCACTGATGACGAATCCGGTGACAAAATCTATTCTGTCCGGCCGGCCGACTACACGATAACTGTCGCCAGAAGCAAGCTAGCAACTTGAAACTTTCAGGGTAGGTCGCGCATCAGAATTCCGCGGTTAAGTTCGTTAATGGGCCAATTCGGTCGAATAGTTTCGGAGTTATAGGCACTTGAAATTTTGAAGTTATTCATTTTTTATTTCAGAAACTACTCGAGTGATTAGAAACTTGGCAGTTAGGTATTGTTTAACGACGTGCAATTTTGAGTCAAATTTCGTCAGGATCATATTGTCAGTAAATTAAAAAAAAAATTTTTTTTCGGAAATCATATCCAAAAACAAAATCCACTCTCACTTTCATTTCACAGCAGTGTACTAAATTTCAGTTCGATACGATTATAAGTTTTGGAGATATCGGGAAAAAATATGTCAAATTTTGAGGTTTTCTTCTCGGTATCTTTGTTTTTTTCGGTATAACTCGAGAAATACTGATTCAGTCCTGATAAAACTTTGCAGCTAGTTTGAAGATGCTGATAGACAACTTTATGCAAAATTTCGTGATAATCGTGTCATTAGAACAAGTTGAAAAAAAAAATTTCTCTGATGTTCTTATCATATCATCCTCATTAAATTCTGTATGAACCTTCGAACTGTAATTTTTCGATGAAGTACTGGATTTCAATTCGATCTGATCTGTATTTTTGGAAATATTGGAAAAATAAATTTTTGAATGGGTATATCTGCGGAATCATTGGGTGGATTTTATCCATTCACGAATTCGGCCTTCGTAATTAAGGTCCAAACCTTCTCTTCAAATATCGAGTTTCTAAGTTGTTTCTTTTGGGAGTTATTGTGTTTACGCAGTCGGCCGTTGGGTAAACACAATAACTTCCGGATATTCTGCGAGAAGTTGCTTGTCATTATGCTTCTACTCATTGACAAATTTCAATCCAATCGCTACGCTTTCCTGGAATATCAGGAAAATAAACTGAAAATTTCAGATAGTCATAACTTTGGAACCTTCAGGCCGATTTTGTCCATTACTTCACGCATTAAATAAATGCAAATAATACAAGAAATTTCGCTATTTTTATTCGCATCACCATCTCAGTTCTGGGAAAAAAAGGCTGTCTATACATGTCAATAAAATAATTCAATATGTTCCCAAAATAATCAATAATAGGACTTTCAAGGGAGAAGATTGCTAATAAATATTGAGCCTTATTCAATACAAGAATTTGAATCAGATCATGAGGATGTGGCGAATTGGCACAATGTCTTCAGTTTTGTTTTTTTTTCGACATGTTTTTTGCTTGTCTATCTATCATTCATGTATCGATAATTTGAAAAATGAAAATCTATTTTATTCTTTGAATAACATTTTTTTCTTCAATTTTCAATATTTTCGTTGCAGATATTGGGAGTGAAATCCCAGAAAACAATTGAAAAATGAGAAAGATAAGCTACACTCAAGCGGAGGAACAGAGAATTTTTGCCGAGTGTTTCATCTCTGTGCCATATATTAAAGGTACATAGAAATATTCTTAGCAATACTATGATTTCTTCACGCATGCCGTATGGTTTGAAGTACAAAAGTTTGTTTTTCTCATATTCCAACGAATTTGTGTACTAAAGCTTACACATTGCTCCTTCATTTGATGGAAGATTTTTCATTCCGAACAATGAGCCATAAGTCATTGACAAGCTTCCCCCTAAAAGCAGTATTTCTTGTGGTGCACATCCTCCAGCATTTCCACCAGCAAGGTTGTAGGTCTATGCTTCACTATTCTTATTCTGTATATGAAAACACAAAAGGAGAAAGGGAGTATTTTATTCATACATTCCGTGAATACCAACGGAAGCTATTTCTCGAGCACCCCCTACGAGATAAACCACATTAAAGGTTCGTTCCCATTTTGTATCGGAGCAAATAGCGGGTTGAGCTAGGACGTTAGAAATCGGACGTGCCCTTCCAACGGCATCTAGATGGCTTTTCCATCGCGATATCAACGGACCGATCGCCTATCATCCAGAATGGAATTAAAGCTCTAGTCAGCGTGACCAATTATGGTAGAAATCTACTTTTTTGGTAGATTTTCGTTATAATTTCATCATTGTTAGTAGACAGAAATTGAGCGGTAGATTTTGGTAGAATTTCGAACTATAGTTCGAACTATAGTTCGAAATTCTACCAAAATCTACCGCTCAATATTTCGAACTATAGTTCGAAATTCTACCAAAATCTACCGCTCAATTTCTGTCTACTAACAATGATGAAATTATAACGAAAATCTACCAAAAAAGTAGATTTCTACCAAAATTGGTCACGCTGACTAGTGCTTTAATATAATATAATACGAGTTGTGCTATTTTTTCACATAATTTATGCGATTATAGTTAGGCTATGTTAGGTTGTGCCACTTCTCAACTCAGACAGAAGCGTTCTACTGCTTCAACATGTATTATGTCATCCTGACATAATACATGTCACAAGTTTTTCACTTTATTCCCGATATTTTATTAGATTTCTAGTTCTAAATGAACAATTGTGGATCTATGGGAGATGATTCCCCAATAAAGGGGCCTGTAGCGTTCTTCGTTTATCTGAGGATCTGAAAATCATCGCTTGGAGGACTGAACCTGGTCGAAAGACCCTCTCGGTCATGAGCAAATGTAGGTGATATTATTTACTGCTTCCTTCTGGTTTTCTGTCCCTCTTTCTGTTTCAGATATTATGTCAAGATATTTTGTCGAAATGAATTCAAGCTGACGAAAAAATTATTCTCCAATGAAAAAGATGCCATCCATCTTCTATAAACAAATTACTACACTTATACGGGGAGACAGCATTTTTCCTGAGGTTTTTATCTGTGCTCTTGTATCATACGCAAAAATGTATGGTACCCCGTTTACATTTCCTCTGCAAACACTGTGATATATCAAAAAATGTAATGCTCAATCTCAAAAGAATATATACATAACAGTTGAAAGTAGAATTCTACTAAGATATATCTTAGTAAAATTCTACTTTCAACTGTTGAAGCAGTAGAACGTTTCTGTCTGAGTTGAGAAGTGGCACAACCTAACCTAGTCTAACTATAATCGCATGAATTATGTGAAAAAATAGCACAACTCGTATAGATGGCCCTTACATTGGGGTATTTCTCTAATCAGGTCACACTCAATAAGTATATCGTATTTCCCATCATAAGTGCGTGTGTGCGCTACATTTTCCCGCATTTTCATCGTTTCCATCCAAAACGGAAGAGCCTTTCATTTAGGTCAATATATAAGAATATCTGCGGAATCATTGGGTGGATTTTACCCATTCACGAATTCGGTCTTCGTAATTAAGGTCCAAACCTTCTCTACAAATATTTGTTGTTTCTTTCGAAAGTTATTGTGTTCAAGGTCGGCCGTTATCTTCTGGAAGAAACGACCTAAAAACGCGATATTTGTAGAGAAGATTTAGGGCTTACTTACGAGGATCGAATTCGTGAATGGGTAAAATCCGCCCAACGATTCCGTAGATATACCCAGGAAAATTTTATTTTCTCAATATTTTTAAATAGACAGATTAGATCGAATTGAAATCCAGTAATTCATAGGCAAAAAACCTAGAAAAGCACCGCCGTGAATTAAGGCAGCAGCTCTTACGTGCATGTTCAAATTCGTTGCCAAGGCGGTCATCTCTATTGAACATGCGCGCGAAAGCTGCTGCCTTAGCGGCAGTGCTTCTCTAGTTTTTTTTGCTGAGCGAATGTTAATTACTGCGATATTTTTTTAAATTACACGAAACATTGAAGTTTTCTACTTTCCTTCCAACATAAAGTGCTAAAGACTGCTCTTAGGTAGCAGTAGATTTTCAGTAGATTTCTGTAATTGACTGTGGTAGAAAAAAGTAGATTTCTACAGAAGGTTTGGTATATTCTGAAAAAAATAATTGGTCACGCTGGCTCTAGTTGCTGATAATATCCCGTTCATATCAACCAACATCAGGGTAGATGATATGGGAACGTGCTGACTTTTGCGATGAATAACTAGGATTTCTTGAAAGGTGAGAAGGTGTTTTATGACGGCATCGGATTTACATCAGACGAACGAATGCTCTTTTTACGCGATTGTTCTAAGGAACAGCGCGTTATCATTTCGACACGATGTCTGTAATTTTCGAATTTTGAGCCGAAATCGGTCTCAAACGACTAGGTTGGACTCACTGGTGAAGAATCCGTGGTCTTAATTGATTCTGTCCGTCCGGCCGGCCGTGTGCGCTGTTACTTTCGGAAGAAAGAACCTAGAGTCTTGAAATTTTCAGGTTAGGTTAAGATCCTGAAAATCTTGGTTAAGTTCGTTAATGGGCCAAATCTGCCAAATGGTTTTTGTGCTACAGCCATTTGAAATAACTCGAAAAATATTTATCTGATCGAAATGAAACTTGGTTGGAAGATGAACAGTGTCGATAAGAAGTATTATCCATGGAAAAATTCGAAAAAAAAATATTTTTTTTTTGAACATTTTTATATTTCATTGAAGTCATTTCGCAATGTGAACAAGCGCGTAAAAGCTGGTGACTTCACGTCAGTGCTTTTATAGATTTTATCAAATTATTCTAGTGTGAACAGATTTGGAGCGTTCTTTCATCGTTCTGTTTGCGTTCGCAAAAATTCCAGGGACCCTATTCTTGAATGTGATGGTATAAACGTTCTCGTTTCATCAAAAATGCACCGCGTATCCTTGACAACAGCATCGACACGCCTATTTTCTCCCATCCCCGATTCAAGAATATGGACCCTTGTAATGAACCGAAATGTATCAGGGATATGTGGACGAATCAAACTATTTCATGATATACAGTGTGCGTCAAAATTATAGAACAAATTCATTTTCTCAGAAGAAAAATATTTGGCAATAATATCCTGAAACAGATCAATTTTTGTTTCACTTTTACCAAATGTTTATGCATTTTTGAAGGATTTTTGTTGCACCCTGTGCCATCCCCATCACCCCTTTAAATTTTTTGAATAGGGAAAGCGGGTCAGGTGGTACTTTTTTGGCAAGGTCTTTGTATCCTCTTTACAGGCGTGCAGAAATTTTCAAGAAAAAATTTTTTTTCTTTGATAAATTAACTTCAATATTAAATATCATAGACCTGGAAATGTTATTGTCACTTTGACATCGATAAAAAAGGTGCATCCTTTTTTATCGGATAAAAACTTCTCTTCCTCAATATGTCAATTAGTCTGTCAGATTTTTGAATTTTGAACATATAGTGCTTTCATTTATAACAGTTGTGTATTTAATAATTGTACTTTCAAATAATCGAATTTTATTGTATTAATAAAGATAATTATTGTTGTTCATCCATATATTCTGTCGTTAATTTATCTTGCCAAAAAACACTCGAGCTTTTCTTTTATCAGATAAATTTCTCTTCAACTCAAAGTTTTACCAATCACTAAATTTGCTCGAAAAACTGACATTAGATAAAATCGCTCCACCTTCGGTGTCGCGATTTTATCATGTCAGTTTTTCTCGTAAAATTAGTGATTGGCAAAACTGTTTTGTTGCAAAGAGAAATTTATCCGATAAAAAAAAAGCTTTTGTGTTTTTACTGTTGAAAAATTATTTAGTTCAAAGAGGTTTTCAGTATATGTGCAATTTTTCATGGCTCAAACTATTTGAGTTCACTGTGGGTAGACTACTGATAATAAAAGTGAATAACTACTCTCTAATCCACTTACACTTTTCGCGTCTAACGCACGTTTTGGAAAACAAGTTTCCTTTGTCAAAGAAATACCGTTACTGGTAACAGTACAGTTACGATATGTCCGACCAACGATTCCGTAGATATGCCCATTCAAAGTTTTATTTTTCCAATATTTCCAAAAATAGATAAGATTGAATTTAAATCCAGTACTTCATCGAAAAATGACAGTTTGAAGGTTTATACAGAATTTAATGAGGATAATATGATGAGAAGATCAAAGAATATTGAATATTTGAACAGAAAAATTTCGGTTTTCAAATTGTTCTAATGACACGATCATTACGAAACTTTGCACAGCATCTTTGAGCTAGCTGCAAAAAGCTTCATCGCAATTGAATCAGCATTTTTCTAGTTATACCGAAAAAAAACAACGATATCGAGAAGAAAACCACGGAATTCTACATATCTTTTCCGAATATCTCCGAAACTAAAAGCAGTGTCGAAGTGAAATTTGATACACTGCTGTGAAATATGGAGCTCAAGGTATGACTGGAATTGTTCTCGAATATGAACAAAGGTTTCAGAAAAAAAAATCTTCTCGGAAAAAATTTCGAAAAATTTCTTTTTAAATTCAGTGATCATAAGATTACAACGAAATTCTGCTCAAAGTTGCGCGTCGTTATGCTCCAACTAACTGCCAAGTTTCAATCCAATCGCTCCAGTAGTTTCTGAAATATGAGGGAAAAAACCTCAAAATTTCAAATTACTGTAACTCCGAAACTATCTGGCCGATTTGGCCCATTGACGAACTCAGCCGCGGCATTCGGATGCGCGAACTACCATACAAGTTTCAAGTCGCCAACTGGCTCCGTTCGACAGTTATCGTGTCCACGGCCGGCCGGCCGGACAGAATCGATTTTGACACCGAATTCGTCATCAGTGAGTCCAACCGAGTCGTTTGAGACCATTTCGGCTCAAAATTCGAAAATAACAGACATTTCGACAAAATGATAGCACGCTGTTTCCCTAAAACATGCGCGCAAAAACGCTGCAAATTGTGTTGTGAAAAACCAATGAGTTATGAATAATATATAAGTTTAATTTAAGATATCAATGGTATTGAGTTGTTTAACTGAGAAAATAATAAACCCTTGTGTAAATTTTCAGCGTTTTTTAAAAGGGTGAAATTCATTCATTTCGAAGCTGTGTGAAGGTGAGTAGCCTCTCGCGTCACGTACTTCATTACGCGCTTCCGACCTAGAAAGATAATAAATCGGCTATGAAACTTTGGATCTGCATTGTTATATGGCTTCCCTCGACGGTTTCATCGGAGATGATGGATTCCTTTCCTACCATCCCTTCATTTTAATACCTCATAATCGTTTAATAACGCGAGAAAGAGCACGATTAACATTTTTATCCAGAAGAATCGTTTTTATCAGGGCAGATTTCCTCCTTTGCAGTATACAATAAGAGGCCATTTTGCTCCATTGATACCTGCATGATTTGAGCTCGAATGCGTAATGCACAGCTTCCTTTATTGATAACTCTATGGTGTGTTACGTTATTTACTTGTGCGACTCAACTGTTTACTGAATGTTTGGAGATGGTAACAAAAATCAGGAAAAATGAAGCTCGCGGCTTAGCTCTAGTGGAGGAGGGGGTAGATTCTTATTCCGCTTATTTTCTTTCTATAAATTAATTCAGTGAAAATGGGCGCCAGATAGTTTTTATTCAAGATCACTTTTCTCCAAATTCTTACCAAACTACCAAAACAAATCATAGGAAATTGAAAATCTTACTAAAGAAAAGGATCATGTTTAATAAAACATATTCATCATCATATATTACACGAGTTGTTGTTCTTCAAGAAAATTTGCACAAGGAAAGAATATAAAATGATATGAATGCCGGCTTTCATGTACAGAAACTTCATACAGTTTAAAATTTTGATGGCATAAACCTCTTGATGATTATTACTCAATTATTCATCCAAATGTAATTATTCACTAAATGACAAAGTTCAGTTGGATAATATACAATATGTGATCTTAAAATTACTTGGAATGAACGATAAGTACGTAAATGCAACAGGAAATAAACGGAATGAATGATACAACTGAAATAAATGAAATGAAATGGTCCAATGTTATTCAATGCAATAAATTGTTCAATTTAAGAGTTTTGAAGCACTTTTATAAAAGGTACTAATGAAAAAAAATGTACTCATCCACAAATAAACATCCTATAGGCTTCACGCTCGGTTCTCCTCAACCATATAGACGTGGATAAGAGATCTCAACCACAAGTTCACAAAGGGTTGTTAATCCGACGAAAGATTGCATACACCAAAACGTCCCAGTTGAAAATAAGGAAATCCAGAATAAACAGCCTGAAAGTGTAATAATGAAGAAAATGCCGATCTAGACAATTTTCACATACCTAAGATGGTGGGTGGCTTATATGAGAACGTCCCTCAAGAGTGTAGGTTTAATCCCGTACAAGACGGAAATTTTGCTTAATTTCAAAAATCCAAACCACACAAATCAGCAAAATTCTAAATCCTCAACAATTTTCCAAAATATCCAACAAAAGGTTATACGAAGAAAATCCGTATAATTATTGGAAAAAAACTTGTTGATTATCATTATTAACGCTCGAGAAAGAATGAATAAAATTTCACACCAGACAGTTGGGAACGAGTGGAAAGTTGTCGAACCAGTTTTTCTCTCAGACAGATCCAAGCGAATTGTTGATTGCCTATGACACAGGCGTGAATTTTCCAAATATTTCCGACAAATTTATAGACGAAAGTGAACAACAAAAACCAACCTATAAATAACGCCCTAGACCATTCTTATCACAATGACAACAATTATGTTCATTACTTCAGGACAACACAGATATATAAATTACGTTACAGGTCTGGTTCAGGAACATACATTAATTCGACGACTTTTGAGTAGAACAGACAACGCTGCATAAGTTTCCGACAAGCAAATTCCTATAAACTCTCATTCTCAACTATACAGAGTGGAATGTTACTTTCATAGCTTACTACTGACTTTGCATAAATGAATGGACTATAATCTACATTTACCTTCCTTTGTTTAAGGCCAAAAGACAAAACAAAATAAAATTTAAAAAAAAATATCGTACAGTACTCATTTACGCTGAAAACATTGACGCTGATTAGCGTTGTTGAATTTCAACTCCACATAAAAATATACCCTTACATTCTGTATGTATTTCAAAATAGAAATAATATCAGCAATTTTTAACAGATTATAGGTTGATGTTTCTACATAAAACCAAACCATCAACTAAATTTTTTCGTGCGAGTTACGTTGGAGTTAATCGTTTAATCAATAATCGGCATTCTGGATAATGTTCTGCTTTTCTTTAAAATGACAGGTTAAGGTTCGTATCTACTGTATTATTTAAGTCGGGAAAACAATATTTTCACAATCCAAAAGCACTGATTTGAATCGAATACAATAAAATTCTTTTTGAATTATAATAATGTGAATTATGTATAGAATGGCTTCGATATATGAATGGGGTTGTCCCCATTCATATATCCACGTTTCTGGATGTAGTAATATTGTTTATTTTGATTAATAATATTAAGTGACACAGAAAATTAAAATTCAACTAGGTTCATGTAACAAATATGAATATTTCAGATACCTATTCATCGAAGTCTGCAAATGAGTACCACCAGCGACCACCAGTAAATGCAACAAGGCAGCTCAAACCTCGAAATTTTATGTAAACCGTTTATTTTTATGGATATTTTTTTCAATATAAAATATTTCGTAATATAGGTAATACTTTTCAGAAATTCTTTTATTTATTGTGGTGTTCGGATTTAAATGACCTTATACAGTTAAATCTCAAAGATATTTCATCAGGCGTCTAGGATGTAAAAAATAGAAGAAACACCCAGCCACAGATTTCCACGATCAAAAAACTTTGAATATGTCAAAAAAACGCGATTCAATAAACACCTATTCACTGTTTTCTAGAAAAAATTGAATATCGGGAAAAATTGAGGTATCCAAAAATATTGTATGTGATGCGATTTTTTGTAGTTTTCGAGATATGATTTCTTTTGTGGTTCTTCAATTTATTATGCCAGCGAGTTTTCACAAATATCTTTTTATGTAGTACGTATTTCACAGACTTTTTTTGTAATATGATCGCTCTGAATGTTGGCCTTATAGCAAAAATAACTCAGCTTCCCCAAATTACTCGAAGTTAGTCAAAAAAGGCTTGAAATTTTAACTTAAATTTCCAGTAGGGTTCACTCAAACATTCAACTACAATTTGAAAATATAGAAAGGAGTTTTCATAGCTTCTGGGTGAGTTTAAAAACTCCGCACGGTCCTGAACTACCAATATCGCTTCATTAGCCTTTTTCTGTTGTAACCGGCCTTTGCAGATAGGCCAAAAATCATTGAACACGATTAAAGTTATTTTTCTACTTTTTTCACTCTTTCGGTTAATTAATCTCGAGAATGTGATTTTGAAGTGATTTTAATTGAAATTCCTATAAACTAACTGTATCTCGTGTAATTTTCACATATTTTGGGCCCACCCACTGAGGCAAAATGTGAGCATATTTCAAAATTTGGTAGTCGTGAAATCACTTGCTTTTGGATGAGAAATCAAAACGACTAATTAAAGAAAACTCACTATTTACTACAATAAATCTTCAAAATCCCTTCTTCTAACTTGAATACATCATCGTCAACGATTTGGAGCGCATGTTCGAGGGCAAATGCGTTCTATCGTTTTGTCCAAATATCAGTAATTGTCGAATTTTTTCCAGAAAATGGTCTCAAACCACTAGGTTGGACGAATCCGGCGTAAAATCGATTCTGTCCGACCAGCCGGCAGGCCGGCTGACGACACGATAACTCTCGAACGAAACGAGCAAGTTACTTGAAACTTTCAGATTAAGTCGCGTATCGGAATGCGGCGGGTCAGTTCGTTCGTTAATTGCACAAATCGGTCGAATGGTTTCGGAGTTAAGTCATTTGAAATTTTGAGACTTATTCATTAATATTTCAGGAACTACCGAAGCGATTGAATTGAAACTTGACAATTAGTTCAAACATAACAACGCACAACTCTTCAAGAAATTTCTTTGAGATCAAATTGTCGGTGAATTTTAGAAAAAAATTTTTCGGAATTTTTCTCGAAAAAATTTGTTTTTTCGGTACCTTGAACATCATATTTCATAGCAGTGTACCAAATTCAATTTTGATACGACCATAATTTCTGGAGATATCGGAAAAAATATGTAAAATTTCGTTTTTTTTCTCGATATCGTTGTTTAGTCTGGAATAACTTGAAGAATACTATTTCAATCATGATAAAACTTGGCAGCTAGTTTGAATATACCTACTACATGAAAACGATATAAATTCGTGAAACCTCACTGTCATAATAAATAAAAAAATCACAGAAAAAATTAAAACTCGGAAACTACAAAAATCGCGTAACATACATACTATTTTAGGATACCTCCAGGTGTGAGGAATCTAAAAAAATTTATTGACGTCACGACTTGGACCACCCTGTATTCTTGTTGAATTTCCGTATACAATAAACTCTCAAAGCAATTTTTGACGCCGACTGAAATATGAAAAATTGAAATAAACATCAATCGACATCAACAAATACGAATAAGTATAAAATAGTTTTTTGCTCAGGGAGAATCATTTCACTAAAATGTTTGTAGGTATTCGAATGCCTAAAAACACTAAACTTTCAGGTAAATCCTTTTCGCCTATAAGAATATGAAGAATGGAAAAAAACACACAGCCAAGGATTTTCTCCATCGAAACATAAAGGAAAATAGTTTATACAGGGTTTTTCAACAAGAACTTTGTTTTTCAATGTGGTAACACCGGCACCACATGACAGTTTTGACATTTAGTTTTTTGACGTATTCGCAGTATATGCTTTGGCAATTGTTACAATGAATTCAATTTCGCTCGAAAATCGCATTAAAATAATTCAAATCCACTATGAAAATGGTCGTTCTGTTAAAGTTACATTTCGTAAAATTCGTGATATTTTCGGACAACATAAACGTCCTTCTGAGACCGCTATCAAGAATTTGGTCGTGAAATTTGAGTCGACAGGCTCGGTACAAAATGTGCCAACACCAACACGTGTTCGACCGGGTCGTTCAACAGAAAACATCGCTGCCGTGAGCCACAGTGTTGAAGAAGATCAAAAGTTATCAATTTCACGACGTTCTCAACAATTGGGGTTATCCAAAAGCACAACATGGCGAATTTTGCGAAAGGATTTGGCTTTGCAGCCTTACAAGATTCAACTGGTGCAGGAATTGAAGCTGACCGACCATTCAAATCGCCGTAGATTCGCTCAGTTCATTCAGGAACAACCTGCTGGTTTTTCTCAAAAAATCATTTTTTCAGATGAAGCACATTTTCATTTGTCAGGGTACGTCAACAAGCAAAATTGCCGCATTTGGGCTTCTGAAAATCCTGAAGCAATTATTGAGAAGCTTTTGCATGCTCAACGTGTCACTGTGTGGTGTGCTATGTGGTCTGGAGGTGTGATTGGGCCGTTTTTTTTCGAAGATGAGGCTGGAACTGCGGTAACAGTCAATGGATCACGCTATCGCGAGATGTTAACAACTGAATTTTGGCCTATTATTGATGACATGGATGTCACTGAAATGTGGTTTCAACAAGACGGTGCCACATGTCATACAGCCAATAAAACGATCAATTTATTGCAAACCAAATTTCCCGATCGCATAATTTCGCGAAATTCAGCTGTTGAGTGGCCGGTCAGATCGTGTGATTTAACACCACTGGATTATTTTTTGTGGGGCTATGTTAAAGACAGAGTTTATACGAAGCCAATCGAATCGATTGCAGCCTTAAAACTCAAAATCCGTGATGTCATTAACGAAATAGACCCTCCATCTTGCCAAAAAGTGATTAAAAATTTTGATGAAAGAATCAACGTCTGTCAACGTGGTCGTGGTGGACATTTGTCAGATATCATTTTTCATTCATAATTGCCGAACTTTTCTCTTTGTAATACAATAAAAATGTTATTCATTTTCCACTGAATTCTTTGTTTTATTTTGTTTTAAAAAACAAAGTTCTTGTTGAAAAACCCTTTACTACCGGAAAATTATGCTACTTTAATACCCTTAATGAAATGATTTAATACAATCAATTATTAGAGGAAATTTCCGACCGGAATATCCAGCTTCTAAGTAAGACATTCTCATCTTTTCTTCATTTCGTAAATTTATCCTGAAACATTGGTAACAATAAACAACGCGAATAATTAACAACACAGCTACCGAATTGAACCCAACAAGTACTAGTATTTATTTATCATTGTCCCTCCTTACACGACAACAACCTATCGAGCAACGATCGGCTGTTTCCGGGACTACACGCCATGAAAACGAGGATTTTGACATCACGAAAACAATTGCACATAACATACGGCATGCACCTAAATTTTGATACAACCCCCAAACTTTAGTAACCCACATTTACGTTAAGAAACACTCACAGCCCAAACAAAAGACGAACGATCTGGGCGTGCCTGTCAAACGGAGGCGTTTAACCTCAATGTCCTATAACCTAACTGTGATAGGCTTGTTAAATTTACCTGAGTTAGTTGTGAATGACGAGGAAGGGCCAGATAGCTGATCGATTACGGTTTCGGACACAACACACAGGTAGCAAGACACATAAACAAATAAAATATCGAAACTAAAGTGTACTAAGCAAGCAAAACGTCGTAGAACCGACGTGAAAGCTAGCAGCTGACGGAAAATCGGATTTATTTACACATTCATGTTTCGGTTCGCGCCGGCAGGATTCGGTGCGACGTTGCCGCGTGGGCGGATTAGCGGGTATCACGATAGCTGGTTGCCTTCTGATAAAGATAATTTGATTTTGTAGGGATAGTTCTTCAATCTTCACTCCTACGCATATGGATGGATATCCGGAGGTTGAAAAGTGTTGATTTTCAGAACCGTGAAATGAAATTTGAGTATGCATATGTGTATTTATCGATTAAAGGATATTTTGAGTAGATTTTGCATTATTTTTCATGTATTTCATAGGATTTCACTCCCAATATCTGAAAAAAATCTAACATGCATGTTCAAATTCGTTGCCAAAGCGGTCTTCTTTTCACGTATTGGCCCCGCTCAACCAACCTTCACTTCCAGATGGAAAGATTTGGCGATCTTCTTATCATAGAATCCTCACGAAAGTCTTCATGAACCTTCAAATTGTCATTTTTCAATCAATTACTAGATTTCAATTCGATCCAATCTGTACTTTCAGAAATATAGGAAAAATAACATTTCAAATGGGTAAATCTACGGAATCATTGGGCGGATTTTACCCATTCACTCATTCGACCTTTGTAATTAAGCCCCAAACCTACTCTACAGATATTGAGTTTCTAAGTCCTTCCTTGCGAATGTTATTATGTTTACCTAATAATTCTGAAGATATATACTCATTCAAAATTTTATTTTCTCAATATTTCCGAAAATACGGATTGGATGGAATTGAAATCCAGTACTTGGCTGAAAAATAACATTTTAGATCAGAAGATTCGCAGAAAAAAATTAATGTTTGAGAACAATAAATTTGAAGTGGTTTTTTCGAAATATTCTGATTATGATCGAATCAGTAATTTTGAGGCATTCCGAAGGAAAATCAAGGAAATTTGACTAATTTTTTCCAATATCTCTTCGAATTATAATTGTATCGAACTGAAATTCATAACACTACTATGAAATATCATATTCAGAGTCCGAGCAAAATTTTTTTCAAATATGATGAACAATTTCCGAAAAAAAAATCCAAATAACAGCGAAATTTGTCACATTTTTTTTCCTTATATCTCCGATAGTAAATATCGAATAGAATTGAGATTTGGAACAGTGTTGTTAAATACTGACTCTGAGGTTTGTGCCAAATTCCATTGAAATCTAATCAATATTTTCAGAAAAAAAAAATTTTTTTCGTCAAAAATTTTGAAAATTTTTTAAGAACTTTTTTTTTCTATTTTCTCAAAACTGAATACACACGAAATATTGCTCTAAGTTGCACGTTGCTATTCCAAAACTAACTTTCAATTTGATCGAGTCAATACTTCATGAAATATCGAAGAATCAACCACAAAACTTCAAATAGGCCTAACTCCGAAAATATCCAACCGATTCTACCCAATAACAAACTCAACCGAGATATTAGGACTCCAAACCTAATCTGACAATTTCAAGTGGAGTTCAATCCAAAGGTTTAAGACTATTTTCGGCTCAAAATTCGAAAATAACAGACATCGTGACGAAATAATAACGCGATGTTCCCCAGAACAAGCGCGTAATAGCGTAGAAACTAACTGACTGTTCGAAGCCAATCTATTATCTTGGAAAACTTGCTTCGGAAAGAACATCACTGCCCTGTATCCCGCTTTACTAACTCTGAATTCCATAATTCCATTTTCCCTTGTACCTTCATTCCTCTGGAAATCAACGAAAAACAATAAAACCTTTATAATCCAATTTCCTATTCTCCCGGGAGAAACTCGACAACGGAGCAACACCGCACGCGTACATGTTGTTAGTCCCCGGCAGTAAAAGTACAAGTGCAAAGAGCGCGGAATTCAAACATGGTGAATTATTGATCATTCCTGCTACTGTGAATAACCCAATTGTGCGTGGAAGATTGCGTTTTAATTGTTTCTCGTCTTTCTGATGTTTGTTTCCACTTCTATTCCGTATAAAATGGGTCGTCCATTTAGACGCGGGAGCGAGAGATTCCTAATAACAGAATAAGTTGTGCGCTCGGGTGGTTCTAATAGCCTCGGGGAAGATGTTTCAGTTTTATACTGTTTATGAAAAAATCTAGAAAGGCACTGCCGTGAAGGCAGCAGCTTTTGCGCGCATGTTCAATGTAGATGACCGCTTCGGCAACGAATTTGAACTTGCGCGCGAAAGCTGCCTTCACGGCGGGGCTCTTCTAGATTTTTTTTCGATAAATTACAGGATTTCAATTAGATCTAATCTGTATTTTTGGAAATATTGGAAAAATAAAATTTTGCATGGGTATATCTACGGAATCATCGGGCGGATTTTACCCATTCACGAATTCGACCTTCGTAATTAAGCTCCAAACCTTCTCTACAAATATCGAGTTTCTGAGTCGATTCTTCCGGAAAATATTGTATTTACGTAAACACAATAACTTCCGAAATAAACAACTCAGAAACTCAATATTTGTAGAGAAGGTTTGGACCTTAATTACGGAGGCCGAATTCGTGAATGGATAAAATCCACCCAATGATTCCACAGATATACCCATTCAAAATTTTATTTTCCCAATATTTCCAAAAATACAGATCAGATAAAATTAAAATCCTGTACTTCAGTTCGAAGGTTCATACAGAATTTAATCAAGTTGATTTTTTTTCATTTTGTTCTTATGACACGATCATCACGAAATTTTGCATTAAGTTGTCTTTCAGCATCTTCAAACTAGCTGCGAAGTTTTATCAGGATTGAATCAGTATTTTTCGTGTTTTACCGAAAAAAGCAACGATATCGAGAAAAAACCTCGAAATTTGAGATATTTTTTCCCGATAACTCCAAAACTCATAATCGTATCGAACTGAAATTTGGTACACTGCTGTGAAATATGAAGCTCAAGGTCCGCATGGAATTGTTTTCTGGATATGATAAACGGTTTTCGAAAAACAAAATTTTTCGGAAAAATATTTTGAAAAAATTTTTTTTCTTAATTTACAGACAGTATGATCCTGACAAAATGTGGCTCAAAGTTGCGCGTTGTTGTACTCCACCTTATTGCCAAGTTTAAAATCAATCGCTCAAGTAGTTTCTGAAATAAAAAATAAATAACTTCAAAATTTCAAGTGGCTATAACTCCGAAAGTGAAATTTTCGACGGTTATCGTGTCCATGGCCGGACAGAATCGATTTCGACACCAGATTCGTCATCAGTGAGTCCAACCTAGTCTTTTGAGACCATTTTCGGCTCAATCATCGAAAATTACAGACAGTTGGACAAAACGATGGCACGCTGTTCCCCTAGAACATGCGCGCAAAAATGTGCTTTTCGAAGTTTTTTTCGATAAAGTACTGGATTTCAACTCGAACTTATGTGTATTTTTGAAAATACACTCAATATAATATAAATAATATAAACTCAAATTTTGAATGGGCATATCTACAGGATCATCGGGTAGATTTTACTCATTCACGTCAGTGCTTTTCTAGGTTTTCAGTCTCAAAACAAGAGCGCCTGTGACCGACTAAAATTTTCAATCAAAGATCCCACATCGGGTATGCCTAAACTGACTCAATATCTTTGACAAGAAATACAGGGTGATTTGATTCCTCTCGGAATAATTGAAAAAATTTCGAAGTATCCCGTGAAATTTCTAGAATATGTGGAAAATAATTGAGAAATTCCAATGAGAAGTGAATTGATATTTTTTCATCGACTTCATCATACCTGCATCATTTTTTATTTCTAGTTTTCACTGCGTCCATTCACTGAAATGTCATTAAATTTTCGAAAAAGATGTAGGGAAAGTATATTAGATCTACTTTTCTTGTTGATTAATTATTTTTATAGTTTTTGAGAAGCACTCCATATTAATCGCATAGTTACAGGACGAATAACTTGATAAATCGCAGTGAACAATTCGAAGTGACGATCAAAATAATTTTTGACTGATTTTAGTTATGTACAGATACCTACTTGTGACAGTTGCTCGTGACCTACAATTATACTAATAGAAATCCTGGAGAAAATAATAAAATTTTTCTTTATTCTAATTATCACTAATTCCATTACACTGCTCTGTTATCTGTGTAGACTATCTTATATCTCTCGATTTGGTGGATGCGCTACTTTAAATCATAAGAGACGGGCTGTAGTATAAGTATTTTGAATATCACAGAGATATCGTCAGATTGAAGATCTTATTCATCAAAGTTTACCTTTGATTGTGACGTGAAGAGCCATTGCGCAAAAGGAGTCTCCTACCAAGTAATATATTGACAATATTCTTGTTCACTGCTTTCTTCTGTTCTTCAATGATTTTGTTAATGACATAATTTCAAGAAAATTCTGAATCTAAATGAGAACGAAATTCACAACACGCCTTTGAGCAGACCATAACCACGCTTAATTCTGGAAGAAACGACCCAGCGATTTTATTTTTGCGAGCATGTTCTGGGGAACAGCGTGCTATCGTTGTTCTGAATGTCTGTAATTTTCGAATTTTGAGCCAGAAAATGGTCTCAAACGAGTAGGTGGGACTCACTGATGACGAATCCAGTGTCAAAATCAATTCTGTTCGTCCGTCGAATTCCAGAGAATAGTTAAAAGTCGGCCATTCGAAATTGTATTTTCTCGAAATTTGCAAATAAAAGATCCGAAAAAAAGGAAATCTGGTATCAGGTTCTTAAAAGCAAAATTTCGTGGAGATCATTCGAACATACAGGGTTCTGAAATAGTTTCATCTACTGCGAAGCTATAAGCGGGTTGCATCGGTGTCATTACTAAGATGTAGCCTCGAATTTGAACACTTTTCCATTTTAAATTAATAGTACTCGGATCATTTTGAATCAATGTTGAGAAGAAGGAATTCCTAAAAAATTCAATTTTCAATTATTATTGCAAATACATAGTCAGGTCGATTCTGTTTCCAAATAGCAATACTGCTAGGAAAAAGAAAGTGCTATCATAACAAGATTGAAAATATTGATATTCTGATCAAAGAGTTTGAGCAATATGATTTGTCACTTTAACAAGAATCTTACTATCAATATTGCTATCTAAGCAACCTCAAAATAGTACTTGCTATGCTTGATAATAAGGTAGGTTAGAAAGAGATCCTACAGAGATCCACTTGTTTCAGTATTTATTTCTGCCAAGAATTCGAAAATATTGAAGATAGAGAAGTATGTGCTAATAGAAATTCATTCAAAGTTCTTTAGAATATTTAATTTCAAGGAAAATTCTTAGACTAAATACCGGCATAGTAAGCAACAGCTGACATTTTTATTCTAATGATCTCAACAACAGCATTTCCTATGGATTGCCAACAGAAAAGTTCATCCAATTTCGAATTATTAACGCCTGCATAAAAATGCTGTATTTGATTTCTGGAAACCAATATTCTATTGGCATCCAGGAAATTGGCCAATTTGACTTTGATTGGTTTTTCTGTTTCGTAACATTTTTGAATAAGTCGATGTTAACATAAATAAAAAAAGTATATGCTTATGGAAATGTGTTCAAGGTTCTCTAGAATATTTAATTTCAAGGAAAATTCTAAGACTTAAATACCGGAATGGTAAGCAACAGCTGAAATTATTATTCTAATGATTTCAACAACAGCATTTCCTTTGAATTACCAACAGAAAAGTTCATCAAATTTCGAATCATTAACGCCTGCATAAAATTGCTGTATTTGATTTCTGGATACCAATATTCTATTGGTATTCAGGAAATTGGCCAATTTGATTTTGATTGGTTCTGTTTCGTTACATTTTTGAATAGGTCGATGTTTACATGAATAAAAAAAGTATACTCTAATGGAAATGTGTTCAAGGTTTTCTAGAATATTTAAGTTGAAGGAAAATTCTCAGACTAAAATACAGACATAGTAGACAACAGCTGAGATGATTATTCTAATCATCTCAACAACAGCAATCCCTTAGAGGTGCCAACGGAAAAGTTTATCGAATTTCAAATTATCATAACCCCTGAATAAAATTGCTGCATTTGATTTCTGGTAACCATAACTAATATTCTATTGGTATCCAGGAAATTGGTTATTGGTCAATTTGACTGCTTTTGTTGCGTAACATTTTTATGTCGATGTTTACATGAATAATGAATACCGTGGATAGAGGTTATGTATGGGAAGTCATGAAAAAAGTCATGAACTAGGAATATTTTCTTCTTCCTTGTAGTCACAAAATACAGTGTTGTTAGTTCTGAAATCACCGATTATGGAAGTCCATGATAACAATATTGCTATGACAAAATTCATAACAAACATTGCTAAAAAACTTGGAACAGAAACGTAATATTTTGACCAAATTGCTATAAATCAGAAAGATAGCAATATGACTAGAATAGCAAGGTTCATAGCAATACGCAAACAGAATCGACCTGATTGTCGAAAACGAAACATTTGCGCTCACATGTACATGTTCATTTTCCGTTTGTACCTCTAATTTAGGAACACCCCTATAAAGTGGTTCCAATTCTTCCTAAGAACGAAAATTAAAGCTATCCTAATTCATCAACGCTGAATGAATCGAAACAGACACTCTCCACAATTTGGACGCTCAACCTCTACCCAAGTCCGTTAAGAACGCCCCTGACTTTATTTAGTTGCACGTACAACCATTACGTCCGGGCCATTCATCAATTAAAGTTACAAAACCGTAGCAGAAAATGATGGTACGCTACGGAGAGCTCAGCAAGGCACTTTCACAATTTCTTGTAATTGAAGCTTCCGAAAGAAGCCTGAGGAAGGGTTTTGGAAAAGCTTAATATGATTTACGTCGGCACAATTCTGGACTTAATGGGTTGAGTGCAATCGATGCGTTCCCTGGTTGCTAGTTAGCGGGACGCCTCGGATCTAACATTTGTATACTTAAATGAATTAGTCCTTAAGGTTATTAAATTGGGGATAGCTAGTTTCTTACGATGCATCATTGTGTGTCTTGAAGATGCGGTTCGAGAAACGTGTTTTGTGATTGGGTGTTGGCTTGTTGTTGATAAATGACCTGGAGGTTTTCTTAGTATACGGGGTGTCGGGTGGAGGTCCACGAATTCATCCTTGGGAACCAAACAATTTGCCAATGTCATCAACTATTTATCTGGGAAGCTCATTTGAGCTATCACTGCAGTGCCATAAGAACTTTTATTTCATATTGATACATTAATAGCCGACAGTAAACACAATAACTTCCGAAAGGAACATTTTAGAAACTCGATATTTGTAGAGTGGATTTGGACCTTAATTAAGAAGGCCGATTTTGTGAATGGGTGAAATCCGCCTAATGATACCGTAGATATACACATTCAAAATTTTATTTTCCAATATTTTTTTCCTAAAATACAGATTAAATCGAATTCAAATCCAGTATTTTATCGAAAGATGACAGTTCGAAGGATTATACTGACTATCATGAGGACAACATGATCAGAATATCACAGAATATTGAATATTTGTAAAAAAAACTTTTGAACTTTTTCATTCAAACTATTCTAATGATACTATCATCTCGAAATTCTGCACAAAGTGACCCATCAGCATTTCCAAACTAGCTGCCAAGTTTCGTTCAGATTGATTCAGTATTTTTTGAGTTATTCCGAACAAAACAACGATATCGAGAAAAAGAGCACGAAATTTCACATATTTTTTCCCGATATCTCCAGAAATTATAATCGTGTCAAAATAAAATTTGGTACACCGCTGTAGAACATGATGTTCAAGTATGAATGGAAGTTTTTTCCGTATTCAATGGAAAATTCCCGAAGAACAAAGTTTTTCGAAAAAGATTTAAAAAAGTAATTTTTCAAAATTTACTGACAATGTGATCTGAACGAAATTTCGTGGAAAGTTGTGCGCTGTAATTCTTCAACCAACTGTCAAGTTTCAATTTAACCGCATGAGTAGTTCCTGGAATATCAGGGAATTAATCTCAAAATATCAAATGACCAAAACTCCGAAACCATGTGACAGATTTGTCCCATTAACGAATTTAACCGCCGCATTACAATGCGTGACCCAATCTGAAAGTTTCAAGTCGGTAGCTCGCTTCTTTCGAAAATTATCGTGTCGTCGGCCAGCCGGACAGAATCGATTTTGACATAGGATTCGTCATCAGTGAGTCCAACCTAGTCGGTTGAGACCATTTTCGGTAAAAAGTTCGAAAATTGCAGACGCTATTCCACAGAACATGCGCACAATGATTAATCAATTCATACATATGTCTTCCAAGTAATTCAACATCCTACTTTCACTCATGTTTTTTGTTTCAAAACGGTTCTCGCAGCCGTTGCTGGAATTTATCATATTGTTTTTGTAATTGTCTGTAATTCTCGAATTTTTTTCTGTTAATGGTACCGAATTTCATTTCGATCTGACCATAATTTCTGAAGATATTGGAGAAAGATATGTGAAATTTCGTGGTTTTTTCTAGATATCGTTGTTTTTTCCGGAACAACTCGAAAAGTATTACTTCAATCAAAATGAAACTTGTCAGCCAGTTCGAAAATGCTAATGGGCAACTCTGTGCAAAATCTCGTGGTGATCGCGTCATTAGAACAATTTGAAAAAAAACTCGAATGTTTTCGTTGTTTTTTGGTATCTAACCATGCCTATATACTTCATTCTTGAACAACGTTAGTTTGATTTTGAAAACCTACAAAATTCATAGTTCATATTTCATAAAATCAACTATCTATAACGTGAGTTATTGAAGGTTAACAATCTCGGGCAACTTACGATCTCTCGGGACTGATGTCCCTCGGGATTGAAATCTGTTGCCCTCGGAATTCAATTTACACGCAATTCCATTATTGCAGTATTTTGAGTGTCAATGACCATTCATACGAATAATGATTTCATATACAGATAGGAAATGGTTCATGGAGAAAAGAGAGTTCCAGTAGTATCAACTAACATTACTATATGGACGAATATCTGTCGATCTTTGTCGTTATGTTATTTCATTTAATATTCATTAGTTCCTTCAGATATTGGGTTCGAAAACCTAGAAAAATACACAAAACTTATAATGGAAAGCCTTAAAACATTTTCCCCACGAACCAGTCCATATAAAATTCGCCCATTTAACCGATATAATTTCATTTCGAACAAAATATCCAACAACGATGAATCAAAGCAAATACAAGAGGACTTGACCTGAATCTCTCAAACTGTCATCTGCATCGAAATTCGCCCAACTATGGCCTCTGTAGCATGGATTTCATACAGACGGTAAAGTGCGTGTTTCTAATTAAATTTGGCGTCTGACATCCTGTTGAAGGCATTTTCGCTGTCATAAATTCAGAACTGATGGGATGGAATATCGGTGAATTGGTCTGAATAACAGCCAGATAAGGGGGGAAACTCTTACGGTGATGATAACGGTGATTTGGAGGTGAAGGTTCGTCCTGAAATGTCAGTGTATTGATGAAATGGAGGTAGGCTTTATACATTTCTGATTCATCTCGCCTATTCGGTACTTTGGAACTACAAACTTGTGTATCATTTTGTTTCGATCATTCATAGTAATAATATTTGAAGTCCACCAAGAACCTGGTCCATAGACCATAAATATGGAGGCATAGTTTGTGCGTCTATGGTCTGGTCACAAAATGGAAAATAACTATGTGTATTAACTGCCACGGTGGTGCAGTGGGTTTATTACCTGCTTGTAAAACCGGAGGTACTGGGTTCGAATCCCGGCGAGGTTATGGATGTTGTGTTATGTATGTGGTGTTAGTAAATGTTTGTGTGTCTATAAATAAAAATTCTCTAGTTGGTATGAATCAGAATGAATGTCAATGTATAAATGTAAAAAATTGAAAGCTCGTCTAAATGGCCATAGTAGCCGAGGACACTTAAAGGACTGAATAAACTCCGTGTATTCTGTGTTCCGGATTAACGTAGGTGAAGATTATACGAGGCCTTTTTGCGCGCATGTTCTGGGGTAAAGGCATGCTTTCGTTTTGTCAAAATGTCTATAATTTTCGATCATTGAGCCGAAATTAGTCTCAATCGACTAGGTTGGACTCACTGATGACGAATCCTGTGCCAAAATCGAATTCTGTCTGGCTGGCCGGCCGGCCGGCCGTCCGTCCTGCCGACGACACGATAACTGTCGAACGAAGTGAGCTAGCAACTTGAAACTTTCAGGGTAGATCGCGCATTGGAATGCCGCGGTTAGGTTCGTTAATGGGCCAAATCGGTCGAATAGTTTCGGAGTTATAGTCACTTGAAATTTTGAAGTTTTTTATTTTTTATTTCAGAAAATACTTGAGCTATTGGACTCAAACTTGGCATTTAGTTGGGGTATAACGACGCGCAACTTTGAGCAAACTTTGTCAGAATCATATTGTCAGTAAATTCCAAAAAAAAAATTTTTCCAAATTTTTCCCAAAAAATTTTTTTTTTCGGAAACCATCAATTATACCGAAAAAAAATTCCACTTGCACTTTGAGCTTCATATTTCACAGCAGTGTACCAAATTTCAGTTCGATACGATCATAAGTTTTGGAGATATCGGGAAAAAATATGTCAAATTTCAAGGTTTTCTACTCGGTGTCGTTGTTTTTTTCAGTATAAGTCGAGAAATACTGATTCAATCCTGATAAAACTCTGCAGCTAGTTTGAAGATGCTGAAAGACAACTTTATGCAAAATTTCGTGATGATCGTGTCATTAGAACAATTTGAAAAAAAATCTGTGATTTTTTTATCATATCATCCTCATTAAATTCCGTATGAACCTTCGAACTGTAATTTTTCGATGGAGTACTGGATTTCAATTCGATCTGATCTGTATTTTTGGAAATATTGGAAAAATAACATTTTGATTGGGTATATCTACGAAATCATTGGGTGGATTTTACCCATTCACGAATTCGGCCTTCGTAATTAAGGTCGAAACCTTCTCTACAAATATCGTGATTCTAAGTTTTTTCTTTCGGAAGTTATTGTGTTTACGCAGTCGGCCGTTAGTCCGACCGTAAACACAATAACTTCCGGAAGAAACGACTTAGGTGAAGCTTATACGAGGCCTTTTTGCGCGCATGATCTGGGTAAAGGCATGCTTTCGTTTTGTTAAAATGTCTGTAATTTTCGGATTTTGTGCCGAAAACGGTCTGAAACGACTAGTTTGGACTCACTGATGACGAACTGAGTTTGCTAATGGGACCAATCGGTCGACTAGTTTCGGAATTACAGTCTTTTTTGAGGTTGAGAAACAACTGGAGGGATTGGATTGAAACTTGGCGGTTAGTTGAAGCATGATGACGCGCAACTTTGAGCAGAATTTTGTTGGGAGTGTATGGTCACAAAAGTCCAAAATTTTTTTTTTCAAAAGCTTTATTCAAAAATTTTTTTTTTCAGAAACCATTCATCGTAGTCGGAAACAATTTTGCTTATATCTTGAGCTTCAAATTTCACAGCAGTGTACAAAGTTTTTAAACGATACGGCTATTAGTTTTGGAGATATTCGGAAAAAATATGTGAAATTTCATATTTTCTTCTTGATATCGTTGTTTCTTTAGGTATAATTCAAGAAATACTGATTCAATCATGATGAAACTTCGTAGCTAATTCGAAGATGCTGAAGGACGACTTTGTGCGAGATTTCGTGACAATCGTGTCATTAGGACAACTTGAAGAAGAATTTCAATTTTTTTTCGGAATATTCAATATTCTGTGATCTCCTGCCCGAAATCGGATTGAAATCCTGTACTTTATCGAAAAATGACAGTTCGAAGGCTTATATATCATTTCATGGGGCTTATATGATTAGAAGATCACAGAATATTAAATATTTGAAAAAAAAATTGAAATTTTTTTTCGAAATGTTCTGATGGCACGATCATCACGAAATGTTGCAGAATGTGTCAACCAGCATTTTCAAACTAGATGCCCAGTTTCATCATGATTGAATTAGTCATTTTTGAGTAATTTCATGAAAAACAACGATAACCAGGGAAAAAACACGAAATGTGACATATTTTTCGAAATATTTCCAAAACTCATTTACGGATCGGATTGAAATATGAAGTTCGAGACCTGAGCGGAATTTTTTTTCGACTAAAATGAACAGTTTTCGTAAAAATATATTTCCGAAAAAACTTTTGAAGAAAAATTTTTTTAAGATACACTACGATCTCGACGAAATTCTCCGAAAAGTTGCACGCTGTTATAGTCCAATTAACTGCCAAGTTTCAATCTAATCGTTTCAGTATTTTCCGGGTTATCACGGAATAACCAAAAAATTTCAAAGGGCTGTAACTCCAAAACCTCTCGGCTGATTTCGCCCATTAACGAATTCGAACGTCGTATTTTGAAATGCAACCTACTCCGAAAGTGTCAGGTCGATACGATTCTCCGTACACCCGTAACCGTGCATACCCTGACCGGACAGAATCCATTTCGACACCGGATTCGTCAGGAGATCAACCTAGCCGTTGTAGACCATTTTCGGCTCAAAATTCGAAAGTTACAGACATTTGGACAAAACGATAGTATGCCGTTTCTCAGAACATGTTCGCAAAGTAATACTTTCTGGATTTTACGCTTCGAATATATTTTTCTTCAAATTCACAAAATATAGGGTCTTTCAATAAGGACGGGTCGATTTTGACATGAAATAAATCAAATGTCTGTAATTTTGGATGATTGAGCCGAAAATGGTCTCAATCGACTAGGTTGGACTCACTGATGACGAATCCGGTGTCAAAATCGATTCTGTCCGGACGGCCGGCCGGCCGGCCGGTTGGCCGGCCGTAGACACGATAACTGTCGAACGAAGTGAGCTAGCAACTTGAAACTTTCAGGGTAGGTCGCGCATTGGAATGCCGCGGTAAAGTTCGTTAATGGGCCAAATCGATCAAATAGTTTCGGAGTTATAGGCATTTGAAGTTTTGAAGTTATTTATTTTTTATTTCAGAAACTACCTGAGCGATTGGATTCAAACTTGGCGGTTAGGTGATTGCCATGGTGATTTGGCATTACTAACTGAATAAAAAAATATAGGTTAGAAAGACGACGTTAAAACAACATGGCCGCCACAGGCTGCCAACATCGACCCGTCCCTATTGAAAGACCCTTTATAAGAGGTAACCCTTTCATTGCGCCACAGTCAAATCCAATATGCAAGACGACATACCAACCACCCCAACACCCCCACGTCTCAATTTCTTATATGATTAGACGGGGAGTTATGACACCCGAAGGATCTCCCTAAACCTGTAGTAATGCGCTAAGAACTCCCTGTTTACATGGCCAATATAGCGCGACAGGACCTCGGCTGCATGGCGTACATACATAGATGCCATAATTCCGATACGATGCGTATGTACGAGTTGTCATGGCTACCGGGAATACAACTGCAACTGATAATTTCCAATTAGGCAGCGATGACGGTCAAATCGTGGATGATTGAAATTTAAACCGGAGAAACGTTATCTGCAACGTTGTGCAGGATCAGAGACCGATAATCCTAACTGCGGATTTTGCTGGAGCAAACCAAATTCCATTTTTGATCGCATGTTCTAGATGGGGGAACAGCATGCTATCGTTTTGTCCAAATGTCTGTAATTTTTTATGATTCAGCCGAAAATGGTCTTAAACGACTAGGTTGGACTCACTGATGACGAATCCGGTGTCAAAATCGATTCTGTCCGGACGGCCGTGAACACCATAACTGTCGAACGGAGTGAGCTAACAACTTGAAACTTTCAGGGTAGGTCGCCCATTGGAATGCCGCGGATAAGTTCGTTAAATGGCCAAATTGGTCTGATAGTTTCGGAGTTATAGCGACTTGAAATTTTGAAGTTATTTATTTTTTATTTCAGGAACTACTTGAGTGATTGGATTTAAACTTGACAATTAGGTGGAGTAAAACGACGCGCAACTTTGAGCCGAATTTTGTCAGGATCATATCGTCAGTATATTTAAAAAAAAAAATTTTTTCAAAATTTTTTTCCAAAAAATTTTTTTTTCTGAAACCGTTTATTATATCCAGCAAAAATTCCACTCGCACTTCGAGCTTCATATTTCACAGCAGTGTACCAAATTTCAGTTCGATACGATTATTAGTTTTGGAGATATCGGAAAAAAATATGTCAAATTTCGAGGTTTTTTCCTCGATAACGTTGTTTTTTTTGGTATAACTCGAGAATACTGATTCAATCCTGATAAAACTTTGCAGCTAGTTTGAAGATGCTGAAAGACAACTTTATGCGAAATTTAGTGATGATCGTGTCATTAGAACAATTGGAAAAAAAAATATTCTGTGATTCCGCCCAATGATTCCGTAGATATACCCATTCAAAATTTTATTTTTCCAATATTTCCAAAAATACAGATATGATCGAATTGAAATCTAGTAATTCATCGAAAAAAATCTAAAACAGCACTGCCGAGAAGGCAGCAAGTTCAAATTCGTTGCCGAAGCGTTTGTCTACATTGAACATGCGCGCAAAAGCTGCTGCCTTCACGGCAGTGCTTTATTCCTAGATTTTATTCCTGGATAGCGTTGTATTTATAAAATAATAACTCAGAAAATACTAATTCAATCTTGATGAAACTGGACAGCTAGTTTGAAAATGTTGACTGACAACATTCTACAATATTTATTAATGATCGTGTCATTAGAAACTTATATATTCAATATTCTGTGATCTTCTGATCATATTATCCACATGAAATTCTAAATAAACCTTCGAACTAGCATTTTTCGATAAAGTTTTGGATTTCAATTCGATCTAATCTTCATTGTTGGGAATACTGAAAAAACAAAATTTTAAATTGATATATCTACGTAATTATTACTCTAGAAACATCGTAAACACAATAACATCCGGAAGAAACGACTTGGAAACTCGATAGTTGTAGAGTAGGTTTGGCGCTTAATTACGAAGACCGAATTCGTTAATTGGTAAAATCCAATGATTCTTCAGATATACCCATTCAAAATTTTATTTTTTCAATATTTCCAAGAAAACAGATTAGATCCAATTGAAATACATTACTCCATCGAAAAAAACCTAGAAAAGCACTGACGTGAAGGCAAAAGATTTTGCGGGGATGTTCAAAGTATATTGGCAAAATCGCAAAAAGTTAATAATTTTTTTTTCTTCGACGCCCTGTATCAAACGGAGGGTGAAAATTTGTTAGAGAGCAAACCCCAATTGTTTTTCAGTTTTCTACCTATACAAGAGACCGGGTCACCTTCGTTTGGAACACCCTGTATAGAATCTTTCCAAATGAATATGAAATCGCAATTTACTGAATCGAATTGTTCTTATTTAGGGCACCAAAATGCACAGGATGTTCACAACAGGATGCTGCTAAATAAGACTGATTCTTCAGGTGATTCAAAGATGAAATCTTGAAATCAATATTTGAAAACATTGTTCCGAATTTCAGTTTGGTCCGAATATCAATTTTGGAGATATTGGAAGAAATATGTCAAATTTCCTGATGTTCTCCTTGGTATCTTTGTTATTACCTGAATAATTCGAAAAATATTGGTTTCATTATGAAGCTCGATAACAAGATTTAAAATGCTGATGAACAACATTCTGCAATACTTCGTGACGATCATGTCATTAACAAATATAAAATTATATGTTCTAATCATATAATCCTCATCAAATTCTGCATCTTTAAGCTACCCTTTTGAATCGAGTACTGGATTTCAATTCGATCTGAACTTTTTATTTGGGGAATATTCGAATAGTCAAATTTACCCATTCAAGACTTCTAAACTTCTAAACAATTTAGTTCATCCGGTCGGTAGTTTTCTACAGCAAGAAATGTGAAATTACGATTGTGTCGACGGTACTTCACGAAGTGAAATTTTACACAGTGTTATGAGAAATTGATGCTTCGTTCATTCATAATCCTTATTTAACACTTTTTGCAGTAGCACAAATCAAACAGTAAACTTAAACTTATGCTACAACTATAGGGTTCAGTTATTTGTATCGTGGACTTCTAATGCTATTATTTTGGAACTTGGAACCATGGGGGTAGGAAAAAAGGTAATAGAACTCTGTAAGTTAGATAAATTTCCCTACCATTGCTTACTGTGAGCGACTAATGTACTAATAACTACGCCATGTTGCCAAAAGCTCAGAACTGTACCAAACGCTGACGACTTGGGATAGGTCGAATTAATAAATATATTGGTTACCACGAATTTGTATATTTGTAACACCCAACTCATAAATAAATTGTGTTTCGTAAAACATAAATATATCGGCATACAAAATGAATATATTGCTGCAACTAATAAATATATTATATTGGCTCGAAAATACATATATTTGAAACCACACTATTGTCCCAAACGGTGCCTCATACTTTTTTTTCAAAATATGGAACACATACAGCTGAATGCTTAGAATAGAATTCGAGAAAAAATCCTCTAGCAAATGTCACATTATCTGTTGGGACTGTTATTATCTCAAAATTCGAAAACCACAGATATTTAGGCAAAACTGTCTCCAAATATCCTTAATTCTATGTTTAAAATGATAACATCCTTGCTCCCTAAAACAAACATGCAAAACCATCAGAGAGTAGGCTATTATTATAAACCCATTCATTAATCTAATTCAACTACAAAGTCCGTAGTAACCCTTGGCCCTCAATTACTCTCAAAGAACCAATCCGTTTCGGAATTCATCACTTGGCATATTCATTTATTTCCCCAGATTGCCTCGCTGTCCGGCGTTATGCGCGATGTTATTGGCCATCACCGCCTGCTGGACCCGATACAATCCTTTTAGTCAAATTGAATCATAGCAAATACAAGGGAAGGAGACCTTCGCCTTGGGCTGAATAAGGGTAGTTTTCAGCTGAAAATAGATGAATGCATTAGACGAGGAAAAGAGGGCTTGACGCTTTAATTTTATCGTTGATAGGGTTATGTTAGGATATTGATGCTGGGCTATAAAGGGTGTCACATTAAATGGAGGTCTTCTATGATGGAAAATTCAAGAATTTGGAAAATCACTCGGACCCTTCAATTTTGTTCTCGAGGGGGGACCCTTTTTGTACATAAAATTCTTCATCATATCATTTCATTTCTCTGAGAACTATTGCGCAGCTTATCAAAGGAGACTTTTTCATCAACCAGTTTGAACATGTGCGCAAAAGCTGTTTCTATCGAAAGTTATTGTGTTCATGGTCGGCTGTTGGAGACTTTAAATAAAAATGAAAACTTCGAAGGTTCATATACATTTTAATGAGGATATAATGAACAGAAGTTCACAAAATACTGAATATTTGAAAAAAAAAATAAAAATTTTCATTCACACTGGTTCTAATAACACGAACTTCTGCACAAAGTTGTCCATCAGCAATTTCAAACCAGCAGCCAAGTTTTCATCATTTCCGAAAATTATTAACGTATCGAACAGAAATTTAGTGCTGTAAAATATGAAACTCGAAGTATAAACAAAATTTCTTTCAAATGATAGGTATCAATAGTTACTGAAAAAAAATTTTTCGAAATCAATTTCAAAAAGTTTTTTTCGTAATTTATTGATAGTACGATCTAAACAAAATTCTGCAAAAAGTCGTAAGTCCTTATGCTCAAACAAGTTACCAAGTTTAAACTCAATCGTCTCAGTATTTCTCGAAATATCAGGGGAACAACCTCAACATCTCAAATAGCTATAACTCCGAAACCATTTGGCCGATTTCACCCATTAACGAACTTAAACTTCGCATTTTGAAATGCAACCAATCTTAAATTTTCAAGTCGATGGAACCCTTTGTACGCCCGTAATCGAGCACACGAACGGCCGGCCAGACATCGATTTTGAGACCGGATTCGCCATCAGTGAGTACAACCTAGCGATTGAGACCATTACAGACATTTGGACAAAACGATATCACGCTCTTCCCTTGAAACATGCGCGCAAAAGGACAGCCTGAAGGTTCATATAGAATTTCATGAGCATAATATTGTAGGCGGCGTAGTTTAACTGAGGTGCCAGACGATGGCGCCACTGATTCACGCACGCTAGCTACTTCATTCCAACACAGAATAAGCGCGTCGGTGATAATAATAGTAATAATATAATAATAATATGTTTATTCAATCAAAAATAAGCATGGTGAGTTACAGAGGTTTCCAATTCTAGAATTGACTACCTGTGCGTAACTATAAATTAACATTTTGAATTTCTTTAACCTGTGGGTGCTTACAACTAAACCCGTTTGCTAATAAAACAATATAACAACCATACAATATAAGATACAAAACAAATACATTCCAAGCTATAAATACATATGTCAAATCGGGTAGAGTATTCAAAAATCGGGTAGAGTATACACAAATCGGGTAGAGTATTCACAAATGGGGGTAGTTCCAAGCTATAAATAAATATGTCAAGTTGGGTAGAGTATTCAAAAATCGGGTAGAGTATTCACAAATCGGGTAGAGAATTCACAAATGGGGGTGTAAGTTATATCATTTACACCTCTTCTTTAGTTTTGATTTATTAATGTTTTTGCATATTTGCGGCCACTTTGTATAATCCAGAATTTAATTTTTTTTTGAACTGCTCATAATTTTTAATTTTTGTTAGATCTTTAGGAATTTTCTCGTATATGCGCGGTGCCAGATAGTAAAAGTATCTTTGTCCTATTCTCTTTTTGCGCGCATGTTCTAGGGGAACAGCGTGCTATCGTTTTGTCCAAATGTCTATAATTTTGGATGATTGAGCCGAAAATGGTCTCAATCGACTAGGTTGGACTCACTGATGACGAATCCGGTGTCAAAATCGATTCTGTCCGGCCGGCCGACCGGCCGGCTGGCCGTAGACACGCTAACTGTCGACAGAAGCAAGCTAGCAACTTGAAACTTTCAGGATAGGTTGCGCATCAGAATGCCGCGGTTAAGTTCGTTACTGGGCCGAATCGGTCGAATAGTTTCGGAGTTATAGGCAGTTGAAGTTTTGAAGTTATTTATTTTTTATTTCAGAAACTACTTGAGAGATTGGATTCAAACTTGGCAGTTGGCTGGAGTATAACAACACGCAACTTCAAGCCAAATTTCGTCAGGATCAGATCGTCATTTAATTGAAAAAAAATTTTTTTTCGAAATTTTTTTCCAAAAAATTTTTTTTTCGGAAACCATTTATCATATCCGGAAAACAAGCTAACTAACACTTTGAACTTCATATTTCACAGCAGTGTACCAAATTTCGGTTCGATACGATCACAAGTTTCGGAGATATCGGGAAAAAATGTGTCAAATTTCGAGGTTTTCTTCTCGTTATCGTTTATTTTTTCGGTATAAATCGAGAAATGCTGATTCAGTCCTGATGAAACTTCACAGCTAGTTTTGAGATGCTGAAAGACAACTTCATGCGAAATTTCGTGATAATCGTGTCATTAGAACAATTTGAAAAAAAAAATTTGTATGATTTTTCTCATCATATCATCCTCATCAAATTCTGTATGAAACTTCGAACTGTTATTTTTCGATGAAGTACTGGATTTCAATTCGATCTGATCTGTATTTTTGGAAATATTGAAAAAATAAAATTTTGATTGGGTATATCTACGGAATCATTGGGTGGATTTTACCCATTCACGAATTCGGCCTTCGTAATTTAGGTCCAAACCTTCTCTACAAATATCGAGTTCCTAAGTTGTTTCTTTCGGAAGTTATTGTCATTACGCAGTCGACCGTTAGGCTGACCGTAAACACAATAACTTCCGGAATAAACGACTTAGAAACTCGATATTTGTAGAGAAGGTTTGGGGCTTAATTACGAAGGTCGAATTCGTGAATGGGTAAAATCCGCCCAATGATTCCGTAGATATACCCATTCAAAATTTTATTTTTCCAATATTTCCAAAAATACAGATTTGATCGAATTGAAATTCAGTTCATTTTGCGTGCATGTTCAAATTCGTTGCTGAAGCGGTCATCTACATTGAACATGCGCGCAAAAGTTGCTGCCTTCACGGCAGTGCTTTTTGAAATTTTTTTGATCTTAATGTCTGGTAAGTGTTATCTTTATTTCTTGTAGTATATGCATGCTTTTTTTTTCGATATTATGTTTCTTTTAAAAATATTAATTATTATTTTGAGTGTGTAGAGCTGCCTCGTGTCCAGAATTTTGGATGTCTGATATAGTGGTTCACTCGGATATGTAATTTTTTTTCCATAAATTATTCTCAATATCCAGTTTTGCATGACATTCAGTTTTTTGAGATGAACGTCGTAAACTCCTCCCCATCCCATGATGCCATAATTAATTTGAGACTGAACCAGTGCATTGAACAGTATTATCAAATGTCTAGAGCTGTTCAAATATTTCTTCATAATTCTAAACTTATTCAGAAGACCTCTAAGTTTTTTAACTAAATGACCAATATGTTGGTCCCTTTCAAGTTCACATCAATCATCATCCCAAGATACTTGATGAATTTTTTCTCTGGAATCTTCTCCTCTGGACTTATTTCAAGATGTCCTATTGGTCTTAAAGAATACGACGAAAAAGGTAGGTATTTAGTTTTGTCAAGATTCAAGGTGAGTTTGTTAGCTTGAAACCAATTTCGTATATGTCTGAAGTCATTTTCTGCTTTATATTTTAGCTTATTGATGGTAGCTGGGACAAAACAACTTTTCCTAAGAGCGCGGCGTCCTTCAGATGGGGCAAACTCACGAGAACAGCCAAAATATGATTAAAAGGTTACCAAAGATTATTTTCATCAGTAAGTGAAGGTGCGTTTGGCGGGATCAATACGTAAAAAGATGGCCATTTTCTAGATTTTTGTGAATTATAATTCAATTTCATCTTCAAAATTTTTTTTTTCAGAAATTGGGGGCGAATTTCACTAACAGGCATGCAACACCTCTACCCAACATCCAGTGGCAGCGCACACCGACCTTCCTCATGCAGTATCTATCGAATTGATTTTTTGGAAGGAAAATATATTCATGCGAATAATAGGAACGATTTCGCGAGAAGGCAAAAAAGAAGAAGAAGAAGACCAGGCTGGTCCGTATGGAGATTTGGCCAGATAAGACACGGAGGGCGAATATGTGAGCCGTAGTAGACGGTATTGTCTCTCCGCATGGAATTTTAAAAGCTTTCACGAATCCTGATATACGACCTTAAGCGATTTAATGTTATGTGAAAGTGGAGTGTAAGATACCAGGAATGTATGCCGAGGACTGCATCATCCTCCTCGCTGGCTTGGCCTCTATCGATACAAATTTAAGGCATCCGTTTCGGAGCAAGAACGGTTTTGACTCTTCTATTTTGAATATTCGAATTTGTATCGGATGATACTCGAGAAATTTACTGACTTGACGTTCGGAACTCTACAGGGTGGTTCATCAGCGAATTATCGAACTAAAGGATGATTTTGGGGATAAACTTTCATGGGATAACATGAAACTCTTTTCTCTCGAGGTCTCGACATGCAGGAAGTTTGAATTCGAAGGGAAAGTCTTTTTCACTATCTCCTTGTTGTACCTCTGTTTTTATTCACCCATTCTAAGGAACAGGAGCAATATCTGTTTGCCCCTATAACTGAGAAATTTTCAAATTCAAACCCAAAAATGGACTGGGTTGGATACACTGACTGAATTTTCAACGAAAAAATTTATTCCACATATTGACTGTTTAAACGGTCGAAACTACACGTCTTCTGTGACCGGATTATATCAACTCTCTAAATTTTTCTCTCTCTCTCTCCCCCTTCTCGTGTACCTTCCACTCCACCAAGGCAATGAACAGCTTCAATCCTAGAATCGTGTTGTGACGTTTAAGGTAGTTAACGATCAACCGCGTCTAAAGGGGAAGAATGGGAAAAGGAATACACTACCCAAAACTTCAAAGCAAATACCGTTAAATGGTATACAGATGGTTCTAAAACCACGATGGGGGCCGGCGCTGAAGTATACGGGCCTAGAACCAAGTGTACACTATCGCTAGGCTCCTACTCGAGTGTTTTTCAGGCAGAAATACTTGCAATCGAAAGATGCAGAGACATAAACCTGGAAAGAAACTATCAAGGGTGTGACATAGTGATCCATTCTGATAGTCAGGCTGCTATTAAAACACTGAATTCCTATGTCTTCGACTCAGAGCTGATATGATAGTGCCGAAGGAAACTCAAATGAGTAGGCAAGAACAACAAGGTCTCCTTAGTCTGGGTTCCTGGGCACTCAGGAATCAAAGGAAACGAAGAGGCTAACGCTCTAGCCAGAAAAGGAGCCGAAACGCTACCTACTGGCCCAGAATATTTCTGTGGTATAGGCAAATGTACCTATAAGAAGAAGTTTTTGGAGAAGGAAGAAAATGAGACAGGGGCACTCTGGAGGAATCCTCCAGGAATGGAATGCTCTAAGAAGTTCCTCCGGAACTTTGAAATTGCTAGATCAAAACATCATTTGGATCTCAGTAAGAACAAGTTACGCCTCCTCACTGGTTTCCTCACAGGACACTGTCGCCTGAGTAAGCACATGATGAGAATAGGCTTATCAGAAACTGACGAGTGCAGATTCTGTGGGGAAGAGGAGGAAACCACTGTTCACCTGATCACAGAATGCCTAGCCATTGTGAGCCTGCGCAAGAACAAAATAATATGAGTGTTATATGAAAATCGATCTACTGAAATTTTTAACTACCACTTTGTTTATCTAATTATCAAAAGGTTTGTTCGTTTTACCTGCATTAACTACACTCACTACAATTACTCTACTGACTTCACTGTTCTATGATGCTCACAGAATGCAGATATGTGATTGATGATTTTACGCAAATCCGAGTTGACAGAATTTTATGCTTTTTTTGCTTTCGCTATCATTTCGAGGTGATGTTGATTTGTCGTAAAGTTTTCCTTAGGTCGTCTCGAAAGAAAATTCCATTTTGAGGTAAGATATGATGAAATTGAATTTCCCTCTAATATAACCACACATACAGAACAAAAAACGTTCAACCAGGAAACAGAGACAACAACAGATGTCTATGATTATGAATTATATTTACGCATAATCTTCACAGAATATAACTTCACCCTATGCACTGCACTCGTTATCTGTGACTGCACTAACTCTCAACATTTCCGCATCGAAGAGAGTGCTGGGGGCCGATTCTGGAATCTTGATCAAGAATTGAAGAGTAGGTATGACAATTGCCATATGTTTGCGTCGATTTTCTAAGTTGAATATAAACAACAAGAAGACATGACCTGCGCATGGAACCGAATGTCACTCGACAATCGAATGTTATATCTCTATACTCCGACCTCTCGTTTGTGAGTCGAAGGAAACGGTGATAAGGTTATGTTTGTATTCCGATTTGAAATTTCTCGATTCCTTGCATTCAGTTTATTTCTTGAATATTCGGTTCAAAACAAAGTCGAAATAGCGAATAGAACTCTCACAAATTTTGCAGATGCTCGAGAAAACTTACAAAATCTACATAAACATTTCACAATTGTCATACTCTTCAATTCTTGATCGATTCAAAAATCGGGCCCCAGACTCACAATGAAACACAACGAAAAGTGCCAGTGGAATTCGTGTAGTTAGTGTATTCCATGCAGATATAACGAACAAACCCATAATGTACTTTCATACCGTTGCAATAGTCTACGAAATACCATAACTTTTCAATACAATATTCATAAATGAATAGAATATTGTCGTTATATCGCTTAATCGATTCAAAGAACCGCCTTCAGTTTATTCATTCGATTCTTATCGCACAACGATTACGGTCAAATTGTGAGTACCTCAAACATTTTCAACATAAATTATGATCCGAAAGTTGAACCCAAGAAGAAGAAAAGAAGGCGAAGGCAGATCAGGCAGCTCAAGAAATGAAATATTCATCCCGCACCTTCTATAACCCCCATATTTATTTGAAATGGGAATTGGAAGGCAAGGATAAAGGCGGGATGAGACTGGGCGAAGAGCGCTTTCACATTTTTATTCGCAGAAATCAGGTAGGAGTCCGGGAGCGACTCATCACATCGCTACTTGTGACATCATTATCTTAATTTGGTACGCAAATTTATCTTCTGCATATACAGGGTGAGTCTTTGACCTTGCAGAATATTTTAACAGAAGATTCCTGAAGCCAAAAGAAACACTTTTTTCCCTCACCATTTTTTCCGATTCGGCTTGGTTCGTAAGATACAAACTGTTGAAAATCCATAAAAAAATTTAATTTTCGATTATATCTCGCGATCGATCTCATTGAATGAGATGATATTTGGAATAAAGTTTTTTATTGGAACGATGAATGTTCCTGGATTACAAAATTTCATCCACATCCTTCAGTTTCTTTAATATGACCATAACATTTCATAAAAATACCAGAAATTCAAAGAATCCAACTTTTAAAACTAATTTGAATGCTATTCAACGAATTTTTGACCATTTTGGAAAGTAAAAGTATTCATTTTTTTTTTCGTATGATGCGCCGTTTTCGAGTTATCTGAAATTCAAAAATGAAAAATATCTGTGAAATTCCGAGGTTTGGGTACTTTGGCTGAATGCAACTCTGTTCAAAAAATCCACAAAATTCAATTTTTCCGCAATGCCAAGTCTAAAAGTTGAGAATGGAATCCTAGCATTTTTTATTTAGAATGATTTGTAAGCGGAGTAGCCGACTTTGGCCAATTCACAATGGACAATTCCAGTGATGTATTCATCAGGTTTTCCATACTACGATTATTATCACCAAGACGAAATAAGAAGTTTCTCCAAAATAGGCTTCCATCCCAAAACTATATCAGTGTTATACAGTGGTGATTCGGTCCTGAATCCATTCATGAAGCTTCCTTTTCAATTTCGAGCTAAGTTGTGTAGTATAATTGATTAACTTCTCACTTTTCCATGATAATGGGGATTCTTACTGGTTTGAATGCAATCTTTCTGCTGACCCAAATTTCTTGAAATTATGTACAGAACTTTGATAGTATTTATTTTGAGGTATTCTTCAAATGCGCAATGTGCTTTCATAACATAACAACCCATGGTGGAAGAAAACCACCACGACATAACCTTAAAACCACGGAGCCACAGATTTATAGTTCAGTTCAGAATCATAGACTACACAAGTGTATACATAGAATTAGCATATTATGTGTTGTTTGATTTCGAAGAATTCTTTCTTTCTGTTCGTCAATTTGGCAACGTTTGTACGTTCATAGATAAATTAGATACATCTGTTTTATTTATTCATGAAAATGAAAGTTTGAATGGGTTATGTCTGAATCTGATAATTCTTGAAGAAAATGAAGTAAACAAAGAAAATTAATAATTACAAATTGAAGATGAATCTCGAAGCTAATATGAGTGATAGCTAGATGAATTTCTCATTATCGAAATTGAAACCAAGAGAAGAATATTCAACTTTTATCGCCCACGAAATTTGGAATACCTAACTTGTTTATTGTACTATAAATACAACTTTTCTCACCAACTGGAATGTAAAAAGTAAGTTAACGCTTGTTTTCATAACAGAGTTGCTTATTTCGAAGATTTGAATGGTATATATTAGGCTTGGAAAAACTTCAGTGTTCAGGTTTTCATGGGCGGCTAGCCTATTATGAAAATTTATAATGCCTATATCTTTTTATCTAGGCCGAATCAGAAAAAATGGTAGAGGACAAATGTGTTTCTTTAAGCTTCAAGAATCTTCTGTTAAAATATTCTGCAAGGTCAAAGACTCACCCTGTACTGATAGGGCGATGAATCGTTTTGGACTAGATTTTGTGTAGACTTAAGAGCAAACAATACCTCGAATAAAACGGGGTGACCTTTGGAGGCCAGAGTTCGTTTTTTTCAAAAAATTTTTTGGGTGCGAATGGTTGATAAAAATTGGAAGAACGCGCAATGTTGTCACTTTTTAATATTCAAGAATTTTCGGGAAAATAAAACTGAAATACAGTGAAAAATGAAAAATAACCAACATTGCGCATTTCCATTGAAGAATTAAGTACATCCCAGAAAAAAATTCTCGAAATGAACCCACTGAAGCCTGCAAAGCGACACCCCGTTTTTTCCTAAATTTCACGCATTTCCAATATTTCTCGCGGTTATTGGCAACGTTGAATTAGGCAGACAGCGAGAAGGTGCCTGACCGTGAGATATTAACGAGGTTCAATGAAACCCGCATGTGGCTGTGTTGCCGAGCCGTATTTCACCAACATGTGGTAGTGTTTGCTCTAAACACAAAAACAAACAATTGTGAAAACAATAACTTGCGGTACAAACAACTTGGGGATTCTATACGGGTATAAGTTTATCTCAGGAAAAAATGCAGTACGCAAATCCAAGATGATTTTTCGTTATAAATATCCTCGAACAGCACCATTATCATTTTAAATTGCGCTCTTTTTGATGTGAGGAATTGCTTTACAGCTTTACATCACAAATTTGAGATATGAAGTCATCAACTATTTATACGCGCTTGTTATGCTTATGCTCAAATGTCTGTAGTTTTCGAACTGGAATCCGAAAATATTCTTAAACGATTAGGTTGGACTTTATGGAGGGGCATTAGTGGCCAAATTTAAATCTCGAAAAAGAGCACTTAGCAACCTGAAATTCTCAGGTTATGTTTGGAGTTCAAATATCTCGGTTGGGTTCGTTAATGGGAAAAATCGGTAGTGCTGTATAGAAGTTATGCCCACTTAAAATTTTGAGGCTGTGTCGTAAATATCTCGAAGTGTGCTGATGATCAGTATGAAGCTTCGAAAAAGTTAAAGAGAGACAACGCGCCACATAATGCAACATTTCGCGAGGATTTACCAGTTAAACTTTTACCAAAAAAATTGACCTGATTTTTGTTGGAAAAATTTTCTTGGTACTATTAAATTTGGCACAGACCTTGGAGTCCATATTCAAATATAGTGTTTCAAATTTCAATTCAATCCAAAATTTATTTTCGGAGATATTGGCCAGAAATAATGTAAGGTTCGTGGTTGATTTTAAATTGCCAGTTATTTCTTCTATATCTCCAGAAACAATCGATTGAAATTTCGATACCAGTTGTTGAATTCTGACGTGCAAAATAATGCAAAATTTCGTAATGATATCAGTAAAAATGAAAGAAAAAATTTCGGAAATTTTCCAAATGATTCTTGAATCAGGGAATTTGGTATGAAACTTCAAGCTGTTATTTTTTCGTTCCAATCAAGAACGAGATTTAAATTCCAGTCAATCTGAGTTTTCGGATATATCTGCGAAATCATTGGACGGATTCCACCCGGATTCCACCCGTTCACGAATTGGGGGTTCGCAATTAAGCTCTAAACCTACTCTATGAATATCAAGTCTCTGAGTAGATTATTTTAGTAGTTATTGTGCTCGTGTTTGGCTGTCAGGCCAGCCGTGAATACAATATATTCCAAAAGAAATGATTCAGAGAATCTTTATTCATAGAAAACATGAAGGGCTCAGTTACGAACGCCGAATTCGTGAATGGGTAAAATCTGCCCAATTATTCGTAGGTATGCCACTCAAATTTTCATTTTCCCGACATTTCAAAAAATTCAGATTGGAACGTAATATTTGTCGATGTTCTTTTCACATGGTCCCTACGAAAGTTTCGTAGGGACCATGTGAAAAGAACATCGTCAAATATAATGTACAATCATTTACTATTGAAAATGATAGCTAACAAAGACCATGTATCGCCAAGTATCTAAATCGGGAACTGAAGCTGCGTTATGGAGGGATCAATTTGTGAATAAGGGTCCGTTTTGGCAACAAGCGCGAAAAATCTCTCAACCAATACCACGTGGTGAAAAATTACAGCTAAGCAACACAGCCACATTCAAGCTTCAATAAACCTCGATAATATCTCAAGGTCTGGCACCTGCACACCTTCTCCATTTTTACTCCATTTCAGTTTGATTTTCCCGAAAATTCTTGAATATAAAAAGTGGCAACATTGCGCATTTTAACAATTTTTTCAACCATTTGCACCAAAGAAATTTTCTGAAAAAAACTAGCTCTAGTCCCCAAAAGTCACCCCTTTAAATTCGACGTATTGTTTGCTCTTATGATTTCCTAGAATGTTCTCAAATTATAATGATAATTTTCAACCCTGCCGGTTCAATCCCGTACAAGATCCACTCCTAATAACCAAATCAGCGTGAAAACATCCGAAGAAACAGGAAAACTCCTTGGTCGTTTCTTCGCTGGCGTCTTCGTAGCAAAATTCCAAGTTAAATTAGTTTCCAGGAGGTGGCAAGCAAGGTGATTCAACGGGAACAAATTTAGTCGGCATCACGCAGAACCAGGGGATCTCCTCATCCAATATTCCGAGTGAGATTTCATTCGGTATTGTAACAAAACTCATCAAATTTGATGCGTGTTGACAATACGGATTATATCGAACCAGTATGCAAAGACGGTGACAATCTCATCCTAAGGATAAGGAATTTCTCGAGCTAGAACTTTGATCATCTCCGGAATTACGGCGACGATACACCTATGGATGCTGAATACCAAACAGCCGAGCTCGCTCAGTTCTACTTTCTGTTCTTCAAAGCAATATTCATGAATAATGACTGAGACCAGATACGAAGAACTTGTACAGGGTGGAGGTTTTACTTGAAAAATTGCACTTTGAGGTGCCTTTGCGGGTGGATTTTCTTTTTATCTGCTAAATCTCATATTCCTTGTAGATCCGGTGTCCTTAGTCACTTTTCCGACTTTCTTACTTGGGGATTATTCAAAATAGTTTTCCCTGTCGATGTGATTTTCCTTTTTTTCACTGCTAAGGCGTTGGGTGTTATCCATGAATTTACGATACTGTTTGAATCTTTTTAGAAGTATCACAAAACTAACACGACACAAGGACGAATATTTGTCGATTGGCGTCTGAATTTAAGATTGCAGCGCCACGGTGGCCAGTTTTAGAACCTTACCTACAGACATAGATTTTGTTTTGATAGTCGATTTAAATACTGTTTGTTAGTGTTGGGTTTGATGATTTTTGATTTCACGATTTATTCAAAGACTTTTTAGACTTTTATAGTTGATGAGAGTATTACTGTGAGTACATATTCCATTCTTATAAAGTAAGTATATATCATCCTTCAATCTAATTCAGTGTAGCAACTTTAAAATTACGGGGATATTTTTGAGGTTGGACGGTATTTTAATATTATTTATTTTCAGATCCAAATGGCAAGATTAATTTCAAATTATTTGGAGTATCTTAAAGGCTCAGAAGCTAGAAGTGTTCAGAAAGATGCATGTGATATTATATTGCATGTTATTTGCAAAACTAATAAACTTCATACCTTTTTACCTACCCAACTTGACTAATGATCAAATGTCCCTTCAGATCTACTGCTCAAAAAGTTGAAAACAAATAGTATTGTAAAACATACTTTTAGAAATAATAGACAAATACTCATAACTTTACTATTTTTAAGGGAAGGACTAAATTTACACAATAGATTGTGAATAAAATGAATACTTTCACATAAAATTAATGCTACTTGTACTGTAAGCCTTATTCATTATGAATTGACAAATAAATTCTTCAAACACTCATATGATTGGTCTCGAAAAAGCTGTAATAAATAAGCCTTGTACAACTTTGATTTAATCGGCAGAAGCACTTCGAGCGAAGAGTATTCATCGCCAGATATTTCCTTGTTGAAACTCTTTTGTTTCAATCGTTCAGTTCTATCACTGAAACATTTAGTTTGTTCCTTAATGATCAGTTCAACAGGCAGATTTCTGGATGGCATAGCATTCCTCTTCTTAAGTAACTTTCTCTGCTTGAATTAGGGGCCTGGAAAAAAATTGTCTTCATGAATGTGATCTAATATTTCATGAGCCATTCGTGCCTACCTCTATAAAAATGATCATCATCGGTAAAATGCAGGTAACAGACTCTCATAAATCTTCTTTGTTGGTTTACCAATTTTGAGTTACAATAAGTTGTCAAGGCTTTTAAAGATTCATCAACACTTTCAGGCCCGACTTGTTGAAAGATGTTTCTTTCACCAAAGCTCGAAAGTTTTCACCGGGCTGTGAAAATCTATGAGAAGAGGCATTTGAGTTTGCTGTTTCTCAGAAGAAACACTTGTTAAATCACACAAACGCCAAGAAAAATGCATAAACTTTTTAATTTTTTCGTCATTTCTTTGAACTTGTCAATGATGTCTGTACCTCGGGTTACTCGGATAGCCACCAGAAGGAGTAGCGCTTATCTTCATTCGCCAATAGATCAATAAATATTCCGCCTGTATCTGAGCTGATCATTCATATGAACCAAAGAGAGTGCGGAGTATAGACTCTTCACTGCGGAAGCGATGTCCGAAGAATTTATTCACTGAAGTTTCACGGTTTTATTGATCATTAGAATGACTGAACGATAATTCTGGTTACTTATTATCTATTGGTTGACTAGCCTTGAGGGGGAAAAATTATACAGCGCCATCTAAGTGAAGAGGTATTGATGATTAGCTTAGATGGAATATTTGTTGATTTATCAACAGATTTTCGTCCTTTTATCATGTAAGTTTGTATTACCTCTTATTATTCGTGTACCCATTTTTGCGCGCATTGTCCAATTGTCTGTAATTTTCGAATTTTGAGCCGAAAATGTTCTCAGACGACTCACTGATGACGAATTCGGTGTCAGAATCGATTCTGTCTGTCCGGCGACACGATAACTATCGAGAGAAGCAACCTAGTGACTTGAAACTTTTAGATTAGTTCACGCATTGGAATGCGCCGGTTGAGTTCGTCAATGGGACAAATCGGTCGAATGGTTTCGGAGTTATGGTCATTTGAATTTTTGAGATTAATTTCCTGATTGATATGTCAGAAACTACTTACGCGATTGAATTGAAACTTATTATTAAGTTGAATCATTATAACGCACAATTTTTCACGGAATTTTGTTGGGATCACACTGTCAGTAAATTAAAAAAAAAAATTTCCCGAAATTTTTTCCGAAAGTTTTTTTTTCGGAAACTGTTGGTTGAATCTGGAAATAACTCCAACACCTTGAGCATCATATTTTACAGCAGTGTACCACATTTCATCTCGATACGACCATAATTTCTGGAGATATTGGAAAAAATATATATAAAATTTCGTGGTTATTTTCTCGATATCGATGTTTTTCCGGGATAACTGAGAAAATACTGATTCAACCGTAATGGAACTTGGCAGCTAGTTTGGAAATGCTGATGGGCAACTTTGCGCAAAATTTCGTGATGATCGTGTCACTCAAACAATTTGAATTTTTTTTTTTAATATTTAATATTCTGTGATCTACTGACCATATTATCCTCATGATATACTGTATGAACCTTCGAACTGTCATTTTCCGATATAATACTGGATTTCAATTCGATCTCATCTGTAGTTTTGGAAATATTGGAAAAATTAAACTTTGAATGAGTTTATCCCCGGAATCATTGGGTGGATTTTACCCTTTTATGAATTCGTAATTAAGGTCCAAACCTACTCTACAAATATCCAGTTTCTAACTTTCGGAAGAAACGACTCAAAAACTCGATATTTTAAAAGTAGGTTTGGCGCTTAATCACGAAGGTCAAATTCGTGAAATCTGCCCATTGATTCCGTACATATATCCATTGAAATTTTATTTTTTCTAATATTTCCAAAAAAACAAATCGGATCGAATTGAAATCCAATAGTTTATGGAAAAACGTAGAAAAGCACTGCGTGAAGTCAGAAGCTTAATATAACAAAAGGAAACATGCGTGCAAAAGCTGCTGACTTCACGCCAGTGCTTATTACAGTTATTCCGAAAAAAACAAAGATACCGAGGAAAAAAAAACGAAATTTGAAACATTCTTTCCAATATCTCCAAAACTCATTATCGTTTAAAACTGAAATTTGGTACAAAGATGTGAAATAAATATGAATTCTTTCAAATTTACTGACAGTACGATCTGATAACCTTTCTGCAAAGAGTTTCGCGTCGTTATGCAAAGTTTCAATCCAATCAATCCTGCAGTTTCTGCAATATCAGAGAAAGATCCTCAACATTTTATATGGCTATAATTCTCCGAAACCATTTGACCGATTCGGTCCATTAACGAACCCAACCGCGGAATTCTGATGCACGACCTACGCGGAAAGTTTCATGTCGTTAGTTTGGCCAGAACGACAGAATCGTTTTCGACACCGGATTCGTCATCAGTGAGTCCAATCTAGTCGTCTGAGACCATTTTCGGGAAAAAATTCGAGAAATAAAGACATTTGGACAAAACGATAGTTTAGTGTTTATAAAATACTGTGTAGGTCATTTCTCTAACTCAACCTATAGTACCTCAAGAAATGGCTACGGACGCTCGGAGTCCGGGTGTAAAATATAATGAAAATATCGGAGAGAATATTGGAGTCATGATTAAACGATGATTTTATCTTAAAACTTCAGCATCCTGTAGCTCAAAAGTCTGAAGCATAAGCACAATGATTTACTTGAAAATCCATTTCTCTATTTCAATGAAGCGACAAGGAAATTTGACGTTTGAAATGAGTTCGTGTGATCTTTCCAACGAAGGTTGAATTATTGATCCTTCAGAAAAAGTTCCTTTATAGTTGAAATAATGCTAGAAAAAATTGAGGTATTTCGAAAATTCTCAGGACCACTCATGGTTGTTGTGTGTTCCTCAAAAGGAATACCACCTAAGATATCACAAAGATAAATGATATTTATAATAAACCAAGAATCAATGAATGAATCAAAAGAATTTTGCTATCTCAACAAATCTTTTCTCACAGATATTGATTCCATTTACAAAACGATTCCTATCAATGTTTCATTCAGTGCGTTTAGCTCACCATGTGTACAGTCATAAAATGTTTTCGTTGTGCGACTGTACTTTTGATTACATTTTCCAATTAGTGTTAACGTACGGAAGCAAACACTATATAATTTTTATAGATATGAGTCAGTCGAAAATATCGTCACTTTCCAACGATGCGGGGGACTAAGTAGGGGTTCACTAATAACATTAATCTCCAATCATAACTTCGGTTGTATACTCTCGAGTAGGGGCCGGAAACATATAGATCTTGATGTATTTTTATAGTTGATTCGTGATTCTGAAATCAGAGGCTGTACAGAGTAAAGAAAAAAATTTAGTGGACACGACGAAACTATATTATTAAAATAATACAGAGTGCCAATTTGAAAAAGTATCAACTTTAATACCAATTGATGATAAATCAGAAAAATGCACAAGGAGATAAACTCTGGTTCATATCAATTTGCATCAACCCTGCTAGCATGATCGCAGCAACCCCTGAAATCTTAAAGGGAGGAGGGGTTGGGTAACACCTTCCTTTGAAGGAAATTCGATTACCTTTTGAAGAATTCCGAAAGAACCAACTTTAGAACTCGATAGTTTTAGAGTAGCTTTGAACCATAATAACGAAGGCCAAATTCGTGAATGGGTAAAATCCACCCAACGATATACCCATCAAAATTTTATTTTCCCAATGTTCTCAAAAATACAGATTGAATCGAATTGAAATCCAGTATTTCATAGAAAAATGACAGTTCGAAACTTTATACAGAATATAATGAGGATAATATGATAAAAAGATCACAGAATATCTAATATCTGAAAAAAAATATTAATTTTTTTTTCAAATAATTCTGATGGCACGATCATCACAAAATTTCGCACGAAGTACTTCTTTGGCATCTTCAAACCAGCGAAGTTTCATCATGATTGAATCAGTATTTTCTGAATTATACCGATACGATATCGAGAGGAAAACCACGAAATTTTACATATTTTTTTCCATATCTCCAAAAGGTATCGAATTGGAATTTGGTACGCTGCTCTGAAATACAAAGCTCAAGGTATGAGCAGAATTGTTTCTGAATATAATCGATATTTTCTGAAATAAAACATTTTTTCGAAAAAAATTTTGAAAATTTTTTTTTTAACATTGAGAGACCATACGATTATAAAGAAATTCCGCTCAAAGTTGCGCGTCATTATGCTTTAACTCATTGCCAAGTTTTAATCCAATCGCTTCAGTAGTTCCTGAATTTTCTAATGGCTATAACTCCGAACCCATTAGGCCGATTTGGCCCATTAACGAACTTAACCGGGGCATTCTGATGCGAGAACTACTCTAAGTTTCAAATCGCTGACTTGCTCCGTTCGACAGTTATCGTGTCCACGACCAGCCAGCCGGACGGACAGATTCGATTTTCACAGAGGATTCATCATCTGTGAGTTCATCTTAGTAGTTTGAGACTACTTTCGACTAAAAATTCGATCATAACAGATATTTGGACAAAACGATAGCACGCCGTTCCCCTAGAACATGCGCCCAAAAAAAGTTTACCAAAATCGGCGGAAGGGTTCAAGTGAAAAAAGACTACAAACTTCGTTGAGTTTCGGTCCGTTCCGCTAATTTTCATGAAAAACCTTTAGAACATCACATTTCAAACATATAATTTCAATATTATATTTTTAAAAAAATGTTTGATCACCTAAAACTGAAAAATAAAAGAGGGGATTTGCATTTGAAGGGATTTGTCTTGAGTGCATGATATGGCAACGTCGAATTCAGCTTACTCAGAAAGAAAAGGATGTCAAATGTGGTACTTTGCTTAGGAAAACAGAGATAGCTATACTTCGATCTGGTTAGAGTAGAAGACAACGACCAGGAATAAAAAGAGAAGAGCACAGACTGGCGTACTGTCAAATTACTGACAAATCGCAAACGGAAATTGTTTGGTTATATTGACAAAAAACACGTATGTACCACAGAAAAGGAATAAATTTTTCATTATTCTATAACAGAAAGAGCTATTCTACTAAACACCGTTGTCACTTCGTGCATGCCTGGCAAATCCCAAACCCCAATTTTGAAATCTTATTTTGAATACTTTCTGAAGGTAATTTGGAGAAATGATGAAACAAATCCATAATAATTATGTTCAAATTTGCATTTGCAGTAATAACCTGAATTCAGGAAAAACCCCCATTGTGCCGGTGTATAGAATAACTGAAAAAAACTGATCCACTCGTGATAAAACTTAGTTATTAGTTGAACAAAGCTGATACACAACTTTGAGAATTCCCGGAATGTTCCCAAAGAAAACAAAAATTTTGGAAGAAGAAACTCATGGCAACTTCTCCAAAATGAACCTTTGCGTAATAATGATAGAAATATATACTCAGTGTTATTCACTGGCTTTGAGAATTCAAAAAAAGTTTCGTTCTTTTCATATCATATTTAGGTCTTTCCGATCCAAAGTTTTCAATTTATCCCACCCTGCCCCACTCACGAAAGTAATCCATCTAATAACAAAATGTCCACATTTTCTCCTGCATCCAATATCACCCAACTTTACGTCCCCTGTCATTTCTGACAGATTCTATTAATTTAAATTATTCCTCGCCAACTTTACTACCCCCGTAATGGACGCATCTCGTGACATTTCTCTTCAATATTTATATGTTCGGGGTTGTAACGTTTTATGACTTACCAATTTTATATTGAACACACGTTGCTTTTATTACTTTATAAAGATCGAGTAGCCTGTACGAGAGACGTTTATGCCTTTCGGTGTTAGACAGCCCAATTTATGGCGCCAGAATTCATACAAACAGGGCGGCTTCCTGGTTCACTGAAGGGAGGCTTTCAGTTTTCCTGGGAATTTTATTACAGACGGATGTGTGGGCTTGGCGAAAAAAAATTTCCATACGCGCAATATTTTGGTACATTCTTGCTCGCTTGGCTTACGAAAGAAGCACGTTATCGATTGGCCCAAATAAGTGTAAATACGTGTTTTCACCTGAAACTGTTCTTGAACGAAATTTGGACGAAAAATTTCAAAAAGCACTGCCGTGAAGGCAGCAACTTTTGCGCGCATGTTCAATGTAGATGACCGCTTCAGCAACGAATTTGAACGTGCACGCAAAAGCTGCTGCCTTCACAGTAGTGCTTTTTGAAATTTTTTTCTGATAAATTACTGGATTTATATTCGATCATATCTGTATTTTTGGACATATTGGAAAAATAAAATTTTGAATGGGTATATATCTACGGAATCATTGGGCGGATTTTACCCATTCACGAATTCGGACTTCGTAATTAAGCCCCAAACCTACTCTACAAATATCGAGTTTCTAAGTCGTTTCTTCCGGAAGTTATTGTGTTTACCGTCAGCCTAACGGCCGACTGCGTGAACACAATAACTTCCGAAAAAAACAACTTAGAAACTCGATATTTTTAGAGAAGGTTTGGACCTTAATTACGAAGGCCGAATTCGTGAATGGGTAAAATCCACCCAATGATTCCGTAGATATACCCATTCAAAATTTTATTTTTCCAATATTTCCAAAAATACAGATCAGATCGAATTGAAATCCAGTACTTCATCGAAAATAACAGTTCGAAGTTTCATACAGAATTTAATGAGGATGATATGATAAGAAAATCATAGAAAATTTTTTTTTCAAATTGTTCTAATGACACGATTATCACGAAATTTCGCATAAAGTTGTCTTTCAGCATCTCAAAACTAGCTGTGAAGTTTTATCAGGACTGAATGAGTGTTTCTTGAGTTATACCGAAAAAATCAACGATATCGAGAAGAAAACCTCAAAATTTGACATATTTTTTTCCGATATCTCCAAAACTTATGATCGTATCGAACTGAAATTTGGTACACTGCTTCGAAATATGAAGCTCAAAGTGTGAGTGGAATTTTTTTTTGTATATGATGAATGGTTTCCGAAGAAAAAAGTTTTTTGGAAAAAAATTTCGAAAAAAATCAAAATTTGGCTCAAAGTTGCGCGTCGTTATACTCCACCCAACTGCCAAGTTTGAATCCAATCGCTCAAGTAGTTTCCAAAATAAAAAATAAATAACTTCAAAACTTCAAGTGCCTATAACTCCGAAACGATTCAACCGATTTGGCCCATTAACGGACTCAACCGCGGCATTCTGATGCGCAACCTATCCTGAAAGGTTCAAGTTGCTAGCTCGCTTCTGTCGACAGTAAGCGTGTCTACGGCCCAACAGAATCGATGTTGACACCGGATTCGTCATCAGTGAGTCCAACTTAGTCGATTGACCATTTTCGGCCCAATCATCCGAAATTACAAACATTTAGACAGAACGATAGCACGCTGTTCCCCTAGAACATGCGCGCAAAAAGTGAATAATATAGTCGTAGCAGGCGTTCACAAGAAAATGTTGATTTGATTCGGGAAAGTGTTGCTGAAGACCCTGGAATGTCCATTAGACGACGTTCACAACAAGTTGGACTTAGTGAGTCCACAACATGGCGTATTTTACACAAGGATTCAGCTCTGAAGGCATATAAGGTTCAAATAACACAGGAACTTGAGCCATTAGATCATCTAAAACGTCCTTAATTTGTCAATTCTATCTATGAACAACCAGCTGATTTTTCTCAAAAAATCATATTTTTCGATGAGGCGCATTTTCAACTTGGTGGCTTCGTCAATAAACAAAATTGTTGTATGGGGTGAGGAAAATCCACGAATTATTCATGAGAAACCTATGCATCCTTTACGAGTCACTGTTCGGTGTGCATTATGGTCAGGTGGTGTAATTGGACTTCACTTCTATGAAAATGCTGCTGGTGAAGCTATAACTGTCAATGGTGATCGATACCGTCGGATAATAATCAATTTTTGTGCGCTGAATTAATGAATATTGATCTAGAGGATTTAAGGTTCCAACAGGATGGTTCTACACCTCACTTTGCATATGACACAATTGATTTATTGAGACAAAAATTTCATGGACGAATATTATCCAGAAACGGTGATGTCAATTGGCCACCAAGATCATGTGATTTGGCACCGATGGACTATTTTTTTTGGGGTTATATGAAAAGCCAGGTCTATTAGAATAAACCACAATCGATTCCTGAAATAAAGGATGAAATTATTCGTGTCATTAGTGAGATGGAGCCTCAATTATGTCAAAATGTCATTGAAAATTTTAACAAAAGAGTCGACATCTATAGGGCTGCAAGAGGAGGCCATTTGATAGATATTATATTATTTTTCGTTTATAAATGACATAACTGATACTTCAATTAACAATAAAAAATTTTTGAAAATGAATGCGACTTATGTGTTTTATTTGTTCTTAAAAAAAAATCTAGAAAAGCACTGCCGTGAAGGCAGAAGGTTTTGTGCGCATGTTCAATGTGGATGACCGCTTCGGCAACGAATTTGAACTTGTGCGCGAAAGCTGCTGCCTTCACGGCAGTGCTTTTCTAGGTTTTTTCCGATAAATTACTGGATTTCAATACAATCTAATCTGTATTTTTGGAAATATTGGAAAAATAAAATTTTGGATGGGTATATCTACGAAATCATTGGGCGGATTTTACCCATCCCCGAATTCGAGCAGGCCGACCGTAAACACAATAACTTCCGAAAAAAACCACTCAGAATCTAGATATTTGTAGAGAAGGTTTCGACCTTAATTACGAAGGCCGAATTCGTGAACGGGTAAAATCTACCCAATGATTCCGCAGATATACCCATTCAAAATTTTATTTTCCCAATATTTCCAAAAATAGAGATCAGATCGAATTGAATTCCAGTACTTCATCGGAAAATAACAGTTCGAAGTATGATACAGAATTTAATGAGGATGATATGATGAGAAAATCATAGAAATTTTTTTTTTCAAATTGTTCCAATGACACGATTATCACGAAATTTTGTATGAAGTTGTCTTTCAGCATCTCAAAACTAACTGTGAAGTTTTATCAGGACTGAATCAGTATTTCTCGAATTAAACCGAAAAAATCAACGATATCGAGAAGAAAACCTCGAAATTTGACATATTTTTTTCCCGATATCTCATGAACTTATGATCGTATCGAACTGAAATTTGGTACACTGCTGTGAAATATGAAGCTCAAAGTGAGAGTGGAATTGTTTTTTTGGTATGATGAATGGTTTTCGGAAAAAAATTTTTTGGAAAAAAATTTCGAAAAAAAGTGTATTTAAAATTTACTGACTATACGATCCTGACGAAATTTGGCTCAAAGTTTTGCGTCGTTATACTCCACCTAACTGCCAAGTTTGAATCTAATCGTTCGCGTATTTTCCAAAATAAAAAATAAATAACTTCAAAACTTCAAGTGGCTATAACTCCGAAACTATTCGACCGATTTGGCCCATTAACAAACTTACCCGCGGCATTCTGATGCGCAACCTATCCTGAAAGTTTTAAATTGCTAGCTTGCTTCTGTCGACAGTTATCGTCTTTACAGCCGGACGGACGGGCGGCCGGCCGGACAGAATCGATTTCGACACCGGATTCGTCATCAGTGAGTCCAACCTAGTCGATTGAGACCATTTTCGGCTCAATCATCCAAAATTACAGACATTTGAACAAAACGATAGCACGCTGTTCCCCTAGGACATGCGCGCAAAAACAGGCAATTTGAAACACCCTTTACAATGACGAAATAAGCCATGAGTTCAGTATACTTCGAGTTATTGAGGAAATGGGAAGAAAATTTCAGATCATTGGTCATTAACCGTCGCATTCGGATTCCCAACCTACCCTTAAATTTCAAGTCGCTATCTGATTATGTTCGGAACCTCACATATTTGAAATTTACTGATTGGATTTCAGTCAAGTATGAAGATATTAACAATGATTTGATGCATCATTTTTGGCCTCTTGAATGCTACAGAAGGACGTAAAAAAATGACCCATTCATCGTCATCGATCCAAATGAATCTAACATCGTAACATCTCAGAATTAACTGAGCCTGCTTATCCGTCCTCCGTAATTCATCAAGGACGATAACAAAACATCGTAAATTTCATTTGGAAGACAGCACAAGTCGAGTCCGAGGTTCTTCATCGGGCCAAATTGCCAGGACAAAGAGAAAAATAACGAAATTGCAGCAAGCACATCCTCATCAGGACCTTATTGAATCAAAACAATTCCTATAGCTCGGTGTCTTCACCAGAACTATCCGGTAGATCGAATTATCCTGTTTGTTCAGTAGAATGTCTCCACAATATTGATACCGGCTTACTTTTTCTCCAAATCGATTGTGTGACATCTTGTCTTTATGGGGCCCATAACGTGGTTTGGGGTCTGGCAGCCAGCCGTATCCTTGCAATATTGCAGATGTTTCCCTCATCTCAAAAGACTCCTTTTATTTTTACTATCCATTTCTGCGAGTCCACCTTACGTCTTGATTAGGACGAGATTCTTGTAGTGCCCCGTTCACGGCAATTTGCCCGGTCAAATGTGTGACTTAATGTGGTTTATACGACCACATGAAAAGTGCAATTTCCTCTGGTTTGGTTGTGATTGGGTTGGATGGAAAAACTGGCGTCGTGTCGTTCAAGGACATGTCGTGATTTAGTTACGGCGTTGTTTAAGAGTTTTCCTTGTCGCGTTGAATCAATAAATATAACTGTTTGTGTTAACATGGAATTCAAGAAGTTTACTGACGTAAAATTAGGAGCTTTAACATGCTTATTCATGCTGGAAAAGTGGCTGTGAATTATTGCTGACGAAAACTTTGTGATTCCAGGAAATTATTTTAGTTCACACGCAGTTTTTACGCGCTTCTTCTAGGCAACAGCTTGTTATCATTTCGTCACGATGTCTGCAATTTTCGGGTTTTGAGCCCAAAAAAGTCTTAAACGATTGGGTTGAAATTCCTGAATAAGAATCCGTGGTCAAATTCAATTCTGTCCGTCCGTATGTGCTCTAACTTTCGAAGGAAAAGACTTAGCGACTTGTAATTATTATATAAGGTTTGGAGTCCAAATATCTCGGTTAAGTTCGTTAATGGGTGGAATCGGTTGGGTAGTTTCGGAGTTAGGCCCATTTGAAATTTCGAGGTTAATTCCTCGATATCTCATGAAGTATTGACTCGTTCAAATTGAACCTTCGGGATAGTTTTGAAATAAACCACGCTCAACTTAGAGCAGAATTCCGTGTGGATCCAGTTTATTCGAAAATTTTTAAATTTTTGATGAAAATTTTTTCTCTCTGAAAATATTGATTTGATTTCAATGAAATTTGGCACAAACCTTAGATTCAGTACTTAACAACAATGTTTCAAATTTCACTTCGATCCAATATTTACTTTCAGAGATATAAGGAAAAAAAATGTGCCAAATTTTGTTGTTATTTGGAATTTTAACGTTATTTCCGTAAAATCTTAAGAAGTACAAACTCAATCAGATGTAAACTTCGTAATCAGGTGTAGATTACCAACACGCAATCAGGTGCAAAATTTCGTATTGATCTAATAGTTATAATTCGAACAAGCACGTAAAAGCTTCTGGCCTCACGTCAATGCTTTTCAAGATTTTTAGGGGAACAGCATGTTATCGTGTCATCTAAATGTCTGTAATTTTCGAATTCTGAGCCGAAATTGGTCTCAAACGACAGGGTTGATTCACTGATAACCAATCCGATGTCGAAATCGATTCTGTTTGTCCGGCCGTGAACACCATAACTGTCGAACGCAGCAACCTAACGACTTGAAACTTTTATAGTAGGACGCACATTAGTGGGCAGCGGTTTATTTGGATAATGGGCAAAATCGACCCAATGGTTTCGGAGTTGTAGCCATTTGAAATTTTGAATTATCTCCATGATATTTCATAAACTACTGGAGCTAATGGAGTGGAACTTATGAGTTAGTTGAAGATTTTGCGAATTTCGCCCATACATTGATATTCATATTTCACAGCAGTGTACCCAATTTCAGTTTGATGTGCTAATAATTATGTTGTCAAGTTTTTAGCAGATATGGAATTTTAGATGTTAGAAGGAATAGAGATATGGTATTCGGTAAATGAATTTTGATATGTATTTTAATGATTGAATTTGTGTTTTTTGAGAGTTATTGATGAGCTATGTGAACTGTGAGATTCCCTTGATCTTGGAGAGCTGCAACTTTTTATATACTCGAGTATTCAGTAAGTCTTGGTTTGTAATTGAAGAATCCAAATGTAATTGTTTGTGTTTTTGTATTGTAGAGTCCCGAAGAAGGTTCCAACCGGCGCCGAAACGTAGACATAGAATAAATGTAGTGTTGGATTAGTTTGGCCCAAATTATTCATCCGTTCAACCCTTTAAGAAGATGATTGATATATTGGACCGGAGTTATATATATATTTCCACTAATAATTATGTATACATATATATTGTAAAAAAATTTGTCAAATTTCGTGGATTTTTTCTCGGTTTCGTTGTTTTCTTCATGAATAACCCAGAAAATGCTGATTCAATCATAATAAAACTTGGTGGTTAGTTCAATTGAATTTTTTGTTCAAATATTTGATATTCTGTTTCTTTTGATCAAATAATCCTCTCGAAATTCGGTATGAACTTTCCAGCTTTCATTTTTCAATCAAGTATGGAGTTTCAATTGGATGTGGTCTTAATTTTCGGGAATATTTATAAGTAAAATTTTTAGTGAGGTTCCCTGTGCATATACCGTAAACACAACTTCCGGAAGAAACGAGTGGAAAACTCGATATTTGTATAGTTGGTTTTGAGCTTAATTACGAAGATCGAATTCATGAATAGGTTAAATCCGTCGAAAAATTCCGTAGATGTACCCATTCAAAACTTTATTCTTCTTAAATTTTCAAAAATACTGATAAGAACTAATTGAAATTCAGTATATGATTAACAAGTGCGTAAAATGACAGCTTGATGTTTCAGTAAAATTCTTTGAGGATAATATGTCAAGAAGATCACCAAATCTTTCTATCAGGAAGTAAAGGTGCGTTTGACGCGGAAGATATTGAAAAGTTACAGGAGCGTTGGAGTACAGGTATCACTTCTGAAAGTGGCTATATTGACGAATGAAGCCAACAAACCTCGTGATCTTCTGAATTATGTCTTGTATACAAATTCTTCAAACTTTCAGAATATTAGTTTTTATTGAAATTTTAAAATTTTCCAAATATTCATTTTTGACACTGTCAATACAGTTGAAATATTATGATTCTGAACTGAAATATTTACGTATTTCATGAATTAATTTTATTTTCTGAAGGGAAAAAACGAACTGATATCCCCAATTTTCAACAACTAGATCATTAATGTGAGGAGCGTGAAGCAATGTTAGTCTGCAACAGTTTTCGAATATTTTTCGTTGTTCTGTTAATATACGTCTTAAGGGAGAACAGTAAAGCTGGCTGGTAAATTAAGGCTTCGTGAATTTCAGCAATATTCAAGTTTCAAGAAACTCGTTAACATCTCAAGGTCAAGCACCCGCCCAAGGTCTGCATGCCACTAACAGGGAAAATAACATCAGGATGCGTGAAATCTCGACGTCAATAGGAGAAAACGGGGTGTCGTCCTACACGCTCCAGTTATTAATTTTCGACATTTGCCCGAAAATTTATGGGTATAAGAAAGTGACAATTTGACCGCCTTAGCAACGAATTTGAACATGTTAGCAAAAGCTGCCGACTTCACGCCAGTGCTCCTCTAGAATGATTTCAGTAATTTAATGAACCAAGCCAAATATGATCCATTTCTGTAGAACAATGACTGAAATTATTTTTTTTATTCAGCAAAAAATAAAAGGACTCTTTATTACTTTTTTAAGGTTCCGTCATCAGTATATTTGTACTACCTTATCGAAGGATATCTTCAGGTTGATCGATAAGTTTGGATGGATCGCATCCCCAAAAAAAAAATTCGAACAATATACTTATGAGAGCAAGCAAGTATTCTCGGATATTTTACAATATTATTCTCGAATCAATGAAAGCAGTCCCTATTTCACGCAATCAAGATAACCGCATGAATAAAAGATGCTTTGTTTGCTAATTTCCGATTCATTCCGGGCAAATGTAACTTTGAACAGGTGTAACTGGGAAAATTTAAAATTTATAGATCGACTGCTGCTTGATACCCCGATGTTGATTTCGATGAGGCCCATATATCATTCGGCATATGCAAATGTTCCGGCTACATTCATCATTCAGGCAATTGAGTGGGCCAGACTCCGGTCCCGGAATCCTCCACTAAAGATTAACCGGGCTGAGCGATATTTTATTGTGTCATCGCTCATTTTGATTGACTTTATTTCGATCATCCTGGAACAAGTCTTTTCCACGAAGTAATATTGCAGCTCGCACACTAGATAACTCGTGATTCTTGATATACAGTGCGCGTCAAAATTGTGGAACAAATTCATTTTCTCTGAAGAAAAATATTTCGCAACAAAATCCTGAAACAGGTCAATTTTTGTTTCACTTCTACCAAATTTTTATGCATTTTTGAAGGATTTTTGTTGCACCCTGTGCCATCCCCATCAACCCTCTGAATTTTTTGAATTGGAAAAGTGGGTCATGTGGTGATTTTTTGGCAAGGTCTTTGTATCTTCTTTACAGGCGTGCAGAAATTTTCTAAGAAAAAAATTTTTTTTTAAAGAATTAGTTACTTCCAGGATATTTTCAGTATGTGCACTTTGTCATGGCTCATTAACTTTGAGACGAGGGTATCTGATGAAATTTGTCACCGAATGAAAGTCGACCATTACAGTTTTGTTCATGCACAACTTTCAACCCTTCTCAACTCCCTCCATTTTTTCTCCATTAGAGGGTTCGTAGGAGTTGAAAGGTGTGCATGAGCAAAACTGTAATGGTCGACTTTCATTCGGTGACAAATTTCATCAGGTACCATCGTCTCGAAGTAAATGAGCCATGACTAAGTACACATACTGAGAACCTCTCTGAACTAACTAATTTTTCAAAAAAAATGTTTTTTCTTGAAAATTTATGCACGCCTGTAAAGAAGACCTTGCCAAAAAAAGTACCACATGACCTACTTTCCCTATTCAAAAAATGTATAGGGTTGATAGGGATAGCACAGGGTGCAACAAAAATCCTTTAAAATTGCATAAAAATTTGGTTAAACTGAAACAAAATTGACCTGTTTCAGGATTTTGTTGCCAAATATTTTTCTTCTGAGAAAATTAATTTGTTCCATAATTTTGACGCCCACCGTATACAGCTCAGACAATGCACCTCTAGTCCCCCTTCAAACATGAAGAAAATAGGAGTTGATCCTAACATAATACAGATCCTTCTGTTACACCATTACTCATCCTATTATTACCATTTTACGATTCAATTTTTTTTGCGCATGTTCGTCAGAATAGCGTACTATCGTTTTGTCCGAATGTTTGTAATTTTCGAATTTTTTCCCGAATGTGGTTTCAAACGACTAGGTTGGACTCACTGATGATGAATCCGATGTCGAAATCAATTCTATCCGGCTGGCCGCCTGGCCGGCCGTCCGTATGCACGATTACTGGCGTACGGAGAATTCAATCGTGTTGAAATTTTTAGGATAGGTTGTAGCTTTTGAGCGCATGTTCACTTTGTTATCCTTTGTACATGCGCGCAAAAGCTGTTGACATCACGTCAGTGCTTTTTTTGTTTTTTTTCCGATAAAGTACTAGATACTAGATTTCAATTCGATCTCATCTGTATTCTTGGAAATATTGGAAAATAAAATTTTGAATGGTTATATCTTCGGAATCATCGGGCGGCTTTTACCCACTCACAATTCGACCTTCATAATTAACCCTCTAATCTACTCTACAATTATCGAGTTCCTGAGTCTATTCTTCGTTAAGTTATTGTGTTTATGATTCTGTTAGTATAGCTTATCAAATTTTTTTTTTCCAATTTCTAAAAATGCAGATTGCATCGAATTGAAATCCAGTACTTCATCGAAAAATGACAGTTTGAAGGTTCATACAGAATTTCATGAGAATATTATGATCTGAAGATCACAGAATATTGAATATTTGAAAAACAAAATTCAGAATTTGTTTTTTTGAATCGTTCTTAAGACACGATAATCACGTAATTCCACAGAAAGTTTTCCATTAGTATTTTACAACTAGCTGAAAAGTTTCATCATGATTGGATTAGTATTTTTTGAGGTAGTCCGAAAAAAATAACGATATCGAGAAAAAACCAGGACATTTCACATGTTCCCAATATCTCCAAAGATAATAACCGTATCGAATTTGAATTTGATACACTGCTTCGAAATAAAGAGCTCAACGTGTGAGTTATCGAAGTAACTGCTAATGCATTACACATTTGAAGATCTACTTCGAAGTATTAACTATATCACTAAGCATCTACTTGGCTCTGGAAGTAGTTGCCCAACTTTGAAGTATTTACTACACTGCTTCTAGTATTTTCTTTGCGTACGTGGTATATTCTTCAACATGTGTAGCCCACTCCGCCAGCGCGGGAGCAGATTATGAAAAGATTATGAGATTTTCTGTTCCATGGTCATTGTTGCACGGAGTAAGCCTGGAAACTGATCGTGCTTTGTCAGTTGAATTGAATATAATCCCTGGCTTTGTGAAAATATCCTCAGTCGTAGAAATGCCCCAAAAAGAACAGTACGAAAAAGAAAACAAGATCACAAGATATTTCTGGGAAAAAATTAACAGAAACTCAGATACAAAACGACAATCAAAACAAATCAATAACATTCAGAGCGAAATGAAGAACATTACGGGTGTAAAAAAAACACGAAATAAGAGAATGAAGTGATAAGAAAAGGATAAACGGAATTGAAACATAATCGACACAAGTTATACTTCATCTACAGTTACTGGTTACATCATTGGTGTGTCGTCTTACCCTGTATAATTTTCTTTTCCGTATTTCCTCCGTTTTTCAACAGAACCAGACCAATTTTGCTAACGTCTAGTACATACTACAAATTTCTTCTTGAATCGAAGTATCTACTGTAAGAAGGGAGTGCATACTTCAAAGTGTAGTGAATACTTTTGTGGATCTGAAGAAGGCATTCGATACGGTGAGCCATAAACTACTACTGGGAAAATTAGAACGATTGGGTATAAGGGGTGTGGCTCTGAGGCTGTTTGAGAATTTCCTGATTGGTCGTAGACAAATGGTGAAATTGGATGGTAGAATTAGTTTGCCCAGGGAAGTACATAGTGGTGTTCCACAAGGTACCGTACTCGGACCGATATTGTTCATAATATACTTGAATGGTTTGCTCATCTTGGACTCCTCAGGTACGGTGGTTTCATTTGCAGACGATACAGTCTTTGTGTATTGTGCAGATTCCTGGACAGAAGTCAAAAATAAGGCTGAAAACGACCTGAAAGCAATAAGCAATTGGCTTCGGTGTAACCTGCTGACAGTAAACGTATCTAAAACGAGGGTATTACCGCTTACTTCACTCCAGGCATCTCTGCCTGACTATTGTCATATTTCTTTCGGTGGGGAACCGGCTGAGGTGGTAAATAGTGTTCGTTACTTGAGGATATACATTGACGCTCATTTAAGATAGGACGTACAGGTTTCACACCTGAAAAAAAAATCCGTTCGCTGCTGTACAAATTCTATCAAATACGATATGTCTTACCTTTTCCGCAGCTGAAGGTTGTCTATTATGCCTTGGCTGAATCACTGTTGGGCTACGGAATCATTGGGTGGGGAGGAGTAAGGAAGACAATACTTGAACCTTTGATGGTAGTCCAGAGGAGACTTTTAAAAATTATGTCATTCAAATCACCTCTTTATGACTCCGATCAGCTATTCATGGATCTAAGTATTCTGGATATAAGGCAGCTGTTTGTCGGGACAATGCTTATATTTGTCAATGAGGGTAAAACTTATCACAGCAGGTTATGTCACCCATATAACACACGTGGACTACTGAGGGATAACCTTTGCTTACCAAGGGCAAAAAAGTCAATTGGTCAACGATCCTTCACGTATATTGCTCCTAGAGCTTTTAATATGATCCCTGAGAGTATGAGAAATATAAGGTCGAAGTATAAGTTTAAAAAAGAACTGAAAGCGTGGATTCTCCGAGAGGGTAGAGGCTTCTGTCATTCGATAGTTGACCCACTCTAGTTTATGCTGGTCGATGTAAGATTTGTTATTTCTGCAAAAAAAAGGGCGTTGCTCACTGTTTGACCTGCTCACTTAAGTTGTCTTGCATGTGGCGGACAAAATTTCTGATTATGCTTTTTTCTTGTTTTTTTAGTATGTTAGACTTTTTTTTGGTATACCTATTGTAGAATTTAATATTTTTATTGTTTGGGAATATGATATAGCTGTGTGGTATTTTATATAGTTGAATCATGTAAGTCCATAGACAGCACCGGAAACGGTGCTACATGGATTATATACTGTTTATTTACATGAATGCTGCACATTATGTTTTCTGTATTTTTTGGAGTAAATAAACTATATTATTATATTATTATTATTATTCCCACGAGAGTACTATTTGGTATTGGCGACTGAATTTAAGATTGCAGCGCCACGGTGACCAGTTTTAGAACCTTACATACAGACATAGATTTTGTTTTGATAGTCGATTTTGTACTGTTTGTTAGTGTTTGTTTTGATAATTTTTGATTTCACGATTCATTCAAAGACTTTTTAAACTTTTATAGTTGACGAGATTATTACTGGGAGTACATATTCCATTCTTATAAAGTAGGTATGTATCATTCTCCAATCTTATTGAGTGTAGCAACTCTAAAATTACGGGGATATTTTTGAGGTTGGACGGTATTTTAATATTATTTATTTGCAGATCCAAATGGCAAGATTGACTTTGGTGGATTTCTTAGGCTGTCTTGAAAGTTGAAAAACAGATAGTATTGTAAAAGATACTTTTTGGAATAATAAACAAATACTCATAACTTTACTATTTTTATAGCGAAGGACTAAATACTCAATATATTGTGAATAAAATGGATACATTCACATAAAACTAATGCTAATTGTATCGTAAGTCTTATTCATTATGGATTGACAAATAAATTTTCCAACACTCATATGATTTGTCTCGAAAAAGCTGTAATAAATAAGCCCTGTACAACTCTGCTTTCATCGGCAGAAGCACTTTGAACGAACAGTTTTCATCACCAGATATTTCCTTGTTGGGACTCTTTTTTTCAATAGTCAGTTCTATCACTAGAACATTTACGTTGTTCCTTAATGATCAGTTCAACAGGCAGATTTCTGGAAGTCATAGCATTCCTCTTAAGAAAATTTCTCTGTTTGGATTATGGGTCTGGAAAAAAATTGTCTTCATGAATGTGATCTAATATTTCATGAGCAGTTCGTGCTTACCTCTATAAAAATGATCATCATCGGTAAAATGCAGGTAACAGACTCTCATAAATCTTGTTTGTTGGTTTTTATCGATTTTTCAACACTTTCAGGCCCGAATTGATAAAGGAAGTTTCTTTCACCCTAACTCGAAATTTTTTCCCGGTCTGTGGAAATCTAAGGAAAGAGACATTTGAGTTTGCTTTTCCCCAGTAGAAGCACTTGTGAAATCACACAAACACCAAGAAAAATGCATAAACTTTCTCATTTTCTTAACTTCTCTTTTAACTTGTCAATGATAATCAGGTCGATTCTGTTTGCAAATAGCAATATTGATATGAAAAAGATATGGCTATGATAACAAGATTTAAATTATTGGTATTCTGATCAACCATTTTGAGCAATATGATCTGTCACTTTAACAAGAATCTTGCTATCAACATTGCTATCTTAGCAACCTCAAAATAGTACTTGCTATGCTTCATAACAAGAAGGTTTAGAAAAGGAATCTCTCAGAGATCCATTTGTTTCAGTATTATTTCTTCCAAGAATTCGAAAATATTGAAGATAGGGAAGAATGTGCTAATAGAAATGTGTTGAAGGTTCTCTGGAATATTTAATTTTAAGGATTCTTAGAATAAAACACTGGCATAGTAAGCAACAGCTGACCTGATTATTCTAATGATCTCAACAACAGCCATCCTTTGAATTCCAAACGGAAAAGTTCATCGAATTTCGAATTATTATCGCCTGCATAAAATTGCATTTGAGTTCTGGAAACCAAAATTCTATCGGTATCCAGTAAATAGGTCAATTTGACTTCAATTGGTTTTTCTGTTTCATAACATTTTCGAATAAGTCGATGTTTACATGAATAAAAAAAAGTATATGCTAATGGAAATGTGTTCAAGGTTCCTTAGAATATTATTTAATTTCAAGGAAAATTCTTAGACTAAGATAGAGGCATAGGCAACAGTTGAGATGATTGTTCTAATCATCTCAACAACAGCAATCCCTTTGAAGTGCCAACGAAAAAGTTTATCGAATTTCGAATTATTAACGCCTGAATAAAATTGCTGCATTCGATTTCTGATAACCAATATTTTATTGGTATCCAGGAAATTGGTTATTGGTCAATTTGACTCGTTTCGTTTCCTAACATTTTTTATGTTTACATGAATAAAGAAAGCCGTACAGCCGTAGATAGAGGTTATGTATGCGAAACCATAAAGAAGACTCACGAATTAGGTTTATTTTCTTTTTCCTTGTAGTTCTAAAGTCACAAAATACAGTGTTGTCAGCTCTAAAATCACCAATTATGGAAGTCTATGATAGCAATATTGTTATGACAAAATTCATAACAAACATTGCTATAACACTCGAAACAGAATACGTAACATCATGGCCATATTGCTATTAATTAGAAAGATAGCAATATGACTAGAATAGCAAGGTTCATAGCAATACGCAAACAGAATCGACCTGAATGTCTGTACCTCGGGTTACTCGGATAGCCACCAGCGGGAGTAGCGCTTATCTTCATTCGCAAATAGAAGCTTCCGGAAAAATTACAAGTATCTATTTCGAAATGAACTTCCTACTAAATTTTGAAGTATCTTCTATAAAGCAAATGCTAATACTCCTACCATTATTATGTACTTCATTTTTATTCAAACGACCCAATGTCATCTCTCGATGAATAAAGAGGAGCACTATCCCTAAGAAGCTACATTTGAAATCAAGTCGGATGGGAAAAAAGCCATCAGCAAAAATTGGGAACGAGGAGAAAATGCGTGACGTCTATGGGATCGATGTCTCCTAGGATCCTGCACAGGTTGCTCATTGGAATTCCAAAGGCGTCGTCTTGCGAGCGAGTCGCAGATGCGATGCCCAATAACAAGACGGAGACGCCAGCGTCGCTTGTCGTCATGCATTCTTATTCCCTCGAATGTTTTAAGAAGGAGTAAGGTATTAAGGAACCGGTCGACAAAGCTGAAAAGAATAATGATTCTTAATTTTCATTTCGTTCCTATACTCGGATACGTGACCGGAAAACGGATCGGAATATGTCGTGGAATTTTTTTCAGCCAACTTTCCCAAGTTCGGCTATTTGTTAGAAAATTCAATAATGCTGTACCGAGTTGTCATCCTACTGCACATCATCGTTCATCGTGAAATATGGCCTTATTGGAACTGTTCTCGCCCGATAAATTTTCCTGTCGCTGCGTGTCAACCCGTACGATTTTTTTATGCTAGGGTGAGTTCGTTGTGAGGGGATGAAGGAAAATATCGCTTGGGAAATAGTTTATTAAGGAACACGTACGTCTGAAGCCGCATACGGACACGGGAGCAGAGCTGCTCATGAGCAGCTCGCGGAAAAATTGACACAGCGAGGCAATTCTGAGCGAAATGATAGGCCAAATCGAGTCTCAAAAATTATCAAAGTCAGAATGGAGATTTGTACTGCCGATATCTTATGTGCTTATTGTTATCTTTACTGTCAGCTACGAATTATCGTATATCTACGATTACCATTTATCAAACTGAGTACAAGAGTGCTTGTATCATATCTCAGTAAGGAGATTTTAATAATTTTTAGTTTCAATTTTATTTTCACGTTCCTTTTCTAATAGTTGAATTTTTTTGAAGGATAAGAATTGATATCTTGTTCTTTTCGTGTGTCTTCCTTCTATGTAAAAGGTGAGCGCGCATTTTCTAGGAGAACAGCGTGCTATCGTTTTGTCCAAATGTCTGTAATTTTGGATGATTGAGCAGAAAATGGTCTCAATCGACTAGGTTGGACTCACTGATGACGAATCCTGTGTCGAAATCGATTCTGTCCGGCCGGCCGTCCGTCCGGCCGAGGACACGATAACTGTCGACAGAAGCAAGCTAGTAACTTTAAACTTTCAGGGTAGGTCGCGCATCAGGATGTCGCGGTTAAGTTCGTTATTGGGCCAAATAGGTCGATTAGTTTCGGAGTTATAGGTACTTGAAATTTTGAAGTTATCTATTTTTTATTTCAGAAACCACTTGAACGATTGGATTCAAATTTGGCAGTTAGGTGGAGTACAACGACGCGCAACTTTGAGTCAAATTTCGTCAGGATCATATTGTCAGTAAATTCAAAACAATTTTTTTTCGAAATTTTTTCCCAAAAAATTTTTTTTTTCGGAAACCATTCATCATACTCAGAAAAACATTCCATTCACACTTTGAGCTTCATATTTCACAGCAGTGTACTAAATTTCAGTTCGATACGATCATAAGTTTTGGAGATATCGGGAAGAAATATGTCAAATTTCGAGGTTTTCTTCTCGATATCGTTGTTTTTTTCGGTATAACTCGAGAAATACTGATTCAGTCCTGATAAAACTTCGCAGCTAGCTTGAAGATGCTAAAAGAAAACTTTATGCAAAATTTCGTGATGATCGTGTCATTAAAACAATTTGAAAAAAAAATTTCTATGATTTTCTTATCATATCATCCTCATTAAATTCTGTGTGAACCTTCGCACTGTAATTTTTCAATGAAGTACTGGATTTCAATTCCATCTGTATTTTTGGGAATATTGGAGAAATGAAATTTTGAATGGGTATATCTGCGGAATCATTGGGTGGATTTTACCCATTCACGAATTCGGCCTTCGTAATTAAGGTCCAAACCTTCTTTACAAATATCGAGGCAGCAGCTTTTGCGTGCATGTTCAAATTCGTTGCTGAAGCAATCATCTACATTGAGCATGCGCGCATAAGCTGCTGCCTTCACGGCAGTGCTTTTTGAAATTTTTTCATTAGTGCATTCATAAATCTTAATTGATATTGTATTATCATAAGGGACTACGGAAGACATCTTACCTACATATCTTGGAAATTTGGAAGTGGCTCTAATGAAAAGGGACCTTAATCAGATCTGTGATCAATTCTTTTCAAGGAAGGATCTGGAGACACAAAAGTGGCCAGGAAATTATATTTTCCGGACTTAAAGGTCAGATTAGTACTACTTCGGAATCTTGTAAATATTAATTGTATATTATTAAGTTGAGGAAGAATCATTAGCGTAAAGAAAAAACTAGTTATAGAATAATCAGGGTACCTTGGGCATCACAGTTAAGATTTTTGAGAATATTAGCAATAAAATAGTATAGATATTTTCTATTTGATTTTCCTCACACAGGATATACAGATATCCATTTTATGGATGATATTACACTTTCCAGATTAATGTGTGTGATTTCTAACATCCAAAAATAATCTTGAAGTTCAATAAAAATCTGATGGCTCTCATAATTTTTATTTTGACTCAGAAAATTCTCCGAATGCACCACCCAGCTCACCAAGGGCTAAAAGAGCTGCCTGTTGCATAAGTGACATTTCTCTCTTCAATTCACTGAAGTCAAAGGAAAGGTCACAATAGCAGTGTAATATTACAGACCTATTACAAAGATTCTCATGTACCACCGTGTACAGATCAGACAAATGAGACTAATAATGAATATAAAACTTATTCAATGAACATGATTGGGTAAACTTGGTGTTGATTTAATATGGTTGGGGATATAGAAAACTGATGAACGCTATATGACTTCAATCTTTGGTGGCATCTTACCCTTCTGCCACCATCTCGCATACTTGACGGAATCCCAATATGTGGCTAAATACGACTTGTTGCCATTCTGCCCCGACTATTGCCTTTCAAACGATGATGACATTAATCTGATGTTAAAACCAGCGAGTGGAGGGAATGAGAACTATCCAAAAAGCCCAACAACGGCAATACAACGTATTTATAGTGACACGCTTACCTTAATCTCCGAAGCAGTGATCAGCGATTTCACGCGTGGTAGCAAATCGTTGTGGTGTTACAAATTGACTTAAGCACCAATCTTAATGTTCTGTGGTACGCTTCAGTTGACCATTTCGTCTTCTTCGTGTTCCTGTACTTTCATTTGTTCATTTCGAAACATAACAAACTAGTTACCAAGATTTATCATAATAAACTCAGACTTTTTTGAGTAATTCCGAAAAAAACTACGAAACCCAACAAATCACATCGAAATTTGACATACTCTATCACAAAATATCTCGAAATTAAAATAGAACTAAACAAATGAAATTTTCCATACTGCTGTAAAACATTGACTTCAGGTTCATTGAAATCCGATTAGTAGATTTGGGGAGAACATTGTGTTCAACAAAGTATGGAAAGTTGCCTAACGGCCGGACCGTAAACACAATAACGTCCGAAAGAAACATCTCAGAAACTCGATATTTGTAGAGAAGGTTTGGTCCTTAATTACGAAGGCCAAATTCGTGAATGGGTAAAATCCACCCTATGATTCCGTAGATATACCCATTCAAAATTTTATTTTACCAATATTTCCAAAAATACAGATCAGATAGAATTTAAATCCAGTACTTTGTCGATAAATAATAGTTCGAAGGTTCATACAGAATTTAATGAGGATAATATGATAGGATGATCACAGAATATTGAATATATGTATTTAAAAGAAAAAATTTGAATTTTTTTTCAGATCGTTCTAATGATACCATCATCACGAAATTCAGTACAAAGTTGTGTTTAAGCATATTCAAACTAGATGCGAAGTTCCATCATGATTTGAATCAGTATTTCTTGAGTGAAACCGAAAAAAACAACGATATCGAGAACAAAACTATACGAAATTTCATATATTTTTTCCCAATATCTCTGGAACTAATAACCGTATAAAATTGAAGTTTGGTGCACTGCTGTGGAATATTGATCTCAGAGTTCACGCTGAATTGTTTTTCGAATGTGATGAACAGTTCACGAAAAAAAAATTTTTTTCCGAGAAATGAAAAACTTGTTTTTAATTTACGGATGGTATGATCTTGACAAAATTTCTCGGGAACTTGCGCGTTGCTATACTGCTATACTCATTTCAGCAGTTTATAAATTATCGCCAAAATAAAGTCGAAATTTCAAGAGGTTCTAACTCCGAAACCGTTTGACCGGTTCTGCCCATTAACGAACTCAACTGTCACATTTTGAAATGCAACCTACCCTGGAAGTTCCAGGTAGATAGGATTTTCCGTACGACCGTAATCGTGTCTACGAACGGGCGACCGGACAGAATCGATTTTGACACCGGATTCGTCATCAGAGACACTAACGTAGTCGTTTGAGACCATTTTCGGCTCTATCATCGAGAATTACAGACATTTGGACAAAACGATAGCACGCTGTTCCCAGGAACATGCGCTCAAAAATTAGCCAAGTCTTCTAAGACAATTTTTGGGAATTAATTAAAAAATTACAGACACGTGGGCAAAACGATAATACGCTACTCTCTAGAACCTAATCGCAAAAATAATAGTAATCCAATGGCAGATAATATAAAACCTTGAATAATTAATCAAATCACGACAGACATTCTCCTCAAAAATTCAGACAATCGATGCGATAAACTCAAATAACCCTGTAAAACAGCTCGAGGCAAGTCGGCGAGTAATGTTGAAAAGTATTGAATTCAGAAAAATCGAGAAATACCTCAAGCGAACCTTCCATTTCAATATATGCCCTTTTCACTCGAAAAGGCATTAAGAAGTAAAAACTTTCGATAAAGTGCCGAACTTCCGCAAACTTGAACTATAAATTGAAGTTTCCTAATAAGTAGAAGTTATCTTTCCTTTCCCGACCAACAAAAGGAGAGTTCTCTGTGGAATTACAAACTCTCTCTCTATGCTGCGAATGAATTAATTTAAGATATGGCGATGATGTCGACATGCCCAGATTGGATTCGGGATCGAGCCTCCGTTCCTCTGAGACAGCCGAAGATATTGAGGACAATGGAATTGCCAATGACATCCACGATATGGAACCCCTCGATATTGCTGGAGTTCTTCTCAGCTTGTTTATTGGTTTATTATTTTCTGAAACTAATAAACCTGGGCGATTGGAAGAAATTCAAGGAAAGCACATGGTCACTCGTTTTATATTCAATTTTTGCGTGCATGTTTTAGTGGATATTTTCGAATTCTAGCCAAGAATGATATTGTTAGGAAACAATGTATTCGGAATTCTATAATATTTTGCACAGACCTTGGAAATGATATTTCACACCAGTGTACAAAATTTCAGTTTTATCCGATTTCAATTTCCTGAGATATTGGCTAGAGAAATATTTGAAATTTCGTTGTTTTTTCCAAGATATCGTTGGCATTTCAAAATGACTCAAAAAATGCTGCAAATTCCACAAAAGGATTTATTATTTTCTCAGTTAAATATCCCAATACCATTGATATCTTAAATAAAACCTAAATATTATTCATAACCCATTGGTTTTTCACAACACAATTTACAGCATTTTTCCTTATAACTCAAGGACTACTGGTCGGAAATCATCCGAGTGAAAATTTTTAGGTTGAGTTATACAGCAGTTATAAGTGTTGGGAGTTTTAAAAATACAGTGGTAAGTTTTCGAAAAATAATTTTTTTTCGCCCTCCTATCCCAGTTTTGAGCCCTTAGGGTACACCGATCCTGCTGAAAAGCTTGGAGGATCAATCTTGAGTGACAAACGATTTTTCTACCAAGTTTCACGAATTTCGGTTTAGTACTTTCAGATGAAAGCCCCCGATAACGGATGGCGGACGGATGGATTTTTTTATTAGTTCATTTAAATCTACATACTTCAAAATATAAACTGTGAAATTTTCAAGGGAGGTAATTTTTTTTTTGGTCGATCACATACGGATCCTGTGATGATGAAACTTCGTAACTACTTGGGAAATACTGCTGAAATATTTTATGCAAGGTTCATTTGGGTTATATAATTGCAAATTGAAAATGTAATGTAATTATGAGGTTCGAAAGAAAATTTATTTTGAATCGATCGATGAATTTCAAAATATGCTTGCGGATCAAACTTTTTGTCAAGCGCAGAAAAATGGCCTAGTCAACAATACCGGAACAATATGAACGATCAACAATGAAGCGAATTGTAACGTTTCAGAGTACAAATATGAATCCTTCATCAGGCGAACTAGAACTTTTACATATATTTGTCAAATTCAATTTAAAAATAAAAGACATTGAAAACGAAAAACGAACACGAAATGATTCTGTAAATTTTCTTGTTTGTCTGATGAAGAAGTAAGATTTGTACTCTGAAACGTTACAGATCTTTTGTGTTGTTCCGTTGCGTTATTCGTCTGCGAAAATTATCATGTAAGTTGTTAGCAGGAGGCTGGACCACTGCGTTGACGTTTGAAGTGGTGCAGTGAACGGTACAGCGCGGGGCAGAATGGCATTATGTCATATTAAGAAACAAATCGCGGTTTAGTTTAAAGATTCACGTAGGCCGTAAAAGGGTGAGACGCTGTCATATAAAACGGCGTGATTTTGAGGCATGTAAAAATGACTGTTTGAGTAGTAATTTAAAATGTTATTCAGATGTATAACAACTTCCTGTAATGTTGACGTTGCCTTACAAACTAACTCTACTGCCCTATTTAGTTGAGGTCCTTTTTCAGCCAAACACTCAACGTCTCCATATTGCACACTGAGCTATGAACTTTTTCTGAGAAGATGACGTGTACATTTTACCGTGGCTACCCCATTTCCCGGATTTGATTCCCATTGGTGTGTGATATGATGGTGAACCCACCTCAACAAATTTTGGCACATTTAGTTCGAGTTGCTTGGAACAAGTTGCCACAAGCAGACATCAAGCATTTTCATTTCGCCAATGGATGGATGTGTAAAAGAGTGTATTCATCTGCGAGATTGTCGAAAACATTACTAATATTTTTGCTTGACACAGGACTGTATGAGTAATGATTCGAAGAACTATTGCTCATGGTAGGCGGTGACGACTTCTGTATAATCGAGGCAGGGTGACAGCTGCGCCTCATGTTGATGATGTCCTACGAACCTTTCTTGCATATACTCTGGAACATTCAATTCAAGGAGCTCGAGTTATTTAGAAGTATTCGTCATAACAGACATCGACCATCTCATTTCGTCGATTTATTTGTATTTGTATTATCCGAATTTCTGAAAATCCTTTATATACACATTGATGAGCGCGTTCATTAATTTAAAAATTTGTTTCAAAATAAGCGGCTGTTATTGTGATAATTCCAGGTAAATTATGCAGGTTGAAAAACACCCTGTACATCGCGTTTCCGGAACTACGCTATCTGTTTACGATTCTACTATAATAAGTCATTATTTGAGAGTTTCCAATTTTTTTGGCACACTTCTAGTTTTCCGAAAAAATTTCATCAAAAAAAGATAATGTCGAAATTTCACTTCAATCGATTCTACTTTTATTAATAACTTTGGTATAGCTCATCCAATTTTGATGAAATTTGCAGTGTAGAATAATCAGAATGAGTACATTCGATAATCGCAACAGTCTCTCAAAATACGGGGTGTAATTGTAGTTATTTCAGAATTTCAGATTAATTGTGCAGTTGGAAAAAACACCCTGTATATTGCTTTTTCAAAACTTCCTCATTCGTTTCAGATTCTACAATAATATTCCATTATTCACAGGTGTTCAATTCCTTTGGCATACCTCCGGTTTTCCTAGAAAACATTTTTGAAGAAGAGCATAATCGAAATTTGGCTCACAAGCCATGAAAGTATTCCGCACTAGGTAGGAAAGCTGTTTGTGTTTTTTTTTCAACTGCACAATTAATCTGAAATTATTAGAATTACAACCCTGTATTGGATGAGCCATACCAAAGTTATTAATAAAAGTAGAATCGATTGGAGCAAAATTTCGACATTATCTTTTTTTGGAGAAATTTTCATGGAAAACTAGAAGTATGCCAAAAAAATTGGAAACTCTCAAATAATGACTTATTTTAGTGGAATCGTAAACAGATAGCGTAGTTCAGGAAACACGGCGTACAGGGTGTTTTTTTGAACCTGCACAATTAATCTGTATTCATCACAATAACAACCGCTCATTTCGAAAAAAATTTCGATATAAGCTTAAAGCTTGTACGAGTTAGGATACCAGGAGTGTTCTGCGTAGACATTGTTACTAATTCCTTGCGCCACGTTAGGAACAGCACTGTTAAATGTTTATCCTACAGCGAATGGTTGGAGGGTCCCCTGGAAACTGGAAAAGTTTTTTCCCGGCCAAGGACTTGAACGTGTTCTGGAAAGTTTTCAGTTCAGCTACGAGGTCGTCAATCGAATTATTTTTATTTTGCTTAAATTCTAATGAAATTTTCTCGAGATGATATCGTTTCATTCGAGTTGTAAGACCACTACCACATAACCAAAGACTTAAGTTCATAAAGTTTTTGGTTGTAGCACTTCTGATATCGTTGAGTATTATCAATGCGTGAAATCCTGCAAGAGGCTCCTGACTTCCAGTCAGTAATTTCTTTGGATTTTCGTATCCGTGGGGTGAACCGGCGTAACATCAAATTCATAAATGGGTTTATTTATTATTTATTTGAGCAAATAAGACTACTAACCACAATTCAGATCTCGTGATATTGAAGAAGGAAGTAGAAAAAACGAATGGACTTAGTTTTCCCACCCCAACCACTTTACAAAAACAGTCCTCAACTCCAAACATGTCACAACCTATGCGACAAGTCGCATCAAAAAGTAACCTATCAAGCAACCTTTCCCGCATATCAAACAAAAAATAAATCTTTCATTCCCTGCTACTTACGAAGGGGCTCTCAACCCCCGGATCCTATCCTGCATCTCCCCGTCCCATCTCGCCGCAACCGGAGGAGCGAGACTAGATGGCATCGCCATAAATTCGGACTTTCTTACGGCCCTTCCGGCCTCTAATTTCTCCCATGCGACGCACAACGTGTGCTTTATGTGTTTGTGTGAGTGCTCCGCTCGCTCTGTGTCCGCAATTGATTCTCCCCGCATTATGCGCCCTTCAAACCGTCAAAGATACCTTTATTCCGCTTGTTCTGGAGCATCGATGGAGATCGTAAGTTTTCTCAGAGCTCAGCAGGACTAACGGTCGTTAGAGAAAGGTGTGCACCTGATTGTGTAAACTGTTCTGATTTGCTTCATATCAGGAAATACGCAGATTTTGTATATTTATGAGCGCTACGGACATTGCAAAGGGAAGGGATTGAAAGTTTGATAACAGATTGCTGCATTGAAATTTGGGGTAGTAAGCTATAACTTCGCAGAATGGCGGAGGAGCTAGGACAGAAATTCCATGCGTCTGGTTCCAGAATTTCTTAAAAATACTCGAGGACGTCCAAAATAACTTGCTGCATCTCATTTGTTACTTCGACCAAAATCCGCAGGATAACACTTCTTTTATGAAAGTCCAGTAAGATATCGACACCAGCTCAAATTTTTTATGTTTGCAAAATGGTGCAGGATCAGGGTTCAATTTGAAAACCCCGTTGAGCTGCGCCAAGTGGGACCATTCTGGCTACGAATTTGAACAAGGTCCTAGGAGATCCTTCTTGGCAATTCGTTTTTACATTTTTCTTCAATTCAACGCCCTGTATCTTGGAAACGAATTCATGCTTATAGGAGTGAAATAACTTGAGAATGCATGATAAGCGTTCAACAGAGATGAGCAAGTGTCCGTTTTTCATCAGTTAGGATGCGCTAAGCAGTACAACTCTGGCTGACAATTCGCATAGAATCACCTGGGATGATATGGCAGTTCAGGCTTAGACTAGTGTGTTCCATTAGATTGAGTTAACATAGTTTTGGGTTGCAATCTGCCGAAAGGGCAAGGCCCGGTTTGAGTTGATATTTTATCAGTTATGCTGCGCTACGCGGGATCACTTTGGCTACGAATTTGAACAAGCAAATCTCTTCTGTTCGAATGAGTAATAAAATGCCGACACACAACATCTGCTTTATAGGTTTATGTGAGTGTTCTACTCTCCATGTGTCCACAATTGATTCTCCCCTGCATTATGCGCCCTTTAAACCATCAAAGATACTTGTATTCCGCTTGTTCTGGAGATCGTAAGTTTTCTCAGAGGTCAGCAGGACTAACGGTCGTTAGAGAAAGGTGGGCACCTGATTGTGGCAACAGTTCTGATTTGCTTCATACGCAGATTTTGTATATTTATGAGAGGTACGGATATTTCAGAGGAAATGGATTGAAATAGAACGTTTGATAATAGATAACTGCAATGAAATTTGGGGTAGATTGCGTAAGCTACAATTTTGCCGTCTGATTGCAGAATGGCGAATGCACAAGGATAGGAATTCAACGCGTCTCTTCGGGAATTTCTTAAAGAAATAACCCGCTAACATTCAAAATAACTTGCTGCATCTTATTTTTTACTTCGATCCTTCAACTTTCAACCAAAATCCGTTGGAGAACTTCTATCATTTTGAAGGCCGAGTAAGATATCGATAACTACTCAATGTTCTAGGTTTGCACAATGGAGCAGGATCAGTCTCGATTTGAAAACCAAATTTCTGGCTAAGAATTCGAACAAGCAAATCTATTCAGTTCGAATAAGTTATGAAATGCCGACACACAACATCTGCTTTATGGGCTTATGTGAGTGTTCCACTCTCCATGTGTCCATAATCGATTCTTCCCTGCATTATGTGCCCTTTTAATCAATTTTATCAGAACTCAGCCGAACGAACGGTCATTCCTGAAAGGTATGCACCTGCTTGTGGTGACTGTTCTGATTTGTTTTTGAGTTTATGTTGGGAAATATGGAGTTCTTTTATATTTTATGGGGACATTGCAGAAGTAATGGATTGAAATAGAGTGATTGCTAGCAGATTATTGCTTCGAAATTTGAAGTTGATTAAGTCAGCCATAAATCCGCCCTTTGGTTGCAGAGATTCTGACTTCATGGCAGTTTTTTCCTACATTTTATTTTCCATTCGACGCCCTTCATCGTGGAAACGAATTCATGCTTATATAGGAATGAAATCACTCGAGAATGGATTCTAAGCTTTTGACAGATTAACCCGCCGTCACTCTGCACAAAAAAATCTTTATTCCGCTTGTTCTGGAGCATCGATGGAAATCCTACGTTTCCTCAGCGCTCAGCGCAGAACGAACGGTCGTTACCGAAAGGTGTGCTCTTGATTTCGGCAACTCTTCTGATTTGCTTTTAGAAAAAATTAGTTTTCTATATATATAAAGGGACGTACCAAGGTTTCAGGACAAATAGATTGATATAGAAAAATAGCAAGTTACTTCAAATTCAAAATATCTGACTTAGTGAATTAGTCCTTTCGTTGCAAAATGGCGAAGGGAAAGGATCGATTTCAGGCTGTGGCAGTTTCGATTTTTTTTAACTGTCGGAAAGGTTCAAAAATACTTTTTTTGTATCATTTTATGGTAGGGTATTTCCACTCCCATCTAAAATATTAGAAGTCCATCAGAAGTTTTCGTTCTCTCATTGAAGACCCAGTTATATATCGATACCAGTTCAAGGATCCAAAGTTGCAAAATGATGCGGGAGCATTGAATTGATATTTTTTTCATACGCTAAGCGTGACCACATTAGCTATGAAATCGAAGCTTCTGTCCCCACTGCGGATTTTTTGTATCTTTTGAATCAGAATAAGTAGTAAAATGCCGACACACAACATAATGTGATTAATGTGTAGATGTGCTCATTCCGCTCTCTATGTTTCCAAAATTAATGCCCCCGAATTATGCTTCCCTCAAACCGTTAAGGGTACCTTTATTCTGCTTGTTCTTGGGTATCGACGGAGATCGTAAGTTTTCTCAGAACAGCAGAATGAATGGTCGTTATCGAAAGGTGCGGTCCTGATGGTGGCAAGGGTTCTGGTTTGCTGCCGCATTCATATCGGGAAATACACAGATTTCGTATTCTTTATGAGAGGTATAGAAGTTATAGTGTAAATGGATTCGAACAAGAAGACGATGGTTAAATTAAGTTTACCGGGTTACAAAATGGCGATAGGTTTCTGGCAGCACTGGTTTCCGAAATAGTAATGAAGTACTTAAGCAGTTTCAAACATACTTTCGATAGCTCAAGTCATATTTCTATATTTCCTCATCCAAAATTATTTTGAATTCATCAGATGAACTAGTTACATGTCGATACCGGTTCAATGTTCTATGGTTGCAAAATGACGCAAAAATGGCCCCTCAAGGGCAACAAATTTGAACAAGCGCGCAGAAACTTCCGTACTGAAATCAGTTCTACTCCAGAATTTTTTTCAATCCTACATCCTTTATCCCGAAAAGGAAGCAAATTAAGACAGACAAAATGTTGGCGATTTGTGGAATTTTACCGACAATGGTTTTAAACAACCAGGTACTACTCACTGGCAACAAATCTGTGTTCAAATTGATTTCTTGAGAAGTTTACATGGAAGGTGCCTGAATATCTCGGTAAAGTTCATCAGTGGGTAGAATAACAATGCGTAAATGTGTGTAGTTTCGATATTTATATCTTTAAGAAAATTTAATTGAAAATTCGGTAAACCCGCAAGATTTTCCGTCGCCGAGATATTAAAAAGATATTTACATCATTGTACGCAGTGTGCTTTTCTGAATAAAAAAGGTGAAATCGAACGTAGGCGGTCTCCCTTAATTTGGAAGATATGGGCCCCCAAAGTTCCAAAATGAGTCGTTTTCAGGTCCCTTTTTCCACCATAAAAACGATGTCTCACTTCATCTGTATAGTTCACAAACAACCTTTGAACTTTCAACCAACAATAAGCAACACTTTTTTTCAAGAATTATCAATATTTAATGAAAAAACAATGAAATTACTGGACAACCTAAAACCTCTATTCCTTCTGCTTGCCGACTCAGTCTAAAAGTGAAATTTGGCAATGGCGAGAGTTTCATGGGTCGGAATCGTGCCATCGTGCGTATTCGTGAATGACAGATTATTGGTGGCGAGAAAAATAAAATATGTTCTCAGTTCTTACTGCTTACTCCGATACTCTAAATCTTTCAATAGGAGATTTCGTTTCTAATGAAATCTCCAAGGTTGAAACACATAGTAATGGAATGAGAATACACCCTGATATATATTTCAACATTTTTTTTTATCGGATATCTCGAAGACACAACAAAAAACGAAGTAGGTAACAACCTCCCTATTTTGAAGGGGGTAGAAAGTTCGAACGAAAATATTGAGAGTGAAACCTTAAACAAATATTCTCAATGATTTTGTTTTGATGGTAGAATAACCACCTCTTCTTCAGTGACAGAAGCATTTTCCTTACAATCATATCCTCCAACTGTCCATCATTTCATATTTCCCGCCAGCAACTACTCTTCGGTCATAATACGTTGGCCAGCGATTAAAAGACGCTGTTGCCAAGCTACGCTTTAACATAGACAAGTGTTTCGTAGAAATATAGGTTAAGTGGTTGTCTATTATTTTCAGTTTTCTTCCTTTATATAATGAATATTCTTGAAAGAAAGTGTCGCTTTCCGTTAGTTTAAGGTTCAAAGATGATTTATGAACTAGATTTGATCATTTTTATGGCGGAAAAAATGATCTGAAATGAACAATTTGGAACTTTGGGGGCCCATATCTTCCAAACAAAGAGAGACAGCCTATGTTGGCCTTCATATTTTCTGTTCAAGAACTCACACTGCTTACAATGATGTGAATATCTTACTTATAACTTCGAGACGGGAAATCTTGCGGGTTTACCGAAAATTCTATACTACACCCACTGAAATTCTGTATGTAACTCTTAGGCATCCTCCTTCATCCGGGTTGATCATCAACAAAATAAGAATGAAATGAATATAGGAATTGGTCTAATAGAGAAGAAAGAGCTGCAGTAAAATTTACTTATTATATTATATATAATTACTGGAGCTCTTCTCCATTATACCAATTCCCAGTTTATTAGATGTTGAACGTTTTCGTCTTGTAGGACTGTGGTGTTTGTTGATCTGCAATATCGCATATACAGTGATCTCATGCGACTAAAGGATGAACGTCATGCACATCGATCAAAGTATTCTGCACTCGAAGTTGGGATTCGCAAGATGCTCCCAGAAGATGGCGCGCTGTACGCTGTTAAATGGCAGCGGTCCATCTGAAAGGTGACAAGTATCTAGATTCCCTCTGTGGTTTCATCCAAGGTAAGTTGACCTGACGATCAGTAACAACTGTGAAACAGCTGTAGTCATTCATTCTCCTTGGATCTGCTTCTTCGGTGTAGATGTTTTGGTTGATTGGATGATTAGCTCTGATCAAGGGGAAATATTCGTTGATTTATCGACATATAGTCGTCCTTTTGATTTTGTTAATAAAATGAATGATGTTCATAAAATTGACTGACATAACTTTCAGAATCAAGGAGCTCTGCTCTCCTAAAATCTCAGCTCCATTTATCCATTTTTGCCTAACCAAATTTATTATTCATACAGGAAAAATTGCGTTGTTGTAAGAAATTTGAAGAGTCCGCATTGGACAAATCCTGAACATTTGTGTCTATTGAAATTCCAACCAGATAAAAGTCAACAGTGTAATTTATACGCGTCACAAATCTAGCAGATTCCTCGTCGACGCATCGATCAAATGAATACGATTTGCATAGAAATAGAGTGAAGTCTATCAAAGATTGCTCCTTGTGTCCCCAACATTCTACAGCACTGTTCATTCATAGAACACATATCCGCTGTCGAGAATGACAAATGATCTAGAACCCCTCGGAATCTCGGAGATGTACGACTTGAAGAACAGGTGGCGTTGGATTAGGATCGACAAAATTGACGATATCGTCCGTGCATTTCTGAAAATACGATGAAATCACTCACGAGGAGTCCATAGGTTTTTAGCAGCATCTCCTGTGAGTATTTGCATGATTTTTTTCAGTTATCTAACTATTGTGATGCTTGCCACAAAAAGTGAAAAAAAAACTTGAAAATGGAGTCGGCATCTTTTGCGTGCATGTTCGAATCGGTTCGAAGGATGTATTTCTTGAGGTATTCAGATACTAATAACGATAATGTTGAAGTTGATATTCAAGCAGAAATTTGGCACACTGTTGCAGCATATCAACATCAAGGTGTGTGCCGAAATCTATTGAAACCAGACGAAAAAACCTAGAGAAGCACTGAGGTGAAGTCAGCAGCTTTGGCACGTTCAAAAGACATGACCGTCAGTACCCTTCTACGTTTTTATGGGGTTATTCTGGAAAAAACTTCGAGACCGAGGAGAATCACGAAATTTGACATATTTTTCCACAATATCTCCACAAATTATTATCGTATCGAACTGAAATTTGGTACACTGCTGTTAAATATGAAGCTCAGAGTATAACCGCAATTATTTTCCGAATGCATTGGATAGTTTTGGAAAAACAAATTTTTTGGAAAATAATTTTGAGAAAAAAATTTTTTTCAATTCACTGATGATGAGAAAACTCCACGAAAAGTTACGAATCTTTATGCTCTAACTAGTTGTCAAGTTTCAATCTAATTGCTGTAGTAGTTCTCGAAATATTCAGGAAATAACTTCAAAATTTCAAATAGTTATAACTCCGAAACTGTTCGGCCGATATTTCTTGAACTCAACGCAACTGAAATTCGAAAAAAGCCTCCGTATGCCTGCAATCGTGCAAACGGACGGCCGGTCGGTCGGCAGAAAGACGGGATAGAATCGATTTTGACACCGGATTCGTCATCAGTGAGTCCAAACTAGTTCGTCTCATAATTCGAAAATTACAGTCATTTGGGCCAAGTAATAGTGAATTTTTTCATATCCATTGTTATTAGTATTATCGTTTTGAGATTAAGCGCAAACTTTTCAGTCATTTTCATATGGAAACATGTCAAATTTCGCGATAGTTAAATCCAATATCATAAAACTGTGAACCAAAATTGGGTTCAATCAGATATGTATTTTCATGAAAATTTCAAAAATTAAATTTCGAATGACAAACTTTTCGGGTGTATTTTACCCATTCATTGATTCAAACTTCCTCATTAACCTGCTCTTAACCTATTCCAAGGCCTACTAACTGACTTTTTGAAAGTGAGTGGAGTATATATATTAATTTTCCGAAATATTAAATGAATATTTCTGTGGAACTATTGAAGGGCTTAACGCATAAACCTATTCAATCTTCGTAATTGAGTTTCAAATCTCTCTAAAGATGTCGAGTCACTAAGTGTTCGGAAGTTATTGTGTTTATTATCCGCCGTTATTGTTTTTCGAGCCATTATTTGAAGAACATGCACAAATGTAATAATGAAATATTGCTTGGATGAAACACATAGGTATGTGATGATTTCTATTCATTTCGAGTTGAAACATAACCTGTTTCGCTACATTGCAGCTTCTTCAGATGCTATTATTGACCAGTTCAGGAATCGGTTTCGAACCGTATCAAGAGAATTTCTGGGGTGAGAATGCATTTTATTTTGTTATTTTTGGAAAAGACATTGGGTTACTGGAAGACTACATTAAAAACTTAGACAAGGCACTGGTTTTCGGTGAATAAATAGTGTTAAACAAAAGGTGTTCAGATATTGTTTACAGGTCAGCTTTATCACTTAAGAAAAAACATAGGTGAACAGACTCAATAGGGGTGATCGAGTTAATTCTCATTATATTTTATTCATTTCTCACCACTATAGGAATGGAGTCATCTTTCGTATCTAGGAAAACCACTCGAAACCCAATAGAAAATTAGGTACACTGCTATGAAATATGAAGCTCAAAGAAATTTGTCCTGATTGTAATGTATAATTTCAGAAAAAAAAAATGTTCGAAAAATGTTTGAAAATTTTTTTTTTTATTTACTGACAGCATGATCCCAACGAAATTTCGCAAAATGTTGCAAATCATTATGCCCTAACTAGTTGCCAAGTTTCAATCCAATCGCTTCAGTAGTTTTCGAAATAACAGGGAAGCAATCCCAAAACTTCAAATAGCTTCAACGCCGAAACTGTTCGACCGATTTTGCCTATTAACGAACTCAACCTTTGCATTTTCGAATGCAACTTACCCTTAAAGTCGATAGAGTCCTCCGTACGCTCGGCCGACCGGACAGAATCGATTTTGACACCGGATTCGTCATCAGTGAGTCCAACCTAGTCGATTGAGATTGAGACCATTTTCGGCTCAATCATCCAAAATTACAGACATTTGAACAGAACGATAGCACGCTGTTCCCCTACAACATGCACGCAAAAAAACAGAATTATCCTAACTCTCAGCCCACGGCAACATTTTTCCAATTCGAGTCAGCCGAAAAAATACCCGACATACCTAAATTCCACAAAATATTCCTCCGGATCCGCTAAACAAATTGAACGAAACCCGACAAGGCTTAAGGTCGGAGCTCACCTATATGAATTCCCAAGTTTTATATTTTCATCCACCTTCCTTCCTCAAATATATTACTTTTGCCAGAACGGCAGTTCCTCGTTCGGGGTGTATTTCCTTCCTGAATATGCCGAAGCAGGTGAGTCGTCCTTCCGACATAAACAAGGTAAACTCCTACCGCGGGTGCGCTAGAGCCGTTCTGAGGTCAAATTGGAGGCGATAACGAACACCTAGAAATCTGGATTCTGGATAAGGATGATAATTTTCTTGCTCTTCGTGTATATTACCGCAGTTTATTTCGAGAAGGGAGGGCTGAAATTGCTGTGCCTTGTTGTACGGTAATGATCGGATCCGGACGAAGGTTGCCGAACCATGTTCGAACGGGTCAAATATGGTGAGCGAATGATTCAAAATATAATACGCACAGTGTGTTTTTAAATTAGAGATACAAACGAAAAAGGGTAGTTACAGGGATGATATCGAAAATGAGTGTTTCATGAACATGAATGTATTTTCCGAGAGTTTCGCCGAAATTGGTCTGTTGAAGAATCTAAGGTCTAATTCAGTTATGCCGGGTTGTTACCACGAATAATTTCGACAGATTTATTTGAAACCAATAGTCGTGACAACTTTTTTTTCAGAAGTGACAACTGACCCCCTAGTTCGTGCAGCTTAACGCCTTTACATATTCTTTTGAGAACGAGCATTACATTCATTGGGATATTACAGTGTTAGCAGAGGAAATGTGAACGGGGTGCCATATATTTTTCCGTATGATACAAGAGCACAGCTAAAAACCTCAGCAAAAACTCTACCTCCCAGTATAAGTGTCGTTATTTGTTTGAGGAACATGGATGGCATCTTTCTCATTGAAAAATAATTTATTTATTTATCTTGACATAATATCTGACACAGAAAGAGGGATATAAAACCAGCGGGAAGCAGTAAATAAAATACTCTACATATGCCCTCTGACCGCGAGAGTCTTTCGACCAGGTCCGGTCCTTCAAGCGATGATATTTCAGATCCTCTGATAAATGAGGAACGCTACAGGCTCCTTATATTGGGGAATGATCTCCCATAGATCCATAGTTGAATATTTTACACTATAAATCTAACAAAATATCGAGAATAAATTGAAAAACTTGCCTTCATATCAAATTGTACGGGTTGATGTTAACTACTTGGTTAATGCCGACCAATCAGCAACTCATCATTCATTAAAAACCAATATTCAAGCTACCATTGGTGCCGAAACCTCTTGGTCGATTTCACCCATTAACGAACTTAACCGTCGCATTTTTAAAAGCAACCTACCCTAAATGTTTCGAGTCGAAAGGATTCTCCGTACGTCAGTAATCGTGCATACGGACGGCCGGCCGGACATAATCGATTTTGACACCGGATTCATCATCAGTGAGTCGAACCTAGTCGTTTGAGACCATTTTCAGCTCAAAATTCGAAAATTACAGACATTTGGACAAAATTATAGCACGCCCTTCCCATAGATCATGCGCTAAAAATTTTCCCCTATTTCTCTAGAATTGTATCAATTAGTTCTTCTAAAAGTAGTTATATTGTTGTCTTGAGGTCAAGCCAGTCGTTTGAGTCTAGTTAGATCTCTAGTGTAAAATATCCAATTATAGATCCATGGGAGATGATTCCCCAATAAAAGGGGCCTGTAGCGTTCTTCGTTCATCTGAGGATCTGAAATACTATCACTTGGAGGACCGGACCTGGTCGAAAGACTCTCCCGGTCAGAGAGCAAATGAAGGTTATTTTATTTGTTGCTTCCTGCTGGTTTTCTGTCCCTCCTTTTGTTTCAGATATTATGTCAAGAGATTTTGTCAAAATATATTAAAGATGACGAAAAAATTATTTTCCAATGAGAAAGATGCCATCCATGTTCTCTAAACAAATTACAACACTTATACGGGGAGAAGGAGTTTCTGCTGAGGTTTTTATCTGTGCTTTTATATCCTACGCAAAAATGTATGGTTCCCCATCTATATTTCCTCTGATAACACTGTGATATACCAAAGAATGTAATGCTCGTTCTCAAAAGAATATATATAAGTCTGGTTTCCTTTTATCTTGTCAATTTCAGAAGGCACAGTTTCTGGTTAGGAAATTCTATAAAATAGCTTTTGTACGAATATTCAAATCTGTTGAACAATGGCAGCTTGAGAAGTTCATACAGAATTTCGTGAGGAACATAGAATTGAAAGATCGTATTGTCGTTGTAATTACAAAAAAATTCAATTTTTTTTTGACGACACGATCATCTTGAAATTTTACACAGGAATATGCCTTGTCATTTGCCAACTAGTAACCAGGTTCATCATGATTGAATCAGAAGTTATTCAGGTATTCCGAAAGTATGAACGATACCGAAAAAAAACACATATTTTTCTCCGATATCATCAGATATTAGAATCAGATCAAACTGAAATTTCGTACACTTCTGTTGAATGATAAGTGTAGCGTCTTTGCACAATGTAAAGAATAATTTCTGAAGAATGAACTGATCAAAAAAATTCTGTAAATGTCCATTTTCAAGAAACTTCTAACCATCCGATGGTGACGAATTTCGGTGAGCGTTCGTACGTTGCTATTCTTCAACTATCTATAAATTTTTTCAATCCTTCATCATAGGTGTTTCTTCAAATATTGAGGAACTATCTTCAATTGAGTATAACTCCAAAATGAATTGACAGTGGCAAGGGGATGAAGAATCGATTTTCATAACGAATTCTTCATCAGTGAATCCATCCCAGTCGTTCAAGACTATTTTCGGGAAAGAATTCTTGATACTTCTTTCTAATTCATCTTAAGTTATTTATAAACACCTGCATATTTGCATAACCGTGAGACATTCCATACAAACCAGACTAAATCAATAAAACTTTTTGAAGTCGTTAAAGAACATGTAGGAAGTAAATCACCAAACGACATGTACAACCCGTCGATTAAATCCATATAAGCACCATTTTTTGCTCCTCAACCCCAGAATTCCAACTGTAATCTACCAGTTTAATCAGCTAATGAAACGTTCGAAGGTTATTCGATTCCGATTGAAATGAAACGAAATGTGGTGTGTAACAACGATGAAATTCAGTGGCGGTTGCTGAACAAGGCCGCGAGGTCACGCACCCTAACAAAAATATTGTCGTACGACGGAAGCCAGTGTTGGTTAATATTCCAACGGAAAACAAAAATATCAATTATTTCTTAAGGGGCCTTTTGTGCGAGGGAGATTCGGGTATTTGCGTAATCGGAGATTCATCCTATTGGTCGAGAGATTCACCCTATTGGCTGATGACGATCACGTGATCGTTGTCGGCCAATAGGATACAATCTCCGATTACCCAAATACCCGAATCTCCCTAGCACAGAAGGTCTATCTATCCGTCGTTATTGACCGTGGGAATATAGAAAATGTATTTCGGGCGCGCGAAATTCGCGACCTCTCGGCCAGGCTCGCCATAACCCTCAGAGAAACGAACAACCACAGCGAATGCTGTCGAATGATCTCGATCAACTACGAGCTACAGCAGGGTTGCCAAGTCACGATATTTTCCCCCAAATTTGGGGGTTTTGGGACACTCAAGGAAAAATTCCTAACGGCCAGACCGTACACACAATAACCTCCGAAAGAAACAACTTAAAAACTCGATATTTGTGAAGAAGGCTTGGACCTTGATTACGGAAGCCGAATTCGTGAATAGGTAGAATCCACCCAAATATTCCGCAGATATAAGTACCCATTCAGAATTTCATTTTCCCAATATTTCCGATAATAAAGATTATAACGAATTGAAATCCAGTAATTCATCGAAAAATTACAGTTTGAAGGTTCATACAGAATTTAATGAGGATAATAGGATGAGACGATCACAGAATATTGAATATTTGAAACAAAAAAATTTTTTTCAAATTGTTCTAATGACACGATCATCACGAAATTTTGCACAATGTTGTCCTTTAACATCTTCGAACTAGCTGCGTAGTTTCATCACGGTATAATCAGTATTTCTTGAATTATACCGAAAAAACAACGATATCGAGAAGAAATCCACGAAATTCTACATATTTTTTCCCGATACCTCCGAAACTAAAGCCGTATCGAATTGAAATTCGGTTAACTGCTGTGAAATATGAAGTTCAAGGTATAACTGGAATTGTTCTCGAATTTGAACAACATTTTCAGAAAAAAAAATTTTTCCGAAAAAAATTTTGGAAAAATTTTTTTTTAATTGAGTGACCATATGATTTCAACGAAATTTTGCCTTAGAGTGCGCGTCGTCATGCTCCAATTGACTGCCAAGTTCCAATCTAATCGCTCCAGTAGTTTTCGAAATAAGAAATAAATTAATCCAAAAAGCTATAACTATTCGACCGATTTTGCCCATTAACGAACTAAAACGTGGCATTGCAATGCACGAGCTACCCTGAAAGTTGCAAGTCGCTAGTTCACTCCGTTCGACAGTTATAGTGTCCACGGCCGGCCGGCGGATTTCGACACCGGATTCGTCATCAGTCAGTCCAACTTAGTCGTTTGAAACCATTGTCGGCTCGAATCATCGAAAACTACAGACATTTGAACCAAACGATAGCACGCTATTTCCCAGAACATGCGCGAAAAAATACCTGAAAAAAACCATATGCACTTAAAATGCCTGCTGATCTAGTTAGGCGCAATTTTTGGTTGGTATGAACTAAAACATTTATCTGAATAATAAAACAAACGAAATTATTTTACACATTTTTTAAATGTATTTAGTTTAGACTCAATAATCCCTGAAATATATAATATACACAAAAAGCAATATTCTAGCAAGTGAAAAAAAATTTAAATTTTGTTCTGAGAAAAATGTTCTGTGCTGCCCTACTCTTTTTTGAAATATGAAAATATGTTGAAAATAAGTTTTGGTTGTGGTACACCCGAAAAGTTTTTCACTGTCGGCGTCAAGCTTTCCTCCTAACTATGCCACTCAACCTACAATCTTCACTGCCTGCTCCCCCCCGACCTCATACATCACGACACGCCACTGGATGAAATACTGGTACATCTTGATAATTATTCATAAAAGTATGAGAGTATTGTAGAGCCGTACATGCCACAATAAACATGCAATAAAAAAGTTGCAGAGAGTGATTTCATTTCACGCAAACCGGAGCGACGCCAGGTACGGCGCCCCGACGACGGCCGCCGTATTCATGGTAATTCGAGTGCTCATTCCGGAATTGACATTATAAAATTTTAACGTCGACGCGCCGACGACGGAAAAGCTAGTTCGTGCCGTTAGTTTGGTGATAAAGGGTTTGACGCATTTTTGTTTGGATTTGGGTGGATGTTCGGGTTCGGACATGGATTTTAGGCACGGAATTCGTTACAGACTGAAGTGAGAAGTCATTGAAAATACAGATTTTTCTGTAATACCTTCGCATAATATCTTTCGATATTGATATCTTACGAAAGGCTTTTATTGTCTCCAATGACAAATTATTATATCAACTGGCACACAATAATTCAAGTAAAAAACCTAGAAAAGCACTGACGTGAGGTCAGGAGCTTTTACGCGCTTGGTCCGTTGCCAAAGCGGTCATCTTTATAAGTATTGACCCTGCCAAACGCAGATTTTTTCGTATGGTCCTCACGAAATTCTTCATGAACCTCAAGCTATAGTTTTCGATCAAGTACTAGATTGCAATTCGATCCAAAATGTTGAATGGGTATAACTATAATAATAATAATAATAATAATGTTTATTGAAGCAAAATAAAAAAAATTTCTAAATAAGAATCATATACACACTCCAATAAACGAATTTTGAACCCACAAAAGTATAAAACTTGTTCTATCTAAAGAATAATTGGCGAATTCAACCTATTTAAGCATTCGACCTAATTAATTGAACTGAAAACCTACTCTACAAATATATTCCCTATGTCGATTCTTCCTAAAGTTGTTTACTGCCGGCTTAACAACTGATAGTGAACAAAATAACTTCCGGAAGAATCTACTCAGTAGCTTGATAATTGTAGATTAGATTTGGAGTTCAATAACGAATGCCGAATTGGCGAATTAGCAAAAACTATCGAATGATTCCGCAAATATACCCTTTCAAAATTTTAGTTTCCCGATTTTCTCAAAAACATAGATCGAATCGCCCTTCCATGAGAAATACCACCTTGAAGTTTCAGCCAAATAGGGTCTACAGAACAATGAGCAAAATAACTGTCTCCATTCAACAAAATGCAGGAGGATTCTTTAATTTTTTCTTACTCATTGTTCCCTATTTGACTGAAACTTCAAGGTGGCATTTCTCATTGAAGGGTGATTCGATCTATGTTTTTGGAAATATCAGGAAATTTTGGAAGGGTATACCTGCGGAATTATTCGATAGTTTTTACATATGTGCCAATTCGGCCTTCGTAATTAAACTCCAAATTTACTCTACAATTATCAAGCTACTGAGTAGATTTTTTTGGAAGTTATTTTGTTCACTATCAGTGGTTAGGCTTGCAGTAAACACATTAACTTTAGGAAGAATCGACATAGGGAATATATTTGTAGAGTAGGTTTTCAGTTCAATTAAGAAGGTCGAATGCTTAAATGGGTTGAATTCGCCAATTATTCTTTGGAAAGTTATACCCATTCAAAATTTTGGATCGAATTGCAATCTAGTACTTGATCGAAAATTATAGCTTGAGGTTTATGCAGAATCTCGTGAGGACCATATGAAAAAATAATCACGTTTGGCAGGGTCAATACTTGTATAGATAACCGCTTTGGCGAAGGAACAAGCACGTAAAAGCTCCTGGCCTTACGTCACTGCTTTTTTCAATAAAGTACTGGATTTCAATTCGATCTAATCTGTGTTTTTGGAAATATTAGGAAAATGAAATTTTTAATGGGTCTATCTGCGGAATCCTAGGGTGGATTTAACCCTTTCACGAATTCGACCTTCGTAATTAAGCCCCAAACCTACTCTACAAATATCGAGTTCCCAACATGATAACTTTCGAAAGAAACAACTTAGAAACACGATATTTGTAAAGTAGGTTTGGACCTTAATTCCGAAGGCCAAATTCGTGAATTGGTAATAATTTTAATGACACGAACATCACGAAATTTTGCACAAAGTTGTCCATCAACAATAACAAATAAGTTTCATCATGATTGAAATAGTATTTTCTGAGTTATTCCGGAAAAAAAAACGATATTATGAAAATACACACGAAATTTTACATATTTTTTCACAATATCTCCAAAAGTTATCATCGTATCCAACTGTTGTTTGGCACAAATCTGAAAGTTATTAAACTCAAGGAACGACCAGAGTTTTTCCGAATGCAATGAAAAGTTTCCGACAAAAAAAATTTGCGAGAAAAATTTCGAAAAAAAAATGTAAAGTTTCAATTATGTATTCAATTATTATGAAAATAACCTCAAAACTTCAAATGGCAGCCGTTTGATCGATTTTGCCCATTGACGAACTTAACCTTCGCATTTTGAAATGCAACCAGCCCTGAAATTTTTAAGTCGGTAAAATCCTCCGTACGCCCGTAATCGTGCGTACGGCTGGCAGGACACAATCGATTTTGACACCGGATTCATCATCAGTGAGTCCAACCTAGTCGAATTCGAGAATTACAGACATTTGGACAAATAATACCACGCTGTTCATCTATAACACGCGCGCAATAAAATACAATCCAAAATACTATTAGCCACAGTGTTTCATCTTTCGATTAAGAATCATTAGTAGCATTTATTCTACATAATGTGTCAAAATCTTACCACGTGTCTTCACACAATGGAATAGACGCAAGCTTGATGAAATCGTGCATAGAAACAATATGGCCACTATATTGCGATAAAATAGAGGGGAATAAACTAAAAAAGGCACCTATGCAGAGCGCCATTCACAATATTTTATTGGAGTTTCACGTTAAAAAATATTTTTCTGAAACCGGAAGTCCCACGAATCTCAAGCAATTTACATTCAGTCATCTCTCTAGTAAAAGAAATTGCAAACGTGAAATCGATTCCTTCCCAAAAACATTCTAACGACCGGTATTCGTGGGACACCCGGTATATAGTTAAAATGAATGTTCAACTTAAGGACTTACCCTGTACAGACAATTCTTGTATGAGAATAACTTTCACACATAAATAGTGACTAGTAGAAAATTTCTGTAAATATCTATAATTGAGCTCGACATGAACCAGAGTCACAGATACAAAAGAAAATTGGTCGTCTGTTCCAAATTACATAGGATCGCATTCAGAGATAAGAAAAACCATCCAAAGCCAAAGCAATTCAGCAAATCGGAATTCCGATCCCGCATGAACTTCCTGATCTGGCCTAATGGAGAACGGCTTTCTGAATGCGCAACCCTTTTATCAAAATATGCCCGAGAAAAGATTTCTCCGCCGATCTTATCCATCCAGAATATAAATTCCGTCTAGACCAAGTGCTTTCTTGAGCCGCCCTTCCTTAATTTACAAGTTAAAGTTGATGAAATAGTCCCTAGATCTAATTTCGGAGGGTGATTTGTAAATTGACGTGACCTCTACTCAACTTCCATGTCCTCATGTATATTTCCATTAAAGAAAGTGTTCAGTATTCGTGAAGAGTGCCTGGTTCGCAGCGGGTCCTGTTAGTTGTTCTATAAAAGAAAATCCTTCTAGGACGTGCCACGCTTCTCAGCACCCTTCTTTCGTATTCCCAAGAGGTTCGCCTAGTGATACCTATATACTGCTCTTCTGCATTACATGCCATCTCGCAGAGCGTCGTGAATTTAGTTGGTCAAGAAATATCGTCTAAACTGCCATAACCTACGAAATTAGAAGATGATAACCACATTTCGAGGGTGAATCTAGAGATTCCGGAGAGAGCTCGTGTTATCTTTGGACTTACGATGCCAGTGGCGTGCCAATGGCTCCGACGCGAAGTCTGTACTTTTCGTGTCGAGGAGATCTCGGTGGATTGTTGGATTACATGAAGAGAATGGAGAGGCAGAGATGTGAAGCCAGGAGTTTTTACAACCTTGTTTGAATTCGAATCAGATTGGCCTACCATCCATATAATGATCCTACCCAACGCAGCTTCTCTTCGTCATAAAATATCTGTATGATGTTCTTACCACATGATATTCGAAACAGAGTGCCATAACACGATTTCTTACCAAATCGTCTGAATGGTTTTTGAGTTGAACACATTTCAAGTTTCGAGGTTAATTCCTCAATATCTTTAGAACTACTTATGCGATTGAATGTAAATTTGGGGATGAGCTGTGATATACTGACAGGCAACTGGTCATAAAATGTTTATGGGATCGTACAGTAAGCAAATTAAAAAAAGTTGAAAACTGTTCAAATTTGTGTTAATCATATTTCTCCCTCAAAAATTATTAATCAGATTTCAATTGAATTCGACACAGACCTTTGAGTTGATATTTCACAATAGTGTACCCAGAGCTGTCAAAGATACTTTGATAAAGAATCTAGATACTAGATAAGTTTCTTTTTGACAGAGTATCTGAAGTTACTTTGAGTATCTAGATTCTCTTCAAAAAAGGAACTTAGAAACCTATCTTTAAGTTCCTTTTTGAAAAAGATAAGATACTTTTTAAGTTAATTTATATATACAGTGTGTCCACGGATTGGGTGCCGGTAAGGTGTAAATGACGAAAAATTTTCGAGTAAGGATCTGATATTTTGGGAATCACTCCTGCTTGGTCTCAAACTAAGATATTGAGAAAATGAGCCAAATCAATTAAGATACAGGGTGGGTTAGAACTGATTTAATGAAAATTGTTAAGAATAAAGTGCCTTTGTGTTGAAAGATATCGAGAAATTTTATTGAGAAAAGTTGTTTAGAATCAAAAGACACGGCTAAATCTCGATTCTCAGATAAACGATCAACTTTGATTTTGTAAATAGGTTATGAATATATTTGATAATATCCATGGTTACAATTGCCAGACGTGACTTGAAACGTAAATTTTATTCGTCATAAACGAAAATTTTCCAGTTGAAAATATGTTGACCATAGAACAAAGAGTATTTATAGTGGAGTGCTACGGTTTAGGTGCAGACATTTCGTATCAGGGAGTAATAAGACAATTCCATGAACGCTGGCCAAATGTTACGGTATCACGTAACCCTGTTAAAAAATAGTCAAAATTTAAATTTTTGATCATGACAAAATATCTCGCGTATCGGATTAAAAATATTCATGAACTTATAAGTCAAGGTGGGCTGATTTATCTGAAAATTGAGTTCCTGCAGCAACTCGTCATTCCAAACAACTTTTCTCAATAAACTTTCTCGCTATCTTTCAAAACAAAGACACTTTATTCTCAACAATTTTCATTAAATCAGTTCTAAACCACCCTGTATATTAATTTATTTGGCTCATTTTCTCAACATCTTAGTATGAGACCAAGCAGGAGCGATTCCCAGAATATCAGAGTCTAACGCGAAAATTTTTCGTCATTTACACCTTACCGGCACCCAATCCCTGGACACACTGTATATGAGGTTGGAGTTTTTCGACATTTCAGATGAAATAATGTATTTCGTATTTCGTTGACTTAATTAGTTTAGAGAATATGAGAATGTGCATGCTCAAATTTCATTGACGCCAGAATTGGAGATTGGAATTTTTACGTAGGATTGCCTAAAAGCAATCCTCTTAAAATACAACAACCTGAAACGAACCATGAATGATTTGCAGAGTATAAGATAAACTTATTCAAAATAAAACTGATTTTTTCCTAATTCTCTCGATTCGAAGAAAAAGTGGAAAAATTTTTTCTGAAAATCTGACCGGCACAAATCAGTATAAATGTGCACAACTATATTGAACAATATCTGACACATAAAAACGAAATTGCTAACTTTTTTCCAAAACCTTTTTTTCCAATTAGCAGGAATTCTGTGAACAATTCAACGGCAAGAATTATCTTGCGCATATCACAAGTTTTGGCATATATATTTTCATTACGAAAAAACGGAAGTGCTGGGCTAACTTAAGTTTCACATTCGCGATTTCTCGAGAAACCTGACGAAATTTCGTGAGAATATTTACTGCACAATTCAGCACAAATGTAACACAAGTTCTGTGGAATATCTTGAGAACCGAAATAAAGAAAAATTTCAATGGCACAAAGCAGCACAAACTAAAAACAATTCAGCACAAAAATATTTTCGAAAATCGCAAAGTGCTGGGCCATCTTCATAGACATTCGTTTAAAAGAACGTTTTTCAGTTACAAGATACAGTCCCTTTGAAAAAGAACTAAGAGACAGTAACTGTAAACTAACTAAAAAACTTTTTTCTGGCAGCTCTGTGTACCACATTTCAGTTTCATCTGATTTTGATTTTTGGAGATGACCGAAAAAAATATTTTTGTATTGAGTTATTATTTGAAGTTATCGAGCTTTTATCAACACCCTTTTTAAAACATGTAGCAATTACTAAGCGTTAGAGTCGTCTTTCTGAACAGATCAATTCAACAAAGGTATTGTAATCAAATCCAGTCTTGTGTTGTGAAATGGTCAAGATATAATAATAGTGCCTTCATTGAAACAGACAATAAAATTAAATATTTAGGGTGGAATCTAGCTTCAGCTACTCCACTCAAATAAAAATTCAAAATAAGAGATGAAAAAGAAGAAATTATAAGAAAGGGAAAAGGAAAACCATCACTGTGAATCAGATTTAAAGTGATTAAATAAAATTGAAACATTACGAGCACGGTGCAATGATTTATCAGAAAGTTTCTCCAATGTAAACTAACCTCACAGAGACGGTAATGCATGTATGAGAGGCAGTAAGGAATGAATTCCGAACAGGATATATTTCCTCGAATTTCCCACGTTCCAGAAAGCGGGCGCCACGCGCACGGAGAACGAACACACGAGTATAAAATTTCACACTCAATATTTCACAGCGAAGATGACGAACATGATTTTCCGCAGTCTGGTTATGGTCGCGTCCTCTTACGAAAATTTAGTTTCCGTCAACATTGTCCGTGAACTGGGTAATGTAACACGGCTTTTCACGAGGCAAAAAATGAACCATCCCAAGATACCGCAGATATAGTCCCTCAGCAACATGGATTTTTGCCCGGGAGATCGACCGAATCAAATCTTGTTCATTATACGGAATATATCTTGTCAGCTATGGATGGTCGTGAACAGGCCGACTCGGTGTACACTGATCTTAGCAAAGCTTTTGATAAAGTCGATCACAACATCTTGATGGCAAAGTTGTCTGCGATCGGGGTGCACGGTGGCCTGCTCAGTTGGCTGTCATCCTATCTTGGTGGTAGAGTTCTCATTGTTTCTGTTAATGGTCATAAATCAAAACCTTATTCGGTCACTTCTGGAGTGCCACAGGGTTCCCACCTCGGGCCCATTCTTTTTCTCATATTTCTGAACGATGTGGGGGCCTGCTTCAAGTTCTGTGAATTTTTGGCATATGCTGATGACTTCAAAATCTTTGCCAGAATAAAAAATATATTGGATTGTGTGAGCTCTCAAAGAGATCTCGACGCGTTCTTTGATTACTGTAAACAAAACAAATTACTCCTGAATTTCGATAAATGTTGCTCTATAAGTTTTAGCCGCAATTTCAATGCCATAAGTTTCAATTATAGCTTAGATGGTGAAGCTTTGCATCATTGCACTGAAGTGAAGGATCTGGGAGTGATATTCGATAGTAAGATGACATTTGCCTTACACATTGAGTATGTTGTAGCCAAGAGCAATCGTATGCTCGGCTTTGTTTTAAGAACATCTAGGAATTTCACTTCCGCAAATGCCCTTAGAGCTCTTTATTACGCCTATGTCTACAGTAGGGTGACATATGCTTCTGTTGTCTGGAGCCCTCAATATGAGGTCCACAAGCATCGGATAGAAGTAATCCAAAACAATTTTTTACGATTTTTGGATTTTAAATGTCGTGGTGTGTATAATAACTTGGCCGACACCAGGGCTTTAAGACGGAGTTACGGTTTTCATTCACTGGAGAGTTGTAGAGAACAAGCAGATACCTTATTCTTGTTCAGGTTGTTGAGGGGCTGTATTGACTCACATTACTTATTGTCCCGATTACACTTCCATGTTCCCTCAAGACAGCTTAGAAATAGTCCGACGTTCGAAATCATAACCCATAGAACGAATATGGTGTGTAATTCCCCATTAAATAGAATGGCTGGTCTATACAATAAGAGTTATCTTGATGTTGACATTTTCTTTTTGTCGCTAAGATCTTTCAAAAAAGATATTCGGCGAATTGCTTGGAGTTTACGTTGAGTGATATAGATGGGGCATTGGATTTATCTCTTATCTAGAATTTTGTTTTGATGCTTTTCAATTCGTTTTTGTTCCTGTTACATGTATACTTATAATTTAAGACTATCCTAGTTCATGTAATCTGTGGATATCAATTTGGGTTACTTACCCGTCGATATCCTATTTGTTGAATAATAAATAAATAAAAAAAAATATACTCCCATACATTAGAATTGTTGGATCCAGAAATTTTTAGCCGAAAATGGTCTCAAACGACTAGGTTGGACTCACTGATGCCGGCCGGCCGTATGCATGATTACGATCGTACGGAGAATCCCATCGTCCTGAATCTTTCAGGGTGGGTTTCATTTCATAATGCGACGGTTGAGTTTGTTAATGGACAAAATCGGCCCATAGGTTTCGGAGTTAGAGCCTTTTGAAATTTCGAGATTATTTCCGTGATGATTCAGGAAATACTGGAACGATTGAACAGACACTTGATGGTTAGTTGGAACATGATGACTCGCAACTTCGCGAAATTTCGTTGAGATCAAACTGTCAGTGAATTGAAAAAAATGTTTTTTCAAATTTTTTTTCGAAAATTTTTTTTTCAGAAACAGTTCCTCATATTCGAAAAAAATTCAGCGCAGACTTTGCGCCTTTTATTTTGCAGCAATGTACCAAATTTCAATTCGATGCGGTTATTTCTTCTGGAGATATTGGGAAAAATATGTAAAATTTCGTGGTTTTTTCTTGATATCGTTGTTTTTTTTCGGGATAACTCATATAATGCTCTCTCAATCCTAATGAAACGTGGTGTCTAGTTCGAAAATGCTGAGGGACTACTCAGTGCAAATTTCGTAATGGTTGTGTGATCAGAACAATTTTACAAAAAAATTTCAAATTTCTTTTTTTCAAATATTTAATATTCTGTGATCTTCTCATCATATTATCCTCATTTAATTCTGTATGAATCCTCCTACTGTTATTTTTCGATGAATTACTGGATTTTAATTCGATCTAGTCTGTATTTTCAGAAATATTGGAAAAATAACATTTTGAATGGGTATATCGGCGGAATCATTGGGTGGATTTTACCCATTCACGATTTCGGCCTTCGTAATTAAGGTCCAAACCTACTCTACAAATATTGAGTTTCTAAGTTGTTTCTTTCGGGAGTTATTGTGTTTACTTTTCTAGAATATTTTTTGTCATTTTGTTTATGGAACCTAAAAAGTAAATTTGTTAATTCTCCTGTCTTCGACTTATGTTAAGAGCAAACATTACCTCAAAAATAACGAGGTGACTTTGGGAGGCCCGAGTTCGTTTTTTTCAAAAAATTTTTTGGGTGCAAATGATTGAAAAAAGTTGTAAGACTGCACAATGTTGCCACTTTTTTATATTTAAGAATTTTCGGGAAAATAAAAAGTGAAATAGAGTGAAAATCGAAAAATAACTTACATTGCGCATTCTCACTAAAGAATTTAGAACATTCCAAAAAAAATTCTCAAAAAATAATCAATGAAGCCTCTGCAGAATGACACCCCATTTTTCCCTTTTATCGTTGAAATATCTCCGAATTGCAATATTTCTCGCGGATATTAGCAACGTTGAAGCATTCATACCGTGTAAAAGTGCCTGACCTTAAGCACATGGTTGGTTTGTTCTTCCGCGAGATAAGCTGCCCTGTTAATTGTACTGCAATGACAATAATTCGTTTGTTACCTGTATGGACAAATGAAGGCAGAGGAACACCAACCCGTCCACCGAGACGTACCACAGAATATCTAAATAGGCGCTTCAAGACACTAGACAGTTCTACTACCACGCGTCAAATCGCTTAAAAGAAGAAGGTAGACCTGCTTTTATACGTACGTTATATCATCGTATTCAAACCTTTGGACTCTTGTCATATCGCCGATCATAAATGATGCCTTACACTAAAATTAAGTTTCCGTCAACATTGTTCGTGAACTGGGTAATTTAATGTTTGTATCACGTCTTTTCCCGAGGCAAGAAATGAACCATCCCAACATGAATACCATATTAATTCGGTAGTTAGTTGGGATTGCTAGTTGTCTCATGGCATGACCCGCTGAAATAACCCTTGGACTGGAAAAATATGGTTGCAATGAATTTCCACGTAAACATTGTGGATCATGTCTAACAGAAGGAAAGCGGAAAAGTTTCAGACATAAATTAGTCCGTTTTCACGAAGTGATTATCTTGGTATGGAAATATAATGAATGACTTTTCATGCAATGAATCCATTTAATGGATGCTATGAGGTTGTAAATATCGGCCTGATGAATGGTTAATCAATCTGAATGTTGAAAGTTTATATAGATTACGAGAATGAAATGAATATTTGAGATATTATTATTGATTATTGTTCGTAGTTAGGTGTATCCATAGCATTTGAATATTTATTAATTTATTATTCATGATGTTTATCTTAGGGTACAGATAGACCTACTGCTGACACAATAACTTCGCACAGGGATAACCTAGAAACTTGAAATTTTCTTGGCAGATTTAAAGGCTTAAATACAAAGGTCCAGTTCGGAATTCACAAAATCTGGTTTTGTTTATTTATATTCTTTCACGAAAGAGCATTTTATTGTATTGAATAATTATTCAATCTGATCGCATCTTGAGGTGTTTGAGAAATAACCTTAAAATTTCAAATTACAAACTAAATTTGATATATTTTCTTCCTTTATCTCTGAAAATGATTGGATGGAATTGAAATTCGAAACACTGATTTCGAATATCGATTCCAAGGTATGTGCGAAATGAAGAGAAAAAAATTTTCAACGAAAAATGGAAGAATTGTCGATTAATTTTTTAATTATCCAAACAAAGGATCCTTCGTTGAAATTCAGTTGTGAGTTGGCATTTTGTTACTTACTACGAAGTTTCAATCTCACCGCGAAAGATCTCCTGGAGATAGAAAGGAAATAACCTCGAAATTTCAAATGAAATACTAAACTTGACATAGTTTTTTCTGTATGCCTCCGAAAAGGAATATCGAATCGAACTGAAGTTTGAAACGCTGTTGTTTCATATAAACTTCAAGGTTTATGCGGAATTTCATATAAATATGGTCAATAATCTCAGAGAAAAAAATATTTTGAACAAATATTCAAAAAAATTCGAAAATAACAGACATTGTTACGGAACGATAAAGCGCTATTTCCCAAAACACGAGCGTAAAACTCGGCAAAAACTCTGTCTTCCGTATAAGTAGTGAAATTGGAGTTTGATTTCAAACAAAACTTCTCCTTTCATTCGATGTAGGTTGATATCTCGAAATCACACCTGAAAACAAAAATCTAGAAAAGCACTGCCGTTAAGGCAGCAGCTTTTGCGCCCATGTTCAATGTAGATGACCGCTTCGGCAACGTATTTAAACATGCGCGTAAAAGCTGCTGCATTCACTTCTAGCTTCTAGCTTTTCTAGATTTTTGTTCAATAAATTACTGGATTTCAATTCGATCTAATCTGTTTTTTTGGAAATATTGGGATAAAATTTTGAATGGGTATATCTACGGAATCATTTGGCGGATTTTACCCATTCAAGAATTCCGCTCTCGTAATTAAGGTCCAAACCTTCTCCACAAATATCGAGTTTCTGAGTTATTTTTTTCGGATGTTATTGTGTTTACGGTACGCAGATATACCCATTAAAAATTTTATTTTCCCAATATTTCCAAATATACAAATTAGAACGGATTGAAATCCAGTACTTAAAATGACAGTTTAAAGGTTCATAAAGAATTTAATGAGTATATTATGATGAGAAGATCACAGAATATTAAATATTCGAAAAAAAAATTTGAATTGAATTTTTTTTTCGAATTGTTCTGATGACACGATTGTCGCGAAATTTCGCACAATTTTGTCTCTTAACATCTTTGAACTAGCTGCGAAATTCCATCATGATTGAATTAGTATTTCTTGAATTAAATAACATCGATACGAGAAGAAAACCACGAAATTCTACATATTTTTTCCCAATATCTCCAAAACTAATAGCCGTATCGAATTGAAATTTGGTACACTGCTTTCAAGTATGGAAATCAAGGTATAGCTAAATTTTTTTTTATTGAGGTACCATACGATTTCAACGAAATTTTACTAAAAATTGTGGGTCGTTATGCTCCAACTAACTGCCAAGTTTCAATCCAATCGCTTCAGCAGTTTCTGAAATATGAGGAAATTAACCTCAAAATTTCAAATGGCTATAACTCCGAAACTATTTGGCTGATTCGGCCCATTAACGAACTCAACCTCCGTATTTTGAAGTGAAACCCTTTCTGCAATTTTCAAGTTGATAGAATCTTCCGTACGCCTGTAATCGTGGTGACGCCCGGTCGGACAGAATCGATTTTGACACCGAATTCGTCATCAGTGAGTACAACCTAATCGTTCAAGACCATTTTCGGCTCAATCTTCGAAAATTACAGACATTTGGCAAAACGATAGCACGTTGTTCCCCAAGAACATGCGCGAATAAACCAGATTGAACCAGTAAATGATTTATTATTCATTAAATTGATCTGAAATGCACTATTCACCCCAAAAAAGAATCAGACTCCGAATGAATTTCCTCGAAACCTAAGTCAAATTTGTGCCGGGTGATTCAATAAGGGTGCCGTCGAAATTCCTCCGGTTTCTAGTATTTCCCCGGCTATTGGCCACGTTGAAGCTCGCAGACCGTGGGCAGGTGCCTTACCTTGAAATATTAACGAGGTTTAATGAAACTTGAAACCAAACTTCATGGACAATCAAGCTAGTCCCGCAACTTCACCAATCCTGCTAAAATAAACACATTACAAGACATCATACAAGAACGGTACATTCTTTGGTATATTACAGTGTTAGTAAAAGAAATGTATACATTTTTCCGTATGATACAAGAGCACAGATAAAAACCTCCGCAAAAACTCTGTCTCCCAGTATAAGTGTGGTAATTTGTTTGAAGAACATGGATGGCATCTTTTTCATTGGAAAATAATTTTTTTCGTCATCCTGAATTTATTTTGACAAAATATCTTGACATAATATCCGAAACAGAAAGAGGTACAGAAAACCAGCAGTAAGCAGTAAATAAAATTACCTACAGTTGCTCTCTGACCGGGAGAGTCTTTCGACCAGGTCTGCTCCTCCAAGCGATGATATTTCAGATCCTCAGATAAGCGAAGAACGCTACAGGCCCCTTATTTTTAGGGAATCATTTTCCATAGATCCATAATTGGATATTTTACTATTTTACAGTAGAAATAATGATAATAATAATAATAATAATAATAATAATAATATTATAACGACAGATAATCACAAATAATCCGTGAATTTAATAAACACAAAAATGACCACAAAAGTGCCAGGCACTTGTGCGGGGTAAATATAAATTTCTGAAATATATACGTGTGAGTGATAATTGTGTTTTCAAAATGCTAAAGAATCTACAAAAAAAATTTCGAAAAGCACTGCCGTGAAGGCAGCAACTTTTGCGCGCATGTTCAATGTAGATGACCTCTTCAGCAACGAATTTGAACGTGCGCGCGTACCAAATTTCAGTTCGATACGATCATAAGTTCTGGAGATATCGGGAAAAAATATGTCAAATTTCGAGGTTTTCTTCTCGATATCGTTGATTTTTTCGGTATTACTCGAGAAATACTGATTCAGTCCTGATTAAACTTCACAGCTAGTTTTAAGATGCTAAAAGACAACTTTATGCAAAATTTCGTGATAATCGTGTTATTAGAACAATTTGAAAAAAAAAATTTATATGATTTTCTCATCATATCATCCTCATTAAATTCTGTATGAAACTTCGAACTGTTATTTTCGATGAAGTAATGAATTTCAATTCGATCTGATCTGTATTTTTGGAAACATTGGAAAAATAAAATTTTGATTGGGTATATCTACGGAATCATTGGGCGGATTTTACCCATTCACGAATTCGACCTTCGTAATTAAGCCCCAAACCTACTCTACAAATATCGAGTTTCTAAGTCGTTTCTTCCGGAAGTTATTGTGTTTACGGTCAGCCTAACGGCCGACTGCGTAAACACAATAACTTCCGAAAGAAACAACTTAGAAACTCGATATTTGTAGAGAAGGTTTGGACCTCAATTACGAAGGCCGAATTCGTGAATGGGTAAAATCCACCTAATGATTCCGTAGATATACCCAATCAAAATTTTATTTTTCCAATATTTCCAAAAATACAGACCAGATCGAATTGAAATCCAGTACTTCATCGAAAATAACAGTTCGAAGTTTCATACAGAATTTAATGAGGATGATATGATGAAAAAATCATATAAATTTTTTTTTTCAAATTGTTCTAATAACCCGATTATCACGAAATTTTGCACAAAGTTGTCTTTCAGCATCTTAAAACTAGCTGTGAAGTTTAATCAGGACTGAATCAGTATTTCTCGAGTAATACCAAAAAAATCAACGATATCGAGAAGAAAACCTCGAAATTTGACATATTTTTTCCCGATATCTCCAAAACTTATGATCGTATCGAGCTGAAATTTGGTACACTGCTGTGAAATTAGAAGGTCAAAGTGTGAATATAATTTTTTTTTTGGTATGATGAATGGTTTCCGAAAAAAAAATTTTTTTGTAAAAAAATTTCGAAAAAAATTTTTTTTTTAATTTATTGACAATATGATCTTGACGAAATTTGGCTCAAAGTTGCGCGTCGTTATACTCCACCAAACTGCCAAGTTTGAATCCAATCGCTCAGGTAGTTTCTGAAATAAAAAATAAATAACTTCAAAACTTCAAATGCCTATAACTCCGAAACTATTCGATCGATTTGGCCCATTAACGAACTTAACCGCGGCATTCCAATGCGCGACCTACCCTGAAAGTTTCAAGTTGCTAGCTCACTTCGTTCGACAGTTATCGTGTCTACGGCCGGCCGGACAGAATCGATTTTGACACCGGATTCATCATCAGTGAGTCCAACCTAGTCGATTGAGACCATTTTCGGCTCAATCATCCAAAATTACAGACATTTGATCAAAACGATAGCACGCTGTTCCCCTAGAACATGCGCGCAAAAATGAAACATATGTGAAGGTGAGTGCTCCTTCAATTTAACAAAATATCGGGAATATATTGAAAAACTTATGACATATATTATGTCAGATATTCAAAAAAATAAATAACCAGGATTAACGCGAATTTCCAGAGAAAAATCATTTCAGCTTTTTCAGTTTGATAACGTTACATAATGGAAAAGGCGCGGATGTAGGGACATTTTCGCCATGCATACTGATGATTGAGGCGAGGCCCGCATCTTATGCATACTAAGCGCTACCGCGGTAGAAATCTTAGATCAGTCTTCGAACCGTATGGTTCGTGGCCTCAGCCTCGATATTTTCTCTTCAGTTTCATCGGCGTCATGATGCGGCTTCGAGTAATATTTATCGGGTTCGTAGGATCCGAGCTAGATGGAGTTTCGGTACAGGGTTTGTATACTAATTAATCATCAAAGGAATTCTGAGGAATCGGAATATGGATGAATTCGGATCTGATTGGTTCGGAGACCGGGACGCCATTGAGGAAGTGGATCAATGGAAATTTCATATTTCGAGTTTGTACCTGAACAGGGTTTGACACTGTATTGGTGCTCTTGAAGGGCCTTTCTTGAATAATCGGCAACCCAGAGAAACTGAAGAGTGTTCTGGAAGTTCATTGTTTCCTGACAAGCCGGGGGTTGTATTTTGACAACAGTATTATCGATTTGTGCATCAGACTTCGATTTTTCACTTGCAGGAGACACTCTGGTTTGATAATAGCATTGCATAATCTTTAAACAATGATAATAGTAATCTTTATACAATGATAATAGTACAAAATGTTTTTACTAATTAATTACAAAGATAGGAATTGGTGTAATGGAGAAGAAAGAGCACCAGTGATGATAATAAATTAACATAATCACAAGATTGTAGATGTTTTGATTGCTTGGATGATTAGCTCTGTTCAAGGGGGAATATTTGTTGATTTAACGACAGATATTCGTCCTTGTGATTATGTTAATTCATTATTACTGGAGCTCTTCCTTCTCCATTAGATCCATTCCTATCTTTGTTAGATGTTTGACGTTTTCGTCTTGTGAGAATCCACATGAACCGAGCGTTTCCATGTCGTGATGATGTTTGTAAACCTGCAATATCGCAGATGCAGCGACCTGATGCGACTAAATGATGAACGTCATGCACATCGATCAAAGTATTCTGTACTCGGAGGTGGGATTCGCAAGATGCTCCCAGGAGATGGCGCGCTGTACGTTGTTAAACTGCAGCGGTCCATCTGAAAGGTGACAAGTATCCAAGGTATTCAAGGTAAGTTGACCTGACGGTCAGTAACAACTGTGAACTGTTAGTCATTCTCCTTGGATCCGCTTCTTCGGTGTAGATATTTTGGTTGATTGGATGATTTGCTCTGATCAAGGGGGTATCATCGTTGATTTATCGACAGATATTAGTCCTTGTGATTATGTTTACTAATTAATTACCAGAGGACGAACGACTAGGTTATTGAATTGAGAAATATTGATAACTTCGAATCTGACTCTTCTGATGACTAAGATGCCATTCAGCAAATAAGACTTTTCGTTTTGAGTTTGTTTCTGGAAAGAGTTTGACACTGTAAAGATGTTCTCAAAGTGTCTTTTTTTGAATCATAGTTAACCCAAAGGAACTGAATAGTATTTTAGAATCATTATTTCCTGACAAGCCTGAGGACTGTATTTGTGCATCACACTTTAATTTCAGACTTGCAGAAGACAAGTCGTTAACAATAAAAATATTGATGACTTACAATCTGACTCTAGTGAGGACGAGGAAGGTATAGGGCGAGTGAGACTTCTCATTTTGAGTTTGTACCTAGGCAGGGGCCGATTCTGTGCTTGTGACTTTAAAGAGCACTTTTTTGAGACATAGTTAAACAAGTATTCTGCTGGATAGCTATATGACTTTGAATCTGATTGTTTTGTAAAAGAGTTCTTCATTGAGAAGATGTATCAATGAGACCTTTCCTCATTTTGAGTTTGAAGCTAAGCAGGTTTTGACACAGTATTTTTGTAGTTTAACACGCTGGCATCCCGAAGGGCTCTGGTTTGAGACCATTATTATTAATTCGTGATTTTTCCACTGATGAAATATCAAAGGAGGAACAGAGTTATAGTCAACACAATTACTTCAAACAGAATCACAGAGTCGATAGTTGCAGAGCAGTGTTGCAGCTTGATTAAGAAGGCTGTGTCAATTTAGGACCCACCCAATGATTCCGCAGATATTTCCATTTGACCGGCCAGCTGTCAACACGATAACGTCGTAATGGAATGACTTGGAGATTCACAAGAACTTCGGGGTAGGATCTGCCAAACGGTTATGTAGATTAATACGTTCGAAATTCCGTCGTCCCAAAATTTTCAAAAATACAGATAAGATCAGGTCGGAATTCAACACGTGAGAATACGATGTTCTCCCATTCAAACACCATATTCACGGCTTAAAATTGTCCATCTGCATTTTACAGCTGATCAGCAAGTGTCATCAAGATACAGAAGAAAAACAACGAAATTTGACATATTTTTCTCAATATCTCCAGAAATTGAAACCACATCAAACTGAAATCGGGTAGAGTGAAGTGGAATATCGTTTTCCAGGCCTGTGCAGAATCTCATCGTAATCTGGTGAATAATTCCGGAAAAAACTAATTTTTCAACAAAAATTTGAAGACCTTCCGAAAAAACAAGATTTTTGAATTTAGTTCCGATATAAACCCAACAAAATTCGGCAAAGAGATTCGTGTCAGTATTCTACAACTAACCATCAAGTTCTAATTCGATAATTGTAATGGTTCCTGAGGAATAACCTGAAAACTTCAAATATGTAGAACTACAAAACTAATTAACCAATTTGGCCCATTAAAGAAATCAGCAAGCGCCATTCCATAAGCAACCTTGACTAAAAGCTTCAAGTCGCTAGCTCCCTTCGTCCTTAAGATATCGTGGCACCGGACGACTGGCCGGACAGAATCAGTGAGTGTCTGAGAATATTTCCGGCTCAAAATTCGAACGTTACAGACATCTGGACTACTCGATAGCACGCAACAAAAGGCAATTGGGCAAAATAATAACTCCTTCGTCTGCTTTAACAACCGCATTAAATTGCAGAAAGCACTGACGAACCTATATGGTAGAGAGCTATTACTCTCTGGTTTACATTCATATTTAAATAATATTCATTTCAAAGAATCGCCAAGCAGCTTGAGCCAAAAACCCGGTAGCCAAGCCAGTCCATTAAATCGAAGTAACTTAACGTCAGTTCCTGAAGCGAAAAATTCAGCGAGGGCCGACCATTTAGGTCCATTTAAAATTCAACGTGGCGAGTTTTATTCGGAAGGCAGTTCCGAAACTCATTATTATATTACTTATCGCATTAAATGGAATGAAAACGTGTTTTGTATTTAAAGCACTCTTTCGGCGAATTGTTCCGGAATTACTGCAACACTTAGTTACAGATCGAGGCCATAAAACGAGATGGTGAAAACTTGTTAGCTGCCTGGAGTCTCCCGACGACTCACTCGTTTGGGTCGAGGGTCGAGAATCCTGAATTTCATGCCCGTCAGAACAATGAAATAATTGGTTTCTTCAGGGGGTGTAAGATCTTTCGAATGTAGTTGAATGCTTTTCTTTGTTCGGGGACAAACGCGCCTGTATGAATATTTATGGTATGTAGACTCGATCCACTTGAAATAGAGCTAAAACTAGTTGAGATGTGGGTCTACCTAGCGCCCAGATCTACCTTTCGCTTACATTCGCCTGTTATGTGGTCAAATTTATTGTAATGATATGACGTCATTGAACAAATCGCAAAAAACGCTCTGTGATCTCTATAGAAATTTTAAGGTTACTTCAGAATTATCTATTTTTCAGATAGATTTTCTGGAGAAACGGAAATGAATATCGTTGGAAGGGCATCGGAAATGAATAAAAGGATCTTTAATCTTCGAAAACTTACCAGAAAAAATAACCTAGCTCGTACACAACGGTAGGATTTCAGTAAGAAATATTGTGCTGAACCGGTACAAATTATGCTGAAATTTTGAAAAAAATCTAAGTTGATGATAAAATAGTTGAAATGAATCAGTACTAATCTCTTATCAATCCATTTCAATAAAATATATCCCATGTTTCCCTCGATTTCGTTGCATTTCATGTTAAAACTCCGTTTAAGGAGCTCACGGTCATCTGATAGAATCATGGAATTTCCGCCGAAAATATCACAGATCTCTTCATTCTTCTGCTTGAAATCGAAGCCCCGTGCTTAGTTTTTGCCATTTCATACAATTTTTGCCAGTATTTCGGCATTTTCCGGTCGATTTTATTTAATTTCCACCTGACAGTACTGACCCAGGCTGTCATACTCGTGTAAACACAGATCGGACTCGATGGTCTGTCAGAATTTTTTGGAGAATGGAGGAGTCATAAAATTACCAACTTTCTTTCGTATTTTTCGTACATTTCCGTTGGTTTGTAAAGTATGAGAATTCCACCTCTCGCAAAAAATTTTTAAAAAATAAAAATCATCATTCTATGGTTTTATGTATTCTTTTAATATTATAAGTGATAGGTGATGAGTTCGAACTGAAAGCCAATGGTTCGCAGTGTACAGTTCGCAGCGAACTGCAGTTCCCTGCAAACTGAGCTGGTCACATAGAGAGCAGGGGTATGAAACTGCTGTACTAATCTTGGAAACAGGCGACCCCAGCATTTAGAGAGAGATGTTAGATATTTGCCTCCCTTTTTCTTCGAAATATCATACCTACTATATAATTTATTATTATAATTTTTAAATTTAATATATGTTCAATGATGGCTTATGAAGGAGGTAAATATATTATGAAGTGAATTCACTTCATGCATTAATCATCCTATTAAATTTCAGATTATTAACAAGTCAGTGGCTTATTCAGATTGTAATCTTGATACAAAATTTTTGCTGATTTCAAAAATGTATGATATGTTGCTATTCACATGAATATTACATGAGAAAAAAATCAAATACTTTTTTCCTTCTTTTCGATTCACTGTTGCATTATAAGTAGGCTGGCGTTACCATAGCGACCGTTGAATATGCAAATTAACCATAGAAATATTTATTCAGCAAGCGGTGATTCCAATCATAGAAGCTCAAGTTCACAAAAGATAAATCATATTCAGCGGTCGCTATGGTAACGCCAGCCTTCTTATAATGCAACAGTGAATCGAGAAGCAGGAAAAAAGTATTTGATTTTTTTCTCATGTAATATTCATGTGAATAGCAACATATCATACATTTTTGAAATCAGCAAAAATTTTGTAGCAAGATGAGAGAAATATCGACTATAGTTTACATTTTAAAAATCATAAATATTTCTCATTTCTCGAAAATAACTGGTTTAAAAAATTCAATCATATTATATTCGAATTACTCCTGAAAAAGTGCCCGTAGAATGAAAGAACAGATTTCGAATACGAGTTCAAACAAGCGAGTTATTGAGCATTCTTGAAAATGATAATTTCTCAATTTTCGTTCATAACTCAAAATCCATGAATGCTAGGCTGGATCTGATTTCAGATTCTGATTAGTCAGGAAAAAAAGAGCTCGAGAATGTTTCATCAGTGTTCTTCTAGCTGCTATAGTTCTCGAGATCCCTTCAGTAGACAACGAATTTTGCCCACCCTGTACATGCATGGACTGTTTAATCACTGTTCATTGAAGTAAATTATTATATTTTGGATCGATGAAAAACCTTCATCAAATCAACCTATATGAGTAGTTAATCTTTGGATTCAATCATAATAAATGATCATTCTGTAGCGACTGTGTGAGACATATTTGACTTAATAACTTTTCAGATGATATGTTTGTTTGATTTATGATTTATAGGAGACAATAAAAATTCCAAATTTCAAATGTATAAGGGTACCTGCACGAATATTTGAATCGTTGTAGTTTTCCCGGCACGAACCCAAAAGATGGCGGCCACTCTGTTTCCCTGATTTAGAAGGGATTTTGCACATCTAGGATTTTCTCATTCTATGATAGAGAGCGAACTGTACTGGTGCACCGGTGACAATTTCGCCTTCATGGGGTGAATTTGTGCCATGAAATATTTCAAACGAGCTGTAGTATAGGCTTTGAGTCGAGTCTCAATACAATATGATTTCGTAGGATGTCTTAGAGAAAAAAATATTTAAAAAAAATGTGATTTCGTTAAACAACATCGTTGTCTTGGAGGGCGAAACAACACTTCGACGATCAATGTTACCGATTATTCTCAACAAGAAGGAATAGCCATTTCTTGATAGATCACTCATGATCATTGTAGTTGTAGAAAAGAGAAAATATTTTTCAAAAAACATTCAGCAAAAGCAGAAAATGAGCTGTTAACTGGTCATATATCTGAGCTGAAACATATATGGGCTGGTTGACAATAGATAATACCAGAGAAATAATATTTAAACCGGGCCGAAATCCAAAAAATAATGAAAAATGTTCTGAATGATCTAGAGAAAAATGAAGTTCTTACAATATCAAAAATTAAAATTGTTTCACTAGAATGAGACAACAAATAATGTTGAAAAAGGAAAAAAGAACTGTCGTGAAGTCAGCAGCTTTTACGCACTTGTTCACATTGCGAAATGATAACTTGGAAATTTCAATGAAATTTTAATGAAATATGAAAATTTAAAAAAAAAAAATTTATTTTCAAATTTTTCCAAGGATAGTTCTTCTTATTAATATTGTCCATCTTCCAACCAAGTTTCATTTCGATCAGATAAATATTTTTCGAGTTATTGAAGAATCAAAATTTCAAATGGCTGTAACACAAAAACCATTTGGAAGATTTGGCCCATTAACGAACTCAACCGAGATATTCAGTATCAAAACTTAACCTGAAAATTTCAAGACTCTACGTCTTTCCTTTCGGAACTTACAGCACCCACGGCCGGCCGGAGGGACAGAATAAAATTTGACCTCGGATTCTTCTTCAGGGAGTTCAACTCAATCGTTTAAGACCATTTTCGGCACAAACTTCGAAAATTACAGACATCTTGACGAAATGATAACGTGTTGTTCCCTAGAACAAGCGGGTAAAAAGCTCATTTAATTATGCCCACGTTTCGTTGAATTTCTTCAAGGCCAAACAAAAACTCACGACAAGTTAGAAGCTCATTTATAAAATTAAAACAGTAAAATTAATGAATTAAAATAATAAATCATTGATGACGACAAACACTGAACTGAACAAATAAAGTTACAATTATGAGATTTAAGAACACAATAATTGTAACTTGATTTGATGAGTCCAGTTTTTGTGGTTGTCAATGATGTATTATGTTAATTGATTAATTTTATTTTAATTGTATAAATCAATGATTTCAAGCTTTCAACTTGTTATGAATTTTCGTTGTGTCTCAGTAGTGGTGAATCGTTGCCCATTTGTTACACCTATATTGATTCGAAAGCTGCTAATGAAGGTTTGTCCTTACAATGCATAGTTGTCAAATAGCTTCATGTTGTCACAGCCTTGAAAAATTTCGAAAACTCCAACGAACCATCGGCATAATTAAATAACGTCTTCTCAACATTTTTTGGTGTCTCATTCCTGTGAAACAAACTTCATATAATCAAATGAAACGTGAAGATCATGAATAATATATTGTCCTTCGTGAATCGAGATAGCTTTGATCAGGCATGGTCATCAACACTTATTCGGTTCTGCTTTCCCGCTTTCTTCATCCTCATCCTCCAATATATCAGTGAAAGTGAAAAAATGTCGACACTTAATCAAATCCAGCCCACACACTTCGACTCAGCCGAAAATATCCGAAAACATAACCTAAGATAGGCGATCCCTGTTTCGTTTTCTTACAAGTCGTAAAAGATTCATCGATTACTTTCCAGAGGTAACTTTTCTATGGTCATTTGATTCAAAATGAAAATTCTTAAGGACCACCCCGCTTCCTCAATTTTTTATATTCTAAGATTTCAAGAATTGCGACCCTGGGATTCTTTATCACGAACAACCATTTTCAGTTCAAAATCGAAAATTGAAGACATTCCAAAAGATAATATCGTTTTAGTTCCCTTGAAAATTCGCGTGGAAACCAGATTTATTTGTTCAATATCGAAAATTCACATCGGAAGAGTTGAACGAGAGGAGCCGCCACTGTCTCTTGCCTTATCAAGATCAAGTTTTCCCGATTATGATATAACGAAGACGTTCATTTTCAACGCCTCCGTCGTATTCCCTGGACGGCCAATCGTATATCATCCAGTCTCATTACCTATGAGCCTTTGATATTGGAGATTTTTCCAATATCTATCGAGCAACAGCAATACCATCAGCATTTACATAGTGCAATAGCTGGCAAAGAACCGGGTTCTGTCTGTAGGGGATTCAATCGAATGAACTGCTTCTCCCCAGAGCTACATTGCAGGCGGCTCTCCTTCAGACCCATGAATATCTGCACACTTTCCTTAGTCGCACTGGCTCCTCCAGAGTATATGGATTATTTCTTCGCTTTCTCTCCTCAGGCCGATATCCTTGTGGAAGATTTTGGGGAACACAAATATGCGTGAGGTCCATATTGGGTGGGACGCATTTGAATATGTGAGGAAAGGTAGGTTCGTTGAATGTTCGGCAAACTGGTTTAGAAGGCTCGCGAATATAAAGAAAAACATAAAGAAAGCTCTGCCGTGAAGACAGCAGCTTTTGCGCGCATGTTCAATGGAGATGACCCCTTTCGCAACGAATTTCAACATTTGCGAAAAAGCTGCTGCCTTCACGACAGTGCTTCTCTAGGTTTTTTTCGTTGAAGTACCATATTTCAATAGACGACTTCGGCCCAAGTTGCCAACCCACAATTTTCTTCACAAATTTACTTTCAATGGAGAACGGGAATTTCAGGACAAATTCGACATGATAACGTTCGCGTTATTTATAAATATCCGTAAAAGATGCTTCGGCTCCTCAAACAAGATAATTCCTTCCAAATTTAAGTTGGGATTCCTGATTTCATGTTAATAGTGTCAAGTTTGAAAAGGATATGTTCCGCAAATCAACTTGGTTATTTCGGTTGCCGGTTTTCCATTCCGTAAATATGAAATATTCGGTTGGTTCCTGAAAAGAGGTTAATTGCGGAATATGATTGATTTGATTTTTTCTGTCACGTGAAGGACAGTCAATGTTCTAAGCGAGGCCTACGTGAACTAGATTACGTAGGCTACGTTCTAAGGTAACATATCCATTGCATAGAACACTCTTTATTCACTTTATGATCCATAGAACATAGAAGAGACAACAATCAACAATTGGCGAATGAAGATAAGCGCTACTCCCTCTGGTGGCTATTCGAGTACCCCGAGGTACAGACATTATCATTGACAAGTTAGAAGAAATGTTAAGAAAATGAGAAAGTGTATGCATTTTTTTTGGCGTTTGTGTGATTTTACAAGTGCTTTTACTGAGGAAAGCAAACTCAAATGTCCCTTCTCATAGAATTCTACAGCCTGGTAAAAAATTTGGACTTAGGGTCAAGGAAACTTCCTTTAACAAGTCAGGCCTGAAAGTGTTGAAGAATCGATAAAAACAAACAAACAAGATTTACCGATGATGATCATTTTTATAGAGGTAAGCACGAATTGCTAATGAAATATTAGATCACATTCATGAAGACAATTTTTTTTCAGGCCCATAATCCAAGCGGAGAAATTTATTTAAGAGGAATGCTCTGCCTTTCAGAAATCTACCTGTTGAACTGATCATTGAGGAACAAAGTAAATGTTCTAGTGATAGAACTGACTATTGAAAAAAAAAGAGTCTCAACAAGGAAATATCTGGTGATGAATAAATACTGTTCGCTCAAAGTGCTTCTGCCGATGAAAGCAAAGTTGTACAAGGCTTATTTATTAAAGCTTTTTCGAGACCAATCATAGGAGTGTTGGAAAATTTATTTGCCAATCCATAATAAGGCTTACGGTACAAGTAGCATCAGTTTCATGTGAATGTATTCATTTAATTCAAAATATATTGAGTATTTAGTCCTTCACTATGAAAATAGTAAAGTTATGAGTATTTGTCTACTATCCCAAAAAGTATGTTTTACAATACTATCTGTTTTTAAACTTTCAAGACAGCCTAAGTAATCCACCAAAGTCAATCTTGCCATTTGGATCTAAAAATAAATAATACTAAAATACTGTCTAACCTTGGAGATATCCCTGTAATTTTAGAGTTGCTACACTCAATTAGATTGAAGAATGATACATAGCTACTTTATAAGAATGGAATATGTACTCCCCGTAATACTCTCGTCAACTATAAAAGTCTAAAAAGTCTTTGAATAAATCGTGAAATAAAAATTATCGAACCAAACACTAACAAACTGTTCAACATCGACTATCAAAATAAAATCTATGTCTGTATGTAAGGTTCTAAAACATGCCACCGTGGCGCTGCAATCTTAAATTCAGACGCCAATAGAAAAATTGATTGTCGTTCTGGTGCATAGACTTAATATTTGTATTTTCTGGTGACAGTAAGATTGCTCGTTCATCCATCAAATTCCGTAATTAACCTTTTTTTTCAGGAACCAACCGAATATTTCATACTCACAGAACGGAAAACCGCCAATCGAAATAACCAAGTTGATATGCGGAACATATATTTTATAAACACTATGAACATGAAATCAGGAATCCCAACTTGAATTTTAGCCTAATAAAATCCTTTATTTGGAGGGAGTTATCTTGTTTGAGGAGCCGAGGCATCTTTCACGGATATTTATGAATAATGCGAACCTTATCATGTCGAATTTGTCCTGAAATTCCTGTTCCCCAGTAATAAATGTGTGAAGAAAATTGTGGGTTGGCAACTTGAGCCGAAGTTGTCTATTCGAACTAATCTGTATTTTCGGAAATATTAGAAAAATAAAATTTTGAATGGGTATATGTACGGAATTCGTAATTAGGCCTACTAAAACCTACTCTACAACTATCGAGTTTCTTCTTTGTTTCTTCCAGAAGTTATTGCGTTTACGGTCGGCCTAACGTAGATATATCCATTCGAAATTTTATTTTCCAATATAACCTCTAATAAATATATAAGGGAATCCGAATTCTGCAGTTGGTTGAAAAATGACGGCGTAAAGGTTCATGAAAAAAATGTCTTGAGGAAATGGCCTCGAATGAGAATAAGAGCTCCTGACCTTCAGTGCTTTTCTAGATTTTGTTACTTATCTTTTTACCAGGGCCAAAGCTGTAAAATGAATGGTTATGGGAATTTATGGTTGGAATTGGAGGTTCACTACACATCAGTGAATGAATTTTACCCATTCATTAATTCGACCTTCGTAATCTATTTCAAAATCTAGTACCAATTTCTAGAGCTACTTTGAGTGAATATTCCAGTTTTCGAACCTTCCCTTATAACCTCGAATATCCATTCAATCTGAAGGGTGTTTCAAATTGCGCGGTTTTTATAAGAATAAATAAAATATAGATGGCACTGAATTCGTCTGGGTATTTTGACATTCAAAAAGTGTGATGTATGACATGTATAAAAAATGGTTTCGTACACGATACAACAACGCTTTCAAATTGTTGAATTATTTTATGAAAATCAGCGTTCTGTGAAAAATACTTTAAGAAAATTACGTGAATTTAATGGTTTGCATGATCTTCCATCCCAAAGCACTATTGGTCGAATTATTGAAAAATTTCAAGAGACCGTGTCCATGGAAGATCAAAAAAGTGAAAAAAAAATATTGATTTGGTTCGTGAAAGTGTTGCTGAAGACCCTGGAATGTCCACTAGTTCACGTTCACAACAAGTTGGACCCATGGAGTCCACAACATGGCGTATTTTACACAAGGATTTAGCTCTGAAGGCATATAAGGTTCAAAAAACACAGGAACTCAAGCCAGTAGGTCATTTAAAACCTCGTACATTTGTCAATTTCATCAATGAACAACCAGCTGATTTTTCTCAAAAAATCATGTTTTCTGATGAGGCACATTTTCAACTTGGTGGCTTTGTTAATAAACAAAATTGTCGTATCTGGGGTAAGGAAAATCCAGGAATTGTTCATGAGATTTCATCGAGATGGACGATTATGTAAACCGTAAAATTCATGTAATTTTCTAAGAGCACTTTTCACAGAACGCTGACTTTCATAAAATGATTCAACAATTTGAACGCGTTGCTGTACGAAGGCGTAGAAGGGCCACTCTTTGTCGACAAAAATGTTTCCACCTAATTCCGACTTCAATCTCGGAATTAGACTAATTCCGACTTTGAACTCGGAATTATAGACTAATTCCGACTTCAAACTCGGAATTATAGACTAATTCCGACTTTAAACTCGGAATTATAGACTAATTCCGACTTTCCGACATCTATATTTTATTTATTCTTGAAAAAACCGTGCAATTTGAAACACCCTTTATATTTGGCCCATTCTTGAACGAAGACAGTGAAACCCAAACGAAGAAAAGTGATTTCCTGGATATCACAATCGCGAAATATCATCCGCCTTGAATAAACTTTTGCCATGATAAAGTTTATGGATGTAAGTCTCTTTGGACTCCCACATACAGTCATGTATTTTCGATAATAAATAACTCATGGCGTTTTATGGCGGGAAAGAGTTCGGACGACCAAATAAAAATAATGCAATAGCCATGTCAGGAAGGAGAACGTACTGCCGCCCTATTACACACAGAAACGTGTCCCTCTTATATTTTTTATGTTTCTCCGTTAGAGGGAATAAAGTTCTCCTTTGCTTCTTTATTAGCTCGGTCTACAAATTATTCAGCAGCAGAAATTGAAACTCCTCCCGCAATTTTAGAGGTCGGCCGGTATATGACCATTTTAAGGGGAATAAAACAAGGGCGCTATGGCGTTATGGCGCTATGTCTGCGAGATGGGATATCCAGGAAAATATCAAACTTGCCTCCCATAATGGCGACGAGTTTCTTGCAATTCGTTTTTGATATCGGTCCTGCTTAAATTTAGATGAAGTGGGATTAAGTAACTGGGCGTTTCGGATTTTATTGACCATTTTCAACCGTCTTCATGTTGTTTCAGTTTGTTTTATTTCGATCCTGCACCAGGGTGTCCAAATATTTGCGTTGAGCCAGAAAAATGGTCTAGGAATATTCTCAGAAAAGCAGAATTATAGTTCAAATTGAACTCTGCCGGCCATCCTCACTTCAATAAAAATTTCAGCCTTAATTTGGCGAAATTCTTGAATTGTCTACAGAGCTGAATCCCCTTAAATTATTATATATCCTTGATATATAATCTGAGCCAATCCCAATGGTCCAAAAATTCGGATTTTAATAAATTAGGATATGGTATCATATTTTGGGGTATGAGGTTTTCAGTGAAGTCTTTATTTGTCAACCAGAAGGGAACCTTAGGATTATTCCTGAATATGAGCTTCAGAAAATCCTGTACAGGAAATTTAGAGAGCAGGGTCTATGGCCTGTATTTGCATGAATGCCTCATGTATCTGATATGGCAATAAAACTGAATTTTTGGGGAATAATTCAAATGTATGTTATAACACGAGAAGAGCAAATATTAAGATTTCACGTCACGAACCAGCATTAACTGGAACAAATCCATCATATCTGGGTGTTGAAGTTCTCAATAAACTAACCCATAATCTTAACATAATTGATAATTGTAGATAATTCAAGTCTAAAAAGAAGAAACAAATAAAATATCTGGAACCATATATCTTGGAAGATTATTTTGTTCAGATTGATTTCTTGTTGTTTCACTTTACCGCACTATTTCATTTCATGTTTTTCCTGCGTGAGAACCTTATATGAAGAAGCGACATCTATCTATCTATCTGTATATTTATCTATCTTTCTATCTATCAACCTATTTATCAATCTTTCGTTATGTCAAATGTCTTTAATTTTAGAATATGTTGACGAAAATGTTCTTAAACGACTTGGTGTTGAGCTCACAAATAAAGTATCCAATAGCAAATTCGATTCTGTCAGCCGTTGACACGATATCTTGAGGAAGGATAAAACAAACGAAATTTTGAGGATAAGTTGCGAATCAAAATTCAAATTGTCAGTTCGTTAATTAATCAAATCCGCCGAGCTGTATCGAGTTATACTAATTTGAATTTTTGAGGGTAGCTACCCAATGTTTCAGAAATTAGTTCGGATTGAAAATTGATTATTGGTTGTAGGATAGCCACACTGCACTGACTGCAAAAGTTTGTTGGTATGGCAACATAAGTACATTCTAGGAAAAAAAAATTTCGAAAATATTCGAAATTCTTGGTTTTTCAGAAACTTTTCATCAGATTTCAATGAACTTCAGCATGAACTCTGAAATCAATAGTCTGCGATAGTTCACGAAATTTCATTTTGGTCAGATCATCACTTCCGAGATATTTGAAAAAATATGTGAAATTCCTTCATTATCGTTATTATCGTTATTATCTCCTTGAATTACTGAAGAAATACCGCCTTGGCAACCAATTCGAACATGCACATAAAAGCTGTTAACTATTTAGTTATAAGGTGAGAAAAATTATTATGTTGAATTATGTAAGCCAGGTTCGATTCCTAGCTGGGATTGGTGAATGTTTTCACAATATCCAAGCCGATCGAATTAGAGCTTAGTTATTGATTGAAGAATTGTGACACGAAGGCTTATGCAAAATTTCGTCTGGAATATCCCCTAGAATACACATATGAACAGAGCCTTACTTCCTGTGAACAAATCCAATCGTAATATTATCCTGAGAGCCTCACTTCATTCATACCAAAGAATTTTGACACTATACAACCAACGTTGTATATACAAGAAAGCATCAGAATTTACACAAGTAGGTAATTCGTGTTTTTCATCTTCTTCGCCTTTTTTTTCAGAATCATTTTCTTGAGTAACTCAGGCATAAATAACTTCTGCTTTATATTTCGAATGATAGGAAAATTGTAGCTAGAAAAAGAGTTTTTACTTCAGGATATTCAATATCAATAATTCTGCTAGTTCTTCTGAAAATCAGTGTTCATAAAGAGACGTTTCATGACGATTGGAACTGTCATATCTCAAATCAATTCGATGTTCCCAGATGATTTTGAAGTTTCGTCTATTTTGATGTTTATTCCTGTTCTGTATATGTTTTCTTATATACTCACAACTATACCAAAAACAAGTCGAGTAACACTCCAAGGAAAATAAATACGAGTTTCTTCAACCAACCTTTGACCATAGTGAGTTCAGCAGGTGCAATATGGCTGGTAACAGCTAGCGAGAAAATCGGGTAGCATAGACCAATTATTATTGTCACAATTGTGTCAACCCCAAGTTTTGCTTTTGTCAAAAAAACGTATTAGTTATTTTGTGCTTATGTTTGTTTCATTAATTAATAGTGATTAACTCTAAATCCAATCGGATGATGCAGCAGACTCCAAAATCATCATGTATGTCAGCAAATACAAAACCAAATAATGTGTTCTATATTTGGTATACCGAACTCTGTCGAAGATTGAACAGCAATTCTGCAGCTATAATAAGACCATCGAATCCTAAATGTAACACTGTGCTGGATTTTGTGGCAGATAGATTGAAGTTCGACGATTGGAGTCCACTTCTGAATGCTCTTCGGCATGATACGAGTTTACATGTTATAAATATTAGAAGTAGGATGAGTAACTGTCAGTTTCTGCATGAGGTTGACACAGAAGATAAAGCCCGTCGCATGAAGCGCAAGTACGGTGCTCTTTGGACCGATTTTATTCTAAATTCCCTTGTCAGGGCCCTAACCTTTTCGATGAAGAAAACACAAGTACTAACTTGCTTAGAATTAGACGGCTTGCCAATGTTCAATCAATACTTGGATGGATTACTCAAGGCATTAATGGAAAATAGGACCTTAAAAAATTTTTCTTTGACTAATTGTTCTATAGAGGATGCAGGTTGTCGCTCTGTATGTTCTTGTCTTCAACTGTTACCTAACGTGGAATGGCTAAATTTATCCAGGTGTGATTTGTCTTCAGTCAGTGGAATTTACATAGCTAAGCTCATAAAATTTCAACAGCTAAATCGTTACACTACGAGTTGGCACAAATCTCTCAGATACTCTGAACCAGACTCGGATAAAATGTGTGGTTTAAGACGTGTCACTTTGAATTGCAATCCGAAATTTGGAGACGAAGGGTTGAGCTACATTCTGAATGAATTAGAGGATGACCTTTGGATCAAGGCCTTAGACGTTCAGAAGTGCGGCATCACTGAGGAAATTTCCGACAAATTACTAGATATTCTCCAATATAATCGATCATTGAAAATCGCTGATTTTCGGCAGAACGAAGATCTTCATCCATGTACTCTTGAGAAGATTTTTGATATTCTAAGGGAGAAAAGAGTGCACGATGATTCTGACTCTCAATTCCACTGGTGTAATTCTGTGCTTTCTGTGAGTCCATCGACCCTCGCATCTTCTACCAGAGCGATGTCATCTTTCAAAGATAAGACATTCATTTTGCCACTAGGAAAAGTAACAGGGAAGATAATGAACAAGTCGAAAACTTCAGTAGATATAGCCCAAAAAGGTAATAACGGTTTTTGTGAAAACACTATACCGAAAAAACGAATTGAGGTAAAACTTATGAATGCCAACGATATTCACAGAAATGACTCGCAAGACTTTGACAATAGAAAGAAGAAAGAGGCTGGAAATTGTAACGGTGTAAAAAAGTTGACCATACCGAGAATCACCAAACCAAACAAGATAAACCACACGAACATTACAAGTAGTATAGTTAAGACTTTCGGAAAACTGCAAATTTCCAAAGAGCACAAAGAAGCACCAAACAATACACCAGCAGACTCACCTGTAAGAAAGAAAAAAGAACTCCTCACCACATATATGAATGGCGTCAGAGTTAACGGGTTGAAGAACGGGTGCAAGAAAGACGAGGCGTCTGTGTTTAGGAACGCAGGTAACATATTTGAGATGATGGTTTCAGGAAAACCTGAAGAAGTGGTTGAAGAAGATGGGGAAAGTTTATTCAGTCCTTACAAAAACCACGACGAAGACTGCAAATTAGAAAAAAGTGACCTTTCTGACAGTCAAGTTTCTTTATACGACTACATGCTAGATTTGAAGGGAGAAGTTGGAGAAATGCCAGTCGATCCAAAGAAAATTAGGTCTAAATACCATTATAAGGGAAAGAAAAATGGAATCAAATGAAAACTGTCAACCACTTGCGACTGCGATTTTTGAATACCCTATTATAAATATAATTATTTGGATCCTTCTTCAGAATAAAAGAAGTTTCAGTAATATCTGTAATATTTACTAATAAAGCATTGTAAACATAAGCCAATATCTACAGGATGCCAGAAAAATGTGACCACAGAGAAAACCCATTTGATTTAAGCATTATTTTTAGGTGAAACTTTTTCCGTATTTATTCGCTTTATTTATGTCATAGTTTTTTACTATGATAACTTTATATTATATGTAATATTATAGTTATTAAATGTGGATTGTGTATTTTAAAATTTAGTTTCAGTTCTGATTGAATTTCGTGATGACATAAAATATCAAATCTCAAAGACTTAACTTGTTAGAATTGGCGCAACATAACTCTCTAAAGTCGTAACATTGCGAAAAAAAAGGACACAATCACACCCAGTCTTGGAACAGCTTTAATGGAAAATTGAAGGAATCATATAATTATCACTTATCAGTTTTATTATAAAAAGACATCTCCTTTATAAAAGAACAATAATATACAAACACATGTGGCAGTTTGGAAAACAACTTTTTACATTCATCTAATGAATCGGTTTTCCATTCCATCAACATTATCGTAAAAGTAAGTTCTTTGTAGAACCAATCTTAACAATTATCATAATTATTATATCACAGTATTTTAAGACTTTAACTGTTAATAAAGGCAACCATTGCAAGCTAAAATCTGTTAATCGAACTTATTTAAATTAAAATCTTTATAATCCAAGCCACTATTCAACGGCACTAGGTATGGCTCCAAAATTTTTTTTTCATTCAGTAAGTCTGTGGTAGAACGAAGTCAGATTCAGAACCACTAGGAAATCGGCAAATGATTGCCAACACAATCATCATCAAATAATTATAATATAGATTGGTAGGTGGGTCAGAAATCCTCGAATTGCTTCAGTTCACTGTCTTCGAGTGCTCTGGCTGATTTCCAATCTCCCTCAGCATAATCATCGAAGTTGCTGGTGTCACAATCTGACGCTACTTTTGGCAGAATCGGAGGCTGAAAAACATTTAAAGAATATTATAATGAGTTCGCATTGAGTGAAAAATCGATTCAATCTTACAGACATGCGTAGGAAATTTTAAAACAACTCGTTGAGGTAATGTACCTAATAAATGAATATGTAGGCGGCGTAGAGTAGCTGAGTCGGCTAACGATGGCGCCACCGAACGACGCACGCTAGCTACGTCTTTCTAACAAAGCATAAACACGTCAATTACGGTCGCTCTCACTACGCTGCTTCTGCGGTTGTCATAGGCAGGTGCCAGAGGATTCAACCTATCTGGTGAGTCCACCTCTGGCACTGGGGCGAAACAACTTTCCCTAAGAGCGCGCAGTCCTTCGGATGGCTCGAACTCACTATAGCCGCCATATATAATATATGGACACTTTACAATAGAAATTTCTATGACCTCACCTCCAATTTCCTGTTGAGGACATCGTGCCAGTTCAATCCTTTATACCATCTGTGCCTTTTTATGTCATCTGCTCCACTCTGAAATTAGATTAATTTATTTATATGAAATTCCGTCGAGTAAAGACCAGAACAATCAGATGATTTTCTTTTATGTGGGTGTAGGTAGGTACTGAACAAACAATTTATAAAATATTGATACTTGAAATGATTAAACCAAAAATCATAGGCTGAAAAACTTTTGGAAATACGTTTTTCTCTTTCACATAGGTAAAACTTTTGCAGAAAATTCAATTGGTCAAATTCTCAAAAACGAGAAATAGAACATCGTGTACATTGCTAAAGTTTACTTCGTTACAGAGGGTTTTAGTTCGTAAGGAATTCCCTAGGTAGCGCTGGTAAAGTTGTCCCACCAGAACATCGCCTTGATAGAGCACAAGTTTACTAGAACTTCTTCGTGTCATTCCGGGCTTTGTTGCGATGATGATTGATTATAATCTTAACTCTACATAAAAGTAAAAGGTAGCGATATTTCTTAAATCATAATTGAATATTGATTCATCAACACTTTTGACAGCTCACCTTCATACTTCCCAGTCTTTTTGTCCTGTCCTGCACCAATAGTTTCTTAATTAGATCCTTTGCCACTGGATCCAAATGCTTGGGCCATTCTATTCTTCCTCCTAATATCTTTTCATATATACCGAATGGATTGTCATCATAAAATGGTGGATATCCGGCAAGCATTTCGTAAACCAGAACGCCTGAAATCAAACTTCTTAGTGTTTCAAGCATATTTCATATTTGAAACAGAGTAAACATTCAAGATATGAGAAAAGTATGAATTTCATTAAGGATATATTGAGATAGTTTAATAATGGAAGATAAATATAAAAAATATAAAAATGAAATGAAAAAGCGGAAGAGATAAAAGATGAAGGAGATAATTCTGGATCGAATTGGAAAACAGATAGACAATATTCGACGGATTCTACAGAGAATGTGAAGAGGTCTTAGAGAAAGAAACAATAATCTGTATGAAACTCTTATAGAAAAATCTCATACAATTGGTTTTCAATCCATTCTGCTTACCTAATGCCCACCAATCCACAGCCCTATTATGCCCCTTACTCTGTATGATTTCCGGTGCCAGATACTCCGGAGTTCCACAAAGTGTCCAGGTCCTGTCTGTTAGTTTTTTCGCGAAACCAAAATCTGTAATCTTCAAATGGCCCTCTCTGTCTAACAGCAAGTTTTCTGGCTTCAAGTCTCTGTACACTATACTTTTACTATGTAGATATTCTAATGCTAGTATTATTTCGGAACTATAGAAAATCGAGGTGTTTACTCCAAATCGTCCAGCGTTCCGCAAGTATGAAAACAGCTCTCCTCCACAGACGTACTCGAACAGCATGTATATGCAGACGTCATCTCTGTCACACCATAACCTAGAAAAATACTGATTAATTTGTAAGCCTACTCTTCAAATAACGAGTTTCTTTGCTCTTTCTTTTGGATTAACTGGAGCTGGAGCGAATATGGAGTACCACAGGGTGGTATCTTGGGGAAATTGGTTTTTCTCATAATGATAAACGACATGTGTAAGATAACAAACTCGGTGAAAGATGCAGAATCGACAAGTGTTGTCGACGATTTCAACTTGTAACTAGCGAAGTCAGTATGGATGAATACCAGATAAAATGCGATGAGGAAGTAGGAATTTGTTGTAGTAGTACTTGACACTATTTCATTTTCTATCCTCTGTAGGAACCTCATTTGAAATGAAGACATATTGTGTCTATCTTTCACGTGTTAACTATCAGCCATAAGCTCAAAATTGATTGTGTAAGAAGTGTCGGAAGAGATCAGTAAGAGAATTTTCGATTCCAGGTCGAATGTGAGGAACATTTGTAGTTACTATTGCAACAACTCAACATGAATAGACGACTTCGGCCCAAGTTGCCAACCCACAATTTTCTTCACAAATTTACTATCACTGGGGAACAGGAATTTCAGGACAAATTCGACATGATAAGGTCCGCGATATTCTTAAATATCTGTAAAAGATGCCTCGGCTCCTTAAACAAGATAATTCCTTCAAAATTTAGGTTTTTGTTAGGCTGAAATTTAAGTTGGGATTCCTGATTTCATGTTAATAGTGTCAAATTTATATAGGATATGTTCCGCGAATCAACTTGGTTATTTCGGTTGCCGGTTTGATTCATGAAAAAGCAATCTTTCTGTCACCAGAACATAGACATATTAAGTCTATGCACCAGAACGACAATCTAATGTTTTATGGTAACATATCCATAGCATAGAATAATCTTTATGTACCTTATGATCCGTAGACCATACCTAGTAATTTTTCTATTGTTGATTGTTGTCTCTTCTATGTTCTATGGATCATAAAGTAAATAAAGATTTTTCTATGCTATGGATATGTTACCATAGAACATTGACTGTCGTTCTGGTGACAGAAAGAACGATTTTTCATCAATCAAATTCCTTAATTAACATTTTTTTCAGAGACCAACCGAATATTTCATATTTACGGAATGGAAAACCGGCAACCGAAATAACCAAGTTGATTTGCGGAACATATCCTATATAAATTTGACACTATTAACATGAAATCAGGAATCCTAACTTAAATTTCAGCCAATCAGAGATGATCTTAACAAAACCCTATATTTGAAAAGAATGATCTTGTTTGAGGAGCCGAGGCATCTTTCACGGATATTTATAAATAACGCGAACCTTATCATGTCGAAATTGTCCTGAAATTCCCGTTCCCCAGTGATAGTAAATTTGTGAAGAAAATTGTGGGTTAGCAACTTGGGCCGAAGTCGTCTATTGAGTGCATCAATTTCTGACAGACGAAAAATAAATTAATAAAGTTTAAATGAAATATCAACAAACTAACATAATTTTCCTTTCACTTTGACGAAAGTAAAATCAATCAAGTTGTTTTGGTAGTCGTGCACGTACAAGAATCGAAAATCACTTACATGTTGACGATGAAAGGATGTCTGATCTCTTGGAGGATGTGCTTTTCGTTTTTCACATGTTCCACCTGCTTCAGTCTGATGACATCAGATAAACATAATATTTTCATGGCACCGTAGCCGTCTGTTAATTTGTTGCGGCACAACAGAACTCTGCCAAACGTTCCTGTTCCTGAAATAAAGAATCGAGTTAATCCAAGTTCAAAGGATTGTTACAATATCATTTTTATATGAAATGATTCCATTTATTTCAAGTATCAATTTTAAAAAAAATTGAGAAGAGCACTGACGTGAGGTCAAGAGCTTTTCGCACTTGTTCGAATTCTAACGACTAGAACAACAAAAATTTCAAAAAGCACTGCCGTGAAGGCAACAACTTTTGCGCGCATGTTCAATGTAGAGGACCGCTTCAGCAACGAATTTGAACGTGCGCGCAAAAGCTGCTGTCTTCACGGCAGTGCTTTTTGAAATTTTTTTCTGATAAATTACTGAATTTCAATTCGATCATATCTGTATTTTTGGACATATTGGAAAAATAAAATTTTGATTGCGTATATCTACGGAATCATTGGGCGGATTTTACCCATTCACGAATTCGACCTTCGTAATTAAGCCCCAAACCTACTCTACAAATATCGAGTTTCTAAGTCGTTTCTTCCGGAAGTTATTGTGTTTACGGACGGCCTAACGGCCGACTGCGTAAACACAATAACTTCCGAATTTCGAAAAAAATTTTTTTTTTAAATTGCTGACAATATGATCCTGACGAAATTTGGCTCAAAGTTGCGCGTCATTGTACTTCACCTAACTGCCAAGTTTCAATCGAATCGCTCAGGTAGTTTCCGAAGTAAAAAATAAATAACTTCAAAACTTCAAGTGCCTATAACTCCGAAACTATTCGACCGATTTGGCCCATTAACGAACTCAACCGCGGCATTCTGATGCGCAACGTATCCTGAAAGTTTCAAGTTGCTAGCTTGCTTCTGTCGACAGTTATCGTGTCCTCTGGCGGCCGGCCGGACAGAATCGATTTTGACACCGGATTCGTCATCCAATCCAATCGTCCAACCTAGTCGATTGAGACCATTTTCGGCTCAATCATCCAAAATTACAGACATTTGGACAAAACGATAGCACGCTGTTCCCCTAGAACATGCGCGCAAAAAATATTGCACCTGATTGTGCGTTGGTATTCTCCAGCTGATTACAGAGTTTCAATCTACAAATGCAATCACATTTGTACTTCTTGAGATATTATATATCTTTTTGCAAATATCTCCGAAAGTAAACATTGAATCAAATTTAAATTAGGAACATTGTTGTCGAATACTAACTCTAAGGTTTGTGCCAAATTTCGTTAAAATCTAATCAGTATTTTCGGAAAGAAGAAGATTTTTCAACAAAAGTAAATTTTCGGATAAATATTTTTTTGGAATTTTCCAACAACTGAATCCACACGAAATTTTGAGCTGAGTTGCGCGTTGCTATCTTCAAATCATTTGCAAAGCTTTCATTTGATCGAATCAATACCTCATGAGATATCAAGGAATTAACCTCAAAATTTCGAATGGACTTAACTCCGAAACTATTCGACTGATTTCAACCATCAACTAACTTGACCGAGATATTTGGACTCCAAACCGGATCTTACAATTCCAAGTCGAGAGGTCACTTCTGCAGAAAGTTAGAGTAAATACGGACTGACAGTACTGAATTCGATCACGAATTCTTCTACAGGGTGTTTAACCCAATCTTTTCAGACTAATTTCGGCTCAAAATTCGAAAATCATAGACACTGTGACGAAACTATAACGCGTTGTTCCACAGAACAAAATTTTCATTGGTAGCATTTTTGCGCGCATGTTCTAGGGGAACAGCGTGCTATCGTTTTGTCCAAATGTATGTAATTTTGGAAGATTGAGCCGAAAATGGTCTCAATCGACTAGGTTGGACTCACTGATGACGAATCCGGTGTCAAAATCGATTCTGTCCGGCCGGCCGTAGACACGTTAACTGTCGACAGAAGCAAGCTTGCAACTTGAAACTTTCAGGATAGGTTGCGCATCAGAATGCCGCGGTTAAGTTCGTTAATGGGCCAAATCGGTTCAATAGTTTCGGAGTTAATGGCAGTTTTGAAGTTATTTATTTTTTATTTCAGAAACTACTCGGGAGATTGGATTCAAACTTGGCAATTGGGTGGAGTATAACGACGCGCAACTTTGAGCCAAATTTCGTCAGGATCATATTGTCAGTAAATTTAAAAAAAATTTTTTTTCGAAATTTTTTACAAAAAATTTTTTTTTTCGGAAACCATTCATCATATCCAAAAACAAATTCCACTCACACTTTGAGCTTCATATTTCACAGCAGTGTACCAAATTTCAGTTCGATACGATCATATGTTTCGGAGATATCGGGAAAAAATATGTCAAATTTCGAGGTTTTCTTCTCGATATCGTTTATTTTTTCGGTATAACTCGAGAAATACTGATTCAGTCCTGATAAAACTTCACAGCTAGTTTTGAAATGTTGAAAGACAACTTCATGCAAAATTTCGTGATAATCGTGTCATTAGAACAATTTGAAAAAAAAAATTTCTATGATTTTTCTTATCATATCATCCTCAATAAATTCTGTATGAAACTTCGAACTGTTATTTTTCGATGAAGTACTGGATTCAATTCGATCTGATCTGTATTTTTGGAAATATTGAAAAAATAAAATTTTGATTGGGTATATCCACGGAATCATTGGGTGGATTTTACCCATTCACGAATTCGGCCCTCGTAATTTAGGTCCAAACCTTCTCTACAAATATCGAGTTTCTAAGTTGTTTCTTTCGGAAGTTATTGTGTTTACGCAGTCGGCCGTTAGGCTAATTTTTCGCGCGTTATCATTTTGCCCAAATCTTCGCTCGTTTCGATGATGACTTACGAGAGGAAAGAGTTATCGACTTGAAACTTCCACGGTAGGGTGTACACCAAAATGCTTCTGTCAAGTTCGTGTATGGTCGAAATCGTAGGCAAGGTTTTAGAGTGAAACCTATTTAAAATTTCGAAGTTGCTTTCCCCATATCCCAAGAAGGACTGACTTGTTCAGATTACTTCTTCGTAGAGTTAGTTGAAAAATACCGAGGTTCACCTTCATGCAAAATCTCGTTAGGGGCGTTCCGTTGAAAAATTCTTAGGAAAAATTCGAAAGACTCGAAAATTTTCATTGAAAAATAATTTTTTCGGTAAATATTCATCGGATTCCAATGATATTTGCCACTGATTCTGAAGTAAATTATCGATAACAATGTACTGAATTTCAGTTGAATCTGATATTCATTTCTGGAAATATTAGGACAAAAAATATATCAAATTTCGTTGGTATTACTACGCTGTCGTTGTTTTTTCCGGGAGAACACCAAAAATTCTAATATATTATGATGAAAATTGGAAGTTAATCGTAAAATACCGATGCGAACCTCGTAAAGAATTTCCTGATGATGTAATACCAATACAGTTTTGAAAAAATATTTTCAGAACTGTTTTTGGGTTATTTTACATTTAACGATCTTCGAATCACATCTTTCTCACTTAATTGTGTATAAACCTTCAAGCTCCTTCAATCGAGTACTGAATTTTACTGCGATTCAATTTGTTTTTTTGGAAATATGTATCGGGAATATGAATTGTTGAATGGTTATATCTGCGGGATTTTACCCATTTAACAATTCGGCCTTAGCAATTGTTAACGATTCTTTCGGAAGTGTCATCCAAAAGGTCGTGAGCAAAAAAGTCGAAAGCAAACATCAAAATATGAATATTTTTTCGATCAGTGATTTCACAGGTTCTCCAATGAGAAATAGAGCAAAGGGAATTCATGAATTCTTGTATTTTAGTATTCCTATGTAATTCAATCCAGCCACATTTCATGGTTTATTTCATTAAAGCTTTCTACTCCAACGATAATTTTGAATTATCACTTAGAAACTCAACTTAACATCTCATAACAGCTACTTGAAAATATTGGCAAGCAACTCTGAGAGCTTCATCAAAAATAAAACACTAATGGTTTCATAAATCTCGAATGCGAAAAACTACGGATCTCTCGAAAAGAAATAATACATTGAAGAGAATCACAAACGTAATATGTTCAAGACGAAAAATTAATATTATTCCGTTGTTTCTTCCTCTGAAACTTCGATCATTTGAATACGGAACCGTTAATCTAAATTTACCGTGGTTTTTTATGAAGTAAAACCGGCTTACCGTCAGGTTAACAACTTTTGGCAAGTTGTCCAAATTGTAGTTGTATTTTTGTTGGAAATGTAACAAGATGCACTGACACATTTTCCGAAGTGATGAAATGCTCTATTGCCACATACATTGCGGATTTTGTGTGAAGTTCTGCGTCAATTCATCAATCGATGTGATTAGTCTGTCATTTGACGTCCGTTTCATAAGGAAGGATCAAAAATAAAATCTGATTCATGGCGAATAGATTGTTCATAAAGACAGAGAATATAGAGGTTTTTTGGCAGAATACGGAAACACTATAAATTTCACACGGAGGTTTATTTTTGCGCGCAGCACCATTTCGTCCAAATGTTCATATTTTGCGAAATTATGCAAAATTTCGTCGGGACCGATCGAATACCTTATGAAATATACATGGTGTTTGGTGAACATGCGGCAAAAATGGTGACTTGGAAATTTCAGTGAAATTTCAATGAAATATAAAAATTTTCAAAAAAAATTCCAAGGAAAAAAAATTAAAAAAAAATTTTTTTTTTCGGATTTTTTCATGGATAATTCTTCTTATTGACACTATTATTGACTTCCACCCAAGTTTCATTTGGATCAGACAAATATTTTTCGAGTAATTGAAAAATAAAAATTTCAAATGGCTGTAGCACAAAAACCATTCGGCAGATTTGGACCATTAACGAACTCAACCGAGATCTTCAGGATCTTAACCTAACCTGAAAATTTCAAGACTCTAGGTCCTTTCTTTCGAAAGTTACAGCGCACACGGCCGGACGGACAGAATCAATTTTGACTACGGATTCTTCATCAGTAAGTCCAACCTAGTCGTTTGAGACCAATTTCATCGTGACGAAATGATAACGCGCTGTTCCCCAGAACAAGCGCGTAAAAACCGCTTTGCTTCAAAGATACAAATACTTATTGTAGATTAAGCCACTCACCATGTGATTTTTGCTAATAAAATGTTGTTACTGTCACATATTTTTTTTACCCTGTATCTTCGAAATGAAGTGGTTTTTTTGAGATCATCAGAGATCCTTGAAATAGTTCGAAGAGATACACTTTACATTTTTGCTGCGTGTTTACAAAACACCCTGTATAAGGAAAAAAAATTCATAAATTTTTTTGAATAATTTTTTTCTCGAAAACTACTCATCAAATTCGATTCAAACACTATATGTGTTTCATCATAAACTGGTCAAACATATATAGCCGTATTGGAAAAGTCATTTTTGACTTATGACATATACCCCGTTTTCAAAGCATAAGCGAGATACAGGGTGTTTAATGTCAACTTTGAGCAATATTCCGATAATTGTGGTGACTTATGCGTGACCTTTTAAATAACGGTTTTTGGTCACATCTTAGTATTTTTTAGTGCTCAATTCCTTTGTATTGTAGAAATCGGGAGAAAATATTTCAAAATGGCGGAAAACCTACAATGTTGGAACTTTTTGTTTTCGATTGCCAATTTGGATAGCATTATTTCAATGTACTCAATTCTCTAAGATTTTCCGTGAAAAATTTTTCCATGTCTACGATGAAAAATAAATTTCACCCAGAATTGTTGGAATCTATCGAGGTTGAAAACAGAATGAAAAAATATCCATTGGTTTTCATTTTATAGCCTTCCAAACATTCCGCTCGGAGTACTCCAATAATTTTTATTCGAGAAACTGGTGGCCCTTCGAAGGCCAAAATTATGCTAAGGGGCCCCCAGAATGACCCGGATAGAAATATGAATTTATCAAAAAAAAATTTTTTTCAGAAAATCTTTGGTAAGATCGAACTCTCTCCGTATTAGGAAAATAGGCTCAAATTCGATTGACTACCGTTGCTTGGTAACGGACGTCATTATAATCAGAATAAATCCAACTTATACGCGGCCCTATTGTCCGTAAGTGGAGCGAATTCGAATTCCATCGAAGTTTTTCTGAAAAATTTTTTTTTAATAAATTCATAATTCTATCCAGGTCATTCTGGGGACCCATTAGCACAATTTCGGCCTCCTTAAGGCCACCAGTTTCTCGAATAAAAATTGTTCAAATACTCCGAGCAGAATGTTTATAAGGCTATAAAAAGAAAACCAATGGATATTTTTTCATTCTGTTTTCACATCAGTGTTCAGAATGGAGGTTCAACCTCGAAAGATTTCAACAATTTTAGGTGAAATTTTCTGTTCACTGTAGACATGTAAAAAAAAGTCGAGTTTGAATTTTGGAAAAATTTTTTCACGGAAAATCTTAGAAAATTGAGTACATTAAAATAATACTATACAATTTGGCAATCGAAAATAAAAATTCCAACTTTGTAGGTTTTCCGCCATTTTGAAATATTTATTCCAGAATTCCACACAACAATTGAATTGAGCACTAAAAAATACTAAGATGTGACCAAAAACCGTTATTTCAAAAGTCACGCATAACTCACCATAGTTATCAGAATATTGCTCAAAGTTGACATTGAACACCCTGTATCTAGCGTATGCTTCGAAAACGGGGTATATGTCATAAGGCAAAAATGACTTTCCCAATGTCATCTATACGGCTATATATGTTTGACCAGTTTATGATGAAACACCCTGTATATTCTACAACATTGTACCAAATTTTAATTCGATCCCAATTCAACTTTGAGTGATACCAGGAAATTTGATGGTTTCATCCATCGTTGTTGTTTTCGGAAAAACTTAGAAAATACTGATCCAATCATGTTATAATTTTCCGCCAGTTGAGAAATGCTGATGCCCATTTACGAAATTCTGTTATGTTCGTGTCATTAAAACATTTAAAAAAATATTGAAAATTTTTCTTTAAAATAATTTTCATGGGAAACTGCTTATCAGATTTCTGAAATAACTCGCACTGATCTCGAACCCTACATTTCACAACAGTGTACCAAATTTCAGTTAGGTATGATTTTGTTGCCAGGAGATTTCAGAAAAATATGTTGAATTTCAGTTTTTTTTTTTCGGTATCGTCATTTTTTCCGTAATAACTCAAAATTACTGTCATAATCAAACTAACTAACAAATCGGAAAATTCCAATATAAGAGTTTGTCTAGAAGTTCCTCATGATCGTACCGTTAGAAAATTTCGAAAATGGAATATTTGAAAAATTTTTTACAAAGAAATTTTGCACAGAACTTTGAATATATTCATAACATTTCATCATACGATTATAAGTTTTGGAGATATTATGAAGAAATATGTCAAATTTCGTGGTTTCGGTATCGTTGTTGTTTTCGGAACAACCCAAAAAATATTGATCCAATCACAATAAAACTTGATAAGTTTTTTGATCTACAATTCCTGTGATACAAAATCCAGCAATTAGCAAATCCGTTGACATCATTCCCACATGAATGAGGTAGGACTAATGCAATCAATAATTTCCAAAATACCATTTCCTGAACTAACGATAAATTCTTTCCGAAGCAGTATCTGGCCGGAAACAATAAATGTTGTTGGGCAATCTCGATCCTACATGAGGCAACTAATCGTTTGGTCTAGAACCAACCGAAAGTGTTCGAAGGCATCGGTAAAATAAAAATGGATTTCTTCCAACAACTCTCTCTAATTCGATTAAGTGACATACATTCGTTTCTATAATGCCATCTCTAGACGAGACTGTGTAGATTTCGTCCGACTGCAACATGAATAAGCTTTCATGAAAACGGAATAATTAAAGAAGGACAAATTAGGAAGTGAAATATCATATTATACAGGAGTTAGAAATCATAGGTTGAGCGTCAAATGAATTATTCAATAAGATGGGCATGTGTTAAAAAGATTCATACAGGGTGATTCGAAACGGAATGGAGATCTAGATACTGGAGATTCTTCACTTAGTTGAATGACGGTTAAACCATATTCCTCATAACAATGTGTCAATTTTAAAACCTTAAATGGGAAGGGGGATTTAATGACACCTTATTTTGAAGCTAATTCGATTACTTTTTCAAAAATGCCGCACACTTGATCTGTTTGTTGATAATTCTCTTATTTATTTTTCTGAAAGGAACAAATTCGGTAATATTGTGGAATCTATGTTCATCATGAAGATGACCGCTTGAGCAACAAACTCGAACATGCACGCAAAAGCTACTGCCTTCACGGCAGTGCTTTTCTAAGTTTTTTCCGATAGAGTACTGGATTTCAATTCGATCTAATCTGTTTTTTTGGAAATATTGAGAAAATAAAATTTTGAATAGGCATATCTACTTAATCATTGGGCGGATTTTACCCATTCACGAATTCGACCTTCGTAATTAAGCCCCAAACCTACTCTACAAATATCGTGAATCGTGAATATTCGTGAATGGGTGAAATCCACCCAATGATTCCGCAGATATACCTATTCAGAATTTTCCAAAAATACAGATTAGATCGAAAATAATCCAGTACTTCATCGGAAAATAACAGTTCGAAGGTTCATACAGAATTAAATGAGGATAATATGATGAGAAGCTCACAGAATATTGAAATATGTATTCGAAAAAAAATTCAAATTGTTTTTTAAAACTGTTCTAATGAGACAATCATCACGAAATTTAGCACAAAATTGTCTATCAGCATCTTCAAACTAGCTGCTAAATTTCATCATAATTGAATCAGTATTTCTTGAGTTAAACCGAAAAACAACACGATATCGAGAAGAAAACCACGAAATTTCACATTATTTTTCCTGATATCTCCAAAACTGATAGCCGTATCGAATTGAAATTTGGTACATTGCTGTGAAATTCAGAGCTCAAAGTATGCGCTGAATTTTTCTTGAAATTTGATGAACAGTTTGCGAAAAAAAATTTTGTGGAAAAAATTTTGAAAAAAATTTTTTTGAAAATTTGCTGACAGTATGATCTCAACAAAATTTCGTGAACAGTTTTGTGTTGCTATACTCCACCTAAAAGCCAAGTTTCGATCCAATCGTTTCAGTAGTTCCAACATTATCGCCAAATAACGTCGAAACTTTCAAAGGCTCTAACTCTGAAACCGTTTGCGCTATTTTGCCCATTAACGAACTTAACCGTCGCTTTCTGAAATTCAACCAACCCTGAAATTTTCAAGTTGATAGAATCCTCCGTACGCCCGTTATCGTGGTGTCGGTCTGTCGGCCGGCCGGATCTTCACAAAAATATTTGTAACATTACAATCACGAAGATTTCATCGTGCAGGATGTGAAAAACTTCGAAAACGTCAGTCATTTAGATAAAATGAAGCATTTGTTTCCAAATTATGAGCGATTAAAAGAACTCTCAACTAAAAAAAATTGCAATCTGATGGAAAAACGAATTTTTACTCAATTAAAATTTTAGGGTACTATCTTATTGGACATAAACTTCATTGTTCGTTCAATCTGACGTCAACAGATGCACACACTTTCATGTTAATTCCTTCATTAGTTATATTTTTCAAGACCTCTTGACGTTTTTTAACGAAAAAACGTTTATAATTAAGAGATTATTTAATTACATTTCCTGGGAATTTCAACCTGTTACCAACATACCTCGATTAAACGAATTGTTCTGAAAATTTCCTTACCGCGAAGAACGAGGTAAAATACCCAACATTTCCTAGAAGGCCGACCACAGAATTTCACGCAGTGATTACAATCAAGTTATCTCGAAACGACCTTCCCGTTTCACGGACACAATAATAACAGTTTTCAGCCAATGACAATGGCGTTGAGCTGTACTTCCCGAAATTACACCTATTACGGGAAAGCCTCTGTTTAGGAATAAATCGCTGGAGATTTGTAACGCTTCATTACATTCTATGTTTTCAAATCAAAGCGATTTCACAAGCGTAATAATAAGGAAGGAAATGAATGAGGCAATAGTATTGATTATATCAAGTAAGATTGATTTCAAAAGTGTTTTACGATTCATGCAGGTTTCTTCATGCGAAGTGTCACACTCCATTCACTTTTATAAACTATCCCTGTTGGCCATGACATTCTGACACATGTCACCGTGTATATTTCGAAAATGTTAGGTTATAGTAATTTTCCTGTCAGGTATAATTACACAACGTTGTCCTCTCTACAAAGAGGTCGTAGTAATTACGTATTTTTCAAAATGTGAATTTACTTTGGGAAAAAATTAATTTGAGAAAATGTTATGTGAATTCAATAATTCCAAAAACCAGGCGAATGTTGAAGAAATTCTTGTCCCGGTTAATACTGAAAATATTTTACCTATATAAACATGTTTATGCTATTTCCTTGTACGGAATGAAGAATCGAGTGTTGAAATATTATTGAAAAATAATGGATAGAGTAGCCGTTACTTTGTGATAGTTCATTTGAAAAAAATAATAAAAGTACTCGAATAACCCTGCAGTAAAACTTCTAAATGAACAGATGAACCTATGGAATTTCCTACTTTTCGAAATTTTCAAGAAATAGGTCTACATAAGTCATTTAAATATCTTGTTACACAACTTGAAATACTTTAGTATGAAAAAAACCTGTGTCATCTTGAAAGAACTAACTCAATTTACAAAATTCTTGGGAATCTATGTGAATGATACACTAGGTTTTCACTCACATACGTCGAAAATGTTTGATAGCTTGTGATGAATTATTATGTCGAAATTATCAGGGTTGCCATCAGAAGAAGCAGATTTCAATTCTACATAGTAATTCCTGATACTTTGTCTCTGCTTCCTCAAAACTACCTTCGACATTTTTAGTTTCCAAGCGTGTTGAGATTCAGAGTAGAAATTGGCAGTTTAAATAAAAAAACTTGATAGACCTAAATTATGTCCAACCGGGATAGTTTATGAAATTGAATGAAGTATACATATTTCGAGATACAGTCGATTTTTCGAATACAACCGAATTTGCTGTGCATTTTTGTGCACATGTTCTTGGGGAACAGCGAGCTATCGTTTTGTCCAAAGATCTGTTATGTTCGAATTTTGAGCCAAAAATGGTCTTAAACGACTAGGTCGGACTCACTAATAACGAATCCGGTTTCAAAACCGATTCTGGCCGGCCGGCTGTCCGTATGAACGATTACGGGCGTACAGAGAATCCTATAGACCTGAAACGTCTAAGGTGGCTTGCATTTCAAAATGCAAAATTTAAGTTCGTTAATGGGCAAAATTGGCCAATAGATTTCGGAGTTAGGGCCCTTTGGAATTTTGTAGTTATTATCGTCATAACTCGGGAACTACTCGAACAATAAGATTGAAACTTGGCGGTTAGTTGCAGTATAACAAAAGCTCAACTTTTCACAGAATTTTGTTGAGAACGTTCTGTCAGAAAATTAAACACATTTTTTCTTCGAAAATTGTTCATCATATTTGAAGACAGTTTTACTCATTACTCAGGCCTTGAGCTTTATACTTCGCATTAGTTCACCAATTTTTTTTATGATCCGATAATGATTTTTGGAGATATTTCGAAAAAATATGTCAAATTTTGTGATTTTTTCGCGGATATCGTTGTTTCTTCGAAATAATTCAAAAATTGTTGAGATCGTACTTTCAGTAAGTTTTGAAAAACAATTTCAATTTTTTTTTTCGAAAACTGTTCATCCTGTTTGAAAAAACGCCTGCTTATACCTTGAGCTTCATATTTCACAGCGGTTTACTGAATTTCAGTTCGATACCATTATAATTCCTGGAGATATTAGGAATAAATATGTGAAAATTCGTATCTCGGTATCGTTGATTTTATCGAAATAACTCAAAAAATACTGATTCAATCATAAAAAAAGTTGGCAACTATTTTGAAAATACGGATGGGCAAGTTTGTGCGAAATTTTGTGATGATCGTATTAACAGAACAATGTGAAAAAATTTTTTAAAAATTCATTTTTCTGCGATCTTCTGATCATATTATACTGATGCAATTTTGTGTTAACCTTCAAGCTGTTATTTTTCGATGAACTACTGCATTTCAATTCGATCTATTCTGCATTTTTGGAAATATTGGAAAAATGAAATTTGAATGGGTATATCTGCGGAATCATTGGACGGATTATACGCATTTCAACGTTCGGCCTTCTTAATGAAGGTCCAACCCTACTCTACAAATACATATCGAGTTTTCAGTTGTTTTTTCCGTAAGTTATTGTGTTCACGATTAGCCGTAATATAAGTCTATCTTATTCCTTTGGGCAAAATGATAAAACCCTTATTACCATAAAACAACTTTACCATCAACACTCAGAGAGTGCTGATATGAAGGTACGAATCCCATTAAGATTGTACAAATTTTTCGAATTAAATTGATCTACAAGATAACTGCAATTTCAGGTGAATATCACAGATTTAAGGCATTTCGACGAAAGAATATTAAATGCACTTGGAACTTCGGTAGGTAATTACCAAATCAGACAGCATCGGTTCTTTCGTTTTCGTGTTGATCAGCTCCATTGTCCGAGAACGAGACAACTGGAACGAAGTTCATAGAAGAGAAACTGTTGCCGTCGAGAATCTCGAGCTCATAAAAGTTAGAGATAGTTTCCTCTAATTCAGAAACGCAACAAATAAATCAACAGAACAAAGTAACAGGTCATTCATTCACAGGGACTGCTGCAGTCTCAATTAATAGGATCGTTAAACTTGAATTGTCTTGAATCCTTCGCTGAGCACGATGCATTGTTGAAGACTCCTGTGCTCTGTGCTTCCACAGTCCGACGTGTTTGATGGTCACCAGTGTTGCCGCAGATTCAAACATTACAGATCATCTACTTATTTCCTTACGAGATGTACCTATTATACAATGCGCGTCAAAATTATGGAACAAATTCATTTTCTCAGAAGAAAAATATTTGGCAATAAAATCCTTAAACAGGTCAATTTTTGTTTCACTTTTAGAGAGAGAGAGAGAGAGAGAGAGATTTATTGGTGATTAATACAAATGTTACATTGCTTTCACAGGTCATAAAAGAAATTTGAAAAAGTAAACATAAAAATGCAAAACATTCACTCCTGGAAAAAAAAAACTCACACGAAGTCTGTGTCATCCAGAGTCACATTATAAAATTCGTCAATAGAATAAAATGTATTAACTGCCAGCATCGCCTTCACTTTAGCCTTGAACTTAGCGATCGGCAGATTCTTCACCCCACCAGGAAGTTTATTGTACAGAGACACCGCACAAAACCTCGGACCGTGTTGGGATCTACTTAATCTTAGAAAGTCTTTCCTAATTAGCGACTTATTCCTCTTGTCATATTTATGCATATCTGACTGTAGAAGATATATGTCCTTAGTTTTATGAGTGTATAGTAAATTTTCTAGTATAAAAAGAGACGGGAAAGTAAGTATACCCAGATCTTTGTAGGTATTCCTACAGCAATCGCGATAGCTCAAACCCCCCACGATCCTGATCGCTCGTCTCTGCAGTCGGAAAATGGCCTCACGGTACGCGCAACCTCCCCACAGCAAGATACCGTACCTCAAGTGAGTCTCTACCAGAGCAAAGTAGACAGTGAGCAGTATGTCACTAGATAGCGAAAATGACAGCGTTCTCAAGGCAAAAATATTCCGGCTGAGCAGAATCAGAAGGTTATCAACATGTGACCTCCAAGTTAGTGCAGAGTCCACACTAACACCGAGAAATCTGACAGATTCGACAGCATCAAACTCGTCCCACTTTGGTCTCAAAGACAGAACCAAATTATGAGTTTTGCTCTCATTCACACTCAGACCGTTCGAAATGAACCATTCGACAAGTCTCAACCATGCTGTACGTGACTGCTCCAATGATGACCGTGGATCTGAGGACTTAACAGCAACTGTAGTATCGTCAACAAACAATGTGGTTTCTATTTCCGGCAAATAATCTGGTAGATCATTTATAAAAATAATAAATAAAACTGGCCCTAAAATAGATCCCTGAACCACTCCCATAGTTATAGGGGTCGTGTTAGAGTACGTACCACCGGAGTAGACCCCCTGATACCTATCACTCAGGAAAGACCAGACCATACTCAGAGCAGCCTCGTCAAACCCATATTTTTTTAGCTTAGAAAGAAGTTTTGCGTGGGCTACACAGTCGAATGCTTTTGTCAAATCAACAAATGTAGCTAGACGGTACTCCTTATTTTCGAAGCTCCCAAGAGTGGCCAAATTTATATGCATTTTTGAAGGATTTTTGTTGCACCCTGTGCCATCCCCATCAATCCTCTGAATTTTTTAATAGGCAAAGTGGGACATGTGGAACTTTTTTGGCAAGGTCCTTGTATCTTCTTTACAGGCGTGCAGAAATTTTCAAGAAAAAAATTTTGTTTTTGAAAAATTAGTTACTTCGAAGAGGTTTTCAGTATGTGCGCTCTGCCATGGCTTATTCACTTTGGGACGATGGTACCTGATGAAATTTGTCACCGAATGAGAGTCGACCATTACGGTTTTGTTTATGCACAACTTTCAACCCTCACGAACCCTTTAATGGAGAAAAAAATGGAGGGGGTTGAAAGGGGCTGAAAGTTGTGCATGATCAAAACTGTGATTGTCGGATTTCATTCGGTGACAAATTTCATCAGGTACCATCATCTCAAAGTAAATGAGCCATTACAAAGTGCACATACTGAAAACTTCTTTGAACTAAATGATTTTAAAAAAAGACCACATGACCTTCTTTCCCTATCAAAAAAATTTGGAGGGTTGATGGGGATGGCAGAGGGTGCAACAAAAAATCCTTCAAAAATGCATATAAATTCGGTAAAAGTGAAACAAGAATTGACCTGTTTCAGGATTTTATATTTATATTTCAAATTTTGACGTGCACTGTATATGTACACTAATTAGAAGATTTGGTTGATTTTCATTTTCACAAATTGGAAAAAAATGTATTAAGCACTAGTTCAAATGTCTGGAATTTCCTACAATACAGATTGGATCGAATTGAAATCCTGTACTTGATTGAATAAATTTGACAGTTTGAAGGTTTATACAGGATTTCTTGAGGATAATATGATTAAAAGATCGCAGGATATGGAATATTTGAGCAAACTTCTATTTTTCAGATTGTTGTAATTATACGGTCATCACCAAATTCAATACAAAGTTGTTCATCAGCATTTTCCAATCAGTTACACAGTTACCATGTCTCATCATGTTTGGATGAATATGTTTGGGGTAAATAACCACGTTAAATAGGAAACCGCGGAATTCAATATATTTTTTCTCAAAATTAACGAATCTGATTAAACTGACATTTAGTACACTCTTGTAAAACAAAGGGTACAAGGCCTGAGCAAAGTTTCTTCGAAATCTGATGACTGGTTTCCGAGAAATAATTCCATTCAAGAAAGATTTGGGAAAAATATGTTTAATCTACTGACCATAAGATGCCGGTATAGTTAAACTTACTACTGAGATTAATTTCGATCACTCGAGTAGTTCCTGAGATACTGAGGAAGTAACTTCAAAAATTCAAAAGGGTAAACCCGCAAGATTTCCCGTCGCGAAGCTATAAGTAAGATATTCACATCATTGTAAGCAGTGTGAGTTCCTGAACAGAAAATATGAAGGCCAATATAGGCGGTCTCTCTTTGTTTGGAAGATATGGGCCCCCAAAGTTCCAAATAGTTGCATTTTCAGATCCTTTTTTCCGCCATAAGAATGATCTCTCACTTCTCAAATCTAGTTCATAAATCATCTTTGAACCTTCAACCAACGAATAGAGACACTTTCTTTCAAGAATATTGATTATTCAAAGGAAGAAAATTGAAAATATTAGACAACAACTTAACCTATATTTCTACGAAATACTTCTCAATGTTAAAGCGGAGCTTGGCAACAGCGTCTTTTCATCGCTGGCCAACGTATTATGAGCGAAGGGTAGTTGCTGGCGGGAAATATGAAATGATGGACAGTTGAAGGATATGATTGTAAAGAAAATGATTCTGTCACTGAAGAAGAGGTGGTTATTTTAACATCAAAACAAAATCATTGAGAATATTTCTTTAAGGTTTTACTCTCAATATTTTCGTTTGAACTTTCTTTCTATCCCCTTCAAAATAGGGAGGTTTTTATCTACTTCGTTTTTTGTAGTGTCTTCGAGATGGTCCCAGTTTAGAATGAGATGATTTAGGGTATTCCAATGAAATGGGTTATATAATAACCTCGATTTCATTGGAAATCTGGGAAGGGCGCGACCTATCACATATGAAAAAAATGTACGTTGAAATATATGTCAGGGTGTATTCTCATTCCATTACTATGTGTGTCAACCTTGTAGATTTCATTAACAACGAATTCTCCTATTGGAAGATTTAGAGTTTCGCAGTAAACAGTAAGAACTAAGAACATATTTCATTTTTCTCGCCAGCAATAACCTGTCATTCACGAATACGCACGATGGCACGATTCCTACCGATGAAATTTGCGCCATTGCCAAACTTCACTTTTAGTCTGAGTCAAAATCAGAAGGAATAGAGGTTAAGTGGTTGTCCAGTAATTTCATTATTTTTTCATTAAATATTGATTATTCTTGAAAAAAAGTGTTGCTTATTGTTGGTTGAAGGTTCAAAGGTGGCGTGTGAACCATACAGATGAAGTGAGAGATCGTTTTTATGGTGGAAAAGGGACCTGAAAACGACTCATTTTGGAACTTTTGGGGGCCGATATCTTCCAAATTAAGGGAGACCGCCTATGTTCGATTTTACATTTTTTATTCAGAAAATCACACTGCGTACAATGATGAAAATATCTTTTTAATATCTCGGCGACGGGAAATCTTGCGGGTTTACCTTCAAAAGACTACCTCGAAACCATTTGGCTGATTTGGCCCATTAACGCATTTAACCGTCACTATCTCGTTTCGACAATACCACGCTGTTTCCTCGAAAATGCGAACGAAAATCGAAAATCACAAGTGGTGAGCCCTTGCCAGCTCAAAATAAAGCGGTCACCCATCCAGGTATTAACTGCTTCAAACGCAGCTTCACTTCGTCATAAAATGATTTTCTGATCTTATCACAAGATCCTTTATCATCATTGTTCAACTACTTGTAAGTTTCATAGATTTTAATTCTTTCTCATATATTATAAGTCTTCATTTTTGGAAATATCAGGATACTAAAATTGGGAATGTGTACATCTGCGGAATCATTGGGAGGATTTTAGCCATTCTTGATCGTGCTTCACAAATGAAGAGTCTGTAATTCGATTCTTTTGGATATTTTGTACTTATTTACTTTCGACAGTTGGGAACCCATACAATAGCTCATTCTGCTCTAAAAGGATGAGAAACTAAATAATATACTGACTGTTATCACAATGTTTTTCCCTATCGAAAGATTCCAATCGAAAATTCACCAATTGTTTTCAAAATGTCTACCAAGAATGAAATAAGAAAAATCATCATTCGCATAAAGAATAAAGTTGTGTCAAGAATGGATAGCTATGCATATTTTCTGGTTCTCTGAAATATTTTTTTGAAAGTTCAACGTGTTCAATGACAAACTGGACGAGTTTCTTCATTCAGATTAGATGAGTTGATTGTCTGGCCTCGCGGAAATATTCATACAATGAGGCAAATAAGGTTATCTAAAATTTGATGTTCTAGTGCAAATAACTATGCTGAATTCAGTTGTTCACAAAGGAAAATATTTGTATTCAACTTTATTTTACACCCTGAAATGTTCCAAATTTAGGTACGACCAAAACATTTGAACTTGGTAAAAACAAACACCCAGAAAATCAAATTACCCACCTAAAACAATCGATCGCCCATAGCCGCAAACCCACAATAAAAACGCCATAAATCACGCGTTTAATGGTGTCCATAAATCAAACAAAATCAGGAAATTGCAACCACCTCCACATGAATAAACATCTCAATCAAACAAGCATCTGTTCGATAGTTACTATTTCAACAGACTAGATATAGAAGAATGTTGCAAACTTCGAATGATATTTCTTCGACAATTCGAACTGAGAGTATTTTCCGAATTAAACATAACAAAATCTAGAAAAACACTGACGTGAGGTCAGGAGCCTTTACGCGCTTGTTTGAATTCTAACTATTAGATCAAGACGAAATTTTGCAATTAGTTGCGTGTTGGTATTATCTACCTGATTACAAAATTTCAATCTGATTTCATTCGTACTTCTTGAGATATTGCGGAATTAAAATTCCTAATAACAACGAACTTTGGCACATTTTTTCTCCTTAATTCTCTGAAAGTAAATATTGGATCGAATTGAAATTTGGACCATTGTTGTTAAATACTGTCTCTAAAGTTTGTGCCAAATTCCATTGATATCTAATAAATATTCTCAGAGAAAAAAATTCTTAATCAGAAATTTTCGAATAATTTTTTTTTAAATTTTCCAACAACTGGATCCATACGAAATTTTGTTCCTAGTTGCGCGTTGGTATTTCAGAACTGTCCACTCAAGTTCAATTTGTTCGAGTCAATACTTCATGAGATATCTAGGAATTAACCTAAAAATTTCAAATGGGCCTAATTCCGATACTATCTAACCGATTCCACCCATTAACTAACTCAGCCGAGATATTTTGACTCCAAACCTAATTTGACAATTTGAAGTTGCTAAGTCTTTTCCTTCGAAAGTTAGAGTACATACGGACTGACGGCCGGACGGACGGACATAATTGCATTTGACCACGGATTCTTCTTCAGGGAGTTCAACTCAATCGTTTAAGACCGATTTCGGTTCGAAATTACAAACATCGTGCCGAAATGATAACGCGCTGTTCCCTAGAACAAGCGCGTTAAAAATTGGATTGAAGATAAACACTTTCATCTTCTTTCCACAGAAATCTCATTTCTCATTGAATATATTAGGTTAGTCTTTGAGTTGTACATTCATCGTGACCATACATCGCCTCCTTTAACATTTATCAAAATTGGGATCAGGGCAAAAGACAAGGGCCAGTGAAATTCTCAAAAAAAAACAGTTTTCATTTTGTAACTCTGACATGGATATTTCTAATGTTGTTGCGAAATGGTTCAAACCTATGGCACATATTATTTAATCATTTTTATCCAAGTCCAAATGGTTAGTAATAGATCCGGCATTAGAAAACGATTAGAGTTTATCTTGGTTCATTGTAATTGAAAAATTTAAATAATAAACCCTTTTAGGAAGATCCTACATTAAATGATATAAAATCAGAAAATATCCAGAAATTTCACCATTTTTCGTGAATTCGCCCCTGAGTTAGTCTCTGGACTTGAAACAAGCTTTTCCCACATTCATGCAAACCACATAATACACAGTGCTACTAACTTTTTTTCATGACCGACACCAGAATCCCGGAATTCATAGAGTTTAATTATTGTTTACACTGATTGAGCGATTTAATATAATTTATTTACGAATTCGATGAAAATTAGAATATTTGTGGAATTTTGAATATGATAATTGGCGATGATGAAATTGCCATGTACATGCAATCTTACGGTGTCAGCAAATGTATATTGCATGAAAATATAGTGGAAGATCATCAGTGTTGAATTATTTCCGTTAAATAAAACTGCCAAAAACTATATATCTTAAGAATTAAGAATTTAGATCGAATTGAAATCCAGCACTTTATCGAAAAATGACAGTTGGGAGGTTCATACAGAATTTAATGAGGATAATTTGATAAGAAGATCACAGAATAATAAATATTTGAAAAAAAAATTCGAATTTTTTTTTTTTAATTTTTCTAAATACACGATCCTCACGAAATTTTGCACAAAGTTGCCTTTCAGCGTTTCAAAACTAGCTGCCTAGTTTTATTTCGATTGAAGTAGTATTTTTGAGCTTTTCCAGAAAAAACAAGATCGAGAAAAAAACACGAAATTTTATATATTTTTTCTCAATATCTCGAGAAATTATGGTCGTATCAAAATGAAATGTAGTAAACTGCTATAAAATGGGGTGTTCAACGTATGAGCAAGAATTTTTTTTCAGTTTGCGGAGACTCATTCAACCCTAGGTAAACCAAAATCAGGACGACCAAGGTCATCGAGAAGGGAAGAGAACGTGGAACGGACTAATCAGTCTGTTCATCGATACATCGCACAAAGATCCAAAACTGCACTACTATAAAATTCAATTGGTGCAAGAACTATAACTTCAGGATGCTATTCAGAAGGTAGAATTCGTAAACCATGCAATTGAGAGCTTACAAACAGTTAACATCTTATTCTCTGATGAAGCTCATTTCCATCTTAACGAGCACGTAAACAAGCAAAACTGTCGCTATTGGAGTGCAACCAATCCCAAATGCAAAGCATCAGAAACCCTTCATTCGTCAAAAGTGACCGTATGGGCTGCAATGTCATCGCAAGGAATTATCGGTCTATACTTTTTTGAAGATGAAAGGGGACGTGCTCTTACAGTGAATTCAGAGCGTTATGTTAGGATGTCAGATGATTTTTTGTGGCCTTAACTGCAAAATTTTCCTGGCTATAATCAAAGAACTTGGTTCCAGCAGGATGGAGCAACGTTACACACGTCCAATAGGTCTCTGCCACGAATTCGTGAAATTTTTCCGGACAAATTAATATCGAGAAGAGGTGACATAAATTGGCAGCCACTCGGTCCTGATTTCACTCCTGTGGACTTTTTCCTGATAGGTTTTCTCAAATCTAAAGTCTGCATTAATGAACCAACTTCCCTGGACCAGTTAAAACAAAATATTCGCCATGAAATTGGAGCCATCACGAAGCCTACCTGCCAATCCGTCATCAGTAATTTTAATGTTATATTGAATGAATGTCGCGAACGTGTGGGAAAACATTCAGACGACATTATTTTTAAGGAATGAATGCCCAAAGAGTGAATTCAAATAATTGATAAATATATTTTCGATAAACGGTTTATTTTATTTTTATCGATTTTTGAAATATAAATATCTTTTGAGACACCTTGTATTATCCTTTGAACACCAAAAAATCATATCAGTAAATCAATCTTGAATACACGTAGAGTCAGAGCTTAAACCATCAATATTCATAACAATATCAGTGAAAGATTCGGATGTTTTAGAGGCCAAGGCAGCAAATCAATGCCTTTATCCTGAAGGTATTCTAAAACAACTCAGGCAACATGTGGTTGCGACCTGTCTTGCTAGAGTAGTCAAATATCTCCACCCCTGCAGCATTGGAGTGAACTGTTTGCCGCATCATTGATCTTGCTATCCAGCTGTGAAAAATACAACTTCAATGAACAGCCAAAAATATGATTTGGCCTCCTGCCTGCCGTCTCCATACTCTTCATGAAAAATCCAAAATTACGCGTTGTTTCTAGACATGCTGACGCCTTTGCAGTTTTGTCCTCCAAGGGATTTATTTTTATCGCGCTTGATAAATGAGATACAGAACGCTGCTGTGGTCGGATGATATAATGTCAGTTTATAGCTGGTACTCGAGGGAAAAATGGCTTTCATCATTTTTTCCGATTGTAGGAAAAGTCTGGCGGCGAGATAATGAAAATTTTACAGGAAAATGTTGAGGATATTTTCATGTATTTCATGAGAAATTTATCCATAACGCAGATATCCAAAAATCGCTTTGACTAGATTGGGGAAAGAAACCAAATATCGGTTTCTTTCTCGCAATGGTGAAATAGATGAGATATTGTTGAAATCTAATATTTCTAGGCGCTGGTTCTAGAGAATAGCACGTTATCGTTTCGTTACGACGTTCGTAATTTTCGAATTTCGAGCCGAAATTGGTCTCAAACGACTAGGTTGGACCCACTGATGAAGAATCCGTGGTCAAAATTGATTCTGTCCGGCCGGCGGCCCTTGTGTGCGATAACTTTCGAAAGAAAAGACCTAGAGTCTTCAAATTCTCAAGTTAGGTTAAAATCCTGAATATCTCGGTCCAGTTCCATAATGAGCAAAATCTGCCGAATGGTTTTTGTGCTACAGCCATTTGAAATTTTGATTCTTCAATAACTCGGAAAATATTTATCTGATCGAAATAAAACTTGGATGGTAGATGAACAGTAGCAATGTGAAGAAGAATCATCAATAGAAAAATTTGAAAAACAAATTTTTTTTTTGGAAAATTCTCATATTTAATTCAAATTTCACTGGAATCTCCAAACCACCACTTCACAACCGAGTTCTTTAATTCAGCCCAATCAGATTTCCTGAGGAACAAATCAATAGAAAAATCCAGGAAATCTATTTTAGAAATTGATATATTTCAAAAACGATTCCGTTGAAATTTTACTCTAATCGACAGCGAAAACTCGAAGACTCGGTTTCAGTTTAACAGATAAGTATTCTTTGAATTTTCCGAAACATACAATTAGTAAAAACTATCGAATGATTCTGCAGATATACCCTTTCAAAATTTCAGTTACCCGATATTTCCAAAAACATAGATCGAATCGCCCTTCAATGAAAAATGCCAACTTGAAATTTCAACCAAATAGGGTCAACAGAACAATTAGCATATTTTGCTCCATTTAAGAAAATGCAGGAGGAATCATTCGATAGTTTTTACTAATTCGCCAATTCGGCCTCACTGTACAATTATCAAGCTACTGAGTAGATTCTTCCGGAAGTTATTTTGTTCACTATCAGTGGTTAGGCCGGCCGTAAACACATTAACTTTAGGATGAATCGACATAGGGAATATATTTGTAGAGTAGATTTTTAGTTAAATTAAGAAGGTCCAATGCTTGAATGGGTTGAATTCGCCAATTATTCTCTAGAGAGTTATACCCATTCAAAATTTTGGATCGAATTGCAATCTAGTACGTGATCGAAACTTATATCTTGAGGTTCATACAAAATTTCGTGTTGATCTTATAGTTAGAATTTGAACAACCGCGTAAAAGCTCCTAACCTCACGTCAGTGCTTTTCTAGATTTTTCTTCTCGAGATCGTTGTTTGTTTCGGTATACCTCAAGAAATTCTGGTTCAATCGTGATGAAACTCCGCAGCTAGTTCGAAGATGTTGAGGGACAACATTGTGCGAAATTTCGTGTTTAGCGTGTCATTGGAACAATTTGAAAAAAAATTCAAAACATTTTTTTCAGATATTTAATATTCTGTGATCCTCCCATCATATTATCCTCATTAAATTCTGTATGAACTTTCGAACTGTCATTTTAAGTATTGGAATTCAGTTCGATCTAATCTATACTTTTGGGAAAATAAAATTTTGAATGTATATATCTGCGGAATCATTGGGTGGATTTTACCCATTCACGAATTCAGCCTTCCAAATCAAGGAACAAACCGAAAGAAACCCGATATTTGTAGATTAGGTTAGGGGCTTAACTACGAAGGTCAAATTCGTGAATGGGTAAAATTCGCCAAATGATTCCGTAAATATACCCATTAAAAATTTTATATTTCCAATATTTCGAAAAATACAGATTATATCGGATTGAAATCCAGTAATTTATCGATAAAAAATCTAGAAAAGCACTGTCGTGCAGGCAGCAGCTTTAGCGCCTATGTTCAAATTCGTTGCCAAAGCGGTCATCTACATTGAACATGCGCGCAAAAGCTGCTGCCTTCACGGCATTGCTTTTCTAGATTAATAATATTTCATTTTAGATATTGGGAGTGAAAACATAGAAAAAACTAAGAAGTAATGTGAAATCGTCCCAAACTATCCTTTGATCAATATTCATAAATTATGTTATTCTGAAAGGGTCAAAAACTTCTCGTCGCTCCATTCACAGAATTTATTATTCAAAAATAATAAACCCAGTAAACTATATGAATTCATAACATCCAAAACAGTGCAATGGGTATAAAGAAAATCATGTTTCGCCCAATACGCTCTGATTTATGTGGCATTTAACCTGATATAGGTACACTTTGCGAATTTTCCGAACCGATATTATTCGACGGATGTACAAAGTTTGCGTAAATATTATGTGCGCCGTTTGTTTGTACAGTGTCAATATTTTGATACAGAAAGAGCGATAGCTTTCTATCAGTTTTCCCGTTTGCAATTATTCCTGGGCAGTTTTATCACTCAGAATCGCTGTCTATTAACGTGTTCGAAAAAGGTTCCTTTGAGATCCACTGGAGTGAGGCACCTACGTAAAACTGAGGAGTCCTTGCAACCTACGTAGATCTCGGTCATCTATTAAAATATTAGAAGTTGTTCAACCCATAAGGAAAGTAATTAAATTGATGACTTCAGACGGAAGTGTGGAAAAAGTAAATTATGTATGAGATTAATGAATTCCACTCGTGGGACTGAAGATTTATGCTCATAGCATTTTATCCAAGTGTCTGTAATTTCCGAATTTTGAGCCGAAAATGCTCTCAATCGATTAGGTTGCACCAGAGAATAGAATTATACAGTGCGCGTCAAAATTATGGAACAAATTGATTTTCTCAGAAGAGAAATATTTGGCAACAAAATCCTGAAACAGGTCAATTTTGTTTCACTTTTACCAAATTTTTATGCATTTTTGAAGGATTTTTGTTGCACCCTGTGACATCACCATCAGTCCTTCCAATTTTTTGAATAGGAAAAGTGGGTCATGCGGTACTTTTTCGGCAAGGTCTTTGTATCTTCTTCACAGACGTGCAGAAATTTTCAAGAAAAAAATTTTTTTTAGAAAAATTAGTTACTTCGGAGAAGTTTCTCGTATGTGTACTTTGTCATGGCTCATTCACTTGGAGACGATGGTACCTGATGATATTTGTAACCGAATGAAAGTCGACCATTACAGTTTTGTTCATGCACAACTTTTAACCCCCACGAACCCTTCAATGGAGAAAATGGGGAGGTTGAAAGAGGTTGAAAGTTGTGCATGAACAAAACTCTAATGGTCGACTTTCATTCGGTGACAAATTTCATCAGGTACCATCGTCTCAATGTAAATGAGCCATGACAAAGTGCAGATACTGAAAACCTCTTCGAACTAACTAATATTTCAAAAAAAAAAATTTTTTCTTCAAAATTTTTTCACGCCTGTAAAGAAAATACAAAGACCTTGCCAAAAGAGTACCACATGACCCACTTTTCCTATACAAAAAATTTAGAGGGTTGATGGGGATGGCACAGGGTGCAACAAAATCCTCCAAAAAAGCATATAAATTTGGTAAAGTGGAACAAAATTGACCTGTTTCAGGATTTTGTTGCCAAATATTTTTCTTCTAAGAAAATTTATTTGTTCCATAATTTTGACGCGCACTGTATAATTCTATTCTCTCTGGTCCAACCTAATCGATTGAGAGCATTTTAGGCTCAGAATTCGAAAATTACAGACACTTGGACAAAATGATACGAGCATAAATCTTCAGTACCACGAGTGGAATTCATTATAAATTTACAAATTTTCTTTGTAATTTATTGGATAAATTACTACTTCGAAAGAAGTTGTTGCTTGATATTGTCTAGTTGAAATGAATATGGAAAACGAACTGCGTAGCTCAACTAATCTATAAATATTTTTGGAGCGTAAAGAAACAAAATTACTCGAATGCTGATACCTTGACACTCGTAATGGGCCCAACTCATCTGACCACGGCCTATATGATATGCTCTAAAGACGCCACAAAAAAGTGGAAACATATTTATAGTCAATTACTTTTCGCAGAATCAGAATTTTATCTGAGACGGAGATCTAGTCAACAGATTCTGTGTACTAGTGTATTCCATTTTTTCATTATTAGAAATTAATTTTTAATTTACTAATTATCAACGCCCGAAAACAACAAATTGAAATGGTGTATTGAAGAATAATATTTGTTGACTCGCAACAAACAGGTCTATTCTGTTTGCAAATAGCAATATCGCCAGGAGAAAGATACTGCATCCATAACAAGATAGGAAATATTGTTATTCGGATCATCGATTCTGAGCAATATGATTGGGCACTTCAACAAAAATCTTGCTATCAATATTGCTATCTTAGCAACCTCAAAATGGTTGCTTGATAACAAGATGAGTTAGTAAGGGAATATTGCAGAGATCCATTTGTTTCAGTATTATTCCTTCCAAGATGTCGAAAATCAGTAGTAGAATCTTGGCAATATTGGACTTATTTTTGGGGAAGATGAATCAAACCCAATTGAATTTCGTCGACGTTTCGGACATTTATTGTTCAATATTCACATATAAAATAACGGGGTTGCCCTTAATCATGACTAAAAACAAATATAGAAGGTGGCAATACAATATTATACAATCTCCTTTAGGTAATTACCTTAATCCATTTAAAATATTTAAAAAATCACATATATATAAAATCATTAACATGAGTCAATGCTGGAACAAAACATCAATAAAACCTCACTTCAAATCTTTTTTCGGAAATACCAAAACACATTCACAGAACGAACACATTGAGTAGACTGAAGTCGTCAATTTGACATCTGTATTGCCACCTGCTATATTTGTTTTTAGTCATGATTAAGGGCAACCCCGTTGTTTTATATGTGAATATTGAACAATAAATGTCCGAAACGTCGACGAAATTCAATTGGGTTTGATTCATCTTCCCCAAAAATAAGTCCAATATTGCCAAGATTCTACTACTGATCATTAGAAATGGACATGAACAATCCTACTAGATGTCGAAAATGTTGAAAATAGGGAAGTTGTGCTAATAGAAATGTGTACGAGGTTCTCTAGACTATTTAGTTTTGAGGAAAATTCTAATTCCAAAATACTGGCATAGAAGACAACAGTTGAGGTGATTATTCTAATCATCTCAACAACAGCAATCCCTTCGAGTTGCCAACAGAAAAGTTCATCAAATTTGGAATTAAATTCTTAGACTAAAATACAGACATAGTAGACAACAGCTGAGATGATTATTATAATCATCTCATTAACAACAATCTCTTCGAGGTGCCAACAAAAAAGTCTATCGAATTTCGAATTATTAACGCCTGAATAAAATTGCTGCATTTGATTTCTGGTAACCAATATTCTATTGATATCCAGGAAATTGGTAATTGGTCAATTTGACTTCAATTAGTTTTTCTGTTTTGTAACGTTTTTGAAGAAGTCGATATTATCCGTAGATAGAGGTTATGTACTCGAAATCATAGAAAACTCACGAAATGCTTATGAAATACGATTATTTTCCTTTTCCTTGTAGCTCTGAAGTCGCAAAACACAGAGTTCTCAGCTCTAAAATCACAGATTATTGCCATATTGTTATAAATTAAAAAGGTAGCAATTGAATAGCAAGGTTTATAGCAATAAGCAAAAAGAATCGACCTGAATAACTCATGATATACAGTGGGACAATTTGAAAAGAAACCACCATCAGTATCAAGGCCCCTATCCATGTTCAGGGAAGATGCTAATTTTATGAATCTCGACGTTAAACGGAGAAAATGGGATGTTGATTTGCAGCCTTCATGGATTTTTTTTTGTAATGTGCTCAATTCTTTCGTGCTAATGCGCAATTTCATTCATTTTTCCATTTTTCACTCCATTTCTGTTTTATTTTTCAAAAATTCTTGAAATTACAAGAGTGACAACATGGCGCATTTTTACCATTTTTCCGAACCATGTGGAGCCGAAAATTCTCTTGAAAAAAACGAACTGAGGCCTGCATCTGTAATCCTGATATATTTGATATGCTGTATGCTCTCAAGAGTAAACTTCGACCAAAAATTATTGGTGAAGAAAATACGGTTGCTTTTAAAAAATTTTCTTCTCAAAATTTTTTTCCAAAAAATTTTGTTTTTCGAAAACCGTTCATCATAACCAGAAAAAAAATTCACTCGGACTTAGAGCTTCATATTTCACAACAGTGTACCAAATTTCAGTTCGATATGATTATAAATTTTGGAATAATCGGGAAAAAATATGTCAAATTTCGAGGTTTTTTCTCGATATCGTTTCTTTTTTCAGTATAACTCGAGAAATACTGATTCAATCCTGATAAAACTTCGCAGCTAGTCTGAAGATGCTGAAAGACAACTTTATGCAGAATTTCGTGATGATCGTGTCATTAGAACAACTTGAAAAAAAAAATTCTGTGATTTTCTTATTATATCATCCTCATTAAATTCTGTATGAACCTTCGAACTGTATTTTTCCAATGAAGTACTGGATTTCAATTCGATCTGATCTGTATTTTTGGAAATATTGGGGAAATAAAATTTTGAATGGGTATATCTGCGGAATCATCGGGTGGATTTTACCCATTCACGAATTCAGCCTTCGTAATTGAGGTCCAAACCTTCTCTACAAATATCGAGTTTCTAAGTCGTTTCCTCCGGAAGTTATTGCGTTTACGGTCAGCCTAACGGCCGACTGCCGACGGAAGGGCTTAATTACGAAGGTCGAATTCGAGAATGGGTAAAATCCGCCCAATGATTCCGTAGGTTTACCCATTCAAAATTTTATTTTTTCAATATTTCCAAAAATACAGATAAGATCGAACTGAAATCCAGTAATTAATCGAGAGAAAATCTAGAGAAGCACTGCCGTGCAAGTTCAAATTCGTTGCCGAAGCGGTCATCTACATTGAACATGCGCGCAAAAGCTGCTGCCTTCACGGCAGTGCTTTTCTAGATTTTGATTTTGAAAACGCCTGAAGCTCGAGGTAAGAAGAGCATACCACAATCCTCGATTAACTGTCTCCGAGTGAATCCAAACGGCCTTCGACAACTTTTTCTTAAGAAGTGTAGGTTTGAACAATCATAATGTATTTTTGTATGATTACAAATCCGATCATACGACCTCAATAATTGTAATATTTGTGGGGTGACAACTCAATGCTAAGTAACCTGAGGAAACCTGAATTACATACTGGTAACATTTAATGAACATGTTGTCTCTGATTACCGAATAATGGTAATTACTTTGAACTTATATTATAATCACGATTACTGGTTCTCCTAAATATGTAATTGAAGCAGTCGTTCCTTATTGGAAAATCATGTTAATCTCTTAATAAATGCTGTGTATTCTTGGGACAATTTCAAGAGCATAAATTGGCGATCAGAATTTCATACAAGTCGAATATTTTATGTTCTTGACCCTGGCCATATTTAATAACTGCCTGATATCCATCGTCATTAATTTCTGCGTTCCAACGACATCCCAATAGTTTTAATGGCTATTTGTTGAATTTAATGGGTCTGTAGAGTTTATTTTACGAAAATTATATTCTCGTTGTTAAAAATCTCGGTTTATGATAGGAATGAAAGTATGATGATGCGCTCGTAAAATGAGATCTGTGAATAATTGAAAATTGAAGTTCGTAGAAAATTCTCTTTATTATTCAACACTGTCCGGTAATTTTTATTGTCATTCCTCCAACTTTGTGTCGATTAAGTTTTAAGCATGAATGGTTGATGAAATTCGAGATTATTGTAATTTTAAAGTAATAAAATTTAAATGGAATTATCGACAATTTTGAGTGGTCCACAATAAATTTCACATCAACCATCGTGTCGTCATTTTTCATCCAAGTAAAGGATTCAAATTAGGATCTGTAATGATATTTTCAATGGAAATGTTTGCGGAATCATTGGACGGATTTCACCCATTGTCAAATCGACTATCACGATTCTTTGGCTCCAAATTTGCTCTACAAATATGGAGTCTTTAGTTGCTTCCTTCGAGAGTTATTGCTTTCCAAATACTGCAGTGGAAAACATTCAATAGAAACCTATGTTTCGCAGAAAAATTGAACTCCTGGAAAACCGCTGAAAATATACAGTGTGTCAATTTGAAAAGGTGTCACCCTTAATTTTGTGATCAACTTTCCAGATGTTATAAAAAAAACTAAAACTGTGGCTGAGTGGTCCCGCACTTCAGTGGAGAGGGGGGTAGGTTCTTTGAGGATGTAGAAAAGGGCGCCACGTGATTTAAACTCCACTCAGTAGGAATAAATTATCATTAAAATCACGAAAATGATATTAGTGTTTTTAATCTTCGGCAAACTGGTAATACTACTTCTGATTTTCTCCGTATATAGGCCTATATATGGCGCACAATGTATATAAATATATGTACACAATATAGCAGATGCTCATTTACATCATTTCATGAATTCTTCAAAATCACAAACGGCAATGTCACTTAATAATGTCACACAAATTAGCTTGAGAGAAAGGAACGAGACAGAAGGGAATGTAGGAAAAGGAATGATCAGGAAAAGGGTTAGAAAATTAACAGGACAAAAAATAAAAGTTTTCACCACTTGCTGTTGTCGGCAATACTGAAAAACGAATCCTATTTCGACCAGCGGTTAAGCAGGGCAGCTTCAACGAAATACTGGTGGGGTTGAATTTCTCCCAGTATTTGTAAGTGGAAGGTTGCATACAGGGTAGATTCCAGGATTATATGGTTCCTGATATAACAGTACTAGCAGTGTAGGGGGTATTACGAGCACCCTCTTTATGATGGAAGAGAGGGTAAAATAAGCTCCAGTGGTAACTCACGGGAAATAATGCTTATGGTTCTATCCGGGATAGTATGGATATGGACACTTTCCTTCTGATTTCACTGTCCAAGTTGGTAAAATTATAGAACGAAGTCAATAAATCCGTCTGATGACGTTGGAGATCTCAAATACGATACAAAAATCGGTAATATTCGAGGAACTCCAAAATTTCCTATGAAAATAATCCCAAAATATGGAAAGAATACTCAAATTCCTCAATTTTTCACTCAGGAAAATCAAAGTCGCCTTCATTCACGAATTTCACCATTAGAAGATGGAGTCAAGACCAGTTTTTGTGCCGATAATTCAAATCAATCAGAATACGTTAATTCAAAACTTCAGATTAGCCAACAGAAATAAATACCCTAAATATTATTTGTCTCATTTTCTATCATAATAATCTACATATTTCCATCTTATTCGTCGCAGATACAACAAAGGGAAATGTGATGCTATGAGACTACCGCACCTGGACGAGAACATAGGCGGAGACGGCGTCTGGGTTCGAAATTGTCGCGTGATGAAAATCAACACGTAACAATTTCTAAGCCTCGATTCTGAATCAGAAAAAAATTCAAAAAACCTGGAAATGTACTGTCGTGAAGTCAGCAGCTTTTCTAGGTTTTTTTGGTATTATTCCGGAACATGCGCGCGAAATAGAGCGATACCGAGAAAAAACTACTAAATTTGACATATTTTTTTCGAATATCTTCGGGATCTTTCGGGCTTTTCCTTTAAACGAAAATGCAGTAATTTCCATGAAAAACCTTTAGAACGTCACATTGTAAACATATAATTTCAATTTTATATTTTAAAAAAAAGTTTGATCACCTAAAACTGAAAAATAAAAATGGGGATTTGTCTTGAGTGCACGATATGGCAACGTCGAATTCAGCTTTCTCGAAAAGAAAAGGACCTCAAATGTGTTACTTTGCTTAGGAAAACAGAGATAGCTATACTTCGATCTGGTTAGAGTAAAAGACAACGACCAAGGAATAGAAATAGGAGAGCACAGACTGTCATACTGTCATATTACTGACAAATCGCAAACGGAAATTGTTTGGTTGTATCGACAAAGAACACGTGTGTACCACAGAATAGGAATAAGTATTTCATTATTCCATAGCAGAAAAAGCTATTCTATTAAACACCGTTGTCACTTCGTGCATGCCTGGCAAATCCCAAATCCCAATTTTGAAATCTGATTTTGAATACTTTCTGAAGGTAATTTCGGAAAATCATGAATCATACCCATAAAAATTATGTTCAAATTTGCATTTGCAGTAATAACTCAAATTCAGGAAAAACCCACATTATGATCGTATCAAACTGAAATTTAGTAGACTGCTGTGAAATATGAAGTTCCAAGACTATGCTAAATTTGTTACCAGAAATAATGAAAAATGTTTTCGAAAAAAATTTCGAAAACATTATTTTTTTAATTAACTGATAGTATGATCTCAACAAAGTTCTGCTGAAAGTTGCGCGTCATTATACTCCAACCAACTGCCAAGTTTCGATCCAATCATTCCAGTAGTTTATCACGGAAATGACCTCAAAATTTCAAAAAGCTTTAACTCCGAAACCGTTCCACCGATTTTGCCCATTGACGAAACTAGCCGTCGCATTTTGAAAAGCAACCTACTGTGAAAGTTTCAAGTTGATAGAATCTTCCGTACGCCCGTTATCGTGCTCCTCCAGACGGACGGTCGGCCGGGCAGATTAGATTTTGACACCGGATTCGTCATCAGTGAGTCCAACCTAGTCCTTCGAGACCAAAAACGATAGCACGCGGTTGCCTAGAATATCGCGCAAAGAGGTCAAGTGTACGTCCTTCCCGAAATGTCACAGAATTACCAAAAAGAGTTGTCACTCAACCCAATTCAAGTTTCTAGGGGTTGTTGTTATCACGCTTACAGGGTTGATCCAAATTGATTGGAACCAAACGGATAAAATTCTTCTCTTTTTGGGTATTCCTCCTGATTTTGTTGGGGGGGTCCGGGAGTCAAAAACCTAGTATCCTTTCAAACTGATACACCATAGATATGGTTCATACTCGACGGTATCGCCAGACCACCACTTGACTTCTTCATGAAGTTCTCTAGAAATAATTAGGCTTATGCTTCACGAAATTTGGTATTTCAGGACTTTTACGCTGTATATTCTCGACCGAGAAGATCATCGACCTTATTCAACAAGTTTTTTTTAGAAAATAAACTTTATCAGATCCGCCCCTCTTCTTGTAAAAGTTTCAACATCAGAGTCGATAAATAAAGTTTTTATTAGTACAGACAGGTGGTCAAGCCTACGCGTATGCGTGCATCTCTCAATGGGACGAGTCTGCTGTGGATAACAATAAAAGAATCAAAGCGTGCTTTGGTTTTGTGATTCCCAGAATACATTAAACCATTGAATCACCTTTAAATTTCGGCCACACAATGTTGGGAATTGAAAAGTCATTTTTTTTATGATTCACCTTTTTCCTGACGCGGTCGTGGGCGACAGTTTTGACAGAGGCGGACGCGTGAAAGGTGTAGATGTCCTCCCACCGTAATTGTCCTGTCAATCAAAGAATCAGAAGTTGATGGACAAGCGAGTTTCACCAAGAACAAACAATCGTCATATTCCATTTATACTAAAAGTGAAAACGTATAAATGATTTCATGAAGTAAGATAATTAATCGATATGTTCAGGTATACTGGGTGTTTACGTAAAAAGTGGCCTTCTTGCACGCATCGTCTATATAGGAAACAGCATTCTATCGGTTGTCCCTTTTGTCCGAATGTCTGTTAATCTCGAATTGGCAGCAGAAAACTACTCACTGTGGAAGGATCCGATGCCGAAATCGATTCTGTTCAGCCGGCCGTCCGTATTCATGGTTACTTGAGAACGAAACGAGCTAGCAACTGAATTTGTTTATGGACGAAATCGGTCAAACAGTTTTGGATATATAACCATTTGAATTTTGAGGTTATTGACATATTTCTCAATAACTACGTATGCAATCGGATCGAAGCCTGATAATTATTTGAAGGAAACCGACGCACTGCTGCTCTCAAAATTGGTTATTGAATTTCAAAATATCTAGATATGCACTGCCGTGAAGGCAGCATCTTTTGCGCGCATGTTCAATGTAGATGACCGCTTCGGCAACGAATTAAATCATGCAAGCAAAAGCTGCTGCCTTCCCGGCAGTGCTTTTCTAGATTTTTTTTGGATAAATTACTGGATTTCAATTCGATCTAATCTGTATTTTTGGAAATATTGGAAAAATAAAATTTTGAATGGGTATATCTACGGAATCATTGGGCGGATTTCACCCATTCACGAATTCGACCTTCGTAATTAAGCCCCAAATCTACTCTACAAATATCGAGTTTCTAAGTCGTTTCTTCCGGAAGTTATTGTGTTTATGGTCGGCCTAAAGGCCGACCGCGTAAACATAATGACTTCCGAAAGAAACAACTTAGAAACTCGATATTTGTTGAGAGGTTTGGACCTTAATTACGAAGGCTGAATTCGTGAATGGGTAAAATCCACCCAATGATTCCGCAGATATACCCATTCAAAATTTTATTTTCCCAATATTTACAAAAAAAAATCAGATCGAATTGAAATCTAGTACTTCATCGAAAAATTACAGTTCCAAGGTTCATACAGAATTCAATGAGGATGATTTTTTTTTCGAATTGTTCTAATGACACGATCATCACGAAATTTTGCATAAAGTTGTCTTTCAGCATCTTCGAACTAGCTGCGAAGTATTATCAGGATTGAATCAGTATTTCTCGAGTTATACCGAAAAAAACAACGATATTCAGAAGAAAACCTCGAAATTTGACATATTTTTTCCCGATATCTCCAAAACTAATGATCGTATCGAACTGAAATTTGGTACACTGCTGTGATATATAAAGCTCAAAGTCTGAATGGATTTTTTTTTTGAAAATGATGAATGTTTTCCGAAAAAAAAATTTTTTTGGGAAACAATTTTGAAAAGAAAAATTTTTGGAATTTACTGACAATATAATCCTGACAAAATTTGGCTCAAAGTTGCGCGTCGTTATACACCACCTAATTGCCAAGTTTGAATCCAATAGGTCGAGTAGTTTCTGAAATAAAAAATAAATAACTTCAAAATTTCAACTTAACCGCGGCATTCCAATGCGCGATCTACCCTGAAAGTTTCAAGTTGCTAGCTCACTTCGTTCGACAGTTATCGTGTCCACGGCCGGCCGGACAGAATCGATTTCGACACCGAATTCGTCATCAGTGAGTCCAATCTAGGCGTTGAGACCATTTTCGGCCCAATCAACGAGAATTACAGACATTCGGACAAAACGATAGCACGCTGTTCCACTAGAACATGCGCGCAAAAAATGAAATGAGATTTGTTTTCGGGAACCATCAATCGGATTCCGATGAAAATTCAATATTTTGCAACGACATTCCAAATTTTAGTTTGATCCGATTTCAATTTCCAGAAAAATTGTAGAAAAACATAAAAATTTCATGCTCATTTCCTTGGGGTCGTTGATCTGGAATAACTCGAAAAATACTGATATACTGATAGCAAAACCGAGAACTAGTTGGATAGTTTCGATGCACAATTATGTACCAAATTTCGTGATGATCGTGTCACGAAGAAAAATATAATGCTTGAAACTGTTAGTAGTATAACATCTATGATAAATGACCTCAAAAAAAAAAACATTCAGACGATTAAAACACCTCCAAGGTGACTCCTCAAACAGAAAGTTGAAACAGTCCTCAATTGTTAGTACCTACAGCAATGATAGTCAAATATTTGGTTGTAGGAATCTGTTTTGGTATAGCAGCTTACGTTTTTTTTTGGTTTGTTCATTAACAAAAAATTGATTTCGTACCTATTAGAATTTATCTAACATTTTTGTGCGATGTTTTGAGCCATTATTTGAATGTTGATATTATTATAAGTCGATTGATTAAAAATATCGAAATTTATTCCTCACATAGCACTTGGTGAAACATGATTAATCAAATAATAGAAGAACACTTGGCTGAACTTAGCTGAAGTAACAATGGTGTTTCTTTATTTCATTAACGGTCTTTTAAAAAGTATGTTTAAATATCACTACTACATTCAGTGTACTTCGTCCGATTAATTGAGAAATTCGGTATACAGCCAAATCACGAAAAAAATGAATAAAAGCACTGACGTTAGGTCAGGAACTTTCACTTGCTTGCCCGAATTTTAACGATTGAATCAGCACGAAATTTTGCACCTCGTTGCGGGTTGGTATTCTTCACTAAATTACGAAGTTTCAATGTGATTTTCATTTGTACTTCTTGAGATGTGGAGGAAATAACTTTAACATTCCCAATAACAACGAAATTTGGCATATTTTTTTCCTTATATCTCCGAAAATAAATATCGGATCGAATTGAAAATTGGCACATAGCTATTGAATACTGACACTAGGGTTCGTGCCAAATTTCGTTGAAGTCTAATCACTATTTTCGGAGAAAAAAAATTTCAAAGAAAATTTGAAGAATTCTCGAATAAAATTTTCTTTGAATTTCCTGACTGGATCCACACAGAATTTTACATAGTTGCGCATTGGTATTCCGAAACTGTCTACAAAATTTCAGTTTGATCGATTCTGTACTTCATGAGATATCAAGGAATTAACCTCAAAATTTCAAATGGGCTTGACTCATAAACTATTCTACCGACTTCATCCATTAAATAACATAACAGAGATATTTGAACTCCAAACCTAATCTGACAATTTCAAGTTGCTAGGTCCTTTCTCTCGAAAGGTATAAGAGCACATACGGACGGACGAACGGGCCAAATTGAATTTGACCACGGACCTCTTCGTTCCGGGACACCATGCATACTGAAATGAAGTGAATACATGTTCGTAAAAATGCAACATTTTGACATTTACGATGAAAATATTACACATCCCGAAAACACAATTTTAATGCAGATATAATGATAGCATGCACGTCGTTTAATTTCACAATCAAACAACAAATTGCAGTGAAATATAACTAGGCGAAATTCTTGGCATGACCATCAAATTAGAGAATAGTCAAGATACGTAAAATAATGTTTACGGATGATTTAAATCGTTCACAAGGTAATGACGTTACTCAACTACAAATGCACATATTTCAGGAATTATCAACTTATTTCCAAATTGCGTATTGACGACATTTTGGTGCATCAACTAAAATAATTATACTATTTACGTACAATCAGCATATTTTACATCGTGTCAATGATTGGTTTATGGTGTTTTAGTAGCTAATTATTACGTCGAATGTGTAACGATAAATGGGGTTCCAGAGTTTTTCAATATCGACGTATATATAACTGTTGCCTTGCAAGGATTTTTGAAATGATAACAAAATAATCTACAGGGTTGATCAAAAATGATTTGAATAAGTACTGACGTGAAGTAAGCATATTTTCACGTATTGAGCCCTCCAAATGAACCTTTATTTCCGGATAGGTCTACTGATCACCTGTCCATATGGTACTCATGAAATTCTGCATGAACCTCCAAGCTATCATTTTTACTCGCTTGTTCTGGGGAACAGCGCGTTATCATTTCGTCACGATGTCTGTAATTTTCGAATTTTGAGCCGAAAGTGGTCTCAAAAGACTAGGTTGGACTCACTGATGAAGAATCCGTGGTCAAAATTGATTCTGTCCGTCCGTTAATGGGCCAAATCTTCCAAATGGTTTTTGTGCTACAGCCATTTGAAATTTTGATTTCTCAATAACTCGAAAAATATTTATCTGATCGAAATGAAACTTGGTTGGAATATGAACAGTGTAAATAAGAAGAATTATCCATGGAAAAATTCGAAAAAAAAAATTATTTTTTGAAAATTTTTCGTAAAACTTTCATATTTCATTGAAATTTCACTGAAATTTCCAAGTCACCATTTCGCGATGTGAACAAGCGCGTAAAAGCTGCTGACTTCACGTCAGTGCTTTTCTAGATTTTTCTATCGAGTTCTAGATTTGTATCCGATCCAATCTGTATTCTTGGGAATATGAGGAAGATAAAATTTTGAATAGGTGTATCTATAGAATCATTGGGCAAATTTTACCCAAGAGAAGCTGCTGACTTCACATCAGTCCTTATTTAGGTTGTTTTCGATGGAGTACTGGATTTCAATTCGATCTAAATTTGTATTTTCGAAAATATTGGGAGCATAAATTTTTGACTGGTATATCTACGGAATCATTGGAAATATTTTACCCATTCACGAATTCGACCTTCGTAATTAAGGTCCAAACCTTCTCTACAAGTATCGAGTTTCTAAGTCGTTTCTCCCAGAAATTATTGTGTTCACGGTAATACAATAACTTCCGAAAGAAACACCTCAGAAACTCGATATTTGTACAGTAGGTTTAGACCTTGATTACGAAGGCCCTATTCGTGAAATTCACCCAATGATTAAAAATTAGATCAAATTGAAATCCAGTACATCATCGAGACCGACAGATCGAAGGTTCATACAGAATTTCATACGGATAATATGATCAGAAGATCACAGAATATTGGATAATTGAAAAAAATTTGCACATAGTGGTCCATCAGCTTTTTCGAACTAGCTGCCAAGTTTCATCATGACTGAATAGGTAATTTTCGAGTTATTCCGAAATAAACTACGATATCGAGGAAAAAAAATTTGATATATTTTTTCCAAATATATACGAAAATTATAATCAGATCAAACCGAAATTCGGTGCGCTAAAGTGAAATACAAAGCTGAAGCAAAATATAATATAAATAACTGATATGATGAACAGTTTTCGAAGAATAAATTTTTTTCTAAAAAAATTTTGAGAAATTTTTGTTTGATAACTAACAGTTCGATCCCAACGAAATTCTTCAAAAACTTGGGCGTTGTTACACTACAACTAACTGCCAAGTTTCATCCAATCGTTCTTGTAGTTTCCGAGTTATCACGGAAAAAAAACTAAAAATTTCAGAGGGCTCTAACTAACGGATCCACTTGGTCGATTTTGCCCGTTAACGAACCTAACCGTTGCATTTTAGATAGCAACCATACGGATGGCCTGACAGAATCGATTTTGGCACCGTATTCATCATCGGTGAGTCCAACCTAGCCGTTTGAGATCATTTTAGGTTCAAAATTCTAAAATTACAGCCATTAGGACCAAACGGACGCTGTTTCCCAGAACATGAGCGCAAAAATGCGTAAATATCGATCGATTTTCCTCCAAAAAACACTGCAAATTTTACACAAGGGTTAATTAAGAACAGAATGCGATGATTCATTCTCGATATTATTGGAAATTTGCAGCGTTTTTCTTTATATTTCAGGAACCACTGGTCGGAATTCATCCGGGTAAAATTTTTTAGGTTAAGTTATGCAATAGTAATCAAAGTTCAGAGTTTTATGAAAATTCGGTGGTAAGTTTTCGAGAAATAATTTTTTTCCACCCAACTTTCCATTTAGGCTACACTGATCCTGCTGAAAAGCTTGGAGGATCAACCCCGAGTGACACACGATTTTTCTACCAAGTTTCAAGGATTTCTGTTCAGTACTCCCAGAGAAAAGCCCCGGACAACGGACGGCGGACGGACGGATTTTTTTTTATTCGTTCATTCAAATCTACATACTCCAAAACGTAAACTGTGAAATTTTCAGGAGGGGTTAAAATTTTTTTTTCGTTGGTCGATCACTAAGGTTTGTTATTTGGTTTTATCAAATAATAAACCAAAATTGCAATGCTTTCGTAGTCGAACTCCCTTATGCCTAATTTTTCGAAATTTAAATTAAACTCGCAATTGCATTGTTGAACGAATGAATCATCGATCTTCTTCCATCTGGCAAAGCCCAAAAAAGATAATAATTTCAGTTAGTTCATGCCCAATTTAAAACGAACGAGAACAAAATGGAAAGTAATGGGCGAATGCGAGTTGTAGACAGAGATGCCGATCAATTAATTTTCATTGGATTCGACCAAGGATGCCGCTCCCAAATGAGATTTTCAACTTCGCGTTTGTTTGTTCATTATCCCAATGTTTGGTGCATTTCCTCATTCACTATTCTGTCAATTCTCAACGCCTACTTTACACAAGCACGATGAGTTTCCGAAGAAATTACCTCAAGAACAAAACAATTTTAGTTTGAAAATTCCAGATTTCTTTGCGTGCAAAATTTAATTTTTTTAAATTGTCTAATGACACGATTCTTACGAAATTTTGCTCTTAATTCTGCTTCAGCATTTTTCAACTAGTTACCAAGTTTCCCCAGTATTTTTGAGATATTTCGAAAAAAACAAAGATAACCACGAAAGTTTACTCTTCCCAATTTCTCCGGAAAATGTTATCGAATCGTACTGAAAATTTGTGCTCTGTTGTGAAATATTGACTCTGAAGTCTGTGCAAAATTTCATTGAAATCTGAAAAATAATCTCGAAAAAAAATTTGGACATAACATAATTTGGAAAATTTTCAACAACAAAATCTCGCAAGCAAATGTTTGTCAGTATCCTGTAATTACGAAGTTTAGTGGTCAATTTCATGGTAGTAGTACAAAAATAAAAACTCTTGTCTCATAAAAATCCGAAATTTCATCTTTCAGAATTTATGCGTCAAATCACGCTGAAATTTTGCATGGATCTTCCAACAAGATAATTATTTTATAGATCTCTCCTAGGTTTTCACTCCCTATAGCTGAAACAGAACTATTGAAAATTAAATAAAATATTTTTCAGGAAGAACGCCCTTGTGGATTACAGGATTGGATTATTTGTTGAGGGATGATTCTAGGAAAGAGGGTGCCTAATGAATAATACTGGAATAATTCAAACGATCAACAAAGTGGGCTGTATTGTTTGTCAAGTTATCAGACAAACGAGAAAATTTGCTAAATCATTTTTCCAAAAACGGTATAACTAATCCAAAAAATAATTCTTCAAATTTTTCCGTTTGTCTGATGAAGGAGTCAGCTGGGACTCTGAAACGCAATCTCTTTTCTAGAAATTACCCTTGACAAACAATTCAATCCTGCAATCCACAAGGGCGTTTGCAATGAAAAAATATTTTTATTTTATTTTTAATAGTTCTGTCCCAGATCGTTTAGGGCTTAATTACAGTCAAAATCATGCATAGGTTGAATACAAACAATGATTCCTCGAATAAATCCATTCTTAATTTAACTTTTTATATTTTCGAAAATACAGGTCCTATCGGCATGGAACCTAGAACTTGGTTGGAAAATGACGGTGTGAAGGATAAAAGATTTTGTATTTTTTTCTTGATTAATTTTTTAGTGAGTCTTTCGCCATGGACCTAAAATGATCTTAAAATATCAAAAAGCTGAGTTGGTCAGGTAACACAGGTGGATAGGTACACTAACTTCTACGAATTTGCACAAAAATATTTTGAGTGTACGTCAGTAATATAGTTGTTCCCCATTTTACTGAAATATTGTATGTGATATGCAGAATTTCAACAAATATTATTTCGTTTTGACGTGTAAGCTTGCTTTTGAAACTATAATCAGGCACTATTTCTGATATTCACGAAGATTTACAATAATTATACCATAGTCGCGAAATTCAAAAGAAAATTTTCACATCAAACAAGCGATAAATTCGAGAGTGAACATGCACATTTCGAATGATAATAATCGTTTGAATCCAAGGCGATAATAAATATTTTATATTCTTTCGTTTGTGTGGGCCAATCTAACAAAACATCGACAAAGACACACGTGCCAAAAAACTGTTGATATTTTAAATAAAAAATAGTTAGTTGGTAACCTGCCAAGGGGTTAGCCGTGGTTCTTGTCTCTAAATCTGCTCTTTATCTATCCATCAGTTATCGCGAAAGCACTACTTAATTATACTCCGTATTTAATTTTAGAATCTCTCATAAAACGAACTTTTAGAACATCATTTTCATTGCGATGTAAGAAGAACGGATGTACAATTAAGATCTAAGTTCATCTAATGGTTAGGCACTTTTCGTACGAGGCTAGTAATTATTTCAATTTTTTACAGCCGCTCACTTCAATTAAAGAAGGTATTAATGTTCATCTCTATGATGTATTGCAAGGATGTCGATTGGTGACACGGATAAAAATATGTTTTCATATTTATGATTCATATTTCATCGTAATAGACTTGCTGTCAGTTTTTAATTGCAATTAAGATGAAATTATATTCAGATGATCACTTCTATCGAATTCAACAAATAGTCTATAAAATATCACTTCAAGAAGATGTAATGAAGTGATTACTGTGGAAACTTATAAGATGTATTCAGGTCGATTCTGTTTGCAAATAGCAATATTGCTAGGAAGAAGATATTGCTATAATTGGAATTATTGGTATTCTGATCAACGATTTTGAGAAATATGATCTATCACTTTAACAAGAATCTTGCTATCAATATTGCTATCTTAGCAACCTCAAAATAGTACTTGCTATGTTGCTATGCTTCATAACAAGAAAGGTTAGAAAGGGAATCTTACAGAGATACATTTGTTTCAGTATTATTTCTTCCAAGAATTCGAAAATATTGAAGATAGGGAAGAATGTGCTAATAGAAATTTGTTCAAGGTTCTCTAGAATATTTAATTTTAAGGATTCTTAGACTAAAATACCGGCATAGTAAGCAACAGCTGACTTGATTATCCTAATGATCTCAACAACAGCCATCCCTTTGAATTGCCAACAGAAAAGTTCATCGAATTTCGAATTATTATCGCCTGCATAAAATTGTTGCATTTGATTTCTGGAAACCAAAATTCTATCGGTGTCCAGGGAATAGGTCAATTTGACTTTAATTGGTTTTTCTGTTTCGTAACATTTTCGAATAAGTCGATGTTTACATGAATAAAAAAAAGTATATGCTAATGGAAATGTGTTCCAGATTGTCTAGAATATTTTTAATTTCAAGGAAAATTCTTAGACTAAGATACAGGCATAGGCAACAGCTGAGATGATTATTTTAATCATCTCAACAACAGCAATCCCTTTGAAGTGCCAACGAAAAAGTTTATCGAATTATTAACGCCTGAATAAAATTGCTGCATTCGATTTCTGATAACCAATATTTTATTGGTATCCAGAAAATTGGTTATTGGTCAATTTGACTCGTTTCGTTTCCTTACATTTTCATGTCGATGTTTACATGAATGAAGAAAGCCGTAGTTAGAGGTTATGTATGCGAAACCATAAAGAAAACTCACGAATTAGGGTTATTTTCTTCTTCCTTGTAGTTCTGAAGTCACAAAATACAGTGTTGTCAGCTCTAAAATCACCGATTATAGAAGTCCATGATAGCAATATTGTTATGACAAAATTCATAATAAACATTGCTATAACACTCGAAACAGAATACTGTAACATCATGGCCATATTGCTATAAATTAGAAAGATAGCAATATGACTAGAATAGCAAGGTTCATAGCAATACGCAAACAGAATCGACCTGATTTTCTGATATGACAATTTCGATAAAAATACCAAATGATTGTCAATTCTTTTATTTCAAACTCAACCCAACGTGACTGAAAACAATAAATTGATGCTCTAAGATAAAACACGGATTCATTCAATGCTCGGTTAGAGTTTTATTCCAATCATTGGCAAAATAGCTATTCAGATGATTGAGATAACCCATTTTATAGATACCTAATAAACAAATGAAATACATGTATTGAATAATTCATCCCTACAATTTTCACGTACTTGTCCTGAAATTTTCAGGATTGGTTTGGAGCCAGAATATCTCGTTCAAGTCAAATAAAGGGTAAAATCCGCTCAGTGGTTTCATAGTTATCTATAGGCAACAGATATTTCGTTTCCTCGATAACTATAAAAATCGAATTGAAATGTGTAGTTATGTTGAAGTTGGGTAGCTTTTACGCATTTTTGAATTTGTCTTTTTTAGTGCAGATCCAAAACTGCTCTACAGATGAAAATGGTCTCGAACGGCTAGGTTGGACTCATTGGTGACGAATTCGTGTCAAAATCGATTCTGTCCGTCCGGCCGGCCGTGGACACGATAACGCTCGAATGGAGTGAGCTAGCGACTTGAAACTTTCAGGGTTGGTTTTCCTTGTAATTCAAAAGCTACTAGAGCGATTGGATTGAAACTCGGCAGTTAATTGGGTCATAACGACGCGCAAGTTTTCGAGAAATTCTGTCGAGATCGAATCGTTACTGAATTGAAAAAAAATTCCGTAAAATTTTTTTTGAAAAATTTTTTTTCTTCTGCAACAAACCTTCGAATTCATGTTTTACAGCAGCGTAACAAATTTCAGTTTGATAAGGTGAACATTCTAGGAGATATTGGGAAAGAATCTGCCAACTTTCGTGCATTTTTCCTCGGTATCGTTGATCTTTTGATAAGTTTATTCACACGAAATTCGGTATGAACCTTCGAGCTCTTATTTTCCAAACAAGTACTGGATTTTAATTCGATCCTGTCTGTATTTTTGGAAATATTGGCAAAATAAAATTTTGAATGAGTATAACTACGGAATCATTGAGTTGATTTAACCCATTCATGAATTCGGACTTCATCATCAAGGTCCAAACCTACTCTACGAATATCGAGTTCCTAAGTTGTTTCTTTCGGGAGTTATTGTGTTCACGATCGACCTTCAGACAAAATTACCAAAAGCAAAAAATCCGATGCCAAAAAGAAAATTTTGCCATATTCAATATAATGTCTACCAGTAAGAAACATTCGATGCCATAAAGACAATGATATTTTCAAATCCGAAATTTCTCAAAAATCAAAATGAGAGTTCTTCCAGAAACACAGGAATAATATCCTTGTTGTGATATTTTGTCCATTTTTGCGCGCATGTTCTAGGGGAACAGCGTGCTATCGTTTTGTCCAAATGTCTGTTATTTTCGATGATTGAGCCGAAAAAGGTCTAGGTTGGACTCACTGATGACGAATCCGGTGTCAAAATCGATTCTGTCCGGCCGGCCGGCCGTGGACACGATAATTGTCGAACGTCGAACGGAGTGAGCTAGCATCTTGAATCTTTCAAGGTAGGTCGCTCATTGGGCCAAATCGGTCGAATAGTTTCGGAGTTATAGCCACTTGAAATTTTGAAGTTATTTATTTTTTATTTCAGAAACTACTTGAGCGATTGAATTCAAATTTGGCAATTAGGTGAAGTATAACGACGCGCAGCTTTGAGCCAAATTTTGTCAGGATCATACTGTCAGTAAATTTAAAAAAAATTTGGCAATTAGGGGGAGTATAACGACGCGCAACTTTGAGCCAAATTTTGTCAGGATCATACTGTCAGTAAATATAAAAAAAATTTGGCAATTAGGGGGAGTATAACGACGCGCAACTTTGAGCCAAATTTTGTCAGGATCATACTGTCAGTAAATAAAAAAAAAATTTTTTTCAAAATTCTTTCCCAAAAAAATTTTTTTTCCGAAAACCATTTATCATATCCAGAAAAAAATATCAGTCGAACTTTGAGCTTCATATTCCACAACAGTATACCAAATTTCAGTTCGATACGATTATAAATTTTGGAGATATCGGGATAAAATATGTCAAATTTCGAGGTTTTTTCGGTATTTATTTATTTATTTATTTATTTATTTATTCATCAATCTTAGATATAAACAGACCTAAGTCCTAAGTATAACTCGAGAAATGCTAATTCAATACTGATTTTTATCCGCAGCTAGTTTGAAGATGCTGAAAGAAAACTTTATGCAAAATTTCGTAATGACCGTGTGATTAGAACAATTTGGAAGAAAAATTTCTGTGATTTTCTTATCATATCATCCTCATTAAATTCTGTATGAACCTTTGAACTGTAATTTTCCGATGAAGTACTGGACTTCAATTCGATCTGATCTGTATTTTTGGAAATATTGGGAAAATAAAAATTTTGAATGGGTATATCTGCGGGATCATTGGGTGGATTTTACCCATTCACGAATTCGGCCTTCGTAATTAAGGTCCGAACCTTCTCTACAAATATCGAGTTTCTAAATTGTTTCTTTCGGGAGTAATTGTGTTTACGATCGGCCTTTAGACACAATTCCTATAAGCAAAAAATCCGATACCAAGAAGAATATTTTGCCATATTCAATATAATTCTCCTTGGATCCGCTTCTTAAGTGTAGGTGTTTTGGTTGATTGGACAATTTAGCTCTGATCAAGGGAGAATATTTGTTGATTTATCGTCCTTGTGATTATGTTATTTAATATAATGTATACCAGTATTTCGTAAGAAACATTCAATGCCATAAGGACAGTGATATTTTCAAATCCGAAATTCCTCAAAAATCACCATGAGAGTTCAACAGGAATAATATCCTTGTGATGTTTTGTCCATTTTTGTTGACAGGTCATATAATATTCGAATGACAAATATTTATGCGATTTTCAATTGTAACATTGATGATTAAAAATAATAATAATAAACCAAAACAGTGAACGAAAAAGTCCACACCTTTGAATACGAATTTGAATGAAACATGCACTATTTTCACTCACCAATAGTTTTCAAAATGGAAAAATCATCGATGTCGTATTCCCTGTCAAGAAAACAATCTTGACTCGGAGACTTCATAGTTTCTACGCTCTCCTGTCTGATGCTGCGGTATTCGCAAGTCGTCATAATCTCGGAGAAGAAAGGTGAAAGAAAACTACTGCAGAACCGACGATTTCAGGTCATAACACAAGATCGATCTGCCCGAAGATTCGTTTTTTCACCGCTCGAAGGCTCAACTTAAGTCACCTATGCGCACCGCTTCGAATACTCGTGCCAGACTGGTAGTAAACGACTACTTAGACGCGAGAGAAACTCTGAAGTTTTGAAAGTCGCGCTTGCTCTATTAATAATTATCGTCTATTCGTTTACGGGTGCTGACCTACAAGTGCGATATCGTTAGTACGTTTTTAGAACGAAATCGGAATGGAAATTTGGGCCGATTTCGGGATCGAGACATAATAACGAACGTCATTTGGTTATTTCCATGGAGAAGCGAAGGGAATTATTGTTAATCTTTCAAAAAATCCTGGAGAATACCTTACAATCGCCTCCGATGATTTATTTCTTGAATGAAGTTCCTTCTGTATGTTTATCGTAAGGCCTAATGATAATATTGATGATTCCACAGATGAACCAGTTTCATTCAGGTGAATTTGATATCTTATGGAAAAGTTTGAACCGAGAGGAAAAGTCATGACATTTGTCGTTAAATAATACACTTGTAGATATGAAAGTTGTACGCTGATAAGAATAGTCGACAATTGTATGAGATTTTTGAACCCAGAGTTATTTTTACCAAAGGAAGGCATGTGTCGTTTTACGTGCACATTCTGGAGAATGGCGTGTTATTGTTCTGCCCAAGTGTCTGTAATTTCCGATTTTGAGCCGAAAAGAAAATGTCAAATTAGAATCTGTCCGGCCGACCGTGGCTACGATAACTTGAGGACGGAACAAGATAGCGACTTGGAACTTTAAAGGTAGATTGCGAATAAAATCGGCAAAACGGTTTCGGAGTAATTCTCATTTGAATTTTTGAAGTAATTTTTTGAATATTTCGGAAACTACTTATGGATTAAAACTTGGCGATAACTTGGTAAATAGTTAAAGAATGCCGCGTCGAGCAACTTCGTGCAGAATTTTGTTGGAATCGTTTCGTTGAAAATAAAAAAATTCAAATTTTTCCCAATTTTTTTCGAACAAATGGTAGTAATGTTTTTGATTTTACTAATGACAATTTTCCTTAAATATCGCACAAAATTGTGCAAGAGCACATGCTAATTAGTTACCAATAAATTTCATCATCCGAGATATCCGAGTTACGATATCGAAATTTTACTTTTTTACGTGCACATTCTGGAGAATGGTGTGTTATCGTTTTACCCAAATGTCTGTTATTTCCGATTTTGAGCCGAAAAGAAAATGTCAAATTCGAATCTGTCCGGCCGGCCGTGGCTACGATAACTTGAGGACGGAACAAGATAGCGACTTGGAACTTTTTTCGGAATAATTCTCATTTGAATTTTTGAAGTAATTTTTTGAATATTTCGGAAACTACTAATGGATTAAAACTTGGCGATAACCTGGTAAATAGTTAAAGAATGCCGCGTCGAGCAACTTCGTGCAGAATTTTGTTGGAATCGTTTCGTTGAAAATAAAAAAATTCAAATTTTTCCCAATTTTTTTCGAACAAATGGTAGTAATGTTTTTGATTTTACTAATGACAATGTTCACTAAATATCGCACAAAGTTGTGCAACAGCACATGCCAATTAGTTACCAATAAATTTCATCATCCGAGATATCCGAGTTAAGATATCGAAATTTTACTTTTTTGCGCGCATATTCTAGGGAAACAGCGTGCTATCGTTTTGTCCAAATGTCTGTAATTTTCGATGGTTGAGCCGAAAATGGTCTTAAATGACTAGGTTGGACGAATCCGGTGTCAAAATCGATTATGTCAGGCCGTTACCACGATAACGGTCGTACAGGGGATTCTATCAACTCGAAAATTTCAGGAAGGGTTACATTTCAAAATACGAAGGTTAAGTTTGTTAATGGGCAAAATCGGCCAGATAGTTTCGGAGTTAAAGCCATTTGAAATTTTTAGGTTAATTTCCTCATATTGCAGAAACTACTCAAGTGATTGGATTGAAACTTGGCAGTTAGTTGGAGCATAATGACGCGCAATGTATGGTCACACAATTAAAAAAAAAAATTTTTTTAATTTTTTTCGAAAAGATATTTTTTTCTGAAACTATCGTTCATATTCGGGAAAAATTTCAGTAATACCTCGAAATGCATATTTCGATTTCGGGATCGAGTCATAATAACGAACGTCATTTGGTTATTTCCATGGGGAAGCGAAGGCAATTGTTAATCTTTTAAAAAAATTCGCTTTGGTAACCTACAATCGATATCCGTGACTTCTTGGGAATATCAATGAAGCTGCTTTTGTTTGTTTATCGTAGGGTCTAATGATTATATTGATGAACCAGTTTAATTCAGGTGAAATTTGATATCGCTCGGAAAACTTTGAACCGAGAGGAAAAGTTCATGACATGTTTCGTTGAAGGATTCTGTTCTGGAATTGTTGTCCTAGTTGTATGCTGATAAGAATAGTCGCCAATTTTATGAGAGAATTGAACCCGAGGATATCTTACCAAAGAATGCATGTACTTTTCGTCAAATGTTTGTTATTTTCTGTTGCTGGGCTAAAACGGTCTTGAAATAAGGTTGCACTTACTGGTGAAGAATTCATGTACATTCATGTCCATCGATAAGCCGTTATGCTGACCATAAACACAATAACTTCCGAAAGAAACAACAAAGAAACTCGATATTTGTAGAGTAGGTTCAGACCTTAATTACAAAGGCCGAATTTGTGAATGGGTAATGTAAAATCCACTTAATGAATCTGCAGACATGTCATTTCGAAATTTTATTTTCCCAATATTTCCAAAAATACAGGTAAGATCGAATTGAAATCCAGTACTTGATTGAAAAATGACAGCTGAAAGGTTCTTATGAAATTTCGTCTGGATAATATGATCTGAAGATCACAAAATATCAAATATTTCAAGAAAATTGAATTGAAATTTTGTTTTTCAAATTCTTCCTATGACACGATAATCACGAAATTTCGAAGTTGTTCATCAGCATTTTCGAACTTATGACCAAGTTTTATCATGATTGAGTCAGTATTTTTTGAGTTCCGGAAAAAAAACTGTGCTAGGGAAAAATGCACGAAATTTAACAGATCATTTCCCAAAATCTCCAAGAATTATTACCGCGTCAAACTGAAATTTGGTACGCTGCTGTGAAATGTGGAGTTCAAGGTATGAGCAAAATTTTACTCGAATATGAAGAATAGTTTCTGAAAAAAAAAATTATTTCGAAAAAAATTTGAGAAAATTTTTTTTTACTCAGTAACAACAGGATCTCAACAGAAACTTGCGCGTCGTTATAATCCAACTAAATGACAAGTTCCAATCCAATCGCTCTAGGAGTTCCTGAAATATTTGGGAAATAACTTCCAAATTTCAAATATAACTGAAACCGTCAGGCCGATTTGGCCCATTAACTTGATGCGGCATTTTTACACAAGACTTCTAAATGTTTTAAGTCACTAGCTTATTCCGTTTGATAGTTATCGTGTTCACTGCTAGACGGTTGGCCCGTCGGACGGACAGAAGCAATTTTGCTACTGAATTCTCCCTCAGGGAGTACAATCTAGTCGTTTGAGACCAATGTCGGGAAAAAATTCGTGAATTACAGGTGCTGGATGATTTCCAAATCAGGTACAAGGAAGTACTAAGATAGTGCCTGAAGAGTACCAAAAGTACCTACTTAAAAATATTAGGTATCAGAGAAATACTGGTCATCCAAAAGGTGAGTTAGTGAGGACCCAAAAGGTGAGGTAGCAAATAGTGCTCAAATATTCTATATTAAAGCACACAGGTAACTATTTCAATTAGAATAATACACTCAAATAATCGATATAGACAGATAAGATAAATTCAATCTTTACACATTGAGGTCTTCGCCAGAAAAAAACGACTAGAACGAGGCATAATAAAAGGATTTCTCAGGCTTCAAGTTCACCAGATCAAGACTGCGCAGAAGGAATTTCGAACATAGAATACAATATTATCAGTGAAAATTAAACTACTGAAATCGTTAACTACCACTTCGTTTATTTTATGGTCTGAATATACTTTCAAACCGTTTCACGATAGCAAGCTTTTCTCCTAATACATAAGCGCAAAAATTCAAAATACCATTAATGTGAAGTCAGAAGCTTTCAGGCATGCGTTCAAATTAGAAGCCAAAGCGGGCACCCATGCAGGTATTGATCTCAACTACCATTTCGTTCTTACTTCGTAGATTGTTATACAGACCATGTAATTTGTTTAACTATAGGTCGAAGGAAGTTACTATTATTATTATTACCGCAGCATTACTTCATTAAATAATCTCTCTAGTTGCTTCAAGTTCCTACTAGGTAGGTCGAAAGGACTCTATATTTGTGGAGCAGATTTGGAGCTTGAATACAAAGGTCCAGTTCGTGAATAGGTAGAATCCGCCCAACAATTCCGCAGATATAAACATTCGAACTTTTAATCCCCATATTTTTCCAAAAATATTGATTTTGGCGAAGCGAGATTCTGTAGTCAACGGGTACCGAGTGATCAACGCGAAAGTTTCGAAAGGCGCGCTTGTTCCATTAATAATATACGTCTATTCGTTCACGGTTTCTGACCTACAAGTGCGGTATCGTTCGTTTGTACGTTTTTAGAACGAAAACGGAATGGAAATTTGGGCCGATTTCGAGATCGAGACATAATAACGAACGTCATTTGGTTATTTCCATGGAGAAGCGAAGGGAATTATTGTTAATCTTTCAAAAAATCTTGGAGAATACCTTACAATCGCCTCCAATGATTTATTTCTTGAATGAAGTTCCTTCTGTATGTTTATCGTAAGGCCTAATGATAATATTGATTCCACAGATGAACCAGTTTTATTCAGGTGAATTTGATATCTTATGGAAAACTTTGAACCGAGAGGAAAAGTCATGACATTTGTCGTTAAATAATACACATGTAGATATGAAAGTTGTACGCTGATAAGAATAATCGACAATATATTAAAAGATTTCTGAACCCAGACTTATTTTTACCAAAGGAAGGCATGTGTCGTTTTGCGTGCACATTCTGGAGAATGGCGTGTTATCGTTTCGCCCAAATGTCTGTAATTTCCGATTTTGAGCCGAAAAGAACTTCGAATGTCAAATGCGAATCTGTCCGGCCGGCTTTGGGTACGATAACTTGAGGACGGAACAAAATAGCGACTCCGAACTTTAAAGGTAGGTTGCGTATAAAATTGGCCTAACGGTTTCGGAGTAATTCTCATTTGAATTTTTGAAGTAATTTTTTGAATATTTCGGAAACTACTTATGGATTAAAACTTGGCGATAACTTGGTAAATAGTTAAAGAATGCCGCGTCGAGCAACTTCGTGCAGAATTTTGTTGGGACCGTTTCGTTGAAAATAAAAAAATTCAAAATCTTCCCAATTTTTTTCGAAAAAATGGTATTATTGTTTTTGATTTTACTTATGACAATTTTCACTAAATATCGTAAAAAATTGTGCAAGATCACATGCCAATTAGTTACCAATAAATTTCATCATCCGAGATATCCGAGTTACGATATCGAAATTTTACTTTTTTGCGCGCAGGTTCTAGAGGAGCAGCGTGCTATCGTCTCGTCCAAATGTCTGTAATTTTCGATGATTGAGTCGACAATGGTCTCAAACTAGGTTGGACTCACTGATGACGAATCCGGTGTCAAAATCGATTCTCTCCGACTGGCAGTTACCAAGATTACGGGCGTACGGAGGATTCTATGAACTTGAAAATTTCAGGAAGGGTTACGTTTCAAAATACTAAGGATGAGTTTGTTAATGGGCCAAATCGGCCAGATAGTTACGGAGCCATTCAAAATTTTAAGGTTAATTTCCTCATATTTCAGAAACTACTGAAGCGATTGGATTGAAACTTGGCAGTTAGTTGAAGCATAATGACACTCAACTTTTAGCGACATTTCGTTGGAATCGTATGGTCACTCAATTAAAAAAAAACATTTTAAAAATTTTTCTCAAAAAAATATTTTTTTCTGAAACTGACGTTCATTTTCGAGAAAAATTTCAGTAATACCTCGAAATTCATATTTCACAGCAGTGTATCAAATTTCAATCCGATACCGCTATTAGTTTTGGAGATATTGTGAAAAAATATGTAGAATTTCGTGGTTATCTCTCGATATCGTTGTTTTTTACTGGATTCAAATTCGATGTAATCTGTATTTTTGGAAATATTGGGGAAATAAAATTTTTAATGGGTATATCTGCTGAATCATTGGGTGAATTTCAGCCATTCACGAATTTGGCCTTCGTAATCAAGGTCCAAACCTTCTCTACAAATATCGAGTTTTTAAGCTGTTTCTTTCGGCAGTTTTGTGTTAACGGTCAGCCGTAAACACAATTACTTCCGAAAAAAAGACTTAGAAACTCGATATTTGTAGAGACTCAATAACGAAGGTCGAATTTGTGAATGGGTAAAATCCGCCCAATGATTCCGTAGATATACCCATTCAAAATTTCATATTTCCAATACAGATTAGATTGATTTGAAATGTAGTATTTTATCGAAAAAAAAACTAGAAAAGCACTGTCGTGAAGGCAGCAGCTTTCGCGTGCTTGGTCAAATTCGTTACCAAAGCGGTTATCCCCATTGAGCATGCGCGCAAGAGCTGCTGCCTTCGCGGCAGTGCTTTTCTAGATTTTTTTTAAGCAATACCTCGGAAATTGGAAACAGAGCAAACTGATATCTGGAGCGTTATTGTAAAATATTGACTCGTAGTTCTGTGAAAAATTTCATTTATGACTGACAGAAAATTTCCGAAAAAAAAATTTTCAAACCTTTTTTTCGATTTACTGAAATACAATTCCAACAAAATCTTGTAAACAGTTGTGCGTTTCTATTTTGCAAGTAATTCCTGACTTTCAATCCGGTCGCATGTAAGTATATTAGGAAAAATCTCCAAAAATTCAAATGATTTCAACTCAGAAAGAGTATGGCTGATTTTGTCCATTCGCGAACTCAACTGATGGGACAGGCTAATGCGCAATCTCCGTTTCCAATTGATAGCACTTTCTTGTTTCAAATTATCGGTTTTGACATCGGATTCGTCATCACTGAGTCCAACCTGTCGATTAAGGATTGAGAACAATTTCGGATAAAAATTAGAAAATAACAGACATTTTGGCTAAAAAATGGCACCCTGTTAGCCAAATCATGCACGCAAAATTGAATTATTCGTTATTGGGTAGGTCTGAGGTTCAATTACGAACGTCCAGTTTTTTTATTCAGAAATATCCGGAAAATAAAACTAAATATTCAAATCGTTGGAGTTTTAATCAATGACGCACAAAAATATTTTACCTATACGTCAATTACAGATTTCAAATATTCCAAATAAAAATCAGTCCATTCAGCCTTTTCCAACAATTATGGCAGTGTTAGGTTCCCAAATATTGACAGGCAGGGTAAGCAAACCTGTTGGTTTCGATTCCACGTTGCCAGACTTCTTACACAATTTTGATTTGACGGGTACCCACTTCTTGTTTTTCTTTTCTTTTTCTTCTACCTTTCTGTTGAAACGAGTATTGTTAGTCATTTTATTCTTATCTAGCATCACATCATCAAATACCCCGTTGTTCGTTTGACTTAATGTCTTCTTCTCTCCTTCGAACTTGTCTTCGCCCAGACTTTGGCAGCATTTTTGTAGCTCTTCTATCAAGTCTTCGATGACGGGTCCTTTGTAAACATCCTGTTGGACTATTTTAGGCAGTTTTTGGAGAACGGTGGTTTTTCGTAAGAGCTCCGCTCTCATCACAGATTGCTTCTTCTGGAAGTTATTCTCCTTGTCTCTCTCGGTCCTGGACGATAGTTTGAGCCTGAAGGCACGGTTTCTGAGCATCCTTTTTCCTCTTATGGCCAGATTGGTTCCTAGATAAGGTGGAGCCCTTGGAAGGACTTGCTTGTATACCAATTCGAAATTTCCTACATCGGCTTTGGGGTCTTTACGCCTGTCTACAACAACTGAAACAGAAGTAATTCAGTTGTGTATATATAAAACGTGTTATCAAATGATCATTCTCGTGAAGAAAAGGGTGGTCTTGCTCAAATATCTGGAATTTCGAATTCTGACTAGAAACTGATACTGAAGAGTTATATTGAACTCAAGGATGAAGAATCTGAAGTTGAATTCAATTCTGTCAGGCGTTAAATACTGTTACCTCCGATGGACAAGATCTAGACAAAGGATGGATCATTTTCTCAGTAATTGTGGGTAGGTTGTAGGATAACGGGTAGGTTCACGATTTTGGAGTTACACTCATCTGAAATTACGTTGTTATCTCCTCAAAATTCAACACATATCTACCAATTCGAACCAACTGAATTAATTGTGAAATGCCGGCACTCGAAGTTGCGCAAATTCGTATCATTACAAAAATAAAAGAATGTTTCGGGAAATTTTCTGAGAAAATTTCGTATTCCCGGAAATGCTGCTCTGCTTTCATTGAAAATTGTTCCGACTAGCGAATTTGTGCGGAATTTCGTGAAGATCATATATCAGAAAAATAAAATTGCAGAAAAGCACTGAGTCATCAAGTTTTGCGGCGAATTCCAGGGCGGAAACATTTTTTCTAAATTATTTCAATGCCGTCCTCACGGCCGCGACTCCCAAGTTTCAATTCAATCGCTCGTGTTCTTCCTCAATTAACAGGGAAAACGCTCAAAATTTCACATGATCTATTACTCCGAAACCGTTCGAGCCATTTGACCCATTAACGAATATAACCGTCAGAATGGAACTTACCCTGAAAGTTACAAGACAATAGGGTTCTCCGTTCTCACGTAATCGTGCCAACGGCCGGTCGGGCAGAATCGATTTCGACAACGGTTTCGTTAGAGACTATTTCGAAAGTTACTGATATTTAAACGAAACATTAGCATGCGGTTTCCTAGAACATGCGAGCAAAAATGATTGATTGAAGTTTCATGCTGAATTTCATGAGGACCAAATGAAAATAAGATTGCCAAATGTTTCCATCAGGAAGTGAAGCTGAGTTTGGCGAGGTCGACACGTGAATAGGTAAACGCTTCAGCAATGAATTCGACCAAGCGTGCAAAAAGGAGTAGATTTCGAGACACCCTCTGTGTATCACCTAAAGAATTACACAATGCGTTGCCAAATGTAATTCTTTGATTTCTTCACTTCTTCATAAGATGTGTAACCCCTCACCTTTTATGATATCGGAGAGAAACTGCGGACACATCGTCTTCGTTATACTGGTCGAAGAAGACATGTCCGGGCTGCAGTTGATCTCCAAGAGCCACGGCCTTAAATCTTCGCCCAAGATAAAATCGGCCCCGTACATCTCGAACGTATTCTGTCGGCGATCCATCGTGTCCTGACTGGCCAACATGGCGCAAACAATGCTTTCCTTCATGCCTAAAACAATAAATATACGATAATTTATCTGTGGAGGCCTCGCTCGGGCGTCAGAAGAAAACCTGGATAAACAACTTGCTCCCATTTGTCCCCCTTTCCCAGCTTTCTGAGATAATCGCGAAACGTCGCCGAGTCCCACATGTTATCCTTCGGCAGGGCCTTATCCCGCTGTTCCATGTTCGTGTACTTGCATTGTACGGCGTAATTCGTGAGATGCAAGGACTCGTGAAAGTTTTCCAAATTGTAGTTCTGGCTGCTGAATCGCAGATAGCACTCTCTGGAAAGAATCTCGGACAATTATCGTAGTCGGCAGTGGAACACAATTTTCCAGTGCATTTTTAGGGCATATAAATAAACATCATTTATCTTATCAAGGTTGATTCCCACTAACCTTCCCGTTTTGTTTACGTACCTATATAAAGTATAAACAAAGGGACATTCGCAGCGACGACTCCAATGGGGGGTTTCCTTCAAACGAAAATGCAGTAATTTTCATGAAAAACCTTTAGAACATCACATTTCAAACATATAATTTCAATATTATTATATTTTTGAAAAAATGTTTGATCACCTAAAACTGAAAAATAAAAATAGGTATTTGCATTTAAAGGGATTTGTCCTGAGTGCACGATATGGCAAAGTCGAATTCAGCTTGCTCGGAAAGAAAAGGACGTCGAATGTGTTACTTCGCTTAGGAAAACAGAGATAGCCATACTTCGATCTGGTTAGAGTAGAAGACAACGACCAAGAAATAGAAAAAGAAGAGCACACACTGTCATATATTACTGACAAATCGCAAACGGAAATTGTTCGGTTTTATTGACAAAGAACACGTGTGTACCACAGAATAGGAATAAATATTTCATTATTCTATAGCAGAAAAAGCTATTCTACTATACACCGTTGTCTCTTCGTGCATGCCTGACAAATCCCAAACCCCACTTTTGAAATCTGATGTTGAATACTTTCTGAAGGTAATTTGGGAAAATGATGAATCAAACCCATAATAAGTATGTTCAAATTTGCATTTGCAGTAATAACCCAAATTCAGGAAAAACCCCCATTATGATCGTATCAAACTGAAATTTAGTAGACTGCTGTGAAATATGAAGCTCGAAAACTGTGCTGAGTTTGTTCCCAAAAATAATGAAGAATAGGAATAAATATTTCATTATTCTATAGCAGAAAAACCTATTCTACCAAATACCGTTGTCACTTCGTGAATGCCTGGCGAATCCGAAACCCAAATTTTGAAACCTGATTTTGAATACTTTCTGAAAGTAATTTGGGAAAATGATGAATCAAACCCATAATAATCATGTTCAAATTTGCATTTGCAGTAATAACTCAATTTCAGGAAAAAACCCCATTATTGTCTGAAGCTGCGTACAGACACGCGAGCGGAGCGGCTTTTGAGGCCGTTTAATTGGACCACCTCGCAAGTATGTACGATGTTTTGAGCGGCTCGTGAGCCATTTCAACAAGGCGAGGCTGCCTCACAAGTGCCTCGCAACTGCCTCGAAAGCCGCTCAGCTCTCGTGTCTGTACGCGGCTTGACATCGGTAATGCCGCGTAGATACACGGGAGCAGAGCTGCTCACGAGCAGCTCGCGGAAAAGAGGACACAACCTTGAGCGAGATGTGAGACCAAGTCGAGCCGCAGTGGCTCGCGTCCCCTTTCCAGTAGTCAGTACAGCAGCGTAGTAATACAGACGTTAATCATTTTACAAGGATTCATATGTGTCAACGTGTACTGATAAGGCAAGTGAGAACAATGATTCAATGGACATGATTGGGGAATCTAGGTGTTGATGGAATATGGTTGGGACTATGGAAAATTGATTAGTGATTCAATTATTCCACAGAATACACAAAGAAAAAGGATATCTTAGATCAAATATAAACATATTTTTGATTTAAATAATCTTCCCCCAAGAATAATAATTTGAGAGTGAACAATATACTTATATTCTCAACTCATTCCGTTGTTTGCCTATTTACATGAGTTTTCTTGAATTGAATTTAGTTGAACCAAAACATACGTTCCCCTTACTTTAGAAAACAATTTCAGCTAATCATAGTTCTCTTGGATCAAGAATATCATTTCTGATTTAATGTGTTCTGATGTCGAAAGCACGTACACGTGACCCCCTGGACCAATAAGTGGTATTAGCGCTGAAGGCGCGTATGGAATTTAGAATCGCAGACATATGGATATTTAGATAGGAAACGTTTGTATTCTTGATGGTGTATTATGAATTTGGTGTAAACTGAGAACTACTTATCAACATCAGGGAAGTTTTTCGGGAACAGAGTTTCGAAAGTCAAGAAGAAAAGGTTTGTTTTAAAAATAAGTTTGATTACTCGAGAACAAAGTTTGAATTGAAATATGTGGGCACATGCCTACATGCATGTGTGTTATACACAAATATTGTCACATGTATACCTACATTCGTGAACTCTAGACTACACAATTTTATTTTAGATAGGAGGTCGAGAGTAAACATAGTAACCAAGCAAATTGTTTCAAAAGACTTCTGCTCTTTGATCTTCGAAACCCTGTTCCCGAAAAACTTTCTTGTAACAAGGTGATCCTCCATTTGCACCTCATTTATGATTAAAAACTGATTATGAAAGGCTTATTAAGATACCATACATTTTTAGTATTTGATATAGCTGCTAATTGCAGCGAACATATTATATTCTCTTGGTGAAAGAAATTGAAATCTTCTAGAAAAATATTTCAAATACAAAAATGAGAAATCTTACATACGTATCAAAGCCATAGCATTTCTCATTTGAACCAAACGTGATTCCGCTTGAATCAAGAGTATCATTGTTCACATGGGTCAAAAGTATTTCATCGAAAAATCAAACTAATATTTGGTTTGATCTATTCAAGAATTCTCTTGAACGAATGCGGTTACAAATTGATTCAAGAGAACCTTTTTCTCTGTGTATTGAAGATTATAGACTTGATGTCAATGATTTGATATATGCGATATATTGCGAGATATATATTTACATTTTGAATCGGCAGGAAGAATCGAGAACAGAATTCTTTCGACCCTTTGTTTATTCAAAGTAACTGATATTAGCCCATCGAAAGCTCATACTGAATATAAAAGTTCTTCTATTATCCTATCAAGTGAAAGTAACTAGTATCGACATATCTGATTAAACCTGGCAACCCAGTAGTTTGTCCAGGTAAATAATAGATTCTTTAATAAATAATAAAAAATATTCTGTTCAGGATTTTTAGGCCACCCATTTTTAATGTATTTTCTAATATACTAAATTTATTATGAAATAAGTTTTATTCTATTATCAGCTCGGTCAAGTTCGATGTAGGTTCGGATCTTCTACTATATGGGAGGGATACGGGAATGTTACGTAGCCTATCGTGTTTTATCTTTTTCTATCAACTGTATACCTTTTTTACTTTTACTTACTTATACATCCAAATAGTAAGAGGCTGAGCATTTGTTACCAAGAACCATTGCCTGATATCAAATTTTGTATTATAGATGATCAGTGGTCTTTCTGGAAAAATGTTCATTAAGATATTCATCGATATACGATTTCTTTCAAAAAATATTGATCGAAACGAAAATGTGTCCCGCAATACAAACCTATATATTTCTGCACAACATACTTCAATTTCAGGTTCATTATCTTCTCGACCTCCTTCAGATATTTAACCAATATGATACCTTTCCCTCTGCACTAAAATTCAGAGACATTATGTATAACAATATAGTTCAACGAATATCTACTTTGAATCACTCAGTACTTTGTTTCCTGGTTTAAGAATCCAAATATTTCTGTACCCATCTGTATCGTATTCCGTCCAATATTTAGCCACGTCTTTCAAAAGGGTCTTCGCTTGCGTCAAAAGGGTCAAGATCGGAGTATCTGGTGAAGTTTTGAACTTTTCACCATTGTGAACTATCGAGTAATAATCGTCCATGAAATTGGTCCATTCCTAGAAATCAAACAGATTCGATATTTTTTTTATTTATGTCGCATATCACAAGATTCAAAAGGCTCAAACAAGCTTTAAAAGAAGTGGTACGTTTCAATCTCCGTATTTTACAGGATGTCGCAACAAAAAGTATAAATTTCGGTAAAACGAACTGCGTCTAACAATCAATGTACAATACACAAAACATTCTCTAAAATACCCATTTTTACCCCATATCATCGAAACGCAACACAACCCGCGCTGGGCAAAATACATGCTTGGCTTAATTGAAATACAAATTACAAAATACTTTCTCGCAGGTATTTGAAATACAAAATACTTTCAAGTCGGGTAGTTGAAATATAAAATACAAAATACAGTATTTTAAAAAAAAATCATAAAATACATTCAGGTGTTACGTAAAATGTGAAATGAGTACAACTAATTCAGCTCAGCTATTTTATCGCTAAATAAAGAATTTCCTTTCAGAAACATAAGATTTGTAAATGTAGTATCAGACAAACAGCCTCTTGTTGGAGAATGAATAAAACCTGCTGAAGAAAGCAATCTTTCTACAGGTCCTGATGGGCGGAAACTTGTGTTGTATTGTATGAACACATTTTTTATGTTAGGATAGTGTTCAAGGATGGTAAGCTCTTTGCTCTTATCGTTTTTAGAAGTTGACTAACTCTAACTTCATGATGAAATGACCATTGCGCAGGACCTTTTCTTCCTTTCCATTTGCCGAAAATATGATTGCTAGCAAAAGAACTAGATGACCCAGATGAACGTCGCGCCATTTGAAGGGAGATTCAAAGACTATTTTCTGTAGAGCACTCAACGCTGAATGTATTTGTTCGAAAGTATTTCGAAGACAAAAGTATCGAAATACAAAATACAAAATACTTCAGCGTCAGGTATCTGAAATACCAATTACAAAATACATTTTCAAAAAGTAATTGAAATACAAATACAAAATACGTATTTGTATTTCAAATACGTATTTCAATTACAAGTAATTGAAATACTGCCCAGCCCTGAACACAACAATATTCCGCAGAGAACATATCACAGAGATGAAATGACGATACATATACACTATTGCCGTCAAGTGCTTGCTTAGAACATTTGGCATCTTTGATCGTGTAGGAGCGCCAATTTGGATAGCTCCGTGACATTTTTAAAAATTCTAGAAAAGCACTGACGTAAGGTCAGGGGCTTTTACGCGTTTGCTCAAATTCTAACTATTAGATCCACAGGAAATTTTGCACCTAGTTGCGTGTTGGTATTCTCCACCTGATAACGAAATTTCAATCTGATTGCAATCCTACTTCTTGAGATATTGCTGAAATAACGTTATAATTTCAAATAACAACGTATTTGGCACATTTTTTTCCTTATATCTCCGAAAGTAAATTTCGGATCGAATCGGAATTTGAAAAATTGTTGTTAAATACAGATGTGAAAGTTTGTGCCGAATTTCTTTGGAATCTAATCAAAATGTTCAGAGAAAAAAAAATTTCATCAAAAATTTTAAAAATTTTCGAATAAAATTTTTTTCTAATTTTCTGACAACTGGATTGACATGAAATTTTGCTCAAAGTTGCGCGTTGATATTCCAAATATGTTCACGAAGTTTCAATTTAATCGAGTCAACAATACTTCATGAGATATCGAGGAATTAACCTCAAAATTTCAAATGGTCCTAACTCCGAAACTATCCAACCGATTCAACCCATTAACGAACTCAACCGAGATATTTGGACTCCAAACCTAATCTGACAATTTCAAGTCGCTAAGTCTTTTCCTTCGAGCCCATACGGCCGGACGGAAGGACAGAATTGAATATGACCACGGATTCTTCTCCAGGGAGCTCAACCCAATCGTTAAGACCACTTTCGGCTCAAAATTCGAAAATTACAGACATCGTGACGAAATAGAAACGCCCTGTTTCCTAGACCAAGCGCTCAAAAAGCGATTAGAAAGGAGCCCGAGATGGCTCTATAGAGAACGTTCTATGCTATCGCCTTCAAGAAACGCGATCCTGAAGTCATTGAAGTAACCATCGTTCTTCGTTTTTAATTCCGAATCATAAAAGACCCTGTACACTGGCAGTGTACACTGCTAACATTGAAGGAAATGGACATTTTCTTGTTCTTCATTTGCATCCCAATTGTCAAAAGTCGTCTCACCTGTTGCGTGACCCTAGTGAAATCCCTGTCTATATCCAGATGTTTCTGGCTGGCAATATACTCCAAACATCGGTCCATAGCGAATTTAAAAGAAGAGATCGGCACCTTTCCATCTGAAATCTCCACACTGTACTTGAATTTTGTGGTGTCGAACGTTTGTACAACATATTTCAATAAACTTATCGCAGCTGTCATCCTGTAGTTGTCGACGAAATGGTTGAAATGTTCTGGGAAACCTTGTGAAAGATCTTTCATAAGAAATCGTGGAATTTTAATTCTGATTCTCAGAGGGTCGCATACCTAGTACGAAGCATCTGGGAAAGTTGACTGTAGCAACATCTGGCTCGGTGAACCAATAATAGTTCTGTAAGAGCAGCGCCAGTCCTTCTTTCGATGCAAAAAGAGATCTGCTGAACCTGCTCAATATTCTATTGGCATTTGCACGTTGCTTCTGGTCGAATTGGTCTCTTTTAACGCTCCAGAAAAAATTTGCCTCAACTCTCTGAAGGAGCCTTCCAATAATCTAGAATATAAATGAAATATTAAAAGAATTCGGAGGAAAAGCTTAGTACAACTCTCTATATGACGTATGCCAATTTGACCATGTTGGAATTGCTTCAACACGTGTGTTCCATTTGGAGTAGCTACCTCATTTCATATTATAGAGCAAATGGTGACAGAAAAAATATTCTTTTCCTTTAAGTTATAGACATAGAGTATTAGTTTCCTTCAAATTTGTGAACTAAGACAGGTATCGGTGAGAAAAAAGATGAGACTATCTCCCTCTTACAGATATTGAGGCATGGATTCGAAATGACCTCACCAATTCGATCACCTCTAAAAAAAGATACACACATCATGGACCGTAAATAGAGAAGAAAGATGTAAGATCCATCTTTATACTAAGGTTGAAACAGCCTTGGCTTTCTTACCGGTACCTTCAATTTATGACATACTTGAAGAAGACAGAGGTTTCCAGATTTTAAATCCATTTCTCTTCGGTGAACTATAATGAGGGGGAGATAGTTTATCACTTTCTATGGCTGACCAAGAGATATTTTGAGGTTATTGCGTAGTCTAAGTCTCTATAGCTATGCTCTATTTATAAACATTCTACCTAATGCCAAATACTTACCAGTTTCTCACATTTTTCGGTATAAGCTGAGGGGGTCTCCCAGTCCTGTTTTATAGGCATATTTCCTATGAGTTCATCGGAGCTTGTGAACGAAATACCACGAATTCTAGCACAAACGTTTGTCTTGTCTTTTTCCGGTACTTCAACCTTTTCTAGCCAATCACGTTTGAGTAGTTGTTGTCTGATCACATTCCAATTCCCTAAAATTGAAACGATTTAACCGTTCTATATAATTCTTATATTTGCTTCCATTTGGTCATAAATGCTGTGACTGTGCAACTGGCATTTCATCCACACGTCGTCCTTGTGGACTTTTATAGCTCAGTACTATTTCAATAATAAAGTTTACCCACTAGACGCATCCTTTGAATGAAGCCAATTTTTTCTGAGGAGACGTTGCCAAATTTCTCAAGCTGGATCTATCCACTACTGGGTTTGTCTGACACAATGTATATGGTTGTTTCGCTTTTTTCTAATCACAGTTATAATAGTCTAGGTCCACATTATGCGAAAGATCCTTCAGTCTGCAGAGACTGACAAGTACCTTCAATTTAGGGTTTCTAATGCTAATATTTTATTGGTAACGATTTGATTCGAAACGTTTTTAATGAACGAATGTTTTAGCCAGGGAGGCTCAATCAATTTGTGCAACTTTTTTTTGGAAAAATGATATGAGCACTTTTGGAAAGTCAAGAAACATTGCCTTAGTTCCTTTCACTACTATTTTTCCTACATGAGACATTTCAATGGTATACCATACTTCACTGAAGAGAGGTGAAAACGCATTTGTCCCGAATAAAATACTCAATGATTTTCAAGATTATTGATTGCCTCAAACCAATTGTTTGAAGGAAGTGCGAAGAAACAAGCTGAATTCTCACCTCTTATGGTGAAGATTTTCCCATTAGCTGCAGCATTCTCAACAATTTTCTTCATCTGTCCCAATCTTTCGGAAGAGATCACCCCTTTGTACTTGCTACCGACGCAACTACTGGATCTTTTGATGCAGTTATGGATAGTCAGTTGTATGTCAGAAGTGACTGCTCTACAAGGAATTGGCGGAGCGCTAGAAACTGCTTGCGAAGCCTTCTTTTTCGTGTCACTACCATCAGCATTCTTAGGTTCATTCTCTTCCTCTGTTGTTCCATCAGAAGAAACCGATTTGTTCAAGGGCAGCTGCATTATTTTTCAACTCGAAATAGACTGATGACACCATTCACGAGATCTTTTGAAGTTTCACTCTGACAGGTTAAGTTTTTGGAATATTAGAAATATGGAATTTTGTTCAGGTACATTAACGATGAGGAAAGGCGAGTCTTCATCCTACACTGCAAATCGGGTTTTAGTTTCATCCGTACTGCAAAAAAATGAATAACATTTTGCGACACAACAAATAAAATAATATGAAGAGGGATAATACCTTAGAAAAATCTTGAATGAAAGGAGATATCTCGAACAAAATAATTTTTCGAACGAATAGCAACATGATCAAACGCTAGGATACAAGGAACCACTTGTTATTGATCTATCTATCTATCTATCTAAATATCTATCTATCTATTATATGTGATGAAATAAAGAGAGAAGATGAGATTTTACTGGCCCCATTAACTCTATGGAAGCTTTCATCTTCGGATTGGTATAATTAGCTGATTTTAGCAATAGATGAAGATTCATGTCAAGGTTAGAGATCACTTCTAACTGGTAGGTGTCGGTGGCATTCCGCAGGGTTCCATTCAGTGCCGTTGTTCTTTTCATTCCAGGCTTTCCTAATAAACTGATATGATATTCCGGATATCTTATCAGATACCAGAACAAATCTGGTCAATTAATGAAATATAAAAGCAAACTAAAATTTAACATCAAAAACTGAATGGTGTGGGTTCTTTAATTCAAAGAGTTGACGTTAAATTGATGTTGACGATAAGAATTACTTTTTCCGATAGATTTTGAAGTTCTTTGGTGTGCATTTGTCAATGCTTGCTTGTGTTTATTTCTTAAGGGTTTGAATTGTTTTCTGAAGAGTTGGATTCAATGATTATTAGGTTCATGTATTGAGTAAATATTTTACTCACTCGGTCCTTGAGCCTTTCACTTGAAAGAACCCTATGAACTTCAAAATTCCCATTTTTGGTTGAATGGAATTCTTTTCTTAATCACCAATCACTTGACAACTCGCACAAAACCGATGTTCAAATGAATTCAACAGTGTATATGGAACCTACTAGTTCAATTTCATGTTAACCCAGATTCGGGATTTGGAACTTCGTGCCTTGTACTTGCATCCCTAAAGGAAATGCAACCTTGATGGAAATAACAAATGATCTTCATTCAGGTAGGCATTAATTTATTCGGGAGCTCTATAAATATCTTTTCAATTTCGAGTATCGCGATATAATCGCGTTTGTCTGAAGTGTGGGTCATAATCGTGATTGGAGTTTATACGACTCAAGGTCTTGTTAGGGAAACATCGGTGAATGTCGACATTCATTGAGGGTGAAATGTTTCTCAATTTAAAATTTTCTTTTCGAAAATGCGTTATACTTAAATTTTTGCGTGCATGTTCTAACGAACAGCGTGTGCTATTGTTTTGCCCAAATGTCTGCGATTTTCGGATATTTTGCCGAATGTGGTATGGAAGGAAAGGCAAAATCTCAACCATATTTGATATGCAGATTCGGAGGTATGAAAATGAATATCTCTTCTGCTGGCTACACGATCCCCACGAAATTTGGATAAGTTTGCGCGTCAGCATTTTTTAACTTTAGATTGAATTATAAACAATGAGTTGTCGGAAATCAATGCTTGTATTTCTATTTAAGCTGTGACCGAGTTTCTTTAGTTTCCTACATTCCATGTTCAGGTGCAACATCATAATTCCGTCCCTTTGACACCAATAAGGGACTTTAATTTTCAATATTTCAGTGAGTAGGAAAAAATCTAGAAATGCACTGACGTTAAGTCAGTAGCTTTTGCGCGCATATTAAAAAGCGATATCTCCGGAAATTATGATCGTATATACTAACCTAACGTATAAATCATATACAGTGCGAGTCAAAATAATCGAACAAATTCATTTTCTCAGAAGAAAAATATTTGGCAACGAAATCCTGAAACAGGTCAATTTTTGTTTTACTTTTACCAAATTTGTATGCATTTTTGAAGGATTTTTGTTGCACCCTGTGCCATCCATCCCCATCAACCCTCTAAATTTTTGAATAAGCAAAGTAGGTCATGTGGTACTTTTTTGGCAAGGTCGTTGTATCTTCTTTACAGGCGTGCAGAAATTCTCAGAAAAAAAATTTTTTTTTTGAAAAATTAGTTCAAAGAGCTTTTCAGTATGTGCTCTTTGTCATGGCTCATTTACTTTGAGACGATAGTACCTGAGGAAATTTGTTATCAAATGAAAGTCGACCATTACAGTTTTGTTCATGCACAACTTTCAACCCCCTCACGTGAAAAATGCTTTTTTATCAATTAAAGGGTTCGTAGGGGTTGAAAGTTGTGTATGAACAAAACTGTAACGGTCGAATTTCATCAGGTATTCTCGTCTCAAAGTAAATGAGCCATGACAAAATACACATACTGAAAACCGCATTTGAAGTAAGTAATTTTTCAAGAAAAAAATTTTTTCTTGCAAATTTCTGCACGCCCCAAAAGAAGATACAAAGACCTTGCCAAAAAAGTACCACATGACCCAGTTTCCCCATTCAAAAAAATTTTGAGGGTTGATGGGGATGGCACAGGGTGCAACAAAAATCCTTCAAAAATGCATATAAATTTGGTAAAAGTGAAACAAAAATTGACTTGTTTCAGGATTTTGTTGCCAAATATTTTTTTTCTGAGAAAATGAATTTGTTCCATAATTTTGACGCGCACTGTATAGTCGATAGTTTTTAAAAAAAAAATTTTTTCGAATTTTTTTTTATTTGCTGACAGTGTACGATCTCAACAAAATTTTGCTCAAAATTGCGCGTCGTTATGCTCCCACTAACTGCCAAGTTCTAATCAAATCGCTTCAATAGTCATTATCAAGGAAGTAATCTCAAAAGGCTATAAATCAGAAACCGTTTGGCCGATTTCGCCCATTAACGAAAGTATAATAATCGTGCCTTTATTTGAAGGCTTTCAACCGAGGCATCTTGTTGAGTGACCTACCTTGAAAGTTATCGTGTCTTCGGCCGGACGGTGACAGAATCGATTTTGACACAGGATTCGTTTTCAGTGAGTCCAAACATAATCGTTTCAGACGATTTTCTGGAAAGTATTCAAAAATTACAGATATTTGGACTAAACGATAGCACGCCGTTTCCCTAGAACATGTGCCCAACAAGGAAATTCATAGTTATATTGTTTAAGATAGCATAAGGGTGTAAAAAAGGGAGAAGACCAATTACATATAAATTTTTATTACAATCAACTTATTCCATAACTGTACATAAATTGTTTCAATCTTAAAATTAACTGTACAAAAAAGTCCCTATACTTACGATACATAATTTGTACCTCAAACAATTTCATATTCTTATATACTGAGAAACTCTCAAAAATTACCAATTGATATCCATTCTTGACTGATTCAATGAAACTTTCAATATCTGAAATATCACTTACACTTCTATAACGCAGGCTTGAACGAAAAAGACAACTTAGGCCTTGAATTGTTCTTGCCTAAGATTTTCTTTTGTTCTTCTTTTATCCTTTTTTCGTGTTCCTTTCGAAGTCTTTGTCTCTCTTCGTCCATTTTCCTCTGCTCTTCAACCATGGCCAACCTCTCTTCGGCCTGTAATTTCTTTTTATTGATATATGTTCGAAGTCATTTATGAGATAATACAATATCAAAACGCTGCAAATTCTACATATACTCCATTCACTTTTATAAAGTATCCCGGTTTGCCATGACATCCTGACAGATTTCACCGTGTATATTTTGAAAATGTTAGGTTAGTCATTTTCCTGTCAGACAACAACGGAACGTTGTCCCTTCTACATAGAGGTCGTAGTAATTACTTATTTTCCACAATGTCAATCTATATTTGGAAAGTAATGAATTTGAGAAAATATTATGTGAATTCAATAATTCCAAAGACTTGGCGAATGTTGAAGAAACTTTTTTCTCTTAAATATTTCACGTATGTTAAAATGGTTGGAAGATTCAGTAATGCTTTTTTCTTGTACGGAAATCAAAAATCGAGTGTTTTGGAATTTTACTGAAAAATGATGGATAGAGTAGTCCGTTACTTAGAATTCCCTACTTTTCTAAATTCTCAGGAATTAAGCCTACAGAAGTCATTTAAATACCTTGTTGCACAACTTGAAATACTCCAGTATGAAAATGTAGTAGTACTTCGAAACCTGTGTCACAGTTAACCCCAAAAGAACTAACTCTATTCACAAAGGTCTTGGGAATCTACGTGAATGATACATACACTGGATTGGGATCAACATATTTCTAAACTGGGATGCAACTTAGCTTCAGTCTGTTATCTTTGGGTGTAATGACAAGATATCTGGATAAATTCTCCATGAAAATTTCCTATCATGCAGTATTCGAGTCAAAAGCAAGATATGGAATTATGTTTTATGGACATACTTTGAAGTCAACCCAAATATTCAATTCCCAGAAAAAAGCAATTCCTAAAATATTAGAAAAAATAGCATTGAATGAGATATTATATAATTCATGTTTTTTCCGTGCATAAAAATTCAATGTTCTGCCAACATAGGATATACCAAGTTCATTTCCAATGTACTACTTCCTATCGAAACAATTCCACGAAATATATAACTTTTGAAATTATTCATTAAGGAATTTGATCAATTCAAACATGGCTACCTACTTAAGGCTCAATACAATACAATCAAAGCGAAATGTTAATTTATTAGTTTATTATGGCTGAAGCTGAATTGTTATTTGTTATTGAAAGAGAGTAGAAATTGGGAACCTCGCGTCGAATTATTTTGACATTGTCGATATTTCAGGAGCGCCAACCTGCCTTGGTTTTAGTTACAAAAACATGATAGACCTAAATCATGGCCAACTGGGATACTTTATAAAAGTGAATGGAGTATAAGGGTTATTTATTTTCTCAGTTAAATAACCCAATGCCATTGATATCTCAAATAAATATGTTTATTCATAACTCATTGGTTTTTCACAACACGATTTGCAGCGTTTTTCCTTATAACTCAGGGACCACTGGTTGGAAATCATCCGGGTGTAAGCTTTTTAGTTTGAGTTATACAACAGTAATCAACGCCGAGAGTTTCATAAAAATTCGGTGGTAAGTTTTCAGGAATTTTTTTTTTCCCTCCAACCCACAATTTTGAGCCCTTGGGGTACACCGATCCTGCTGAAAAGCTTGGAGGATCAATCTCGAGCGACACACGATTTTTCTCGGATATTGGTTCAGTACTTTCAGAGGAGAGCCCTGGACAACGGACAGACGGATTAGCTTCAAAATGTAAACTGTGAAATTTTTAGGGGGAGTAATTTTTTTTTGCTAGATCACTAAGGTTTATTATTTGATTTTATCAAATAATAAACCAAAAGCAGTCCTACACTGTCCAACCACGAATTCATTTAGTAGGTTAACAATCAATAAAGATAAAATATTTGAAATGAGAAAAATATAATTTAATAAATAAATGAAATCAAACGATTAAACATGAAATTTCATAACAAAGTAAACGAACATACCAATTTTTTTTGCGCTTCTTCTATTTTTCTTTGATTCTCCTCTAGTATTTTTTCAACCATTGCTTGTTTCTGCTTTTCTTCCTCCTATAAAATATAAATTCAAATTAATACTTCATTCATTCCTTTTTTGTGCCCTATCTAGCTCTCACACAAATTTTCTCATTCATCAATAATGTTTTATTACTGTCGAGAAATTTAATTACAGCAAACTAAATAATTTAAGTAATTAAATTTCTCACAGATATTTCGAGGAATGTTGCATCTGATAATGAACTAAAGATAATATTTACTCACAACTCCAATATTCACATGAATGTAAATTATAGATACAACATTTCATTTACACAGAAATAACCAAAATTGGGAGAAATCAAATAACTTATATTATATTAATAGAATTAATAGAAAGTAAATTTATTTTTATGTGAATTTTTCAATTATTTTTTTGTTTATATTCCTTTTATTGAATTTTCAATATATCATACAAAAGTTAACTTGATTTGGAAATTTTTGCTCTATTCAAAAGTTTAGAATACTAGTTAGTGAAGAAATAAACACTACAAGATAAGTTAGAAGAAAAAACTTCATGGTCAAATACAGGGTGAGTCTTTGACCTTGCAGAATATTTTAACAGAAGATTCTTGAAGCTGAAAGAAACACATTTGTTCCCTACCATTTTTTCCGATTCGGCCTAGATAAAAAGATATAGGCATTATAAATTTTCATAATAGGCTAGCCGCCCCTGGAAACCTGAACACTGAAGTTTTTCCAAGCCTAAGATATACCATTCAAATCTTCGAAATAAGCAACTCTGTTATGAAAACAAGCGTCAACTTTCTTTTTACATTCCAGTTGGTGAAAAAAGTTGTATTTATAGTACAATAAACAAGTTAGGTATTCCAAATTTCGTTGAATATTCTTCTCTTGGTTTCATTTTCGATAATGAGGAATTCATCTAGCCATCACTCATATTAGCTTTGAGATTCATCTTCAATTTGTAATTATTAATTTTCTTTGTTTATTTCATTTTCTCCAAGAATTATCAGATTCAGACATAACCCATTCAAACTTTCATTTTCATAAATAAATAAAACAGATGTACCTTATTTATCTATGAACGTACAAACGTTGCCAAATTGACGAACAGAAAGAAAGAACTCTTCGAAATCAAACAACACACAATATGCTAATTCTATGTATACACTTGTATAGTCTATGATTCTGAACTGAACTATAAATCTATGATTCCATTCTCAACTTTTAGACGTGGCAACACGGAAAAATTGAATTCTGTGAATTTTTTGAACAGAGTTCCAATCAGCCAAAGTACCCAATTCTCGGAATTTCAGAGATATTTTTTATTTTTGAATTTCAGATTACTCGAAAACGGCGCATCATACGAAAAAAAATAAGGAATACTTTTACTTTCCAAAATGGTCAAAAATTCGTTGAATAGCATTCAAATTATATTTAAAAGTTGGATTTTTTGAATTTCTGGTATTTTTATGAAATGTTATGGTCATATTGAAGAAACTGGAGGATGTGGATGAAATTTTGTAATCAAGGAACATTCATCGTATCAATAAAAAACTATATTCCAAAAATCATCTCATTCGATGAGATCGTTCGTGAGATATAATCGAAAATTAAATTTTTGTAAGGATTTTCAACAGTCTGTATCTTACGAACTAAGCCGAATCGGAAAAAATGGTAGGGGAAAAAAGTGTTTCTTTTGGCTTCAGGAATCGTCTGTTAAAATATTCTGCAAGGTCAAAGACTCACCCTGTATAATTAATTTCTAAATTTGATTGAAGTTTAAATAATTTCGGTAGTCTTAGCCTATTATTAAACATATCTAATCAAAAAAATTGACAAGAACAAATATTTGGTTACGATTTCAATAATTTAGGTTATTTCCGTGCATGTATGTTTTCGATTTCTATCAATTGGTCACACTCACTGCTAGAATCGGGGCTGGGTGAAATGAAAAATTAAAAACCCGAAAACATCTCAGTAAAGGTAATAGATATAATAAAGATATATAATACCTGTGGCCCGCAGTGAAGTCCAGGTAACTTGATCGGCCCATAAAACGATACAGTCTCCAGACAATGTTGTGCTTGACCCTTTATCTTACACACTACTGGCATATTTTAAACATTCAGGAAGTGAATGTAGCATTCCAAACTAAATTCTATTGAAATATCAGTATGGCAAATTAAGACCATACTTTATATTCTTTTTTTTCGCATTTCAGTCTTGAGAAATTGAACTCAATTGAAGCTTTCACCAGAAATTATTAAAAGCCGTTCAATTCAGTTCCCAAAAAAGAAATCATAATCGTTATTAATATTTTTTTTTGCAAGCGAAATCCAGTGTAGGGCCTCAGAAAACAGTTTGATAAAAGCAATTTCCTAGAGAAAGGGGAACATTCGTAATTTCATGAAATATTGATATATTTAAGCATAGTTCAGCATCCTGGAAGATTCTGATGTTCGAAAATGTTATAGTAGTTTTCTTTGTTCACATGAACAAATTTTCTACTTTAAAAGTATGCAATAAAAATGATGGCCAGTAGTAATATGTAAAAATATTAAAATAAAAGCAAGAAGAAGAGGATATCAATTTCAAATTTCTGTTTCAATCACTGTTTGTGATGTTAATCTTGCACATATGATAGACATTCATCATCTGAATGCTACTTATATTAATAAAAAGGTAAAACTTTTCAAGGCAAAATTACAAAGTTTACATAAAATATAAACATTAAACTATCAGCCTTCATTTTTACCTTTGTTCTTATCACATTTCCAATTGAGTTCTTGAATTAACAGTGAGTCTATAACTAAAGAAACTGTAGTACAATTTTTAATGCTTAACAACAATGAAAAAATATAATTTAATCCATATTTAAGGTATTATATTATTAACAGATGCTGTGGATTTACAATTTTCAAAATTCCAAACCTTTCAAACTTCTTTTACAGGAGTACAAAAGGTAAGGAGCACCAAGCTCCAATGGACGAATCTTTTTTACTCATATTTTTTGAGCATAATTGTACGAAGGCGTAGAAGGGCCACTCTTTGTCGACAAAAATTTTTCCACCTAATTCCGACTTTAATCTCGGAATTAGACTAATTCCGACTTCAAACTCGGAATTATACATAATTCCGACTTTGAACTCGGAATTATACTAATAATAATTATAGACTAATTCCGACTTTAAACTCGGAATTATAGACTAATTCCGACTTCGAACTGGGAATTATACATAAATCCGACTTTGAACTCGGAATTATACTAATAATAATTATAGACTAATTCCGACTTTAAACTCGGAATTATAGACTAATTCCGACTTTGAACTCGGAATTATACTAATAATAATTATAGACTAATTCCGACTTTAAACTCGGAATTATAGTCTATAATTCCGAGTTCAAAGTCGGAATTAGTCTAATTCCGAGATTAAAGTCGGAATTAGTCTATAATTATTATTAGTATAATTCCGAGTTCAAAGTCGGAATTAGTCTAATTCCGAGATTAAAGTCGGAATTAGTCTATAATTATTATTAGTATAATTCCGAGTTCAAAGTCGGAATTAGTCTAATTCCGAGATTAAAGTCGGAATTAGGTGGAAAAATTTTTGTCGACAAAGAGTGGCCCTTCTACGCCTTCATATAATTGCATCTTTTCTTTTCTAGTGTTCATTAATCCGAGAAGGAAAGATATGGTACCTTGTTGAAACACTTCCATACATATATCCTTGCATCAACAAAACCATTTACATTGGCCAAAATTACAAAGATTAAAATTAAATTCAAGAATCTATTAGAAAATGAAATTCTTCCAGTAATTTGATGCTTTAACTGATGAAGCTCTAATGAATCTTCTGCCTCATAATTAGAAATAGAGAATATGAAGACCCCTACCTGTCTTCTCCTCTCTTCTTCCATCTGCTTCTCTCTTCTTCTTTCCAAATCTTCCATCATTTGCTTCTCCATTATTCTCTTAGCTTCTTCTACTCTCCTATTCACTTCTGTTTCTATTTCATCTCTTCTCTTCTCTAACTCTTCTTCTACTCGTTTTTTCACCATTTCCTCGATTCTTTTTGCTGCTTCCTCTTCTATTAAACGATGCTCTGTTTCTTTCTGTCTTCTCTGCCTTTCCATTTCAGCTAGTCTTTCTACTTCATCCATTTTCCTATGTGACCTATGTCTCTTATGCTTATCAAACTTGGTATCAATGGATGCATCACTGCTTGATGTTGAAGAGATAGAATGGGACCTTTTCCTACAAAAGGACGATAATTCATTTCAGAACAGATCAGCAACACCATTGGTTGGATTAAAGAAAAACAAATGCTTCTAACTATATATAAAAAAGTTAATAACCATATTAATATGTAGGTACCGGCATATAGATTACTTCATTTCGCAATTATATTAAATAAAAAATAAAAGAGCACGAATCTGCTTAATTTTTAACATTATAAAGGCAAGGAAAAGGAAGCATTTCAAACAATTCAAAAGTTTCAATCTCACCTTGATTTCGAAGATTTTTCTTTGACCTTCTCAATAGTTTTGAGGCTTTTACAACTGGATTCTGATCTTTTTTCACGCCTATCCCTCGATTTGCTCCTCTTATGATGTTTGCTTTTATGGTGCTTTTTTGGGGATCGACTTCTCGAACGAGATCTGCCCATTGTGAATAATCCTCGGTATACACAAAAAATGTAATGGATGAAACTAGCTAAATCGAACTTCAAAACTATTCGTAACAAATAAGAATTCTATCCACCATTGAAGGAAACAGCAGCAGAAATACAGAAATAGTTACAGAAATTTATATCATGACACATTTGCGATTGACAGCTTGTTTAGTCAAACGTCAACCTATAAAAAATGTATGCCGTTGTAAAGCATAGAATCCAAATATACAATTTTAATTTTTTTTATCTCATTGAGAACTCCACTATGGCCTCAAATCAGTCATACACCTAGAGCTTTAAACATGAATTTACACCTTATAAATGATCAGATGGACGAAAAATTAATTTTACAGCAGATGAATCTACAATCAATCAATTCTTGTGAATTTATTATGAATCTTGTTCTCTGTCCTGAGATGAGACATATGTCGAGTCAACTGTCAATGCCGATTGCTGATCAAGAAAATATAATCAAAATTTTTTTTCTGTGTATATAATTGATCATGGTAAATGTGGATTTTGATTCTGCTGAAGAAAACTCGCATGAGGATGGAGAGGATTATTATGCTTTTTTAAATATACCGAAAGAGGTGAACATTTTTATGACATCAAAAATCGTAGCCATATACCCGGTTTAACCTCAATACACAAATTATGCAATTCCAACAATTTTTCAGGCTACTAAAGAGGAAATAAACAATGCTTATAGACGCCTCAGTCGAGTATATCACCCCGACAAACACTTGGATCAGGAACTGAAAAGTAAAGCTGAAATTTTATTCAACAAAACGAAAAAGGCCTATGAAGGTACATCATTCTTCAATTGTGAACTTGAAATGTTGCATTGATTTATTTTGGTACTTTCAGTTCTGTCAGATCCTCACCGCCGGGCAATATACGATTCTTTAGGAGTTAAAGGACTTGAAACAGAAGGATGGGAGATTGTACAAAGACAAAAAACACCAGCAGAAATAAGGGCAGAATACGAACAATTAGCAGAGGAAAGGGCAGAACGGTTGAAACAACAAAGGACAAATCCTACAGGAAATGTTACTATCGCAGTGAATGCTACAGATTTATTCAATCCTTATGATGAATTCACGTTAGAAGAAGACTATAAAGAGTAAGTACTTGAAATTGAATCCTGAATACTTAAATATTGAGGAATATTCAGTGATTTTAGCTTACCTAATATTGAAGTGTCCTTGATGCAGTTTTCCCAATCTATTGATTTTCCACTCACACAAAAAGACACTTGTACTTTATCGAGCCAATTACATACTCAGAATGGAACAGGCGGTGGTGGAATTAATTGCAGTTGGCGACATATATTCTCTCATCGTAGTTGGGCAGAAGTTGAATTGACAGCAGGTAAAAATTGAATGAATCACAAGTTAGGTTCAAATATATTTATTAATTTATTGTACTGGTTTTCAGGTAGTGGACCAGCTTTATCATTCCGAGGGTTTAGAACCTTGACCAAAAGGTTTTTCTTAAATGGCGGTACTGTGTTACAATTCACACCAGAAGGAATTAAACCAGGGCTTATGTCCAGTGAGTTTAATTTTTTTTATTGACATTAGTTCACTAATTATACCTTTTATAGCACTCGCAATGCAAATTGACAAACATTCAGTAGGTTATTTAACCTATCATGGGGGAATAAGGTCATTAGTTTCTACTTCTATTGTGAGAGATACAGGTGAGACACAAAAATGAAAATTCATTTGAATTTTATACCACTCTCTATAAACCTATAATTCTGCAACAGTGTCATTGATTTTGGGACATTGGACCTTTTAACACTGGTGATAAATATAGGTTGTTTCAAATTTTTCATTGAAATTTAAAAAATTCTTGTTATTCCAGAATTCAATCATTTTAATTTTGCCATCCAGTTGGGTCTCCCTCATTCCCATGTTACTTTCAACTATACGAGGAAAATGATCAGTCAAGAATTGAAATTGAAGCTAATCATAAAGTAAGTATTCTGAATTAAATTATAGATTTATCAGATATGTTGAAAATTTTAATATATGTGAAGGTGAGCGATGAGCAATATTAGTCCAAATGTATAGCTGATACAACAAATTAATGAACGTTTCACAAAATCTGCAGCTGGGAGGGTGATAGTTTGTACGGATCGTTATAGATGGCGCTGTAGAGATCAAGGAGTGACAACTGAAATAGACGACTTCGGCCCAAGTTGCCAACCCACAATTTACTTAGCAAGTTTACTTTCACTGGGGAACGGGAATTTCAGGACAAATTCGACATGATAAGGTTCGCATTATTTATAAATAACCGTAAAACATGCCTCGGCTCTTCAAACCAGATAATTCCTTCCAAATATAGGTTTTTGTTAAGATCGTCCCCGATTGGCTGAAATTTAAGTTGGGATTCCTGATTTCATGCAAACAGTGTCAATTTTCATAGGATACGTTCCGAAAATCAACTCTGTTGTTTCGGTTGCCGATTTTCCGCTCCGTAAATATGAAATATTCGGATGGTTCCTGGAACAAGCACGTGAAAAAGGTTATTTACGGAATCTGGTTGATGAAAATGCGGTCGATTTACTGTCACCAGAACGATTTTCTATGGTAAATATCCATAGCATAGAACAATCTATGTTTACTTTAGGTTTGTTTTGGTTCCGAGTTCAGATCTGTTCGGGACGGTTCTAGCATAGACCAATAGTCTGTGATTCTGAACTCGCAACCAAAACAAACTTAAAGTAAACATGATTGTTCTATGCTATGGATATTTACCATAGAAAATCGTTCTGGTGACAGTAAATCGACCGCATTTTCATCAACCAGATTCCGTAAATAACTTTTTTCACGCGCTTGTTCCAGGAACCATCCGAATATTTCATATTTACGGAGCGGAAAATCGGCAACCGAAACAACAGAGTTGATTTTCGGAACGTATCCTATGAAAATTGACACTGTTTGCATGAAATCAGGAATCCCAACTTAAATTTCAGCCAATCGGGGACAATCTTAACAAAAACCTATATTTGGAAGGAATTATCTGGTTTGAAGAGCCGAGGCATGTTTTACGGTTATTTATAAATAATGCGAACCTTATCATGTCGAATTTGTTCTGAAACTCTCGTTCCCCAATGAAAGTAAACTTGCTAAGTAAATTGTGGGTTGGCAACTTGGGCCGAAGTCGTCTATTCATTCGAAGCTTGTCTCTGTTCTGACTTTCGACGTTAAAATTCCATTCGAAAGAGTTTCAACGATTTGAGCGCCATAAAAAACGTGTGGAAATCAAGTGAACTAACGTCTCATCTCAATAAAATCGAAAAAGGCTTTGTGTACAGAATGTTTCAAGTGCGTCTGATGGTTTTACTAAGAATAGTAAACCACTGGTATAAATGGAGAGAATTACGGTTTGTAGGCTCGTGCAAAATTCTGTTAGGATCTTATAATGAGGGTTTTTCCTTTAAACAAAAATGCAGTTATTTTCATGAAAAACCTTCAGAACATCACATTTCAAACATATAATTTCAATATTATATTTTTAAAAAAATGTTTGATTACCTAAAACTGAAAAATAAAAATGGGGATTTGCATTTGAAGGGATTTGTCATGAGTGCACGATATGCCAACGTCGAATTCAGCTTTCTCGGAAAGAAAAGGACGTCAAATGTGTTACTTTCCTTAGGAAAACAGAGATAGCTATACTTCGATCTGGTTAGAGTAGAAGACAACGACCAAGGAATAGAAAAAGAAGAGACTGTCATACTGTCATATTACTGACAAATCGCAAACGGAAATTGTTTGGTTATGTTGACAAAGAACACGTGTGTACCACAGAATAGGAATAAATATTTCTATATTCCATAGCAGAAAAAGCAATTCTACTAAACAACGTTGTCACTTCGTGCATGCATGACAAATCCCAAACCCCAATTTTGAAACCTGATTTTGAATACTTTCTGAAGGTAATTTGGGAAAATGATGATTCAAACCCATAATAATTATGTTCAAATTTGCATTTGCAGTAATAACCCAAATTCAGGAAAAACCCCCATCGACAGATCGCCAAATAGTTTCTCTCAGGAAGTCAATTTTCTTTGAGCGCGTTCAATATCTGGATGGGTAGATCGTTTTAGCGTCAAGACCAAAAGGTCCTGGACTGTAAAAAATTTTGAAATTTTATTTCTAATAATATGTTTAACCTATGAATTCTTCCTCCCTTCAGAGAAAAATTTATTAACAATTAGCTGTATATTTTGCTTTGAATTCTGTACCAACCACAGCTCATATCAAATTTTACAAAACATACTAAGAATCTATTCCTTTCTTGAAATATAAAGGCTTGCAAGTCCAGGATTGTTTTAGTTTACATAATTTGTCTTCATCTACAGAGTCCTGAAGAAGACGTTTAATATGTCGAAACGTCGGCCGAATTAACGGTGTTTCTTTGATTTTCTGAATTCTCCGGTCATCCTCAAGATCATTTCATTCACAGAGTTGGTACGTTTGGAGGAATGGTAGAGTACGGAGCTGAAAAGAAAGTTTCCAAACATAGCAATCTATCGTTCGCAGTTTCGGTCGGCGTGCCGACCGGCGTCAAGCTCAAAATCAGACTGACCAGAGCCAACCAAGTGTACAATTTTCCGATTCATCTGTGCGAGGAAGTGCTACCCTCGCCAGTCTTTTACGCGACAGTAGTGCCCGTCGTTGTATACGTGGTAGTAAAGAAGGGAATAGTCGAACCATTCCTGAAGGAGCAGAAGGCGAGAAAGGCGGAGAAACAGAAGCAGAACAATTTGAATAAACTGCTCGAGAGGAGGAAAGAGGCGCAGGCCGCTCAGGAGCTGATGATGGCCTCTTACAATAGGATCAAGGCCGAGGAGGAAAATAAGAATGGACTCGTCATATTGCAGGCTGTTTATGGAAAATTGATTACAGGTGAGGTGGGAGTCGTCGCTATTGCTTGTTTTACGTTTGTAGAAATTGCGACTGTTGTGGGAACATACTGAAAAAATTTCTTTCTTTGTGTTAATTGTCCAAAAACGTGCGAAATCAATTGAAATATCAACGATCTTCTTATAAATCAACATAATCACATGGACAAATATCTGTCGATAAATCAACAAATATTCCCCCTTGATCACAGCTAATCATCCAATCAACCAAAACATCTACACTGAAGAAGCGAATCCAAGGAGAATGACAACAGCTGTTTCACAGTTGTTACTTATCTGCAGGTATACTTACTTTGGATAAAACCGCAGAGGAAACCTCGATACTCGTCACCTTTCAGATGGACCACTGCAGTTTAAGGCTGGTCGTCCACTGCACGCGATTTCGAGAGGCGCGATAGGAGCGTCAATGAACGAACTTGCGCGACAGATCCAAATGAATGGAATTCTAGGTACCCTCGTCGACTGGCAGCGAGTTCATACGGACGTTCTCGAGAGAATTCGAGCGGCACAATCGTATCCCGATCAGTTTGGATCTGCCGCGTCTATACGCTCGAAAAGAGGAGCTATCCGTCGGCAAATGGAATGTATGGTTTGTGAACGGAATATTTGTTGAAGCTCGTTTTTTTTTGTTGGTGAATTTTAGATGGATCAGATTGAAAGCGTAGCTCATAAAAGTCCCAAATCGCTTCCAGTGGACGGCCAGGCTAACAACGTACAGCGCGCCATCTTCTGGGAGCATCTTGCGAATCCCACCCTCGAGTGCAGAATACTTTGATCGATGTGCATGACGTTCATCCTTTAGTCGCATCATTGTCGCTGTATCTGCGATATTGCAATTTTACAAACATCTGCACGACTTGGAAACGGTTAAGCCAATTCCTATCGTTGTTAGATGTTGGACGTTTTCGTCCTGTGGGAATCCACATGAACAGAGCGTTCTCATATCGTGATGGTGTTTGTTAATCTGCAATATCGCAGATACAGCGACCATGATGCGACTAAAGGATGAACGTCATGCACATCGATCAAAGTATTCTGCACTCAAGGGTGGGATTCGCAAGATGTTCCCAGAACTCGGCGCGCTGTATGTTGTTAAACTGCAGGGGTCCATCTGAAAGGTGACAAGTATCGAGATTCCCTCTGCGGTTTTATCCAAAGTAAGTAGACCTGAAGATCAGTAACAACTGTGAAACCGCTGTAGTCATTGTCCTTGGATCCGCTTCTTCGGTGTAGATATTTTGGTTGATTGGATGATTAGCTCTGATCAAGGGGGAATATTTGTTGATTTATCGGCGGATATTTGTCCTTGTGATTATGTTGGGAGCTCTTTCTTCTCCGTTAAGCCAATTCCGATCTGTGTATATTTTCGAGAAATAATAACATGAATTTGCATTATTTAGTCACATGACATAGAACTATGACGCCGCAGTTTGCATTACGAGCAAGTACACATTCAACTTGTAGTTCTTTTTTAAGTGGGAGTTAATCTTGTTTCAGTAATTTTGCTTTGATCTTATTATTTTTATGTTTTATGAAGTGTTCTTACATCGAACAACAAGTGTATTCCATTCACTTATGTAAAGTATGACAGAATTAAAAAATGTTAGGTTATAGTAATTTTCCTGTCAGATAACAACGCGGGGTTGTCCATTCTACACAAAGGCCTTGGTAATTACGTAAACTATATAAAGTGATTTCAACCGATGGACCAAAAGCTCCAGTTATAGTTACCGTTATACACATTGACAGATTATCCTTTGCCTAGATGTCAGTTTGGATAACCGTAACTATAACCAGAGCTTTTGGTTCATTGCTCGAAATCGCTTATAGTCATTGATAAGAATTTATAAGAGATTTCAAGTGATGGACCAGAAGCTCCCGTTATAATAACGGTTATCCAAATTGACAGATTATCCTTTGCCTATATGTCAGTTTGGATAACCGTAACTATAACCAGAGCTTTTGGTTCATTGCTCGAAATCGCTTATAGTCATTGATAAGAATTTATAGGAGATTTCAAGTGATGGACCAGAAGCTCCCGTTATAATAACGGTTATCCAAATTGACAGATTATCCTTTGCCTATATGTCAGTTTGGATAACCGTAACTATAACCAGAGCTTTTGGTTCATTGCTCGAAATCGCTTATAGTCATTGATAAGAATTTATAAGAGATTCCAAGTGATGGACCAGAAGCTCCCGTTATAATAACGGTTATCCAAATTGACAGATTATCCTTTGCCTATATGTCAGTTTGGATAACCGTAACTATAACCAGAGCTTTTGGTTCATTGCTCGAAATCGCTTATAGTCATTGATAAGAATTTATAAGAGATTTCAAGTGATGGACCAGAAGCTCCCGTTATAATAACGGTTATCCAAATTGACAGATTTTCCTTTGCCTATATGTCAGTTTGGATAACCGTAACTATAACCAGAGCTTTTGGTTCATTGCTCGAAATCGCTTATAGTCATTGATAAGAATTTATAAGAGATTTCAAGTGATGGACCAGAAGCTCCCGTTATAATAACGGTTATCCAAATTGACAGATTATCCTTTGCCTATATGTCAGTTTGGATAACCGTAACTATAACCAGAGCTTTTGGTTCATTGCTCGAAATCGCTTATAGTCATTGATAAGAATTTATAAGAGATTTCAAGTGATGGACCAGAAGCTCCCGTTATAATAACGGTTATCCAAATTGACAGATTTTCCTTTGCCTATATGTCAGTTTGGATAACCGTAACTATAACCAGAGCTTTTGGTTCATTGCTCGAAATCGCTTATAGTCATTGATAAGAATTTATAGGAGATTTCAAGTGATGGACCAGAAGCTCCCGTTATAATAACGGTTATCCAAATTGACAGATTATCCTTTGCCTATATGTCAGTTTGGATAACCGTAACTATAACCAGAGCTTTTGGTTCATTGCTCGAAATCGCTTATAGTCATTGATAAGAATTTATAAGAGATTTCAAGTGATGGACCAGAAGCTCCCGTTATAATAACGGTTATCCAAATTGACAGATTATCCTTTGCCTATATGTCAGTTTGGATAACCGTAACTATAACCAGAGCTTTTGGTTCATTGCTCGAAATCGCCTATAGTCATTGATAAGAATTTATAAGAGATTTCAAGTGATGGACCAGAAGCTCCCGTTATAATAACGGTTATCCAAATTGACAGATTTTCCTTTGCCTATATGTCAGTTTGGATAACCGTAACTATAACCAGAGCTTTTGGTTCATTGCTCGAAATCGCTTATAGTCATTGATAAGAATTTATAAGAGATTTCAAGTGATGGACCAGAAGCTCCCGTTATAATAACGGTTATCCAAATTGACAGATTTTCCTTTGCCTATATGTCAGTTTGGATAACCGTAACTATAACCAGAGCTTTTGGTTCATTGCTCGAAATCGCTTATAGTCATTGATAAGAATTTATAAGAGATTTCAAGTGATGGACCAGAAGCTCCCGTTATAATAACGGTTATCCAAATTGACAGATTATCCTTTGCCTATATGTCAGTTTGGATAACCGTTATTATAACCATGGCTTTTGGTCCATCGCTTGAAATTGATTTATGTCTCGACAAATTATTTTGATCTTGACATTTTACTAGTTAGTGCCAGTCTGATTCTGGTTATAAAAACTTATTTCAAGCTATTTCAAAGCTTACTGACAGACTTTGCAAAAGTGAATGGACTATATTAATAATTGAAAGAGATAAATTTGAAATGTTCTTTACGAAAATACATTGGAGGAATCAAAGATACACTTAAATATCCCCTTGCAACTACTTTTTTCTTATGTCTCCATTTTTAGACACACATTCACAACACTCATCAATATCTTGGGGTTATTCCTGTCGAATGTTATTTCTTCAAGAACTCAAAAAACATATACGTGATCAAACCGAAACTCATAAATTAGTTGAAAATGGAAATACGCAACTTTGTAAACTTAATTTTGCTGGTATTGTACTCTATCTTTGGTTTTTGCACTTGTCCCTAAGCAACCAGAACGTTATCATTTTGTCTTCTGAAATATCTCAGTTTTAAGCTGACATTGGTCTCAAAATAATCGGACTTCTGAGATAGTGGTCAAACTCAAATGTCTTCCCAAAAGAAAAGACCCTTAAGGTACAGATTACATTTATTAACGGACCTAGACTGTTAAATCGATCAGAGTTATGTCATTTTAGTTATGTTTTTTAAATGCAGTTCAGTTTCTATTCCAAAATTTTTTTCACAGATAGAAACGTAAGAGCAGACATTACAAGCAGTGAGGTACTTGATGTCACGATACCTGTGCAATGCTTAGTGAAGGATAGTAAAATGGTGTTGCACGAAAACACAAAGGTATAAAAATCTTCGGTAAACCCGCAAGATTTCCCGTCGCCGAGATATTAAAAAGATATTAACATCATTGTACGCAGTGTGATTTTCTGAATAAAAAATGTGAAATCGACCATAGGCGGTCTCCCTTAATTTGGAAGATATGGGCCCTCAAAGTTCCAAAATGAGTCGTTTTCAGGTCCCTTTTTCCACCATAAAAACGATCTCTCACTTCATCTGTATAGTTCACAAATCACCTTTGAACCTTCAACTAACAATAAGCAACACTTTTTTTCAAGAATAATCAATATTTAATGAAAAAATAATGAAATTACTGGACAACCACTTAACCTCTATTCCTTCTGATTTCGACTCAGACTAAAAGTGAAGTTTGGCAATGGCGCAAATTTCATCGGTCGGAATCGTGCCATCGTGAGTATTCGTGAATGACAGATTATTGCTGGCGAGAAAAATGAAATATATCCTTAGTTCCTACTGTTTACTGCGATACTCTAAATCTTCCAATAGGAGAATTCGTTTCTAATGAAATCTACAAGGTTGACACACATAGTAATGGAATGAGAATACACCCTGATATATATTTCAACGTACATTTTTTTGATATGTGATAGGTCGCGCCTTTCCCAGATTCCCAATGAAATCGAGGTTATTATATAACCCATTTCATTGGAATACCCTGAATCTCATTCTAAACTGGGACCATCTCGAAGACAACAAAAAACGAAGTAGATAAAAACCTCCCTATTTTAAAGGGGATAGAAAGTTCAAACGAAAATATTGAGAGTGAAACCTTAAAGAAATATTCTCAATGATTTTATTTTGATGTTAGAATAACCACCTCTTCTTCAGTGACAGAAGCATTTTCCTTACAATCATATCCTTCAACTGCCCATCATTTCATATTTCCCGCCAGCAACTACTCTTCGGTCATAATACGTTGGCAAGCGATGAAAAGACGCTGTTGCCAAGCTCCGCTTTAACATTGAGAAGTATTTCGTAGAAATATAGGTTAAGTTGTTGTCTAATATTTTCACTTTTCTTCTTTTAAATAATGAATATTCTTGAAAGAAAGTGTCTCTATTCGTTGGTTGAAGGTTCAAAGATGATTTATGAACTAGATTTGAGAAGTGAGAGATAATTTTTATGGCGGAAAAAAGGATCTGAAAATGCAACAGTTTGGAACTTTGGGGGCCCATATCTTCCAAACAAAGAGAGACCGCCTATGTTGGCCTTCATATTTTTTGTTCGGGAACATACACTGCTTACAATGATGTGAATATCTTACTTATAGCTTCGCGACGGGAAATCTTGCGGGTTTACCAAATCTTCAATTATTTTTTTCCCCATATTATTCATTGTTTGATTTTTTAGAGTCAACTACCAGGATTTTTCGATCCAGCAATTGGAGAGGATAAGTTACTGCATATAATGTACACATATAAGCAACTACCACATGAAGTCATAGTACAAGATAACGAAAGTTTGAGGTTACCAAAAACTGGTAAGTTTGCGACAGAGGCCTATTTATTGGTTTCGTGCGTCGTTTGACATTTGCCATACGTTGGAGGTAAAACAACCTCACTTTCCCGCTTTGTTTATGTTATGAAGTACAGCATTTTCTACAATTTCAGGATAAATTCACAAGTTGAAATGATTTATATTAATAGAATTGGTGAATAACTAGGCCTAGTTATTGTTTCGTTGTGAAATACAACATAAATACACCGAGAGACGAAGGAATCCGATTTTTCAGATATATTGTAGTGTAGACTTTATATTTGAATATTTGCATTTTTGACCCATTCCCCTAAGTTTTATCTGGTATTCGAAGAAATAGAATACTATGTGAACTATCCCAGAGAAGGCAAACATCCTATATTCACGCCATAAATTGAAAAAACTGTTCTGACAAAGTAACAAACTATGGTAGAGTTTGTTGGAGGCATTTCCACACTGGTTAAGGAATTATGTTAGACTATCTATTTAATTTGTTCTGTTTAATAAGTTGACTCATGATGAGATAAGTATGATAAGAATATTTCGTGTTTGTTATACACATTTCAAGAATTATAGCTTCTCGACACTTCAATAGCAGGCGTTATGAATGACAAACCCATCCTGATTGGTTACCACTCACATCTTTATATGTTATATAAAGCCAATCAAGGCAATTCGTTATGTGATAATTTTGTCAAAATATTGCATGCATTTTATAATAATAATGAACCAGATAACTTTCTCTGTTCTCAACCGAACACGTTCCGATGTGGCTCGACTACTCCAGGATGGAACTTCTACATTTAGTTGTTTGTAATATGTTTCTAATTGACCTTATTGTCAATTACTAAAGATTATGAAAGCCCTAATGTTGCATCTGCATGATAAAAAAGCATTTTATATGGATAGTAAAGAATTTTTTGAGGATGAATCGAAATCGGTGTTCAAGGAAAAAGTTTCATGTGAATTATTTTATTTGTAACATATATTTAGTATATTAAATATATAATTGAAGATTATGATAGCATTGACATAGCAACTGTAGACCAATATTGTAGTAATTTTATAATTTGCAACATAGAACGTTATTTGAAATAGTTCTGAGAAGTTCTCTGGAACCCACGTTTTTTCCATTCCATACATTTGCTGGATTTCAGTCTGCTGTTTATTTTCAGGAATTAGTAAGCCAAACATTTTACTGTTCCGTTTTCAATAGTTATAGCTATAATAAATGCTATCTCTGATGTGGATACTCTAGGCTTTAGAACACAAGGATAAATACTGCAATTTTCATTTATATTGTTTTGAACGATTATCATCTGAGATTGAATATCAGTTAATCAGATCCATTATCACACAATTTCACTTGTAAAATTAACAAAATCACTAAAATCTCCAAATAATCGCTTCTCGCCAATGTAACCAAAGCGAATGTATTCCGTGGTCTCTCGGTGTATTTATGTTGCATTTCACAACGACACAATAACTTGGCCTCACCGGTCTAGTAATTCACCAATTCTATTAATATAAACCATTTTAACTTGTGAACTTATCCTGAAATTGTTGAAAATGCTGTACTTCATAACATAAACAAAGCGGGAAAGTGGGTGTGTTTTACCTCCAACGTATGACAAATGTCAAACGACGCACGAAACCAATTCAAAATTATCTTGCGGTTATGTCAGATCTTCAAATTTATATCCATATTAAATAAGCACACTTTGAAAGCTATCTCATATGAATTGTTCCTTTGGAGAAAGTTTACAAACCCTAAAGGTGCCTTTTGTGCGAGGAAGATTTACCCTATTGGCCGACGATGGTCACGTGATCGTGGTCTGCCAATAGTTGAATCTCTGATTCCCCAAATCTCCCTTGCACAAAAGGCAGCTTTAGTCTAGAGGAATTTTTAGCAAATTGATAGATAAGAAACATAGGCAGTGGTTAGTATTATTTGAAAATTATATTGATGAGACATTCAGTATTATCAAAGAAGATTGTCCTAGGAATTTCTTCTACATTTCTTGCATTAATAACGCACATCTTTTTCAGCACATCGTACAAATGTTACCTAATGGATGAGAAAATGCATTGTATCTAGAATGAATTTGTGATAAAATTACTTGAACATAAGAAGATGATAGTGATTGTTATTTATTAGTGTTGTACATATTTGCATTATATTTTGGCAATACTGATAAAAAACTGTTTGAGTTTCTGGGCATCCGTTACTGGTTAAAAATATTGTTGTTATTATCTTAACCATTTTTAATTAGACCCAAATAAATTATTAACTCTTTATTTTCCCGTTATTTGCCAGTTCATCAATAACCAACCATCTATATCAGCTTATATATGGTGTAATGTGTATCCAAGTTGAATCTTTTTGATATTTCCAACTGCCAATATACTTATGAGGCGCTTTCCCCCATTCCTATAACAAGAGTATTATGAGCACAATTTCATTTACAAGTTATCGTCACTCAAGTTATCAATTGATATATTGGTTATCTGATATTTACCTCTGGAGATATTAAACTGAAATATTTTTTACCATTACTGTGCATATATAAATGGTAAATATGTCCAGGTTTTTTCAAAAAATTGCAAGTTGCATCATCTAGTTCATAATCTGTATCAACCTCCATTTCTTGTCGATTCTCCACCTAGAACAAAAATTAATCTCAATTCTATTTAAACAGGTACTTGAATTACCATTTCAACTTTAGCTTGTTCGGATTTAGTGTCATTCGTATTCCTATGAATTGGGCCGTTTGCTGTAAGAAATACTGAAACGCAACGGATTAATGATATTTTCAATTGATTATAATGAAATTACCTTTGTTGTGTGACAACATTTCCTCAAATTCAGCTGCAAATCGCTTCATTGTAAAACAACGTGGTGAAAATACTTATTCCAAAAATCAAAGAGTATTCCTGAAAATAATACTGATATTCTTTCGAATTTACAAAAATTATCACGTTCGAGTTTGACACGATCGGGACATAACCTGTTTTCATATGTAAACATTGATCATAGAGAAGAGATCCCCTTCTGTCATAAATATATTCTTCAAATATGAGTCTGAAATAATGAATGAACAAAAAATATATAAAATAGCAAAATATGCTTATTTTAGAGTTTTCAAAGATACAAACTATTGAAAAATAATTGATTCTAGTTGATTCGTGTTTTTTAGTGAAATGTCATTGACCAAGCTAGTGGTTACTCCATAATTTTTCAAAATTAATCAATTTCGTTTCCAGTTTCAATGGATCTTTCAGAAAGAAAATTGTTTCTTTTCTTTAAAAAAAGACAATTTTCATTTGTTCTCCTATTTGTTTTCTATGGTAGTATCTGGCGAACTCTGTGCTCTAACTAAAGTGAAAATGGCGTTATAGAAAAATCAGATGTCTATACAAATAAAACTGTAGTGTTTTATTATTACTTTATTTGGATACATATTTTCGGTCGTAATAAGAATATAAGCCGTAACAGTGTGTCAGTATTAGTCCTGTGATATTCAATTGCAATTAACGGGCGTTTTCAACTTGTGGGATGATTTACGTGATGATTTGTCCTATAATCATATTTTTAAGTTCAAAAGACAAGAATAATTGTTGAAACTGTTTCATGGAATAAATTGTTCTGGATATCGAAACCCATAAAACCAAGTGGGATTTCGTAAAAAATTACGGTATCCTGGTGAAACTGGTGTCCCACTAGGAAGCAGAGAAGTCGTCGAACTACCTTCATTATGGCCTTCAATGAGGTACGTCGAATATTGATATACATTTGTCCTATGAACCGAACATCTATTAAGCTTAATCCCCTGTTTATGGATGGAAAACTATATTGATTCGAATCAATTTACTGGGAATTCTCTTATGAAACGAGTAATATCGATCTGAATCCTATTTAATTTTTTTCACCTCCTTTGCTCTTCACTGAAAAAAGTCAATATTGATATGAACATTGGATCAACTGTTCAATTCTCGTGTCTTGTTTCATGGAAAAGTTGAAGCAAGTTAAAATGAAATGATGTCATATAATGAGATAAGATTCAAATTAGTTTCTAATGGGAATTTCTTTGAAACTTCAAAGATGATTATGTAGAGCCTATCTCCTACGTTTTAGGTTAATGTAGTGTTCTCTGATTATAGGTAACTTCTTTCTGATATTTCTTCAACTTTTATCAGCTTTATTTAGAAGTTTCGTGACTGATAAAATTCGCATAATAAACCTTATGGAAAATTCTTTAGATTAAATGAAAAGTTGTGTATTCTTCTGTAGTGAGTAGGTTTTTTGGATGAACCATATAATATCTAGGTTGAAGAAACCAATAATGAATCTGTTTGCATCTGATGAGAAGGTCAAGTCTGAAAATTCTCAGAATTCTCTAATTTGTCCCTTGAATACTTGATGTGGCCAATACTTGGGAAGCTTTCGAAGAATCTTCATGCCCTCATTTTCAACCGAGTACTCAATTTCGATTTGATCCTAAGTGTAATTTTGAAAATTAAGAATGGATATATCTGAGGACCTTCGTAACTAAACCCCAAATGTGCTTCACGTGCTTTTCTTATGCGGCATCGAATTCATGAATGGGTTAAATCTACCCAATAATGGTTTCATATAACTTTATACACATCAAACAGTTATATTCCCATTTTTACGCGCTTGTTCTGGGGTACATTTCGTCACGATGTATGTAATTTTCGAATTTTGAGCCGAAATTGGTCTCAAACGACTAGGTTGGACTCACTGATGAAGAATCCGGGGTCAAAATTGATTCTGTCCGTCCGAACGTGTGTGCTGTAACTCGCGAAAGAAAAGACTTAGAGTCTTGAAATTTTCAGGTTAGGTTAAGATCCTGAATATCTCGGTTGAGTTCGTTAATGGGCCAAATCTGCCGAATGGTTTTTGTGCTACAGCCATTTGAAATTTAGATTTTTCAATAACTCGAAAAATATTTATCTGATCGAAATGAAACTTTGTTGGAAGATGAACAGTGTCAATAAGAAGAATTATCCAAGGAAAAATTCGAAAAAAATTTGGTAAAAATGGTAACTGGTTCGAATTTTTTTCCGAACTATTTTATGATATTCGAATCTCAAATTGCACACACCTTGAGCTTCTTATTTCACAGCAGTACACCCAATTTTAATTCCATACGGTAATTATTTTCTGAGATATTGGGAAAAAACCTAGAAAGGCACTGCTGTGAAGACAGTGAATTTATTGTTTTTACGGTCGGCCGTAAACACAATAATTTCCGGAAGAAACGACTTAGAAACTCGATATTTGTAGAGAATGTTTGGGGCTAAATTACGAAGGTCGAATTCGTGAAATTCGCCCAATGGTTCCGTAGATATACCCATTTAAAATTTTAGTATCCCAATACTTCCAAAAATACTTATAAGATCGAAATGAAATCCAGTACTTCATCGAGAGAAACCTGAAAAAGCACTGCCGTGAAGGCAGCAGCTTTTGCGCGCATGTTCAAAGTCGTTGCTAAAGCGGTCATCTCTATTGAACAAGCGAGCAAAAGCTGCTGCCTTCACGGCAGTGCTTTTTACGCGCTTGTTCTGGGGAACAGCGCGTTATCATTTTGTCATGATGTCTGTAATTTTCGAATTTTGAGCCGAAATTGGTCTCAAACGACTAGGTTGGACTCACTGATGAAGAATCCGTGGTCAAAATTGATTCTGTCCGTCTGGCCGTGTGCGCTGTAACTTTCGAAAGGAAGGAACTAGAGTCTTGAAATTTTCAGGTTAGGTTGAGATCCTTAATATCTCGGTTAAGTTCGTTAATGGGCCAAATCTGTCGAATGATTTTTGTGCTACAGCCATTTGAAATTTTGATTTTTCAATAACTCGAAAAATATTTATCTGATCTAAAAGAAACTTGGTTGGAATATGAACAGTGTCAATAAGAAGAATTATCCATGGAAAATTTTTTTTAAATTTTTTACTGAAAATTTTTATATTTCATTGAAATTTCATTGAAATTTCCAAGTCACCATTTCGCAATGTGAACAAGCGCTTAACAGCTGCTGACTTCACGTCAGTGCTTTTCTAGATTCTTTACAATTTCATACATCCGAGCTTCTGCTTTGGAAATTGTTGAAAATCATTGAGGATTTTCTCGAACACAAAGTTACTCGACGTTAATAAAAGAACCAAAGGTCACGTTGCGTAAATACACCTTATAAAGGGTCTTTCAATAGGGACGGGTCGATGTTGGCAGCCTGTGGCGGCCATGTTGTTTTAACGTCGTCTTTCTAACCTATATTTCTTTATTCAGTTAGTAATGCCAAATCACCATGGCAATCACCTAACCGCCAAGTTTGAATCCAATCGCTCAGGTAGTTTCTGAAATAAAAAATAAATAACTTCAAAACTTCAAATGCCTATAACTCCGAAACTATTTGATCGATTTGGCCCATTAACGAACTTAACCGCGGCATTCCAATGCGCGACCTACCCTGAAAGTTTCAAGTTGCTAGCTCACTTCGTTCGACAGTTATCGTGTCTACGGCCGGCCAACCGCCCGGCCGGCCGGCCGGGCGGACAGAATCGATTTTGACACCGGATTCGTCATCAGTGAGTCCAACCTAGTCGATTGAGACCATTTTCGGCTCAATCATCCAAAATTACAGACATTTGATTTATTTCATGTCAAAATCGACCCGTCCTTATTGAAAGACCCTTTATAATTCTAAGGTATGCATATCGATGATAAAATATATCTTTCCATCAACATATCATTAGGAAGTAAAAGTCCGATGCTGTAAGCTCCGAATGCAGTCGCAACGAACTAGGGGGGCCCTAGTCGCGAGACACTTTCGTACGTCCTGTCGTCCCGCTAGAACCATGCCCGTATTCGTCGCACAATCGCGTCAGTCAGTACGGTTTTGGGTGCGACCGGGTATGTCGCGCCTGCATCACCTAGGACGCGTTTCTCGTGGTGAAAGGAATTGTAGGTTGATTGTATCGAAGAAAAAGAGTGTTTTTGTGTAGAAAGCAGGTTGTTAATCTAGAGGTGTTGTTGTGGGTTGAATAATTCGGTGTATTGAGATATTTAATGCACGATTCGATGCGTACGGCACGGATTTAGTCGGTATGGATCGTAAAAGGTGGTCATGGAAACATGGTTCATAGTTTTTGTCCACGACCATTGAATAATAAAAAGGTGTTTCAAATTGCGCGTTTTTTTGAAAATAAATAAAACACATCATTTGCATTCATTTTCAAAAACTTTTAATTGGTAATTGAAATATCAGTTATGACATTTATATACGAAAAATAATATTTGTCAAATGGCCTCCCCTTGCGGCCCTACAGACGTCCACTCTTTTGTTAAAATTTTCAATGACATTTTGACATAAAAGACGACTTCGGCCCAGGTTGCCAACCCACAATTTTCTTCACAAATTTACTATCACTGGGGAACGGGAATTTCAGGACATATTCGACATGATAAGGTTCGCGTTATTTATAAATATCCGTAAAAGATGCCTCGGCTTCTCAAACAAGATAATTCCTTCCAAATGAAGGGTATTGTTAAGATCATCTCTGATTGGCTGAAATTTAAGTTGGGATTCCTGATTTCATGTTAGTAGTGTCAAATTTATATAGGACATGTTCCGCAAATCAACTTGGTTATTTCGGTTGCCAGTTTTCCATTCCGTAAATATGAAATATTCGGTTGGTTCCTGAAAAAAGGTTAGTTACAGAATTTAATTGATGGAAAAAACGTTCTTTCTGTCACCAGAACGACAGTCCAAAATCGATTTCAAGCGATGGACCAAAAGCTCCGGTTATAGTTTCGGTTATCCAAACTGACATATGGGCAAAGGATTATCTGTCAATTTGGATAACCGTAACTATAACCGGAGATTTTGGTCCATCGCTTGAAATCGATTAATGTTATATGATAACATATCCATAGTATAGAACAATCTTTATTTACTTTATGATCTATAGCACATAGAAGAGACAACAATCAACAATGGAAAAATTACTAGGTATGGTCTATGGATTATGAGGTAAACAAAGACTGTTCTATGCTATGGATATGTTACCATGAAATATTGATTGTCGTTCTGGTGCATAGACTTAATATGTCTATGTTCTGGTGACAGAAAGATTGCTTTTTCATCAATCAAATTCCGTAATTACCATTTTTTCAGGAACTAACCGAATATTTCATATTTACAGAACAGATAACCAGCAACCGAAAAAACCAACTTGATTTGCGGAACATATCCTCTATAAACTTGACACTATCAACATGAAATCAGGAATCCCAACTCAAATTTCAGCCTAACAAAAAACCTATATTTGGAAGGAACTATCTTGTTTGAGGAGCCGAGGCATCGTTTACGGATATTTATAAATAACGTGAACCTTATGATGTCGAAATTGCTCAGAAATTCCCGTTCCCCAGTAATAGTAAATTAGTGAAGAAAAATGTGGGTTGGCAACTTGGGCCGAAGTCGTCTATTGAGGCTCTATCTCATTAATGACACGAATAACTTCATCCTTTAGTTCAGTAATGGATTGTGGATAATTCTTATAGACCTGGCTTTTCACATAACCCCAAAGAAAATAGTCCATCGGTGTCAAATCTCATGATCTTGGTGGCCAATTGACATTACCGTTTCTGGAGATTATTCGTCTAGGAAATTTTTGTCTCAATAAATCAATTGTGTCATTCGCAAAGTGAAGTGTAGCGTCATCCTGTTGAAACCAGATGTCCTCGATATCAATATTCATTAATTCAGGCCACAAAAATTCGATTATCCACCGACGGTATCGATCACCATTGACAATTACAGCTTCACCAGCAGCATTTTCAAAGAAGTAAGGTCCAATTACACCACCTGACCATAATGCACACCAAACAGTGACTCATTTAGGATGTATAGGTTTCTCGTGAATAATTCGTGGATTTTAGTCACCCCAGATACGACAATTTTGTTTATTAACAAAGCCACCTAGTTGAAAATGTGCCTCATCGGAAAACATGATTTTTTGACCAAAATCAGCTGGTTGTTCATTGATGAAACGACGTTTTAAATGATCTAATGGATTTAGTTCCTGTGTGAAGGTACGATTCGGATCTCGGCAGTAGCTGCCTAGCAGTCGCGACCTGGTAGCGACTACTATCACAGACCAACAAGACAAATCACTTCATCGTTTGCGGGAATCGCGTCTCTCCGACCTTGAGAAATATAACAGACATAACCACACTTTCTTCTGCCTCGAAACAGCTGTCAAATTGAATACTTGATTTTGGAATATCTAAAATCGAAATGTAAAAACGGATTTGTCGGGATTCAGGAATCACAAAATCAAAATCAGACTAAGATTTTTCGATGAAACCATTTAAAAAGCAAATTTCCAACACCAAAGCGAGTGTTTTGTCACACCTTGAACTCCTGTAGAAGAACTCGGTTGGAGTAAATGAAAATTTTGGAAAAATGTTATGGAAAACCCGTTTACCTTAATCAGAGAATCTTTGTAGTTTCACATCAAATGAGATTCATTTCAATATAAAATCAAACTATGAATAGACCAACTTTGTTCGATTCCAATCCTAGTGTTTGTGCAATCATATACAATTTTATTAGACATCTCATCGTTTTAATTGAATAATGGAGGTTGTAATGCTTTTACTTCAGTTGCGATTCCTTTATATTATATAAAATGAACATTATGAATGAGTCCACCTAAGTTCGATTCCAATTCTTGTTGTATAATTAAAACATATAATGAGGACTGTCATCATAAAATAGAACCTCAAACATGACTGAACAATTGACTTGGTTGTAAAAAACTGTTTGGATTATGTTCTTAAATGGAACAGATACGAAATTATTCATCAATTAATAGGATAAAAAATTTATTTCAGTTTGTTTACATGTTTATAACCTCTTCGAGCGAGTCCGAAAGCGGCGAGAGTGACGTATTCCTATTCCTGCAATCTGATTGGCACCCCAAAGCACCCCAAACGCCTGCTAAAATTCTGATTAGCTCGATTCAGGGTCATATCTGCGTTGACATAGATTTCCTAAGTAAATGACGCGAGTGGTTTATCTGGTTGATCTGTGCTACTATCCCGCTTCCAGGGAATTACATGCAACACCTACCGAGCGTGCAGCGCTGCTTGTATCGATAGTCGCTGCCGGGTCGCGACTGCCAGGCCGCTACTGCCGAGATCCGAATCGTACCTTTATTTGAACCTTATATGCCTTCATAGCTAAATCTTTGTGTGAAATACGCCATGTTGTGGACCCATTAAGTCCAACTTGTTGTGAACGTCTTTTAATGGACATTCAGCAACACTTTCACGAACCGAATCGATAATTTCTTGTAAACGTCCGGCCCGACTGTATTTTTCACTTTTTTTGATTTTCCACCGAACCGGTCGCTTGAAATTTTTTAATATTTCGACCAATAGTGCTTTGAGATGGACGATTATGTAAACCATAAAATTCACGTAATTTTCTTAAAACACTTTTCACGGAACGCTGATTTTCATGAAATAATTCAATTTGAACGCGTTGTTGTATCGTGTACGAAGCTATTTTTATAAATGTCATACATCACACTTCTTAAATGTCAAAATACCCAGACAAATTCAGTGCGCCATCTATATTTTATTTATTCTTAAAAAACCGCGCAATTTCGAACACCCTTTATATATATTTCGATGGCTCTTGTTGAAGGGAAATGACTGTCATGATGAGCCAGTGGATAATAGGCGTGTATAATGAATATTATACATTCCATCCATAAATCAAATGAAAATTTTGACGTTTCTCGTAAGCTTGACAATTTTCAGCACTTACTGATGACCAATCCGATTCTGTAGGGCCGGACGTCCGTCTGCAGTTCAAAATACAACGAATTCTCCTGGGAAGATTGAAACCAGGATTTTTTGAATAATGAGTAACTAAAACTGTTGAAAATATCACACAAATTCTCAAAACCGCAAGGATGATCGTATCCACAATAACTTCCGAAAGTATCGTCCAAGAGACCCCGTATTTCTAGAGCAAGATCATGAATGTGTTGAATCCCACGATGATTACACGGATATATCCATAAGAAATATTATTTTCCCAGAGTCTTCCTAAATATACAGATATAAGCATGCAAAAGCACTTGACGTGAGTGTTTTCTTGAATTCTCGAGATATAGAATTTTGAGTGCTGAAATTCGCGGAACAAATTGGAGGTTTTTGCCAATTCCTGAACTTGACCTTCCCATTCGTGCTTAAAATATACCTCGGGCTATTTTATTTCTTTCGAAAGCTCAAAACTATCGTGATGCTCACCAGCTACATCAGATAACATCAGATATCAATTTAATCGGAATTTCCCAATCGGTAAGATTCGAAATGCCCAAAACAGAAACATTTGCCCGATACCTATGTCATTGGGCGTTTGCTTTTTTTTGCGCGCATGTTCTAGGTGGACAGCGTGCTATCGTTTCGTCCAAATGTCTGTTATTTTAGAACTTTGAGCCGAAAATGCTTTCGAATGACTTGGTTGGACTTCACTGATGATGACTCCGGTGTCAAAATCGATTCTGTCCTGCCGGTCGACCGGCCGTGGACACGATAACTGTCGAACGGAGCCAGTTAGCGACTCGAAACTTGCAGGGTAGTTTGCGCATCGGAATGCTGCGGTTGAATTCTTTAATGGGCCAAATCGGCCTGATAGTTTTGGAGTTATAGGCAATTTGAAATTTTAGGGTTATTTCCTCATATTTCAGAAATCACTGGAGCAATTGGAGTTGAAGCTTAGCAGTTAGTTGGAGCATAACGACGCGCAACTTTGAGCGAAATTTCGTTGAAATGTTATGGTCACTGAATTAAAAAAAAAAAATTTTCAAAATTTTTCCCGAAAAAATTTTTTTTTTCTGAAACCATTGTTCATATTCGAGAACAATTCCAGTCATATCTTGTGCTCCATAATTTCACAGCAGTGTACCAAATTTCAGTTCGATTCGGCTATTAGTTTTGGAAATATTGGGAAAAAATTTGTAGAATTTCGTGGTTTACTTCTCGATATCGTTGTTTTCTTTCGGTATAACTCGAGAAACGCTGATTCAATCTTGATGAAACTTAGCAGCTAGTTCAGAAATGCTGGAGGACAACATTGTGCAGAATTTCGTGATGATCGTGTCAGAACGATTTGAAAAGAAAATTTCATTTTTTTTTCAAATATTTAATATTCTGTGATCTTCTCATCATATTATCCTTATTGAATTCTTTATGAACCTTCAAACGGTAATTTTTTGATAAAGTATTTCAATTCGATCTAATCTGTATTTTTGGAAATATTGGGAAAATAAAATTTTGAATGGGTATATTTGCCTAGCGGCCGACTGTAAAAACAATAACTTCCGAAAGAAACAGCTCAGAAACTTGATATTTGTAGAGAAGATTTGGACCTTAATTACGAAGGCCGAATTCGTGAATGGGTAAAATTTACCCAATGATTCCGTAGATACTCCCATTCAAAATTTTAATTTTCCAATATTTCCAAAAATTCAGATTAGATCGAATTGAAATATAGTACTTCATCGAAAAAAACCTACAAAAGAACTGCCGTGAAGGCAGCAGCTTTTGCGCGCATGTTCTTATTAGTTGCCAAGGCGGTCATCTCCATTGAACATGCGCGCAAAAGCTCCTGTCTTAACGGAAGTGCTTTTCTAGGTTTTTTATTTCTTTCGAAAGCTCAAAACTATCGTAATGCTCACAAGCTACCAGAGTCCCTATTCTTGAATCGAGAATGGGAGAGAATAGGCGTGTCGACGCTGTTGTCAAGGAAACACGGTGCATTTTTGATGGAATGATAGAGAACGTTCATACCATCACATTCAAGAATAGGGTCCCAGGAGTAACATCAGATATCAATGTAATCGGAATTTCCCAATCGGTATGATTAATCTAATCGTTCAGGAATATTTTCGATTCGAAATTCGCAAAACATAATCATTTGCACGATACCTATGTCACTGGGCGTTTGCTTATTTTTTTCAACGTTGCTCGATTCGATCTAGTGGAACTAATGAACCCAGAATGCATTCCTACCCTGCTTCCATTTGTTCATGCTAAGCACGCGTATGTATGAGAATCGAAACGTTTATTGAATTGATATTCGATTTTCATAAGGTTGTTGCCATTCAATTGTTATTCTGCGGGCGCTCCTATCAGTGACTACATGACTATTTTCATGAAGTATGACACCGACATGTAACGGTTCATTTTTTACCGAACTGAATATACAGGGTGTCCGGATTAGTTGGTGCGAACCATCCGAGTTCAAGACTACGAATTTATTGTGTTGAAATGACTTAAAATGTATGGTAACGGGAAAATTAACCCTCCCCTCGCTAAGCGAGCTCCAGTTTCGCGTCATTTGTCTGTGGGAGAGGATTTTTCGACGCCACCGGGGTTTTTGAGCGGTCAGGGAAAATGGCAAGGAAGACCAGCCTCTTGGGCTGCTCCAGCATCTGCGAAGATGAACAACAACAATCTGTTCACGCTACGAGAGGATTCTTTGGGATATGGTGGTCATTCCAGTGTAAGTATCTGGTAATCGAGGTTACCTTTACTCCATTCACTGTTACAAACTATCCCGGTTGGCCACGATATTCTGACACATTTCTCCGTGTATATTTTGAGACTGTTAGGTTATAGTCATTTTCCTGTCAGATAACTGCACAAAGTTGTCCTCTCTACATAGAGGTCGTTGTAATCACGTATTTTTCAAAATGTGAATTTACTTTGGGAAAATAATGAAATATTATGCGAATTCAATAATTCCAAAGACTTGGCTAATGTTGAAGAAACTTTTTTCTCTGTTAACACTAGAAATATTTCACGTATATATAAACATGGTTGGAAGATTCAGTTATGCTATTTTCTTGTACGGAAATCAAGAATCGAGTGTTGAAATTTTACTGAAAAATGATAAATAGAGTAAGTAGTCTGTAACATTGTGATAGTTCATTCGAAAAAGAAATAAAGTACTCGAATAACCCTGCTGTAAAACTTCTAAACGAACAGACAAACCTATGGCATTCCATACTTTTCGAAATTCTCAAGAAATAATTCTACAGAAGACATTTAAATACCTTGTTGCTCAACTAGAAATACGACAGTATGAAAATTTAGTAATACTACAAAACCTTGATCACCCTAAAAGAACTAACTCAATTTAAAAAATTCTTGGTAATCTATGTGAACGATACACTGGGTGTTCACTCACATACGTCGAAAGTGTTGGATGGCTTGTGGTAAATTATTGATTCCAAATTATGAGGGTTACTATCAGAAAAAGCAGAATTCAATTCTACATAGCACTTCCTGATACTTTGTTTCGGCTTCTTCAAAACTACCTTCGGCATTTTTAGTTTCCAAGCGTGATGATTATATTGAGATTGAGAGTAGAAATTGGCATTGGCATTTGGCAACGTCTCTGAGAATTATTTTGACATTGCCGGTATTTCACGAGTGCCAACCTGCGTCAGTTTCAATAGACCTAATTTTTTGTTTTTGATAGACCTAAATCATGGCCAACCGGAATAGTTTATAAAAGTGAATGGAGTATATCAGTAAAATTATTGTGACATGCGGTGGTGACATCTATCGCCGTCCTGCTGAAACCACATGTTTACAATATTGTTGCCTTCCAAATTTTGTTCTATCATGCCTCATGTCTAGGTACTTCTCATCATTGACTGCAACGTTCTCGCCATCATCATATTTGAGAACATATGACATAAACTCAAGCTGATTGAGAGGTACCTCTAGAATACGGAATAGGAGGCAAAGGGTGTACATGTCTTGTAAAATCTTGTCTTCAGAAGAGCTTACTGAGTTAGGCGTTCCTCAGGGTTGTATCTTGAGACCGTTACTTTTCGTTGAATTTATTCATCATAGTTTTCAAACATTTTGGTGCAAAATTCTTTGAAACTGTGTTATTTGCTGATGTTGCCGACATTTGGTCCCTGCATCGGGTATTCTTAGTTGAATAATGGAGTTCAGGATATTATGGACAGAGTCGACTAATGGGCATTGAGCATCAGCTTATCATTAATTATGATAAAACAGAGACTATTCAGAGAGTATAACACATGACAACACTGAAGTACCAGTCGGTGAACCTGATAGATTCCTTTGCGAGTTTCATGAAATATCAGTAGGAAGTTGAAATCACTTAGTTATACGTTAAATGTTCTGAGGGATCAAGTTGAAATTGAAGTGTTGAAGATGGTTGATTACGCCATGTTGCACTCACTGTTGAGCTTTTGTATTATTTTTTGGGGGTCAGTTCAAAGATAGCTGTGAGAGTATTGTTCCGTTTGGGTTTCAGAGAATCTGGTTGGAAATTAAGAGGAAACAATACCACTTGGTAGTAAATTGCAGCTAGGCAACACAGCCACATTTAAATGTCATCAAACCTCGCTTATATTTCAAAGTCAGGCCGCTGGACCTGGTCTACATCCTTAAACGTTGCCTATAGGTGCGTAAAATCTTAGAATTCGGAGAAATTTCGACGTTTATAGAAGAAAACTAGGTGTCGTTCTGCAGGTTTCAGTGGGTATTTTATGAATTTTTTTTGGGGATGTATTTAACTCTTTAGCGAGAATGCGCAAGTAGTTATTTTTCCATTTTCCACTTCAATTCAATTTTTACTTTCCCGAAAATTCTTGAATATGAAAAAGTGGCAACATAGCGCATTCCTACGATTTTTTTCAATCATTTGTACCAAAAAAATGTTTCACCAAAGCCTCCAAAAGTCACCCGTTATGTTCGAGGTATTGTTTGCTCTTAAGAAATAATAATTTTTTGACTGCGTATGGACTGTACATTCATAGAATTTTAATGTTCATGTGTAAGAACAATTTGAACGTGAAAAGTACTAGGAGAAGGCGTCCATTTAGTTCTACAGTGCATTCTTAGTCAGAGATAAAGGACATTTTATATGGGTATCTTCTACAGCTTAAACCATATACAATATAAGAATTTTTTGTTTGGTGTAGAGATTTTGAGTAATGTATTTTTTTCCACAATTGTGATTGACTTATTTCCCATTTACATTGTTGTACATATGGAAGATGAATAAATAAATACTATTATAATTCTCCAAAGGGTGACCTCTTCCATTTTCTTGAATATCCTTAGTGTCATATTATGTCGCTTTGAATATAAGTGTGCAGAAAATTCAGTGTTACACTTTGTAGATTTCCTCACTACAGACATTGGTCTGTCTAATTAGAATTTCTCCTTTCTTTGCAGCAGGTCGACCCGGAGCTCATTTTCACCAAACAGGAGAGGATTGGTAAAGGTTCTTTCGGTGAAGTATTCAAGGGTATCGATAACAGAACTACCCAAGTTGTCGCAATCAAGATAATCGATTTGGAAGAAGCCGAAGATGAGATCGAAGACATTCAACAGGAGATCATGGTTCTGTCCCAGTGTGACTCACCGTATGTTACTAAATATTATGGATCACACTTGAAGGTATGCACGGTTTTTTTCATGAGTGCTATTGAATTTGAAATGAATTAAATGGCGCAAATTTTCCCGTCGACAAGATACTTACAAGATAATCTCCATCCAAGAATATATCGTTGACACAAAAGTAGGCCTCGAAGGTCCACACGCAGCTTTATTATTGGTTACGAAATATAACTGAAAATGTCTATTCGTTTAGCGCAGAAAAAAAATTATAAATATATCCTGGGAATAGACGACTTCGGCCCAAGTTGCAAACCCACAATTTTCTTCACAAATTTACTATCACTGGGAAACAGGAATTTCGGGACAAATTAGACATGATAAGGTTCGCGTTATAAATATCCGTGAAAGATGCCTCGGCTCCTCAAACAAGATAACCCCTTCCAAATATAGGGTTTTGTTAAGATCATCTCTGATTGGCTGAAATTTAAGTTGGGATTCCTGATTTCATGTTAATAGTGTCAAATTTTTATAGGATATGTTCCGCAAATCAACTTGTTTATTTCGGTTGCTGGTTTTCCATTCCGTAAATATGAAATATTCGGTTGGTTCCTGAAAAAAAAAAGGTTAATTACGGAATTTGATTAATGAAAAACGTTCTTTCTGTCAGCAGAACGACAGCCAATGTTCTATGGTAATATATCCATAGCATAGAACAATCTTTATTTACTTTATGATCCATAGAACATAGAAGAGACAACAATCAACAATGGAAAAATTACTAGGTATATATGGTCTATGGATCATAAGGTAAATAAAGATTGTTCTATGCTATGGATATGTTACCATAAAAATTGATTGTCGTTCTGGTGCATAGACTTAATATGTCTATGTTCTGGTGACAGAAACGTTGATTTTTGCGCGCATGTTCTAGGGGAACAGCGTGCTATCGTTTTGTCCAAATGTCTGTAATTTTGGATGATTGAGCCGAAAATGGTCTCAATCGACTAGGTTGGACTCACTGATGACGAATCCGGTGTCAAAATCGATTCTGTCCGGCCGGCCGGCCGGCCGGTTGGCTGGCCGTAGACACGATAACTGTCGAACGAAGTGAGCTAGCGACTTGAAACTTTCAGGGTAGGTCGCGCATTGGAATGCCGCGGTTAAGTTCGTTAATGGGCCAAATCGATCGAATAGTTTCGGAGTTATAGGCATTTGAAGTTTCGAAGTTATTTATTTTTTATTTCAGAAACTACTTGAGCGATTGGATTCAAACTTGGCAGTTTGGTGAAGTATAGCGACGCGCAACTTTGAGCCAAATTTCGTCAAGATCATATTGTCAATAAATTTAAAAAAAAATTTTTTTCGAAATTTTTTTACAAAAAAATTTTTTTTTCGGAAACCATTCATCATATCCAAAAAAAATTATACTCACACTTTGACCTTCTAATTTCACAGCAGTGTACTAAATTTCAGCTCGATACGATCATAAGTTTTGGAGATATCGGGAAAAAATATGTCAAATTTCGAGGTTTTCTTCTCGATATCGTTGATTTTTTTGGTATTACTCGAGAAATACTGATTCAGTCCTGATTAAACTTCACAGCTAGTTTTAAGATGCTGAAAGACAACTTTGTGCAAAATTTCGTGATAATCGGGTTATTAGAACAATTTGAAAAAAAAAATTTATATGATTTTTTCATCATATCATCCTCATTAAATTCTGTATGAAACTTCGAACTGTTATTTTCGATGAAGTACTGGATTTCAATTCGATCTGGTCTGTATTTTTGGAAATATTGGAAAAATAAAATTTTGATTGGGTATATCTACGGAATCATTGGGTGGATTTTACCCATTCACGAATTCGGCCTTCGTAATTAAGGTCCAAACCTTCTCTACAAATATCGAGTTTCTAAGTTGTTTCTTTCGGAAGTTATTGTGTTTACGCAGTCGGCCGTTAATTAACCCTTTTTTTTCAGGAACCAACCGAATATTTCATATTAACAGAAAAAAAATCGGCAACCGAAATAACCAACTTGATTTGCGGAACATATCATTTATAAACTTGACACTATAAACATGAAATCAGGAATCTCAACTTAAATTTCAGACTAACAAAAACCTATATTTGGAAGGAATTATCTTGTTTGAGGAGCCGAGGCATCTTTTACGGATATTTATAAATAACGCGAACCTCATCATGTCGAATTTGTCCTGAAATTCCCGTTCCCCAGTGATAATAAATTTGTGAAGAAAATTGTGGGTTGGCAACTTGGGCCGAAGTCGTCTATTTAAAATTTCACCCGTTTTATGTCGCGCAAGACTGAAAAAATACTCAAATTTATAACAAATGAATGGGTGTTCAGAATTGATTCAAATACTTTCACGATTTGCTTAATCGACAGCAATCAGACAGAACAAAATTCAAAATATCTTCGGTTAATGTACTTCATGTAGTTTCCTGAACACAAATCACAGTAAAATCTTTGCAGTGTCTCCTAATTAAGAAGTTGATGATCCCAAGTTCTAATTTGATGCATTTTCAGTTCACCTTTTCTCCATGAAAGCTATAAAAATTCTTTTATATAGTTACAAACCATCTCTGAACTTTGTAGTGAACATTAGTGTCAATTTTTTTCAAGAATATTCGATGCATTTTGCAAAACAGTTCAAACAATCGGATAACAATTTGGAATCCATCTCTAACTAACCAAATTTAATCTGATCTTCGCATATTTATCCAGATCCTAATTGAACATTCATTTTTGTTTCTTACGTGTGATTCTGTTTTCTACATCAACCCTCTGAAAGGTGATTCATTTTGTATTTCCTGCTGGTATAGTTTCATCTGTCATATTGTTATTGCGCTGATGCCAAACTTCTACTTCAAGAAGGAGATTTAGAAAACAGGATTCAAGGTTAAATGATTGTCGCATGTTTTCGATTTTACACTTGAAATATTGAATATTGTTGATGTTAATCGCTGTGCAAAGGTTCAAGGATGATTTTCAGACTGAATACAAGGAAGTTAGCGATGGTTTTTATAGTAGAAGTGATCCGAAGATCGAACATCTTTAGAATTTCTGGGACACATATCATTCAAACTGAGAGAGATCAGCAGATTTATTCTCAAGAGACTAAATAAAGTGAATTGGGAAAAATATCAAATTAAAAAAAAAATAGGTTTCAAGGGATACTATGACTTAAAGGAATTCTTTTCAGATGAACTAAACTGAACTGATGAGTTGTATATTGACAAGTATTCATTGAGGTGTAATGTAGGTCATAACTCACGCCGATGAAGTTTGCAGCACCAGTCGCAGGCGAGTGAGTTATGACCTTTTTTTCAAGTTGAATGCTATACTTCATTAACGACTATAACAATAAATTTACGTAATACATAGCGAAATAACGGTCTTTACCGATCTTCAGACCCCCTTACCTAGTATAACCGCTGAATAAGGCCCTACATACTTATAACTTGTTAGACGTTATACTGCAGTCTTAAAATACATACAGCGCCATCTACAAGGAGCATTACACGAAACCTCACGCTCGAATGCACAATATAAGGGAATAATTTATCTCCTCCTATTAAATTATATATTTATAATTCAATTGAAAATATCTTAAACAAACAAAGTGAGTTATAATAACTAACTATCTTAACTCACTACAATAAATCAGAATATCGGAGGGTGAACAGAAAATATAAAAGACTCGAAGTGTTTGCAGAGCACATTTTTTTTATTGCAAACACTTCGTGTCTTTTATATTTTCTGTTCACCCTCCGATATTCCGATTTATTGTAGTGAGTTAAGATAGTTATCATAACTCACTTTGTTTGTTTAAGATATTTTCAATTGAATTATAAATATATAATTTAATAGGAGGAGATAAATTATTCTCTTATATTCTGCATTCGAGCCAGTTTTTATCGATACTTGGGATTTCACTCAACCTAAACATTTCCAAATCGATTTCAAACTCTTGACAAATTAAATTGATGTAGAATGAATGTTTCCAAACTTCTATCTTGGATAGAAGAAAATTCTAACGTCAATGCAATCAGGATCAATTAATTTGGCGGTAATTTCGAATTCGGTAAAAGAATTCAGTGTATCTTCAAATTGAACTCAATTTCTCACTGAAAAGCGAAATTTACTGGAAATAATAGATACCCTTGAACATTATGAGACAGTTTATCGACATTGATAATATTGTGCATATTGCAAGCTAGTCCCTCTTCCTTCTGGGACGTATCTAATTCTTATCAGTCCTTTTCTTCATCCAGGGCACAAAACTATGGATCATCATGGAATATTTGGGTGGCGGTTCAGCCCTCGACCTGATGAAGGCCGGCAATTTCGAAGAAATGCACATCGCAGTCATCCTTCGGGAAGTGCTCAAAGGTCTGGATTATCTACACAGCGAGCGTAAACTTCATAGGGATATAAAGGCGGCGAACGTTTTGCTGAGCGAAATGGGGGATGTCAAGTTGGCGGATTTCGGGGTTGCGGGCCAGTTGACAAACACCACGAGCAAGAGGAACACTTTTGTGGGGACGCCATTTTGGATGGCCCCAGAGGTAAGTTTCAGTCATTTAATTGCGAATTGCCGCATTCAAACTATTTTATTTCATTTTTAATAGTTAATTTCAGATCTTGGGAGTTGAAACCTAGAAAACGATAATATCCACCATGAAAGTTTCATGAAACTACTGTAATTCCTGGATAAATAAAATCAACTATAGTCAATTCACATTTATGGACTCAGTCAGTAGGCTATAGATTTTTGACACATTTCACTGTATATAATTTTAAAGAAAATATTAGGTTAGAGACATTTTCCTGTCAGATACTAAGCAGTGTTGTCGGTTCTACACTGTTGTAGTTATTACTATTATTATTAACAGACAAAAAGAGTTGACGTTCTCACCCATAAACTCAAATTTATGAAATAGAATGGAATTCATAAACTAACAGAAGAAATAACAAAGTAAAACACATATATTCACAGACACTCATTGTCAATTTTGGTGTCGAATGAACTGGTCGAGCCAGTTTTTGAAGGAATTCTACGAATTTGCACCAACTTCACTATGCGACAGCCCATTCCATCTGTTGGAAAGAAACGTTTGTCGCTGTTTGGTCTTGAAAGTCTCTTTCGCCAGTTTGAAGCTGTGGCCGCGAAGTTGCATGATGCTTTTCGTGTAGAGGTGATAGAGATTCACACCGAAGAAGCCACGCTGAGCTGAATAAGCCACAATAAGATGAGCTTTATCTCCTCGATCTCCAAAGGTTTACAGTTATTACGTATGTAACTTAACCAAACCATAGACCCCTTGATATGAATAAGTAAGAATTGGCAACTCCTTGTCTAATGGGGGTTTTTCCTTTAAACGAAAATGCAGTAATTTTCACGAAAAACCTTTAGAACGTCACATCTCAAACATATAATTTCAATATTATATTTTCAAAAAAATGTTTGATTACCTAAAACTGAAAAAATAAAAATGGGGATTTGCATTTAAAGGAATTTGTCTTGAGTGCACGATATGGCAACGTCGAATTCAGCTTTCTCGGAAGGAAAAGGACGTCAACTGTGTTACTTCGCTTAGGAAAACAGAGATAGCTATACTTCGATCTGGTTAGAGTAGAAGGCAACGACCAAGAAATAGAAAAAGAAGAGCACAGACTGTCATACTGACAAATCGCAAACGGAAATTGTTTGATTATATTGACAAAGAACACGTGTGAACCACAGAATAGGAATAAATATTTCATTATTCTATAGCAAAAAAAATTCAAAAAGCACTGCCGTGAAGGCAGCAACTTTTGCGCGCATGTTCAATGTAGATGACCGCTTCAGCAACGAATTTGAACGTGCGCGCGTACCAAATTTCAGTTCGATACGATCATGAGTTCTGGAGATATCGGGAAAAAATATGTCAAATTTCGAGGTTTTCTTCTCGATATCGTTGATTTTTTCGGTATTACTCGAGAAATACTGATTCAGTCCTGATTAAACTTCACAGCTAGTTTTAAGATGCTAAAAGACAACTTTATGCAAAATTTCGTGATAATCGTGTTATTAGAACAATTTGAAAAAAAAAATTTATATGATTTTCTCATCATATCATCCTCATTAAATTCTGTATGAAACTTCGAACTGTTATTTTCGATGAAGTACTGAATTTCAATTCGATCTGATCTGTATTTTTGGAAACATTGGAAAAATAAAATTTTGATTGGGTATATCTACGGAATCATTGGGCGGATTTTACCCATTCACGAATTCGACCTTCGTAATTAAGCCCCAAACCTACTCTACAAATATCGAGTTTCTAAGTCGTTTCTTCCGGAAGTTATTGTGTTTACGGTCAGCCTAACGGCCGACTGCGTAAACACAATAACTTCCGAAAGAAACAACTTAGAAACTTGATATTTGTAGAGAAGGTTTGGACCTTAATTACGAAGGCCGAATTCGTGAATGGGTAAAATCCACCCAATGATTCCGTAGATATACCCAATCAAAATTTTATTTTTCCAATATTTCCAAAAATACAGACCAGATCGAATTGAAATCCAGTACTTCATCGAAAATAACAGTTCGAAGTTTCATACAGAATTTAATGAGGATGATATGATGAAAAAATCATATAAATTTTCTATAAATTGTTCTAATAACCCGATTATCACGAAATTTTGCACAAAGTTGTCTTTCAGCATCTTAAAACTAGCTGTGAAGTTTAATCAGGACTGAATCAGTATTTCTCGAGTAATACCAAAAAAATCAACGATATCGAGAAGAAAACCTCGAAATTTGACATATTTTTTCCCGATATCTCCAAAACTTATGATCGTATCGAGCTGAAATTTAGTACACTGCTGTGAAATTAGAAGGTCAAAGTGTGAGTATAATTTTTTTTGGATATGATGAATGGTTTCCGAAAAAAAAATTTTTTTGTAAAAAAATTTCGAAAAAAATTTTTTTCAAATTTATTGACAATATGATCTTGACGAAATTTGGCTCAAAGTTGCGCGTCGCTATACTCCACCAAACTGCCAAGTTTGAATCCAATCGCTCAAGTAGTTTCTGAAATAAAAAATAAATAACTTCAAAACTTCAAATGCCTATAACTCCGAAACTATTCGATCGATTTGGCCCATTAACGAACTTAACCGCGGCATTCCAATGCGCGACCTACCCTGAAAGTTTCAAGTCGCTAGCTCACTTCGTTCGACAGTTATCGTGTCTACGGCCGGCCGGCCGGCCGGACAGAATCGATTTTGACACCGGATTCGTCATCAGTGAGTCCAACCTAGTCAATTGAGACCATTTTCGGCTCAATCATCCAAAATTACAGACATTTGGACAAAACGATAGCACGCTGTTCCCCTAGAACATGCGCGCAAAAAGCTATTGTACTAAACACCGTTGTCACTTCGTGCATGCCTGGCAAATCCCAAACCCCAATTTTGAAATCTGATTTTGAATACTTTCTGAAGGTAATTTCGGAAAATGATGAATCAGGGTTGCCAACCTAATTAAGTTTTAGTTACAAAAACTTGATGAAACTATGATCCAAGGCCTACTGACTGATTGAAGTGAATCGAATGGTTAAAGTAGAATGACAAGAGGTCTAAGTTTATAATAACAAACAAACACTAAGCTCAATATTTTTTGAGAGCTTTAGAACTTTAAATAATACTAGAATACAGAAATGTTGTTTGAAATTTTTATTATTATTCTCTGGTTGATAATTTAATGGCATTCATTTTTTAAATATGATTTGCGGCATATATGTTGGCTTAAATACTGACTTCCAATGCTTCAAGAGCTGGTGGCTTATCCACGTAAACCAATGATTTAACATAGCGCCATATGAAGTAATCTGAAACAACCGAATTGATTTTGCAATAAATTTATGGTTAAGTGCCGTATCGCAAATAGCGCCATCTTGATTTAACCATTAATATTTAGCTGATAAATTTTTATAACAGAAAAAATCAGTAAACATGGCTCAATAGCGCCATATTTGCGTCTTCTTCAACATTTCGCGCTACAGCAGCAATATTCTCTTTCCTACAATGTTATTTTCGTCCATCTAAAAACTTAATAATTACCCTTATTGGTGCGTCGTTTGACATTTGCCATACGTTGGAGGTAAAACAAACCCACTTTCCCGCTTTGTTTATGTTATGAAGTACAGCATTTTCAACAATTTCAGGATAAGTTCACAACTTAAAATGATTTATATTAATAGAATTGGTGAATAACTAGGCCAAGTTATTGTTTCGTTGTGAAATACAACATAAATATACCGAGAGACGAAGGAATCCGATTTTTCAGATATATTGTAGTGTAGACTTTATATTTGAATATTTGCATTTTTGATCCATTCCCCTAAGTTTTATCTGGTATTCGAAGAAATATACTATATGAACTATTCCAGAGATGGCAGACATCCTACATTCACGCCATAAATTAAAAAAACTGTTCTGACAAAGTAACAAACTATGGTAGAGTTTGTTGGAGGCATTTCCACACTGGTTAAGGAATTGTTAGACTATTCATTTAATTTGTTCTGTTTAATAAGTTGACTCATGATGAGATAAGTATGATAAGAATGTTTCGTGTTTGTTATACACATTTCAAGAATTATATCTTCTCGAGACTACAATAGCTGGCGTTATGAATGACAAACCCATCCTGATTGGTTACCACTCACATCTCTATATTTTATATAAAGCCAATCAAGGCAATTCGTTATGTGACAGATTTGTCAAAATATTGCATGCATTTTATAATAATAATGAACCAGATAACTTTCTCTGTTCTCCACCTAACACGTTCCGATGTGGCTCGACTACTCAAGGATGGAACTTCTACTTTTAGTTGTTTGTAATATGTTTCTAATTGACCTTATTGTCAATTATTAAAGATTATGAAAGCCCTAATGTTGCATCTGCATGATAAAAAAGCATTTTATATGGATAGTAAAGAATTTTTTGAGGATGAATCGAAATCGGTGTTTAAGGAAAAAGTTTCATATGAATTATTTTATTTGTAACATATATTTAGTATATTAAATATATAATTGAAGATTATGATAGCACTGACATAGCAACTGTAGGCCAATATTGTAGTAATTTGATAATTTGCAACATAGAACGTTATTTGAAATAGTACTGAGAAGTTCTCTGGAACCCATGTTTTTTCAATTCCATACATTTGTTGGATTTCATTCTGCTGTTTATTTTCAGGAATTAATGAGCCAAACATTTTACTGTTTCATTTTCAATACCTATAATAAATGCTATCTCTAATGTGGATACTCTAGGCTTTAGAAGACAAGGATAAATACTGCAATTTTCATTTATATCGTTTTGAATGATTATCATCTGAGATTGAATATCAGTTAATCAGATCCATTATCACAAAATTTCACTTGTAAAATGAATAAAATCACTAAAATCTCCAAATAATCGCTCTTCGCCAATGTAAACAAAGCGAATGTATTCCTTGGTCTCTCGGTGTATTTATGTTGCATTTCACAACGACACAATAACTTGGCCTCACGGGTCTAGTAATTCACCAATTCTATGAATATAAATCATTTTAACTTGTGAATTTATCCTGAAATTGTTGAAAATGCTGTATTTCATAACATAAACAAAGCGGGAAAGTGGGTTTGTTTTACCTCCAACGTATGACAAATGTCAAACGACGCACGAAACCAATACTTGTTATTATAACCTGATAATCCTCAGGTACCAGTAAAAATAGTTCAAGTATGAATATTAACAAGCTAACAATCCACCTCAGTGATATGTTATTTATAGGTTATAAAACAGTCAGCGTACGACTCGAAAGCGGACATTTGGAGCTTGGGAATCACGGCCATCGAACTGGCCAAAGGGGAACCCCCCAATTCAGAGATGCACCCCATGCGTGTCCTCTTCCTTATTCCGAAAAACAATCCGCCTCAGTTGACTGGCAGCTATTCCAAGATGTTCAAAGATTTCGTCGAGGCTTGTTTGAACAAAGATCCCGAGAACAGACCGACGGCAAAGGAATTGCTGAAGTATCCTTTCATCAGAAAGGCAAAGAAAAATTCGTACCTGGTTGACCTTATAGATAGATACAAAAAATGGAAATGTACAAGAAACGAAGAGAGCGAACCGGACTCTGAAAGTTCTGACTCGTAAGTGAATTTTTATTTTCTATTTCAAAAATAATATCGAGATTGTGTCAGTAGTGATAGTTTTTGTTTATTATGAATGATTGTAACATCGTAGATCGCTTTGTGATTTCTTGTTTTGCCTCTTCATATGTATACTGTACATTCGTTATTCCAGTAACAGAATTTATATTCTTCTTGCATAGCAAACATAATACCACGTTTAAACTACTAGATCTTAAAAGGTGAGTCTTTTAGTTGTACATTAATTCTATCCTTAAATTCTTGCCACTGTTTTTGCGCGCATGTTCTAGGGGAACAGCGTGCTATCGTTTTGTCCAAATGTCTGTAATTTTGGATGATTGAGCCGAAAATGGTCTCAATCGACTAGGTTGGACTCACTGATGACGAATCCGGTGTCAAAATCGATTCTGTCCGGCCGTGGACACGATAACTGTCGACAGAAGCAAGCTAGCTACTTGAAACTTTCAGGATAGGTTGCGCATCAGAATGCCGCGGTTAAGTTCGTTAATGGGCCAAATCGGTCGAATAGTTTCGGAGTTATAGGCACTTGAAGTTATTTATTTTTTATTTCAGAAACTAGTCAAGCGATTGGATTCGAACTTGGCAATTTGTTGGAGTATAATGACGCGCAACTTTGAGCTAAATTTCGTCAGGATCATATTGTCAGTAATTCGAAAAAAAAAATTTTTCGAAATTTTTTTTCCGGAAACCATTCATCATATCCAAAAAAAAATTCCACTCACAGTTTTTTCAGTTCGATACGATCATAAGTTTTGGAGATATCGGGAAAAAATATGTCAAATTTCGAGGTTTTCTTCTCGATATCATTGGTTTTTCGGTATAACTCGAGAAATACTGATTCAGTCCTGATTTAACTTCGCAGCTAGTTTTAAGATGCTGAAAGACAACTTTATGCAAAATTTCGTGATAATCGTGTTCAAATTCGTTGCTGAAGCGGTCATCTACATTAAACATGCGCGCAAAAGTTGCTGCCTTCACGGCAGTGCTTTTTGAAATTTTTTTAAATTCCAACGATCTGTATCTTTTTACTGGAGCCGAATCTGGAAAAATGGTAAATGAAGAAAGTGTTTTATTTGATGAGAGGAATGTAAGGTTGAAATTAATGTACAACTTAAGGACTCACCCTGTATATTTCACAGCAGTGTACCGAATTTCGGAGATATTGCGAAAAAATGTGTCTAATATTAGGGTAAATAAATGGTAGTCGATAGGTGAAAACGGAGCAACTCAAATATTGCCCGCTCCTAGAGACTAACCAGACCTTGGATCGACATTGGGATGTTCACCGTGGGTTTCACAAAGCTTGATCGTCCGATTAACGCTCTGATATTCTGTGGTGTTGTCAAAAATGAACTGAAATTGAGCATAGAATTGTCTTGATCAGAACAATCACGTTAATCAGAGCTTTGTGAAACCCGCTATCAGTATTCTAGACAAAAAGCACTGACCATTCACTCATAATGAAAACTGATGAAATCCTCAACGATCGTAGAAACACCTTGAACAGGATGATCGATAGCAGTTTAGATTATAACTTCGAAATGTACTGGTGCCACTACATAATAGTTGAGATTTAATAATGGCAATCAGAATGAACAAAGACTCGTGGCTAAAAACGAATATTGAATAAGTACACTATGCCAAGATGGCTGTGTTTAATTTCATCCTTTGTTCGTTGTAATTTCGAAGAGTGATTCTGTCGAGTTACTTCTTCTGTTGTGAATTTTATAGAGAGTCTCTAGCGTTTCTGGTTCCCTCTAAGTTAGTTTCTCGACCATTGAAAAATCAACGTTCCCTTCTATGATTGGGGGATTGAATAAACCGTGAATAAACGATTGAATGAATGAATCAATCACGGTCTAGCACATAGGCGTAGTATTTAAATATAGGGAAATATTATGATTTAAAACCGGGTACAGTACATTGTGTCTATCCACCGATATGGAGGTTGAACATAAATAAATAAAATCCGCCCTAAGATTCTAAAATTAACCACTATTCCATAAAAACGGATCCTATCTAATTGGCATCTGGTACCTATGAATGAAAAACTACCTTGTAAATGTTCATGTCAAAATTTCGCGAGGTTCATAAGTAACTCTGGTAAACCCGCAAGATTTCCCGTCGCGAAGCTTTAAGTAAGATATTCACATCATTGTAAACAGTGCGAGTTCCTGAACAAAAAATATGAAGGCCAACATAGGCGGTCTCTCTTTGTTTGGAAGATATGGGCCCCCAAAGTTCCAAATTGTTGCATTTTCAGATCCTTTTTTCCGCCATAAAAATTATCTCTCTCTTCTCAAATCTAGTTCATAAATCATCTTTGAACCTTCAACCAACGAATAACGACACTATCTTTCAAGAATATTCATTATTTAAAGGAAGAAAAGTGAAAATATTTGACAACAACTTAACCTATATTTCTACGAAATACTTCTCAATGTTAAAGCGGAGCTTGGCAACAGCGTCTTTTTATCGCTGGCCAACGTATTATGACCGAAGAGTAGTTGCTGGCGGGAAATATGAAATGATGGACAGTTGAAGGATATGATTGTAAGGAAAATGCTTCTGTCTGAGGTTGTTATCTACTTCGTTTTTTGTTGTGTCTTCGAGATGGTTCCAGTTTAGAATGAGATTCAGGGTATTCCAATGAAATTGGTTATTTAATAACCTCGATTTCATTGGAAATCTGGAAAGGGCGCGACCTATCATATATGAAAAAAATGTAGGTTGAAATATATGTCAGGGTGTATTCTCATTCCATTACTATGTGTGTCAACCTTGTAGATTTCATTACAAACGAATTCTCCTATTGAAAGATTTAGAGTTTCGTAGTAAACAGTAAGAACTAAGAACATATTTCATTTTTCTCGCCAGCAATAACCTGTCATTCACGAATACTCACGATGGCACGATTCCGACCGACGAAATTTGCGCCATTGCCAAACTTCACTTTTAGCCTGAGTCGAAATCAGAAGGAATAGAGGTTAAGTGGTTGTCCAGTAATTTCATTATTTTTTCAATAAATATTGATTATTCTTGAAAAAAAGTGTTGCTTATTGTTAGTTGAAAGTTCAAAGGTGGTTTGTGAACTATACAGATGAAGTGAGAGATCGTTTTTATGGTGGAAAAAGGGAGCTGAAAACGACTCATTTTGGAACTTTGAGGGCCAATATCTTCCAAATTAAGGGAGACCGCCTATGTTCGATTTCACATTTTTTATTCAGAAAATCACACTGCGTACAATGATGTAAATATCTTTTTAATATCTCGGCGACGGGAAATCTTGCGGGTTTACCGTAACTCTTTATTGGGGGGAATGATTATCGCTCTCTCTGTCAATTTAAACGAGCTCTCGACTTCACGTTAGCGATATTCAATATTTTTCAACTCCATTTACAGCGACGGCCCGAAACAGGATCACGACCTGGACGATCCCTGGATAATGACAGTCAAAGGTAACATGTCCATCAAAGGAAACATGTCCATAAAAGTATCCGTAAACGACAATAATATCAGCAGTCCTTACTCCAAACAACAACAACAACAGCAGCAACACAACAACCAAAAATCGCAAAACGGCAGCGCCGGCGGCGGTCTCTACCTTTCCAAATCGCCCCCTAGAGACTCGAACCTGAACCATCATCACAAGGCCGATCGGCCCGCCCCCTCCCGGCCGCAGTCGATAGTCTCGTCGCCCGACAGAAAAGAGAGGGAATTCGAGAGAGAGCGGGAGAGGGACATGGAGTACGAGAGGGAGAGGAAAGAGGCTGAATCAGAGAAGAGGATCTCCAGGGAGATACCGCCGAGTTCGCTGGATCCGAGAGAGAGGGGCGACGCGGATAACGATAAGAAATCGAACAAAAAGACTGGCACGAGGGAGAGGTCGAACTCGAGCGGGAAGTTGGACAAGAGATCTGTCTGGTTGTCGAATGTCATCTATCCCATCATATCGGACGTAAGTGATTTATTTTACACTATACTAATGGGGGTTTTTCCTCTAAACGAAAATGCAGTAATTTTCATGAAAAACCTTCAGAACATCACATTTCAAACATATTATTTCCATATTATATTTTTAAAAAAATGTTTGATCACCTAAAACTGAAAAATAAAAATGGGGATTTGAAATTTAACGGGATTTGTCTTGAGTGCACGATATGGCAACGTCGAATTCAGCTTTCTCGGAAAAAAAAAGAAGGTCAACTGTGTTACTTCGCTTAGGAAAACAGAGATAGCTATACTTCGATCTGGTTAGAGTAGAAGGCAACGACCAAGGAATAGAAAAAGAAGAGCTCAGACTGTCATATTACTGACAAATCGCAAACGGAAATGTTTGGTTACATTTACAAAGACCACGTGTGTACCACAGTATAGGAATAAATATTTCATTATTCTATAGGAGAACAAGCTATCCTACTAAACACCGTTGCCACTTCGTGCATGCCTGGCAAATTTGAAAACCCCAATTTTCAAATCTGATTTTGAATACTTTTTGAAGGTAATTTGGGAAAATGTTGAATCAAACCCATAATAATTATGTTCAAATTTGCATTTGCAGTAATAATCCAAATTCAAGAAAAACCCCCATTGAATAAGCTGTAAGTGAACTATACTCCACTCACTTTTATAAAGTATCCCGGTTGGCCGGGATTCAGGTTTATCAAGTTTTTTTTTACTTAAGACTGACGCTGGTTGGCACTCGTGAAATACCGGCAATGTCAAAATAATTCTTAGAGACGTTGCCAATGCTAATTTCTACTCTCAATAGTCTCAATCTCAATACAGTGCGCTTCGAAATAATGGAAGAAATTCATTTTCTCAGAAGAAAAATATTTGGCAACAAAATCCTGAGACAGGTCAATTTTTGTTTCAGTTTTACAACATTTTTATACATTTTTGAAGGGTTTTTGTTGCACCCTGTGCCACCCCCATCAATTCTCTAAATTTTTTGAATAGGGAAAGTGAGTCATGTGGTACTTTTGTAGCAAGGTCTTTGTATCTTCTTTACAGGCGTGCAGAAATTTTCAAGAAAAAAAATTTTTTTTTTTTGAAAAATTAGTTACTTCAAAAAGTTTTACAGTATGTGTACTTTGTCATGGGTCATTTACTTTTAGACGATGGTACCTGATGAAATTTGTCACCGAATGAAAGTCGACCATTACAGTTTTGTTCATGCACAACTTTCAACCCTTACAAACCCTTTAATGGAGAAAAAAAAATTTCACGTGAGGGTGTTGAAAGGAGTTGAAAGTTGTGCATGAACAAAACTGTACTGGTCGACTTTCATTCGGTGACAAATTTCACCAGGTAACATCGTCTCAAAGTAAATGAGCCATGACAAAGTGCACATACTGAAAACCACTTTGAAGTAACTTATTTTACAAGAAAAAATTTTTTTTTTCTTGAAAATTTCTGCAAGCCTGTAAAGAAGATACAAAGACCTTGCCAAAAAAGTAACACATCACCTACTTTCTCTATTCAAAAAATTTAGAGGGTTGATGGGGATGGCACAGGGTGCAACAAAAATCCTTCAAAAATGCATGAAAGTGTGGTGAAAGTGAAACAAAAATTGACCTGTACCAGGATTTTCAAGCCAAATATTTTTCTTCTGAGAAAACGAATTTGTTCCATCATTTTGACGCCCACTGTATAATCATCACACTCGGAAACTAAAAATGCTGTTTTGACCTGAATTGGTTTATACAGGTGTTTTGGGGGTTTCAATAGTAGAGACCCCGTGTGGGTGAATTAATCGCACTTGATTAATTCTGTCGTTATCGAAATGAAGACACGACCGACGAATATTTTCTGATCTTTATCAGAAATGTTGATGCTTTTAAAATAAGCAGATAATTAAAGAACTTATTGACCAGTTGATCAATATCGTTGCACTTATGGCACAAAGATGTTGTTAAGGTGTATTAAAAACGCACTTTTAACACGTAACAAAAATGTATTTTCTTGTATTAGATAACAAGACCGAAATGGTATACAAGTGATTTGCACAATAGAATGTTCCTTCTATATCTTATTCGATAGCAAGGTAGAAGCGACTTTCAAATGAGATTTTTACAACACAAGAATTAACTTATAAGTCTTGTTTATAAATTCGAGAGCGAATGTTGTTTACTATACAACGGTCAAATGAAGAGTGTCTAAAAACTAACGAAACCCAAATTAAGAAAATTCCCTTCACATCGTAGAGGGAGAATATAAATTTTGATTGTTTTTTTTTTAATTAAGCGACGCCCTTCTAATATCCGAAAAAACACCTCGGATTGGCTGGTGCAAAAGAGAGAGCACAAAATGTGTGAAGGAAGTTTCCCTAAATGGCCTAATAAGATAAATTCTATAAAATGTCACATGTGGTATCTGGAGTATGCCACCCATCACGCCCCGATTCCTGGAATGCTAAGAGCTTGATTTCTATCTGAGTGTTTTCTGTCATACAAAATTATACTTTATTGTTGGCTTGGGATAAAATGCTCTTAAAGCCGGCGCCAATTGATTTAAACCAAAAATATTGAAGTTCGAAAAGAATTCAAACTCCCGCGTTGCAGAAGCAACAAATGCCAAAGGTATTTTGGAAGAAGTAGAGACAAAGTATCAGGAAATGCTATGTAGAATAGAAATCTGCTTTTTCTGATTGTAACCCTGATTATTTGGAATCAATAATTTATCACAAGCTATCCAACATTTTCGACATATGTGAGTGAAGACCAAGGTATTTTATTTTATATGAATGGATATTTATTTTTAAGCTGCACATCATCACAATATGGAAGATGTTGAGTGAAAGAGACGACAAAGAATTTCCTTCTATGGGTGCACCCAAAAAAACACCGACTTAAAATTTTGAAAGAAGATCTGCAACGACAAATTTGGAATTTTAATTTGAAAAATTAAAGCTTTTCGATTGATACACTACTCACTTTTGCAAAGAAACATTTGGAATAAAATGGAGGATGGATATCACTTTTTAAAATTATAAGATCAATTCATCATTCATCTCACCATTTTAAAAACATCTGTTGAAGAATCGCGATGGAATTTTTCAACAAATTTTGTTGACGGACAAATTTCATTCAACATTGAAGGTATGCTAGCTAGTGCAACTAATTTCACAAGTATGCCTCAATCTCGGGATTTTTAAATATTAGTCGAGGCACAGTATTTTCTGGTACAACATCTTATTTTGGACGACATTCACGAAATCCTGTAGCGAAATACTACCACAGTTGAATTCAGAAAATCAGCAAAACGTCATAGAAAACATCGGACGACAAAATTTATGATTTAATTTCATTTTTTCACCAGAATAAATGTTTCAAGTATCTGTAAACAACACAAATAGCACTCTGTATGGCAACACTTCCAGGGTATGTTCACCAATAGAAATGTCAAACTTCACAAAGTCAATGTCAGATTTGACATATCCACAATCAGAGTTGCCATATCTCAAAGCTTAAGAAGCATTCTCCTAAGTAGGTCAAAGAGAAAATAAAACTAAGGGGAAAATATTTTTTACGTTTCTGTGTGTGTTCAACTACATAAAACCGTTAAATCAGCCTTTTATATCTCGATTTTCTCTTTCAAGTTACAGAGGAAATCTCATTACAACGGCAGAGGATCGGATGGTCCTCACAAGTCAAACGACGCGTTAGATGAGCTGAAGAACGCGTTCGAGATCGCTGAGAAGACAAGTCCCGGAATAAGCGAAGTTTTCGTCAGTGAAATGGTACAGAAGTTGGTGCCATCTACTACAGAGTCAAGGCTTAAGAATCTTATGGATAAGATATCGAGGTAAGATGGTTATCATGCTTTTGAATCGAATGTATGAGAGACTAGTCCGCAGTTGAATGGTTTTTGAGGCAACTTAAGAGCAAAAACTACCATATGCTCGTAAATTGCGGCTTCGCCCATTTTGGCAACACAGCCACAACATTCAAGTTTCATTGAACCTCTTTTATATCTCAAGGTCAAGGCTCTTTTTCACGGTCTGCATGCTGCATGCATAGAATTCGGAGAAATTTTGACGATAATTGGAGAAAACGGGGTATCGTTCTGCAGACTTCTTTGATTATTTTTTGAAACTTTTTGTTTTTTGGTATGTACTTGATTCTTTTGTGAGAATGCTCAATGTTAGTTATTCTTCCATTTTTCCCGAAAATTCTTGGGTATAAAAGTGGCAACATTGCGCATTCTTTCAATTTTTTTCAACCATTTGAACCCAAAAAATTTTGTCAAAAAAACTAACTCTGGCTTTCAAAAGGCACCTCCTTATATTCTAGGTATTGTTTGCTCTCAATATTAGTCTCTCAAATACAATTTTTTATTTTCATGCAGAAGTTGAACCAGTATGGTGACTAAATCAAATAAATTGCGCTTTATTGTTTGGTACCTTACATCTATCTGCGTTTTTAAAGATTACAATGGTAAAAATATCATTCACTCCCTGTTGTCAAATCTCTTAAATAAATTCCCATTTTTTTTTACTGACATTTATTATCCCTAAAACTTTGCGGAAATAGCTATTTTGTAAAAAAAAAAGGAGAATATGTTGAGTCTAATATATTATTTCGTTTTTAACTGACCAAATATTAGGCACCCTGGAAATTGAAAGCTGTTAAAATAAATTATCGTACTCTTGGCAACACCGCTCATATCCACGGCCATATCCCTTTTGTTCTGTTTCGGTTCGCCTGTCAAAAACGTGAACATATCAAAGGTTTCCTGCTTTGATCTTTGCTAAAAAATAAGGCATATAAATTGTTTTTTATTGCTCGGATTATATCTACAACAAATGGAGGACTGATGACAGATATATACTACATTCATTTCTTTAAGGTCACTTGAGGAGCAAAGGAAATTTGACACTTTGTAAAATAGGAAAAAATGGGGTTGGAATCCTTTCCTTTTAGATAACTGTTATAATAATAGGTCTCTTGCATGTAACACGAATTATCATATTTTTATTATTTTCTCATTCTATATTGATACAAAATCATAATGTTTGCTATCACACACTTCAACAATTCCAGAATTTTGAATAATTCGGTATTAAAAATGGCAAAATCGGGACTCAAGGTCGAAGCGGGAGAAACGCGTCAGATCGCCTCTACGTCACTCTATGATTCACCGATCGAGTCAGCCGACGCTGTCTATTGGCTTGCTAGAGAGAAAAGTACAGGATAAGAGGGAGAGAGTGGATATATCCCCATACGTCACGGAAACCGCGAAGTTTCGTCCGTTTAAACAACCGACATGCGAAGCCAAATTTAAAAGAGCATTCTCTCGTTAAAAATTGAAATTTTTGATGGTGGTTAAAGTTTTTCATTGGTCTTACAGATAGAATATTTGATTCCAATGATCAATAAAATTCATGCAAAAGACCTATTGTTATCGGTATTGTGCCTTCTTCATAAAGGTAATAGTCTATAATACTAAACGCGTTACAGGCAACACCGCCGAAACCACTGCAGGAGATCAAGAAAAACTTTTGCTAAGAAAGGGTTATTTTCGTGAGAGTTTTTCTGATATTTCCGGGGAGTCTTGGCGTGATATCTGAACGTGATAAGAAAGAGGAAATTCCGAATTTTCCCGTACTGTGGATCTTTCATCGCGGAAAAATCGAAAGATACTTTTAAAAAATTCCCGAAAAATAACGAAAATATCGATATTTCCCAAAGGTGCAAAACCACAGGAAAGCATTTGGTCGCTGGGTTCAAGCTAGGTGAAGTTTTTTGGTACGAACAGAAAGACGAAATTGTGGCGTAGCAGGCCCCTTTTTTTGATTCCCACTTTCGTATTCTTTCAGGAATTATGCAAAAAAGTGACATTTCTAAGAAAATCCGGTAAAAATTCGCCATTTCATATTCTTCTGTGGACTCGGCCGAGATCGGCTATCTCCGCCGCCTTCGGGCTCGGTTTGGAGGTAGAATTTCTTGCGACAGTGAATATATGGCAACGTCGAACTTCGAATTTCTGTCGATTTCGCGGAAAACTTAAGCATCGTAGGCTTTGACCGTCGGCAAAGATCGGGTACTTCCGTCAATATTTTCAAGCCGAACCGGCGTTATGTTTATGTCAATTGTCATTAACAGCCACCATGACCGTCACGTCAACTGTCAAGCCGCGATCGTGTCTGTCTGAATGAAGAAGTTTTGAATTTTAATGTTATGATAAGTTTACCAGCAATTTGAAGTGCTTGTTATTACATAAGTAACTAAACCAAACTATAGAGCCACTCGGTTCTAGTTAAAAGAAACTTGATAAAAACCATTTCAAGGCCTACAGACCAACCTTTTAAAATTGAATTGGGTAAACCGGCAATGTTTTGAAACATATTGATGCAATACATGGCAAATTTCATTTCATCACGGACTAATCTCTCTACATTATCGATCGAACTGAATAAATCCTTATACATACATTCTTTTTTCAGAGATTCATAGAATAGGATACAGGAAAAAACTGCTGAAGTTCGTTAACTAGATAACAGTAAATTAATATCATTAATTTGTTGAAATCCTAAACAGTTACTAATGTTTATACCTATATGACAATATTTTCAATCCTATTGAGCTTGAGACGATGTTGTAGAAATTGCATTTTGAGTTTATCTTTTGTTACTATTTCTCTTCGTCACGGTACAGGGTGTAGATCGATCTATATTCGCCTCTTCTCGGTTATAAATTGAATTTTATGAGGTTATCACTTGAAGAAAAACAAATGTGAATGGAAATTGAATTGTTTTATATCTGATTATGGTGAAAATCTTTCTCTTGATTGAAATGTGATGTATTTTTCCGTGAATATGTCATCGCAGTATTAATTTATAGCTCTCCTTTGATGTGCTACAGGGTGTTTTTTTTTCATCGTATAATAACGCAAGCTTGTTAACTGGGTAAACCCGCGAATTTTCACTTTGCCACGATATAAATTAGGTATTTGTGGTCTTCGAATACCAACCTGCTGTCGAATCATGGCGGTCTGTTTTAGTTAAGAAAGATATGGGCGTTCAAAGTCGGAAAAATTTTCATTTTCAGCTCACTTTTTTTCATCACAGTTAAAACACTTACTACTTATATTCATTCTGAAAAACTTCCTTGGACCTTAGCTCAACGATAATCGTCGTTTACGTTCAATAATTCTTAATAGCTAACATAAAAAAAACGTAAAACTTAACCTACAATTCCGCTAAATGTAAGTCCTTGAGGTAGAGTTTGGCATCGCCGCATTTTCATCTGTGATATGACAGATGTCAATGAGTCGGTAGGAAATATGATATGAATAAATTAGCTCACATAGGCTGTTAGTTGAAAATCGAAACATACAAGGGAAGGACAAAAGTCCAGTTTTTAAGATTTAACTAACCTAACCTGATCTACAGAGTGTAACAGCCAAATGGAATAAATTCGATAACGAATAAATGAGAGCGTGTTGGGAAAAACGCTCGGACACGTCGATTTGTAATTTTAAATGCGCATATTTTTCAAGAAAATAATATAATATAGGGTGTTCCATGTGACCGTGGCCAATACCAACTTTCTTATTTCAAATGAAACCCCCTGTGTATTATTTATTTTTCGGATTCTTCGGAGAATTCTAGACACATTTCATGCACAATGTCCTAATCCTATCTATAACTATTTCGGAAAGATTAAGTGTTTTCAGATTTAGTGCAAAAATCAACGTTTTGAATAAATATTATTTTATTCCACAAATTCGGTACATTACACTTAAAACCTAATAAGTAATAATAATTCTTAATAATAAAAAAAAACAAAAAAAAATTAATGTCAATGTAGGAAATGTTCAAAATGCTCGCCGCGAACGTCTTGGCAACATGTTAATCTGGTGTAGAATTGTCTTCTAACGTTACTCAACATTTCTGAAAACACTTAATATTTCCGAAAAAGTTGAAGATAGGTATAGGACATTGTACATGAATTATGTCTAGAATTTTCTGAAGAATCCGAAAAATAAATAATATATAGGGGGTTACATTTGAAATAGGAAAGTTGGTATTGGCAACAGTCGCATGGAACACCCTATATAATTTTATTTTCCTGAAAACTATGCGCATTTAAAATTACAAATCGACGTGTCCGAGCGTTTTTCCTAACATCCCCTCATTTATTCGTTATCGAATTTATTCCATTTGGCTGTTACACTCTGTATATAAGTTACACTGATTATAATTCTATATTTCTTATTGAAATTGTTTGCCAATTGACTTTGTATCATTGGCCAGCACAATTCATCTGCCCTTACCAGCTATGAAAATGCAGTGATGCCAAACATCACATTACGTTGTAAAATTCCGAATAAACGGGGATCAAAATGTAAATTTCGAAACCTCTTGAAACAATTTGCCACTGATAGTTTCGATAGAGTTCAGAGATAATTTGTGACCTGAAGATGCAATATTTCAAAAATTTGCTGGCCATACCTCCTGAACTAAGATAGACAGCAGAATTTCAAGTGCAGATTTTGGTTAAGAAGTCCACATTTGGAACATTAAAGCAAATCTCCTATTAATATCTAGGCATTAGTAAAATCAACATGTTCATTCTATGCTGTAGTTTTCCTTAAAGCAGGAAAAATTATACAGAATGTTTCATGGGCATTCACTGTTGAGTCACCACCGAACAATTAAGTAATACTACCTCGGTATTTTAACCCTATTCTACTCCGCGAAAAAAAGGCAAACTTTTTTTTGAATATTATTATTAAAGTTATCAAGATAGTCATGTTATGACACGATGAAAAAAAACACTTGTACTCCTTCCCCAAGTAATTCTTGAAGAAATGGAAATTTTATTTTGAAGAAAATTCCAGTATTCTGAAAATTGTCCTGTACCTATAATTGCCATTCTTGAGATTACTTGGCATTGCCAATTACATCATTTGATTATCTTGTATATATGTATATCTAGATGGACCTATATGGAAATCCTTAATATAGTTTTCTTGCAATGTATTTTTTTAGATGTGTATATATTATATATAAAATAGAGTTTACCCAATTATCTTTCCGATTTTATCACTCAATTTTATTTCTTTCATTATCGGGGAAATGTTTCGTAATTTTGAATTTTTGTAATCATTTAGAATTGAAGACTGTTTATTGCAACCCACAACTGATTGATTTTCTTATAGAACTTGTAAAATAACACAGTAATATTTTTTTCAATATTATTTTTTGGAGTTGTTAAAAATGGTTTGTTTAGATTTTTATTTTATTTATAAATATATGATAACTACATTCTGTTGGACAAATGAGTTTCTCTTTTATTTGTGTAAACATATCCTTATTCCATTGCTGTAGATTTGCTGAAGTCAATTGAACAACTGTTACGAAAAATAAAGTTGAGGCAGGTGATCATGATTATGAAATGAGAAACAGCTAGTTAACTTTTTGAACAAATTTCAAATATGCTTTTCTAGAACTGATGTAGGATCCGTGCCCGAATTTAATTCTGTCCATCCAGCTGTCCTTCTGTATGTACTCTAACTTTTGAAGGAAAATTAGTGTCTTGAAATTTTCAGGTAGATTAATGGGCGAAATCAGCAATGAATCTAAAGAAGAGCGCGAAGGCTTCTCATCTCACGCCGATGCTTTTGTGGAATTTTTTTGCTTTTTTTGCGCGCATGTTCTAGGGGAACAGCGTGCTATCGTTTTGTCCAAATGTCTGTAATTTGGATGATTGAGCCGAAAATGGTCTCAATCGACTAGGTTGGACTCACTGATAACGAATCCGGTGTCAAAATCTATTCTGTCCGGCCGGCCGTAGACACGCTAACTGTCGACAGAAGCAAGCTAGCTACTTGAAACTTTCAGGATATGTTGCGCATCAGAATGCCGCGGTTAAGTTCGTTAATGGGCCAAATCGGTCGAATAGTTTCAGAGTTATAGGCACTTGAAGTTTTGAAGTTATTTATTTTTTATTTCAGAAACTAATCAAGCGATTGGATTCAAACTTGGCAGTTTGGTGGAGTATAACGACGCGCAACTCTGAGCCAAATTTCGTCAAGATCATATTGTCAGTGAATTTAAAAAAAAATTTTTTTCGAAATTTTTTTACAAAAAAATTTTTTTTTCGGAAACCATTCATCATATCCAAAAAAATTTATACTCACACTTTGACCTTCTAATTTCACAGCAGTGTACTAAATTTCAGTTCAATACGATCATAAGTTTTGGAGATATCGGGAAAAAATATGTCAAATTTCGAGGTTTTCTTCTCGATATCGTTGTTTTTTTTGGTATAACTCGAGAAATACTGATTCAGTCCTGATTAAACTTCACAGCTAGTTTCAAGATGCTGAAAGACAACTTTATGCAAAATTTCGTGATAATCGTGTTTTTAGAACAATTTGAAAAAAAAAATTTCTATGATTTTCTCATCATATCATCCTCATTAAATTCTGTATGAAACTTCGAACTGTTATTTTCGATGAAGTACTGGATTTCAATTCGATCTGATCTGTATTTTTGGAAATATTGGAAAAATAAAATTTTGATTGGGTATATCTACGGAATCATTGGGTGGATTTTACCCATTCACGAATTCGGCCTTCGTAATTAAGGTCCAAACCTTCTCTACAAATATCGAGTTTCTGAGTTGTTTCTTTCGGAAGTTATTGTGTTTACGCAGTCGGCCGTCAGGCTGACCGTAAACACAATAACTTCCGGAAGAAACGACTTAGAAACTCGATATTTGTAGAGTAGGTTTGGGGCTTAATTACGAAGGTCGAATTCGTGAATGGGTAAAATCCGCCCAATGATTCCGTAGATATACCCATTCAAAATTTTATTTTTACAATATGTCCAAAAATACAGATATGATCGAATTGAAATCCAGTAATTTATCAGTAAAAATTTCAAAAAGCACTGCCGTGAAGGCAGCAGCTTTTGCGTGCATGTTCAAATTCATTGCTGAAGCGGTCATCTACAAGTTGCTGCCTTCACGGCAGTGCTTTTTGAAATTTTTTGGAGTGTAGCTCTGTCCCATTTTTGGACAAAGCATATTCAAATTTTGCAAGGATTTATTCATTGGGGTCTGAATTAGATGAACTTCATATCTTCAGCATTTACTTACAACAATTTTAATAAAATAAACTGATCCTCATAAAATGTAAAAAAAAATACAAAATTATATAGGAACGCTAATGTTGGCATGAATATCTCCTAAAGAAAGTATAGTAAGTTTGCAGTCAATATTTCATTGTGAGTTATGAAATATTTTTTTCTTGTGCTAGAAATATCACGACTATACACAATGTGAACTTAATTATTTATTAACTCCTATAGAATAATGTTTTCCCCCAACATTTACAACCAGCCCTGCTTTTGATCTAATAGGCAACTCTGAAATGAATGCAGTTGGTTTTTTTTCATCACTTTTCATGTATCCGATACTCATTGTTTCCGAGCTATGGCCCCACACAAGCGACACTTCATCCTTGTTTCTGGTCAAGACGAGAATACCACTTAATTTCCGATCCACAGTTTGTAAGAATCTTGAATTCATGAATTTATCCGTTAAAGATTTATACAAACCAGTGGTTGGACACTCACTTTGTTGCAAATCATTGGCGACTTCTTTGGCTAACTGGGTCCTCACTAAATGTTCACCACAACCGCTTGTGCAAACTGCAATTGATGGTTCTGTTTCTTTACAGAAACTATCAGCCCAAGTTCCACTAGCATAAAGAGCACTCTGTCCTACTCTACCTGATCTTTTCAGTAAAATTCCCCCAGAACTACTAGCAGCTGCAAAATTACCATCATAATCCATACAGACTGCCCCTACTGTGTCAAACAATTCATCTTGCTCTTCGCTTTTGACTGACTCTTTATATATATTCAGATATTTTTGATGTGATTTTGCGGAACTTGCACTTATCATGGCTTTGTTACTAACTGTTTTTAAACCTATGTCTTTGGCATATCTTAATGCCCCATTGCCGACCAACAGTGAAGGAGGAATTAGACCAAGGATATTATCTTGTGTTTGGTTAACGCAAAGGTCATAAGCTAATTTTATAGGATTTTTCACTTTTTTAACAGCACCACAACCTCCGTACAGTAAAGTCTTTCCACTCATTATTGAGGCGTCATTTTCAACTTCACCCTCTATCGTTAGGTTTGACCCATATCCACAATTTGTTCTTGGGTGATTTTCCAGCACCATTATTGAGTCTCTTACTGCTTCTAGAGCTGATCCACCGATTTTCAACGATTCGAGTCCTTTAAGGCAAGCTTGTTTACACAGTTTGTTGTACTCTGAATGATTCTGTGAACCATGAATTCCAGCTCCGCAATGGACAGCTACGATTGCGGGAAACATTTTCAATCATGAATTATAATTCATTAAAGAATTTTCATGATAAAATCGATTTTTGTTTGTATATTGTTGACATATTATGTTCTTTGGTTTACATTACACAATGTAAGGTTAGAACCACAGACTCCGATCCTGAATCATAGATATGGAAACACAGAATACAAATATATATGGCAATGTCTAATTCTGTGGATGTCGATGGCCATCGACATAGAGAGGTACATATCCATAGACTATATATCTATAGACATAGAGTCTCATGCCTATTTCCTGTTTAGATATTATTCTATGATTAGTGTGTACTTTGTGGTTAGAGCACAGAATTACCAAAAGGCATAGAATTGGCAAAAGTATAAAAATTACTTCTTCTTTTTGAAATGGCTACTCGCTGATAAATTTGAATTTTTCAGTTGAATCATTTTAGTGTATGGTTATTAATCTCACGTCATTTTTCATATGCAATCGAAGTATTATTCGGCAATCAATCTAGTGAAGTCAAGCTGCGTGTGTATTATCTGAAATATTCAAAAAAATTATTTTTGAGAGATACACCCATAACCACGGCGTGAAGTTTTTCTGGCGCGTAATAATAACTGGAAAGAAAAAACTGTTTTATCTGGGAGAAATTTTTTTTTCTGGAAACTCGCAAATCAAACGTGTGCTATTAGAATCAATTTTGACAAGAACGAATTTTGTTTCACCCAGTGTCAAATGTGATAATTCATCATTCACGAATATGCATCTTTTCAGCCAAAGAGAATTTTGTTGAAACTACTTTCATGAAACTGTGTTTGTCCCCCTAAAATTTCAGTAAACGATATTGTTCCTTGATTTAATGTGTTGAAAGCCATGTCATCCTATGTCAACAAAAAAACGCGTGTTTTCACCGCACCCGGATCTACCAAGGTCATTCAGAAAAGATCGGAATCAAGATTGAAAAATATCAAATCAGCAACAGATAATAGAGCATGGACCGACTGCGTGGAAGATCGAAGACAATATATTTTGGAACTGATAAAATCTAAAGCTGGGGTAAGAAATAAATGAGGACAGCAAATTGAAAGAGACAAATCTGATGGATATTTACATCATGATAACTCGAGACTGGCGTGAAGTTCCAGAATCTGAAACTTTCAAGTCTCTGAGTAATAACTCACCTCAAAAGTTAAAAATTTGTTCTCGAGTGTACACCCATCCGGATACCAGACACGTCCAACGATGCTTGACTTACACTTACAACAACTTTTTTGGAAACACTGAAATCCAAATTGTGTACGTACATTCGGGTCGGTATTCTACAACCAACTACCTCATTTCGATTATAATACGGAATACCATATTCCAAGGAAAAATTCTTCAACATGAAAAATATTGGAGTTAACCTGCGCAAACCATGTTACTGAATTGTAACCACACCTATAATACGATTGTTGGGAAATTGGTAAAATGAGATCGCCTTAATTAAATCGCTGCTATAATTTCTTCAGATGAATGGAATTATTTTCAACGCAGTGTGAGGCTTGAAAAACTCATGAAGATGCCTGTACTTTGGAACTAATAATTCCGAATTAATTTTCAGGGATTATCTTTAGGAAAATACATACCGATCGAAGTAATTATTGATTGCCTACTAGCCAACAAAAATGCCCAAATCGAAGAATTACAAAGACAACTTGATGCTTACAAAAAACTCAAATTAACCGACGATCAACTGCGGCAACTTGGGAAACTGGTGAGTTATATCTTCTCTAATTGAGCACCTGATCGGACAAAGCACTTCTATCGAAGGCGTCGTGAATATCTGTTCATATTCCATGCCAATATGAGGAATCTACAAACAACAGAATGGTACCAGTTTTTATATTAGGTTATTGATCTCTTCCCAAAATTATTAATTATAGGGACCCGGAGGTGACAAGGTTACACCTCCGAAAGAAGTTGAGCCAAAGTCTGAATCTCCAGTTTCTACAAAAACTGAAGAAGTCAAACCAGCGCCACCCCCAGAAGCTGATGAAACGGAAAAAGTGGAAACTGTAATACCGCCGCCAACTGATGAGACATCAGAAGAAAAGGAACTTTCTCCGAATGAAACTGAGGACGGAAAAGAACAAAAACCAAGTGAAGAGGAAGATGAACCAACGGATTATGGCTTCAGAACCGCTTCAGAACCAGAACCAGTGAGTTTAGAAGATTTCTGACAACTCATCATCAGTACCTGGATCAAATCATAACTTTAACTTATTAATGCAAATAGATAATTTTTTTGACAAATCCAAACAGATCGTACTGTTCCTTTTTTCGAATTGAAAGAGTCATGTTTTCAGGACGTTCCGATTACCAGTGAAGATGACGATACTGATTTACCCTTGAGGACTGAATTCCAGAAGATAGTTTGGGGAGATATCGGCCCAGGTAAATCTGATTGATCAATTCTTTAATATTTCTCACAATTTTACTACACACAAATCATCAGATCAATTGAAGTCTGCCAAGTCACATCCTGAAAAACCTGGCTCAAAGGACGAAGATAAGGATGACCCCTTGAGGCATCCATCCGATGAAATGGTGCAAACAATGGAAGACGACATCGAGAAAGGAGCAAAGGAGGCTTTATTACTCAAGGAAGACTTGGCAGAAAAGGAAGACCTTATTTCTTCTTTGCAGAAGGAATTGGAGGTAATCAGAAAGGATGTAATTGTTCGCAATCAAAAATACGGTCGAGATCTGAAATCGCCAATGAAGGAAGTTGTAACAACAGTCCTGTTGTATATTACATTATTTTCCTATAAAACTTCAGGAAAATATAGTGCCTTTTTTTCGTCTGGAAAAAGATGAAAAGAAGAAACACGGTTTGAAAATTTCCATTGCTTGCTTGCCACGGCACACGAACATCTAAAAACTTCGCTTCAACGTTATGTATTAATTGATAGATATCTTAAAATTGAAAGAATTTCCTTGATGCTTTCTGTCGTATTACGAAATCTCAATGAACTGTCGCGTCCAAAATACAAGCTACATATGTATGTGGTATCCAGGACACACGGTTTTTCTATCATGAAGGTTTGTTCTGCTTCTTTTTCCTCTTACTGTAGCCGTATAGGTTCCACAAAAATCCGAGTACTCAATATTCACGATTAAGAATAAATTATTCCATAATGGCTTGATAGAAGCGAAGCTTAATGGTAACCAATGTGGATATTTCAATCTGAAACAAGCCAATTATCAATTTTAATTTGAAGGAACAAAAACGCATAAACAAACTGGCCGAAAGGGCATTGAATCAATTGGAGGATATAAAGGACATCCTGGACAGTAGTGGTTTCGGAGACGGCATGCGTTGCAACTTAGATTGCAAGAATCCTTGCAAACCGTGTCCAACCATAGTGAAGAAGATGAACGAGGTGGATAACAAAAAACAGAAACTAGAGAATTTGATGAGAGAAAGGGATGAATTGAGGCTGAGAGTATCAGAACTAGAAAGACAACTGGACGAATCCAAAGATCTGCCCGATAAAATTATGGAATTGGCTCGAAGAGTCGATGACGAAATTGATAACATGTCTCCAAAAGAACTTCAGAACCGGCTGGACCAAGTTGTAGGGTGAGCCAGCAAATATTTTATATCTCACTGTATTCTTTCATTGTATTTTTTCCCACTGTAGCTTGGAGAGTAACGTTCAAGACTTGGTGAATCAGTTGTTGAACAAAGAAGAAGAAACTTGTGCCACTGTAGGCCGAACCACTCAGTTCCAACAAACTCCACAATATCTTGAAAACCCACAGCATCAGCAAACTCCACAATATTTGCAAGCTGCTCAATATCTACAGAATCAGAACGAGGAAAGATTGAAAGACAAAATCAACGAGCTAGAGAGAAAACTGGATAGAGAACAGGATAACAACCGAACATTAAACGCAGAAAATAACAGACTGAAGATGAAAGAACAAGAACTGTTGAATGCAGAAAGGAATCAAGGTAAATATAATAAATACCACTGATGCGAAGAAAAATTATTTGATTTTCGTACTCGTCATGAAGCCGACATGAAGAAACAACTTAACAAGATGGTGGACGAATACCAGAGTAAAAACGACGAACTATTCAAGATGGAGAACGAATGCAACGACTTGAGGAATCAACTGGAGAATGTCAGACTTCTAGAAAAAGAAAGAGACATGCTGAAGAGGCAGGTGGGAGATCTAGAATGTTGTGTAGCTGATTCGCAAGATGAGATCAAGAAATTGGTCGGACATATTGACAAGTTGACGCAAGGACGCGATGAACAACAGGTAAAAAGTCTCGAACAAATTTTAATTTTTATATAAATAAAAATAATGAATAATTATATTCAAACTAAATAAAAACTACATGGTATGACTCTGCATAGTGCAGCAAAAAAATCACTCTGGCTTTCACAGGTAAAGGTATCATGGATTTTCCCTGAATCTACAGTAGTATCGATGAAAAAGAAAGCGGTGTAAAAAATATTGATTCTCAATCAACCATTAGGTACTTCCAACAAATATTAAACTTGGTGTTTGTACTGGAAAAAATCTTCATTTGAATTTTTCTTTGTACTGATTCTAAGCATTTGATTTCTAGATGAGGTAATTCTTTTCATTGAAAAGAGCCAAGAATTTCTTCTGTTCAATTCATATTATCTTTATGTAGGTATTCATGAAATCAAAATTGCCGGATTGTTATTTTCAGACAAAGTTACAATCTGCTATGTCCGATATAAGAGCTGAGCTCGAAAAGAAATCATCTATAATAGAAAAATCGGAAGAAAAATTAGCTACAGTACAAGATGAATTGGCAAAATCTATAAAAGGAGTTGCTAGTGAAACGCAAAACTACAAAACAAAAATTGAAGAATTAGAAGGAAACCTGTCGGAAAAAAATGCAGAAATTGAAGCTTTAAAGAAGAGTTTAAAAGAGAAAAATGAAAATATGAATCGAATGAAAAGGAATACTAATGACGATACGATTCATTCTGAAGATTCTACACTGAAAAACTTGAAACAAGATCTAGACAATTCTATGAAACAGAATGAGAAATTACAGAAGGAATTAGAAAAACTTGTCACCTTTAAAAGCGGTGAGAATTCCATGAAAAAAATTCTTCTACATTCTAGATCTGCCATAAAAAGAGTAAGAGAAGAAATCGATAGGCAATATCGAGAATGGGAATATGGAGCAGGAGAAGATTATAGGAAAGTGGAGGAATTGAGCGACCGAATAAAGAAACTGGAGGCAGAGATATCCCAGATGAAACAAATTAATGACGAACTAAAAAAGGCATTAGAAAATCAGAAAAAATGCAACTGTCTAGCTGGCTTAGAAAATAACTCGTTGAAGAAACATTCCACGGAAATCCAGAACATAGCCAAACATCAGGTTGAGGAGCTTTTGGAGCACTTGAAAAAGGCACAACTGAGAATAATCGAACTCGAGGAAATGCTAGATGAAACCAAAACATCGAAATTAAGGCCAGAAACCAAAGATAGTGAAATTTCCTGTGATAGTGACAAAGAAGAAATGGAAAGACTGAAAAAAGAAAACGAAATACTGAAAAAGGAAAACGAAATATTGAAACAAATAATTGAGAACGGCCAAGGTGAATCGAAATTGAAGAGAGGTGACAAAGAACAAGGAGAAGAAAAAGAGAAATTTAGAACTGATCAGGACCTACTGGATGAAATAGAAAGATTGAAAAATGAAATATCCTCCCTAGAGAGCGATAAATTAAAGTTAGAAAAAGAAAATGAAAACCTCAGAACCAAATCTCAAGGAATTAGAAATCTTGACGCAGCTCTGTCCACTGATCAACATGAACTTGAAGAACTCTTGAACGAGAAGGAACAGTTATGTAAAAATCAACAAAAAGAAATTGAAAAACTGAAAAGGGAAATAGAAAATCTCCGAAATGAAATGGGAGGATCTAAGAAGCCAGCAGATAAGCAATCACCAGAAGCTCTTCAGAAAACACCACAATCTAATGAAGAATTAGAAGAAAGGAACGAACAATTGGCGAAGGATATTGAAGACATGAGAAGGAAAAATGACGAGTTAAAAAAAATGTTATCCGAAATGGAAGCAGTCAAAAAGCAACTTGCCGAGTGTTTAGAGAAAGCGAAAAATGACAATAAAGATATGTCTTCATCCAAAGAAAGATTACAGAAAGATAACCAAAATTTGAAGACCGATTTGAACGAGATAGATGCACTCAAAAAACAACTGGCCGAATGCTTGGAGAAAGAGAAAAAAATAAACGCGGAAAAGTCCTTAGCCGAAGAAGCTTTGAAGAACGAAAATGAAAATTTGAAGAAAAAATTGGCAGAGGTGCAGAAACAGCTCGATCAATGCCTAGAGAAGGAGAAAGGTAATAAAACACAAGTAACTTCACCTGATGACACATTAAAGAAGGAGAATGATGACCTGCAAAAAGCCTTGTCTGAAATGGAGAGAATTAAGAAACAACTCAACGAATGTCTAGAGAAAGAAAGTATTAAGAAAACACAGCAAACTGGACCAGCTGAATCATCAGAAAAAGAAAACGATGACTTGAGGAAAGCCTTGTCCGAAATGGAAAAAATCAAAAAGCAACTCGATGAGTGTCTTAAAAAAGATAAAACTGGTAAAACACAGAGATCTGATTCTGATGAATCACCAAAGAAAGACAGCGATGACTTGAACAAAGCATTGTCTGAAATGGAAAAAATTAAGAAACAGCTCGAGGAATGTCAAGAGAAAGAGAGGAGAAGTAAGGCACAGAGCCCTGTGCCTGATGAATCTTTGAAAAAAGAAATAGATGACTTAAAAAAAGCTTTGTCTGAAATGGAAAAAATCAAGAAGCAGCTCGAAGAATGCCAAGAAAAAGAGAAAAGTAAACAAACACAAGGGCCTGTAACTGATGAATCATTAAAAAAAGAAAACGAGGACTTGAAAAAAGCTCTGTCTGAAATGGAAAAAATTAAAAAGCAGCTCGATGAATGTCAAGAAAAAGAGAAAAGTAATAAAACACAAGGAACTGCACCTGATGAATCACTGAAAAAAGAAATAGAAGACTTGAAAAAATCCTTGTCTGAAATGGAAAAAATCAAGAAACAGCTCGAAGAATGTCAAGAGAAAGAAAGAAGCAATAAAGCACAAGGGTCTGCTCCGGATGAATCATCAAAAAAAGAAATAGAGGACTTAAAAAAAGCTTTATCTGAAATGGAAAAAATTAAGAAACAACTTGAAGAATGTCAGGAGAAAGAAAAAAGTAACAAAACAAAAGGGACTGCAGCTGATGAATCATCAAAGAAAGAAATGGACGACTTGAAAAATGCCTTGTCTGAAATGGAAAAAATCAAGAAACAGCTCGAGGAATGTCAAGAAAAAGAGAAACGTAATAAAGCACAGGGGTCAGCACCTGATGAATCATCAAAAAAAGAAATAGAAGACTTGAAAAAAGCTTTATCTGAAATGGAAAAAATCAAGAAACAACTCGAGGAATGCCAAGAAAAAGAGAAAAGTAATAAGGCACAGGGGTCTACACCTGATGAATCATCAAAAAAAGAGATAGAAGACTTGAAAAAAGCTTTATCTGAAATGGAAAAAATCAAGAAACAGCTCCAAGAATGTCAAGAGAAAGAGAGAAGTAATAAAGCTCAAGGGTCTGCACCTGATGAATCATCAAAAAAAGAAATAGAAGACTTGAAAAAAGCTTTATCTGAAATGGAAAATATAAAGAAGCAGCTCGAAGAATGTAAAGAAAAAGAGAAAAGTAACAAAACGAAGGGGCCTGTACCTGATGAATCATTAAAAAAAGAAATGGACGACTTGAAAAAAGCCCTGACTGAAATGGAAAAAATTAAGAAACAGCTCGAAGAATGTCAAGAAAAAGAAAAAAGTAATAAAACAAAGGAGTCCCTACCTGCTGATTCATTGAAAAAAGAAAACGAGGACTTAAAAAAAGCTTTGTCTGAAATGGAAAAAATTAAAAAACAGCTCGATGAATGTCAAGAGAAAGAGAAAAGTAATAAAACACAAGGGCCTGCACCTGATGATTCTTTAAAGAAAGAAAACGATGACTTGAAAAAAGCTTTATCTGAAATGGAGAAAAGTAAAAAACAGCTTGATGAACTTCTGCAGAAAGAGAAAGTAGCCAATGCGGAAAAATCTTCTGAGGCTGTAAAGAAAGCTAACGAAAACTTGAATAAATCCTTAGCAGAATTGGAAACAATTAAAAAACAGCTTGAAGAATGCCTCGAAAAAGAAAAAAGTAGCAAAACGCAGGGACCGGTACCTGATGGATCATTGAAAAAAGAAAATGATGATCTGAAAAAATCTCTCTCCGAAATGGAAAAAATCAAGAAACAACTTAATGAATGCCTGGAGAAAGAAAAAAAGATGAATGCCGAAAAATCCTCAGCTGAAGAAGCTTTGAAGAAAGAGAATGAAAAGTTGAAAGAAACAATGGCGGAAATGGAAAAAATCAAGAAACAACTGGATGAATGTCTAGAAAAAGAGAAAGCTGATAAAACAATGGTATCTGACGAAGCTTCAAAAAAAGAAAACAATGAATTGAAAAATGCATTGGTTGAAATGGAAAAAATCAAGAAACAACTAGCCGAATGCCTCGAAAAAGAGAAGAAGACAAACGCAGACAAATTAACGGCAGAAGAATCACTAAAAAAAGAACGCGAAAACTCGAAGAAGGTGATGGAAGATATGGAAAAGATTAAAAAAGATCTGGCTGAATGTTTGGAGAGAGAGAAGAATAAGGCATCATCAAATCAAGACGCATTGAGGAAGGAGAATGATGAACTGAAGAACAAGCTAAAGGAACTTGACAAAGCAAAAGCTGACCTGGCTGCATGTTTAGAAAACGAAAAGAAAGCTCGAGAGGATGCGGATAGTGCATTGAAAAAATTAGAATCAGCTAACAAAGGTGCGAAAGATTCGAATATACTCGAGACAAAAATTGAAAATTTACAGAAACAACTCGATGAATGTCTTGCAAGAGAGCAGTTAGCTAAGGAAACTCCAGGTGACGAAAACGCTAAGCAAGAACCGCCAAAACAAACAGAAAAACTAGAAGAAGAAATGAAAAAACTGAAAGAAGAATTGGCAGAATTGAAAAAGAGGTTAAATGAAACTGATAAAAAATTGAAGTCGACTTTAGACGATTTGGAAAATAAAAAGAAAGAGTTAGAGCAATGCCAAGGTGACAATATAAAATTGAAGGAAGAAAACGAAAAATTAAAGAATAAGGAAATACCTACAAGTGACAAATCCGGGGGTTCGGAAGAATTGGAAAAACTACGGGATGAAAATAAAAAGCTGAAGGAAGGAAAACAACCCTCAAAAGAATCACCTAAAACAGAGAACAAAACACAAATGAGTGATCTGGAGGATCTTCGAAATGAAAATGAAAAGCTGAAGAAAGAAATCGAACAACTCAAGAAGGAGCTGGAGGGAATGAAGAAAACAGAAAAAGGATCGACAAAACCAAATGAGGAAAAGCCTAGAGCGGTTGAAAAAGAAAATGAAGGTTCTAAGGCAGAAATGAGCAAAAGAAGGAAAAGGAGTGTTGGTCCAAACGAAGATGAACCTTTGAAGGAAGAAAAAATAGAGACACTTGGTGAGGATGCGAAACTACTGTGGACTGTCATTTTTAAACACAACGTTATTTTCAGTTCCTGAAGACGCAAGTAAAGAAGATCTGTTAGCCGAAATCGAACGCCTTCGTAAAGAAATACAGGCGCAAAAAGACGAGTACAACAAATCTATAAAAAAGATGAAGGAACAGTTTGATCGGGACGTAAAAAATATACAAGAGAAAAACAGAAAGAGCATAGATAAATTGCAGAAACGACATTCTGAAGAATTGAACGAGAAAGAGAGTCAGCATGAATCCCTCGTTAAAAGCCTTCAAGATGAACTGAAGAGTGTTCTTCCTCAAGAAGTCCCCACCAGGGACACCTCTGGAATGGATGGAGCAAAGAAAGAAGTATGATATATGGGTATACAGGGTGTTGATTGAGTGTTGAAAAGGAACGCTATTTTCTCGAATTTAAGGGAAAAGTTCATTCTTCTATTGCACATGGTAATCGTTAGCGAAGTTATAGGTATGCTTTTATTCGTACAGGTTGTTTTGTAAATTGAGGGAACTTATTTTGATTTGTTTCAATGATCTCAGTGCATCTTGAAGATCAACCATGATCTTTGTTTATTTGTCATTTAGTCTTCGTTTTTAGGATACTGTCAGATCAGCGTACTTAATACTTCAGCTCCATCAGCAAATGTAATTTCAAGAATAGGCAGAATTCGAACGTTGCTTAAGCAAGCCATATGGCGGGATGATGGCTAAAATTAGGTTTTTAGTCTGAAATCAGGCACAATAATTAAACTTCTT